>JAOWCC010001501.1:62704133-63904133 GCA_030867875.1 Actinernus sp. WN-2022 | reverse complement strand
ATTTCTCGATTTTCGCAAATATTCAGCAATAACCTATCTTACTTCGTTCGCCGCATAACGTTAGTTGCAGTTTTCCGATCTTCTTGCCTTTGGCACAGAAGTTTCAAGTGGTATTGAACTTCCATATGGTATGTACCATTTAATTATTACCGTAATATTTCTCCGGCAGTTGAACCAGATAACTGAGCATAATAGTTTAAGGTCAAAATTGATCAGGCGCTTGCTGAGAAACTTGTATGGTGCCGATTAACATGAAACTTGCCTGTCCCAGACCTTGGAGGTTGGGCACTCGTTGAAAGTAAAATGGAACAAATCCATCTTTTGGGTTTTGAAATATACGCTCTTTCCTAAAAAACAACGTTTTGGAAAATCGCTTATATCTTCAGCAATTCTTTGTTAATCACTTTCTAATTGTACTTTTTATAAAATTCGAGGATTCGTTATTAAAAGTTCAAAAAATCTCAGAAATCGGATAATGTTTAGCTATTCAAAAACGCGATTTAAAAAGACCCCCGTTGCCAAAATAAATAGCCGCGGGCCACCTTAAACAGTTTACCGTTTATACGTTCGTACAATTCATTTCTAATGTGTTGTTGTGAACAGAGCTCTCCAAGTTGAGACAAACTCATTTTAATGATATACACATGTATGTTTTATCGAAAATCTAATTAATATTCTGTCAAGTGGATCAGAACATGTCACACGTTGCCGACTTCTTGGAATTACAGCGTAGTTCTGAGAAATGTAACCTTAGTTATGCAAAACATAACAAGTTAACATGTTTACCTTCTTCTCTAGGTCAATTAATATCTTCACTGCTGCGAAAACAGAATTATTTAAGGGCGCGTTTTCTTGGTACATATTCCGGGTAAACCGAAAAAAGGAATCAACCAAAAAGCCATTTGTTGTTTCCATTAGCAAACACATGCACAGTTAATCCCCAAAGGACGCACTAAAAGTGTCGACTGTTTACTATATTTCAGAGGACAGATATCTGCAGGACTCCGATTCTGATTTCGGAAACGCGCCCTTACAATCACGATGTGCTTCGTTCATTTCACCAAGATTACTGAGTGACTTAGTTGTCGTTCCAAACTATAGCTTCGGTTATTTTCCTATGCTGTGAAATACCAAACATCCCGACAGGGAACAAACTTACAGGGTTAACGTCAGACTCGGTACAAACTCGGTACAGACTCGGTGCAGAAAATTGCAACGTGTTTTCACCTCTGAAATTCAGTTGGTGCGTGCAACCCTCTTCCGAAGACAATTCATTTCCTCATAACGTTGCGAGCAATGTTAATTACAGCGTGTACCTTTACGCATTGGTTCGGCTACTAAATTCAACAGCGGTCAGCGATCAATGTGTTATATAAATTCTAAATCTTTTTTTTATTTTGACCAACAAATTCGCTAGCTGTGAGTTTTCATTACGACATTAATTACCTTCTTATACTGAAGAAACTTAAACTTTGAGACAGTTTACATCGTAATCACGAGTTGGTTTTATAGCTTTACATGTTCTGTAGGAAATCCGATGGTGTAACTGAAATGAAATGTAAAGTTAAAATGCACTATGCAAAAGCTGAAGCTAGAACACATACGTACAGGCACGAAAGCTATTCCTTAGGACACTCGTCCCACTGACTGATAAATAACTGTTTCTTAAACTGCCTTGTTATTGGCAAAAACGTCTTACCTTTGTAGTAGTTGTAGTAGTTGAAGTATTTTAACTGGGGATTTCTGGCAAACAAAGGTGCTTAGTTTCAAGAGACGCTTTTAAAAATGTGGCGAAGCCTTCTTCCAAGAAAAAGACGAATTCTTAGAATCAACAAACTCGACATTAACAATGGCACGATATTTTTTTATCCAATCAGAGTGGAGAACGTAACATCTTCTAGCGTCACACAATTGGCTAATCAAATCCCGGGAGGGGGGGGGGGGGGGTACTCTAGTAAAGTTTGGGTAGAGGGGTGCCGCTGACACTCTCAAACCCTGACCCTGTAGTAAAAAGAGCTCTGCAAGTTGACACAAACATAACTTCAAGTAACATTTATAATTTCATTTTAATGGTTTTGTGGACTTATTCCAGCTATTCCGACATTAGAATACATCGAATTCACAGCATGTTAATTACCGCATCTATCTGTATATGATATTAGCCATTAAATATCACCACAGCAGAACTATTATGAAAACTATACATTCTGCTGTAGAGTTCCTACCTAAGCAATGCTTACTAACACAAACATGCAATATACACCTACTTCAATAAACGTTCTCTCTTGCATGTTGCGTTGTGCATTCAATTACCGCAGGCCCAGCAAATGCAATAAAACTGAACGGTTGAGAAATAGTGAACTCTCATATTGTTATTATACTTATAACACACACGCGGACTTAGCCTGCGAACAGGCTCGTGGACGGGAGGGAGAGAAGAAGGAGAACCTGTACAGCAGCTATACAAATGTGAATGGACCTTTTGCAGTTAGACATTCACGTGATTGTACAGGATTGTACTGGGTGGCAAAAAATATCTGACTTCATTTATTGGCCTTGTACGAGATCGGTATTGTTATTAGCAAAACTTGTTTGTAAATGCTATTTTTCACCTCCAATCGATTGTCGATCTTTCTAAAACAGCGTTTTTAAAGATAGCTTGCTATCCAGCATCCATGGCAATGCCTTGCCCATGGGGATTGCGAGCTCAATTCATTCGTTAACGAAGTATTATATCAGCAAGTGACTGTATTATATCAGCACGTGACTGTATTATATCAGCACGTGACTGTATTATATCAGCACGTGACTGTATTATATCAGCATGTGACTGTATTATATCAGCATGTGACTGTATTATATCAGCACGTGACTGTATTATATCAGCATGTGACTGTATTATATCAGCACGTGACTGTATTATATCAGCATGTGACTGTATTATATCAGCACGTGACTGTATTATATCAGCACGTGACTGTATTATATCAGCATGTGACTGTATTATATCAGCACGTGACTGTATTATATCAGCATGTGACTGTATTATATCAGCACGTGACTGTATTATATCAGCACGTGACTGTATTATATCAGCACGTGACTGTATTATATCAGCACGTGACTGTTAGCTGCAAAAGGCCTATTACGCCCCTACATTGGTCATTAGGAGCGATTGAGACGCCGCTCAGTCCATGTCCACTCGTGCCGAATGCAATTGAAATCAAGGTTAATAATTGGGCGGTTTTGTTTATCTAATTACTGCAGCGGCATCTGAAACAGGCCAAAGATATCAAATCCAATTAACACGTGAAAATATTTCAGCCATTTGCATGTTCGCAGGGTAACGCGGACTTGTCTTACAAAACGCCATCAAATTAATCAGTGAATTTCTGTCACAGCTAGGAATCCACAATGTAGTATGCACAATTATTTCATACACACTAATTACTCTTGCTTTTTAAAGTGCTTTTGAGCCCTAGCCAGAAATTGTCGATTTGGGTGCAGTAAGGTGTTCATTTTTGGGCCATTTATAGTGGTAATTTTGCTTTAAAATGCGTTACAAATCCTTGAAATTATGTCATTATGCTACTGAGTTTAACATGCATAGTCCAGTTTCGTATTCGTAGATTACCGCTGAATTCGATGACTACAGACGCATGTATACAGGATTAGTCTCATTCTGAAGTTAAACATTCATAAATACCAGCGAGAAGGTGGGCTATCCATAACTCGATCTGGGTATGGGCTGTTATCGCAGTTCGGCCATCTTGGATAAAACAATAGTTTTGGCCCCGGTAGCCTCGCACTGGTTGGTTTCAGAACGAATTTACCGGACAAAAACAAAGGTTTTTATTCTCCTGGGACTCAACATGGCCGCCGTGCGACAAAAGCCCATTGTTGGAGTTTCGAGTTTTGCACCTTCTCGCTGGTATTTATGAATATTATTTAATTTCAGATTGAGACTAACCCTGTATGAATGAGTGAGAGTATTCATTCGTTACATTCCAAACTACGTATCTACCAAGCTCGAACTTCATATTTCAACAAGATAATTCAAGCAGAGAACTGCATGACAGCATCGTGATGTCTTGTAAGTTGCTTTTCTACTCCCTCACGCGCAATTACCAAGTCTTTTTTTGTTTACTTTCACTGTGCCATTCACGAAGCAGATTTGCCAGGATTGCCAGGTCTGTCATTTATAAAGATGTGTCGATAAGTCCTTGTAGTCTAGTTAATCTCCTGATGTAATACTTGAACTTGTGTTGTGTGTGACGTCTTTAGTTGAACAGTTGATCAGCTGATAATTAGTTTACTTAGATCTAAACATATCACAGACGCCACAGCCCTTAAAACACGTTTGTTGTACCAAGTCGCAAGATTCGAGCACATTAGGATATCCGCCTACACCGACCAAACCGACGACACACACTCCCCATGCTACATTACAGCTCGCTCTGCAATGTACCTCTCCACTGATGGGGGTAGTAGCAGACATAATGAGAATGAACAGAAGACCAGAAGCTGTTACCAGTTGAGCCATTTATCTCCAATTTCACAATATACAACACCTTAACAACGAAATAACACAGTATTATTTGCAGCGGGTTTAAAACAAACACGACAAGTCTCTCTTGTCTCTTCAGAAAATATTTCGGACAAAAATATATCGCCCCGAACACCTCCCTCCCCCACCCCCTCCTCCGTCCAAAAAAACTCCTCCCTTTTAATTTTAATTGCATTCAATCATACTTACTCACTGACTTACAATACAAATGCCAAATAATGAGCGTATCGCCAAATATGGAACTACCGATATCTAGTACTCTCGATCTGTTGTTAAATTATAAAATAAGCCGTCTAGCTCCCTGTGCCATGTAGAAGGAAATTCGAGTAAATTGCATTCTTAAATTGCCTTTACTTCCAGGAATATCATGACTGGGATCGGAAATTCTGGAGAAATGGTAGCGAGCTCTAAATGTCACCATCGTTGCCAATGCCAATAACTTCGCGAGACTGAAATTCACAAATGCATTATACATTTATCCGCAATACAAATCAACTTATACTACGTTGATATACACTAAGGGAAAGTCTCTGGATTCATACTGTTCTCTATTTCCAGGAGCCGTAGTGGCTGAGAACATTGGTTAAGCGCTCTGTGGGCCAGTATCGATTCCCACATGAGTAGAGTTTGTTGGTATCTCGGGTTTTTTGGTTTAGCCCGGCCGGGTCCCTAACTTTGATCAGCCTCTATAGATATGGTTGTTTCAGGTGCGTGCAAACCTCTTCCGAAGACAATTCATTTCCTCATAACGTTGCGAGCAATGTTAATTACAGCGTGTACCTTTACGTATTGGTTCGGCTACTAAATTCAACAGCGGTCAGCGATAAATGTGTTATATAAATTCTAAATCATTTTTTTATTTTGACCAACAAATTCGCTAGCTGTGAGTTTTTATTACGACATTAATTACCTTCTTATACTGAAGAAACTTAAACTTTGAGACCATAGTGAAGTTAGCAGGCTACTCAGCAGGCAACTCGCAAAATAACGTTTCAGTCCATAACTCCGAAACTAAGCATCCAATCAACACGAAACGTGTACACAAACACAAGTGGCACACAACAAACAATATCACGTGACCAAAACAAATGACGTCATAGGTCACGTGACACATGAGAAAATAAGCTATATTTCAAGGAATATAACCAATACAGACTCAATTAATGGTAAGTGTAAAGGATGTGATGTAAAGTCACGTGGTAAGCTGTAGTGCTAAATGTGCACGCCCTACGAGGGAAAGAGAAAAAATCTCTGACCCAAGTGGGACTCAATTAATGGTAGACGCATTAATGACTCGACACCAAACTCACATGCTAATCAGATGTGATGACGTCATAGATCACGTGACAGTAAAGAATATTCGTAATAATGGTAAGAAGTATCATTAATACAGACCTGAAATTATCAAATATTGATAAATCATCAAACACCTATATCATACGCTAATCAAATGTGATGACGTCATATACCACGTGACTACGTGAACTAACCACACCCATAATATCAGAAATCGCTGCTTTGTAGATGCACTAGGGGTACTCATAATATGGGAAATCGCGCTTTGTAGATGGACTAGCCACATCCATAATATGGGAAATCGCGCTTTGTAGATGGACTAGGCATACTCATAATATGGGAAATCGCGCTTTGTAGATGGACTAGGCGTACTCATAATATGAGAAATCGCGCTTTGTAGATGGACTAGGCGTACTCATAATATGGGAAATCGCGCTTTGTAGATGCACTAGGGGTACTCATAATATGGGAAATCGCGCTTTGTAGATGGACTAGCCATACTCATAATATGGGAAATCGCGCTTTGTAGATGCACTAGGGGTACTCATAATATGGGAAATCGCGCTTTGTAGATGGACTAGCCACATCCATAATATGGGAAATCGCGCTTTGTAGATGCAACAGGCATACTCATAATATGGGAAATCGCGCTTTGTAGATGGACTAGCCACATCCATAATATGGGAAATCGCGCTTTGTAGATGGACTAGGCATACTCATAATATGGGAAATCGCGCTTTCTAGATGGACTAGGGGTACTCATAATATGGGAAATCGCGCTTTGTAGATGGACTACCCACATCAATAATATGAGAAATCGCGCTTTGTAGATGCACTAGGGGTACTCATAATATAGGAAATCGCGCTTTGTAGATGGACTAGCCACATCCATAATATGGGAAACCGCGCTTTGTAGATGGACTACCCACATCAATAATATGAGAAATCGCGCTTTGTAGATGCACTAGGGGTACTCATAATATGGGAAATCGCGCTTTGTACATGGACTAGGCACAGCCATAATATGGGAAATCGCGCTTTGTAGATGGACTAGCCGTACTCATATTATGGGAAATCGCGCTTTGTAGATGGACTAGCCACATCCATAATATGGGAAATCGCGCTTTGTAGATGGACTAGCCACAGCCATAATATGGGAAATCGCGCTTTGTAGATGCACTAGGGGTACTCATAATATGGGAAATCGCGCTTTGTAGATGGACTAGGCGTACTCATAATATGAGAAATCGCGCTTTGTAGTTGGACTAGCCACATCCATAATATGGGAAATCGCGCTTTGTAGATGGACTAGCCACAGCCATAATATGGGAAATCGCGCTTTGTAGATGCACTAGGGCTACTCATAATATGGGAAATCGGGCTTTGTAGATGGACTAGCCACATCCATAATATGGGAAATCGCGCTTTGTAGATGGACTAGCCACAGCCATAATATGGGAAATCGCGCTTTGTAGATGCACTAGGGGTACTCATAATATGGGAAATCGCGCTTTGTAGATGGACTAGGCATACTCATAATATGGGAAATCGCGCTTTGTAGATGGACTAGGCGTATTCATAATATGGGAAATCGCGCTTTGTAGATGGACTAGCCACATCCATAATATGGGAAATCGCGCTTTGTAGATGGACTAGGCGTACTCATAATATGGGAAATCGCGCTTTGTAGATGGACTAGCCACATCCATAATATGGGAAATCGCGCTTTGTAGATGGACTAGGCATACTCATAATATGGGAAATCGCGCTTTGTAGATGGACTAGGCGTACTCATAATATGGGAAATCGCGCTTTGTAGATGGACTAGCCACATCCATAATATGGGAAATCGCGCTTTGTAGATGGACTAGCCACAGCCATAATATGGGAAATCGCGCTTTGTAGATGCACTAGTGGTACTCATAATATGGGAAATCGCGCATTGTAGATGGACTAGCCACATCCATAATATGGGAAATCGCGCTTTGTAGATGGACTAGGCATACTCATAATATGGGAAATCGCGCTTTGTAGATGGACTAGGCGTACTCATAATATGGGAAATCGCGCTTTGTAGATGGACTACCCACATCAATAATATGAGAAATCGCGCTTTGTAGATGCACTAGGGGTACTCATAATATGGGAAATCGCGCTTTGTAGATGGACTAGCCACATCCATAATATGGGAAACCGCGCTTTGTAGATGGACTACCCACATCAATAATATGAGAAATCGCGCTTTGTAGATGCACTAGGGGTACTCATAATATGGGAAATCGCGCTTTGTACATGGACTAGGCACAGCCATAATATGGGAAATCGCGCTTTGTAGATGGACTAGCCGTACTCATATTATGGGAAATCGCGCGTTGTAGATGGACTAGCCACATCCATAATATGGGAAATCGCGCTTTGTAGATGGACTAGCCACAGCCATAATATGGGAAATCGCGCTTTGTAGATGCACTAGGGGTACTCATAATATGGGAAATCGCGCTTTGTAGATGGACTAGGCGTACTCATAATATGAGAAATCGCGCTTTGTAGATGGACTAGCCACATCCATAATATGGGAAATCGCGCTTTGTAGATGGACTAGCCACAGCCATAATATGGGAAATCGCGCTTTGTAGATGCACTAGGGCTACTCATAATATGGGAAATCGGGCTTTGTAGATGGACTAGCCACATCCATAATATGGGAAATCGCGCTTTGTAGATGGACTAGCCACAGCCATAATATGGGAAATCGCGCTTTGTAGATGCACTAGGGGTACTCATAATATGGGAAATCGCGCTTTGTAGATGGACTAGGCATACTCATAATATGGGAAATCGCGCTTTGTAGATGGACTAGGCGTACTCATAATATGGGAAATCGCGCTTTGTAGATGGACTAGCCACATCCATAATATGGGAAATCGCGCTTTGTAGATGGACTAGGCGTACTCATAATATGGGAAATCGCGCTTTGTAGATGGACTAGCCACATCCATAATATGGGAAATCGCGCTTTGTAGATGGACTAGGCATACTCATAATATGGGAAATCGCGCTTTGTAGATGGACTAGGCGTACTCATAATATGGGAAATCGCGCTTTGTAGATGGACTAGCCACATCCATAATATGGGAAATCGCGCTTTGTAGATGGACTAGCCACAGCCATAATATGGGAAATCGCGCTTTGTAGATGCACTAGGGGTACTCATAATATGGGAAATCGCGCATTGTAGATGGACTAGCCACATCCATAATATGGGAAATCGCGCTTTGTAGATGGACTAGGCATACTCATAATATGGGAAATCGCGCTTTGTAGATGGACTAGGCGTACTCATAATATGGGAAATCGCGCTTTGTAGATGGACTACCCACATCAATAATATGAGAAATCGCGCTTTGTAGATGCACTAGGGGTACTCATAATATGGGAAATCGCGCTTTGTAGATGGACTAGCCACATCCATAATATGGGAAATCGCGCTTTGTAGATGGACTAGGCATACTCATAATATGGGAAATCGTGCTTTGTAGATGGACTAGGCGTACTCATAATATGGGACATCGCGCTTTGTAGATGCACTAGGGGTACTCATAATATGGGAAATCGCGCTTTGTAGATGGACTAGCCACATCCATAATATGGGAAATCGCGCTTTGTAGATGGACTAGGCATACTCATAATATGGGAAATCGCGCTTTGTAGATGGACTAGGCGTACTCATAATATGGGAAATCGCGCTTTGTAGATGGACTAGGCGTACTCATAATATGGGAAATCGCGCTTTGTAGATGCACTAGGGGTACTCATAATATGGGAAATCGCGCTTTGTAGATGGACTAGCCACATCCATAATATGGGAAATCGCGCTTTGTAGATGCACTAGGGGTACTCATAATATGGGAAATCGCGCATTGTAGATGGACTAGCCACATCCATAATATGGGAAATCGCGCTTTGTAGATGGACTAGGCATACTCATAATATGGGAAATCGCGCTTTGTAGATGGACTAGGCGTACTCATAATATGGGAAATCGCGCTTTGTAGATGGACTACCCACATCAATAATATGAGAAATCGCGCTTTGTAGATGCACTAGGGGTACTCATAATATGGGAAATCGCGCTTTGTAGATGGACTAGCCACATCCATAATATGGGAAATCGCGCTTTGTAGATGGACTAGGCATACTCATAATATGGGAAATCGTGCTTTGTAGATGGACTAGGCGTACTCATAATATGGGACATCGCGCTTTGTAGATGCACTAGGGGTACTCATAATATGGGAAATCGCGCTTTGTAGATGGACTAGCCACATCCATAATATGGGAAATCGCGCTTTGTAGATGGACTAGGCATACTCATAATATGGGAAATCGCGCTTTGTAGATGGACTAGGCGTACTCATAATATGGGAAATCGCGCTTTGTAGATGGACTAGGCGTACTCATAATATGGGAAATCGCGCTTTGTAGATGCACTAGGGGTACTCATAATATGGGAAATCGCGCTTTGTAGATGGACTAGCCACATCCATAATATGGGAAATCGCGCTTTGTAGATGCACTAGGCATACTCATAATATGGGAAATCGCGCTTTGTAGATGGACTAGGCATACTCATAATATGGGACATCGCGCTTTGTAGATGGACTAGCCACAGCCATAATATGGGAAATCGCGCTTTGTATATGCACTAGGGGTACTCATAATATGGGAAATCGCGCTTTGTAGATGGACTAGGCACAGCCATAATATGGGAAATCGCGCTTTGTAGATGCACTAGGGGTACTCATAATATGGGAAATCGCGCTTTGTAGATGGACTAGCCACATCCATAATATGGGAAATCGCGCTTGTAGATGCAACAGGCATACTCATAATATGGGAAATCGCGCTTTGTAGATGGACTAGGCGTACTCATAATATGGGAAATCGCGCTTTGTAGATGCACTAGGGGTACTCATAATATGGGAAATCGCGCTTTGTAGATGGACTAGCCACATCCATAATATGGGAAATCGCGCTTTGTAGATGCACTAGGCATACTCATAATATGGGAAATCGCGCTTTGTAGATGGACTAGGCATACTCATAATATGGGACATCGCGCTTTGTAGATGGACTAGCCACAGCCATAATATGGGAAATCGCGCTTTGTATATGCACTAGGGGTACTCATAATATGGGAAATCGCGCTTTGTAGATGGACTAGGCACAGCCATAATATGGGAAATCGCGCTTTGTAGATGCACTAGGGGTACTCATAATATGGGAAATCGCGCTTTGTAGATGGACTAGCCACATCCATAATATGGGAAATCGCGCTTGTAGATGCAACAGGCATACTCATAATATGGGAAATCGCGCTTTGTAGATGGACTAGCCACATCCATAATATGGGAAATCGCGCTTTGTAGATGGACTAGGCATACTCATAATATGGGAAATCGCGCTTTGTAGATGGACTAGGGGTACTCATAATATGGGAAATCGCGCTTTGTAGATGGACTACCCACATCAATAATATGAGAAATCGCGTTTTGTAGATGCACTATGGGTACTCATAATATGGGAAATCGCGCTTTGTAGATGGACTAGCCACATCCATAATATGGGAAATCGCGCTTTGTAGATGGACTACCCACATCAATAATATGAGAAATCGCGCTTTGTAGATGCACAAGGGGTACTCATAATATGGGAAATCGCGCTTTGTAGATGGACTAGGCACAGCCATAATATGGGAAATCGCGCTTTGTAGATGGACTAGCCGTACTCATATTATGGGAAATCGCGCTTTGTAGATGGACTAGCCACATCCATAATATGGGAAATCGCGCTTTGTAGATGGACTAGCCACAGCCATAATATGGGAAATCGCGCTTTGTAGATGCACTAGGGGTACTCATAATATGGGAAATCGCGCTTTGTAGATGGACTAGGCACAGCCATAATATGGGAAATCGCGCTTTGTAGATGCACTAGGGGTACTCATAATATGGGAAATCGCGCTTTGTAGATGGACTAGCCACATCCATAATATGGGAAATCGCGCTTGTAGATGCAACAGGCATACTCATAATATGGGAAATCGCGCTTTGTAGATGGACTAGCCACATCCATAATATGGGAAATCGCGCTTTGTAGATGGACTAGGCATACTCATAATATGGGAAATCGCGCTTTGTAGATGGACTAGGGGTACTCATAATATGGGAAATCGCGCTTTGTAGATGGACTACCCACATCAATAATATGAGAAATCGCGTTTTGTAGATGGACTAGGCGTACTCATAATATGGGAAATCGCGCTTTGTAGATGGACTAGCCACATCCATAATATGGGAAATCGCGCTTTGTAGATGGACTAGGCGTACTCATAATATGGGAAATCGCGCTTTGTAGATGGACTAGCCACATCCATAATATGGGAAATCGCGCTTTGTAGATGGACTAGGCATACTCATAATATGGGAAATCGCGCTTTGTAGATGGACTAGGCGTACTCATAATATGGGAAATCGCGCTTTGTAGATGGACTAGCCACATCCATAATATGGGAAATCGCGCTTTGTAGAAGGACTAGGCATACTCATAATATGGGAAATCGCGCTTTGTAGATGGACTAGGCGTACTCATAATATGGGAAATCGCGCTTTGTAGATGGACTACCCACATCAATAATATGAGAAATCGCGCTTTGTAGATGCAATAGGGGTACTCATAATATGGGAAATCGCGCTTTGTAGATGGACTAGCCACATCCATAATATGGGAAATCGCGCTTTGTAGATGGACTAGGCGTACTCATAATATGGGAAATCGCGCTTTGTAGATGGACTAGCCACATCCATAATATGGGAAATCGCGCTTTGTAGATGGACTAGGCATACTCATAATATGGGAAATCGCGCTTTGTAGATGGACTAGGCGTACTCATAATATGGGAAATCGCGCTTTGTAGATGGACTAGCCACATCCATAATATGGGAAATCGCGCTTTGTAGATGGACTAGGCATACTCATAATATGGGAAATCGCGCTTTGTAGATGGACTAGGCGTACTCATAATATGGGAAATCGCGCTTTGTAGATGGACTACCCACATCAATAATATGAGAAATCGCGCTTTGTAGATGCACTAGGGGTACTCATAATATGGGAAATCGCGCTTTGTAGATGGACTAGCCACATCCATAATATGGGAAATCGCGCTTTGTAGATGGACTAGGCATACTCATAATATGGGAAATCGCGCTTTGTAGATGGACTAGGCGTACTCATAATATGGGAAATCGCGCTTTGTAGATGGACTAGGCGTACTCATAATATGGGAAATCGCGATTTGTAAATGCACAAGGGGTACTCATAATATGGGAAATCGCGCTTTGTAGATGGACTAGGCGTACTCATAATATGGGAAATCGCGCTTTGTAGATGGACTAGGCGTACTCATAATATGGGAAATCGCGCTTTGTAGATGCACTAGGCGTACTCATAATATGGGAAATCGCGCTTTGTAGATGGACTAGGCGTACTCATAATATGGGAAATCGCGCTTTGTAGATGCACTAGGGGTACTCATAATATGGGAAATCGCGCTTTGTAGATGGACTAGCCACATCCATAATATGGGAAATCGCGCTTTGTAGATGGACTAGGCATATTCATAATATGGGAAATCGCGCTTTGTAGATGGACTAGCCACATCCATAATATGGGAAATCGCGCTTTGTAGATGGACTAGGCATACTCATAATATGGGAAATCGCGCTTTGTAGATGGACTAGGCGTACTCATAATATGGGAAATCGCGCTTTGTAGATGGACTAGGCGTACTCATAATATGGGAAATCGCGATTTGTAAATGCACAAGGGGTACTCATAATATGGGAAATCGCGCTTTGTAGATGGACTAGGCGTACTCATAATATGGGAAATCGCGCTTTGTAGATGGACTAGGCGTACTCATAATATGGGAAATCGCGCTTTGTAGATGCACTAGGCGTACTCATAATATGGGAAATCGCGCTTTGTAGATGGACTAGGCGTACTCATAATATGGGAAATCGCGCTTTGTAGATGCACTAGGGGTACTCATAATATGGGAAATCGCGCTTTGTAGATGGACTAGCCACATCCATAATATGGGAAATCGCGCTTTGTAGATGGACTAGGCATATTCATAATATGGGAAATCGCGCTTTGTAGATGGACTAGCCACATCCATAATATGGGAAATCGCGCTTTGTAGATGGACTAGGCATACTCATAATATGGGAAATAGCGCTATGTAGATGGACTAGGCGTACTCATAATATGAGAAATCGCGCTTTGTAGATGGACTAGCAACATCCATAATATGGGAAATCGCGCTTTGTAGATGGACTAGCCACAACCATAATATGGGAAATCGCGCTTTGTAGATGCACTAGGGCTACTCATAATATGGGAAATCGGGCTTTGTAGATGGACTAGCCACATCCATAATATGGGAAATCGCGCTTTGTAGATGGACTAGGCATACTCATAATATGGGAAATCGCGCTTTGTAGATGGACTAGGCGTACTCATAATATGGGAAATCGCGCTTTGTAGATGGACTAGCCACATCAATAATATGAGAAATCGCGCTTTGTAGATGCACTAGGGGTACTCATAATATGGGAAATCGCGCTTTGTAGATGGACTAGCCACATCCATAATATGGGAAATCGCGCTTTGTAGATGGACTAGGCATACTCATAATATGGGAAATCGCGCTTTGTAGATGGACTAGGCGTACTCATAATATGGGAAATCGCGCTTTGTAGATGGACTAGGCGTACTCATAATATGGGAAATCGCGCTTTGTAGATGGACTAGGCGTACTCATAATATGGGAAATCGCGCTTTGTAGATGCACTAGGCGTACTCATAATATGGGAAATCGCGCTTTGTAGATGGACTAGGCGTACTCATAATATGGGAAATCGCGCTTTGTAGATGCACTAGGGGTACTCATAATATGGGAAATCGCGCTTTGTAGATGGACTAGCCACATCCATAATATGGGAAATCGCGCTTTGTAGATGGACTAGGCATATTCATAATATGGGAAATCGCGCTTTGTAGATGGACTAGCCACATCCATAATATGGGAAATCGCGCTTTGTAGATGGACTAGGCATACTCATAATATGGGAAATCGCGCTATGTAGATGGACTAGGCGTACTCATAATATGAGAAATCGCGCTTAGTAGATGGACTAGCCACATCCATAATATGGGAAATCGCGCTTTGTAGATGGACTAGCCACAACCATAATATGGGAAATCGCGCTTTGTAGATGCACTAGGGCTACTCATAATATGGGAAATCGGGCTTTGTAGATGGACTAGCCACATCCATAATATGGGAAATCGCGCTTTGTAGATGGACTAGCCACAGCCATAATATGGGAAATCGCGCTTTGTAGATGGACTAGGTATACTCATAATATGGGAAATCGCGCTTTGTAGATGGACTAGGCGTACTCATAATATGGGAAATCGCGCTTTGTAGATGGACTAGGCGTACTCATAATATGGGAAATCGCGCTTTGTAGATGCACTAGGGGTACTCATAATATGGGAAATCGCGCTTTGTAGATGGACTAGCCACATCCATAATATGGGAAATCGCGCTTTGTAGATGGACTAGGCATACTCATAATATGGGAAATCGCGCTTTGTAGATGGACTAGCCACATCCATAATATGGGAAATCGCGCTTTGTAGATGGACTAGGCATACTCATAATATGGGAAATCGCGCTATGTAGATGGACTAGGCGTACTCATAATATGAGAAATCGCGCTTTGTAGATGGACTAGCCACATCCATAATATGGGAAATCGCGCTTTGTAGATGGACTAGCCACAGCCATAATATGGGAAATCGCGCTTTGTAGATGCACTTGGGCTACTCATAATATGGGAAATCGGGCTTTGTAGATGGACTAGCCACATCCATAATATGGGAAATCGCGCTTTGTAGATGGACTAGCCACAGCCATAATATGGGAAATCGCGCTTTGTAGATGCACTAGGGGTACTCATAATATGGGAAATCGCGCTTTGTAGATGGACTAGGCATACTCATAATATGGGAAATCGCGCTTTGTAGATGGACTAGGCGTACTCATAATATGGGAAATCGCGCTTTGTAGATGGACTAGCCACATCCATAATATGGGAAATCGCGCTTTGTAGATGGACTAGGCGTACTCATAATATGGGAAATCGCGCTTTGTAGATGGACTAGGCGTACTCATAATATGGGAAATCGCGCTTTGTAGATGCACTAGGGGTACTCATAATATGGGAAATCGCGCTTTGTAGATGGACTAGCCACATCCATAATATGGGAAATCGCGCTTTGTAGATGCACTAGGGGTACTCATAATATGGGAAATCGCGCTTTGTAGATGGACTAGCCACATCCATAATATGGGAAATCGCGCTTTGTAGATGGACTAGGCATATTCATAATATGGGAAATCGCGCTTTGTAGATGGACTAGCCACATCCATAATATGGGAAATCGCGCTTTGTAGATGGACTAGGCATACTCATAATATGGGAAATCGCGCTATGTAGATGGACTAGGCGTACTCATAATATGAGAAATCGCGCTTTGTAGATGGACTAGCAACATCCATAATATGGGAAATCGCGCTTTGTAGATGGACTAGCCACAACCATAATATGGGAAATCGCGCTTTGTAGATGCACTAGGGCTACTCATAATATGGGAAATCGGGCTTTGTAGATGGACTAGCCACATCCATAATATGGGAAATCGCGCTTTGTAGATGGACTAGGCATACTCATAATATGGGAAATCGCGCTTTGTAGATGGACTAGGCGTACTCATAATATGGGAAATCGCGCTTTGTAGATGGACTAGCCACATCAATAATATGAGAAATCGCGCTTTGTAGATGCACTAGGGGTACTCATAATATGGGAAATCGCGCTTTGTAGATGGACTAGCCACATCCATAATATGGGAAATCGCGCTTTGTAGATGGACTAGGCATACTCATAATATGGGAAATCGCGCTTTGTAGATGGACTAGGCGTACTCATAATATGGGAAATCGCGCTTTGTAGATGGACTAGGCGTACTCATAATATGGGAAATCGCGCTTTGTAGATGGACTAGGCGTACTCATAATATGGGAAATCGCGCTTTGTAGATGCACTAGGCGTACTCATAATATGGGAAATCGCGCTTTGTAGATGGACTAGGCGTACTCATAATATGGGAAATCGCGCTTTGTAGATGCACTAGGGGTACTCATAATATGGGAAATCGCGCTTTGTAGATGGACTAGCCACATCCATAATATGGGAAATCGCGCTTTGTAGATGGACTAGGCATATTCATAATATGGGAAATCGCGCTTTGTAGATGGACTAGCCACATCCATAATATGGGAAATCGCGCTTTGTAGATGGACTAGGCATACTCATAATATGGGAAATCGCGCTATGTAGATGGACTAGGCGTACTCATAATATGAGAAATCGCGCTTTGTAGATGGACTAGCCACATCCATAATATGGGAAATCGCGCTTTGTAGATGGACTAGCCACAACCATAATATGGGAAATCGCGCTTTGTAGATGCACTAGGGCTACTCATAATATGGGAAATCGGGCTTTGTAGATGGACTAGCCACATCCATAATATGGGAAATCGCGCTTTGTAGATGGACTAGGCATACTCATAATATGGGAAATCGCGCTATGTAGATGGACTAGGCGTACTCATAATATGAGAAATCGCGCTTTGTAGATGGACTAGCCACATCCATAATATGGGAAATCGCGCTTTGTAGATGGACTAGCCACAGCCATAATATGGGAAATCGCGCTTTGTAGATGCACTTGGGCTACTCATAATATGGGAAATCGGGCTTTGTAGATGGACTAGCCACATCCATAATATGGGAAATCGCGCTTTGTAGATGGACTAGCCACAGCCATAATATGGGAACTCGCGCTTTGTAGATGCACTAGGGGTACTCATAATATGGGAAATCGCGCTTTGTAGATGGACTAGGCATACTCATAATATGGGAAATCGCGCTTTGTAGATGGACTAGGCGTACTCATAATATGGGAAATCGCGCTTTGTAGATGGACTAGCCACATCCATAATATGGGAAATCGCGCTTTGTAGATGGACTAGGCGTACTCATAATATGGGAAATCGCGCTTTGTAGATGGACTAGGCGTACTCATAATATGGGAAATCGCGCTTTGTAGATGCACTAGGGGTACTCATAATATGGGAAATCGCGCTTTGTAGATGGACTAGCCACATCCATAATATGGGAAATCGCGCTTTGTAGATGCACTAGGGGTACTCATAATATGGGAAATCGCGCTTTGTAGATGGACTAGCCACATCCATAATATGGGAAATCGCGCTTTGTAGATGGACTAGGCATATTCATAATATGGGAAATCGCGCTTTGTAGATGGACTAGCCACATCCATAATATGGGAAATCGCGCTTTGTAGATGGACTAGGCATACTCATAATATGGGAAATCGCGCTATGTAGATGGACTAGGCGTACTCATAATATGAGAAATCGCGCTTTGTAGATGGACTAGCAACATCCATAATATGGGAAATCGCGCTTTGTAGATGGACTAGCCACAACCATAATATGGGAAATCGCGCTTTGTAGATGCACTAGGGCTACTCATAATATGGGAAATCGGGCTTTGTAGATGGACTAGCCACATCCATAATATGGGAAATCGCGCTTTGTAGATGGACTAGGCATATTCATAATATGGGAAATCGCGCTTTGTAGATGGACTAGCCACATCCATAATATGGGAAATCGCGCTTTGTAGATGGACTAGGCATACTCATAATATGGGAAATCGCGCTATGTAGATGGACTAGGCGTACTCATAATATGAGAAATCGCGCTTTGTAGATGGACTAGCCACATCCATAATATGGGAAATCGCGCTTTGTAGATGGACTAGCCACAGCCATAATATGGGAAATCGCGCTTTGTAGATGCACTAGGGCTACTCATAATATGGGAAATCGGGCTTTGTAGATGGACTAGCCACATCCATAATATGGGAAATCGCGCTTTGTAGATGGACTAGCCACAGCCATAATATGGGAAATCGCGCTTTGTAGATGGACTAGGCATACTCATAATATGGGAAATCGCGCTTTGTAGATGGACTAGGCGTACTCATAATATGGGAAATCGCGCTTTGTAGATGGACTAGGCGTACTCATAATATGGGAAATCGCGCTTTGTAGATGCACTAGGGGTACTCATAATATGGGAAATCGCGCTTTGTAGATGGACTAGCCACATCCATAATATGGGAAATCGCGCTTTGTAGATGGACTAGGCATACTCATAATATGGGAAATCGCGCTTTGTAGATGGACTAGCCACATCCATAATATGGGAAATCGCGCTTTGTAGATGGACTAGGCATACTCATAATATGGGAAATCGCGCTATGTAGATGGACTAGGCGTACTCATAATATGAGAAATCGCGCTTTGTAAATGGACTAGCCACATCCATAATATGGGAAATCGCGCTTTGTAGATGGACTAGCCACAGCCATAATATGGGAAATCGCGCTTTGTAGATGCACTTGGGCTACTCATAATATGGGAAATCGGGCTTTGTAGATGGACTAGCCACATCCATAATATGGGAAATCGCGCTTTGTAGATGGACTAGCCACAGCCATAATATGGGAAATCGCGCTCTGTAGATGCACTAGGGGTACTCATAATATGGGAAATCGCGCTTTGTAGATGGACTAGGCATACTCATAATATGGGAAATCGCGCTTTGTAGATGGACTAGGCGTACTCATAATATGGGAAATCGCGCTTTGTAGATGGACTAGCCACATCCATAATATGGGAAATCGCGCTTTGTAGATGGACTAGGCGTACTCATAATATGGGAAATCGCGCTTTGTAGATGGACTAGCCACATCCATAATATGGGAAATCGCGCTTTGTAGATGGACTAGGCATACTCATAATATGGGAAATCGCGCTTTGTAGATGGACTAGGCGTACTCATAATATGGGAAATCGCGCTTTGTAGATGGACTAGCCACATCCATAATATGGGAAATCGCGCTTTGTAGATGGACTAGGCATACTCATAATATGGGAAATCGCGCTTTGTAGATGGACTAGGCGTACTCATAATATGGGAAATCGCGCTTTGTAGATGGACTACCCACATCAATAATATGAGAAATCGCGCTTTGTAGATGCACTAGGGGTACTCATAATATGGGAAATCGCGCTTTGTAGATGGACTAGCCACATCCATAATATGGGAAATCGCGCTTTGTAGATGGACTAGGCATACTCATAATATGGGAAATCGCGCTTTGTAGATGGACTAGGCGTACTCATAATATGGGAAATCGCGCTTTGTAGATGGACTAGGCGTACTCATAATATGGGAAATCGCGCTTTGTAGATGCACTAGGGGTACTCATAATATGGGAAATCGCGCTTTGTAGATGGACTAGCCACATCCATAATATGGGAAATCGCGCTTTGTAGATGGACTAGGCATACTCATAATATGGGAAATCGCGCTTTGTAGATGGACTAGGCATACTCATAATATGGGAAATCGCGCTATGTAGATGGACTAGGCGTACTCATAATATGAGAAATCGCGCTTTGTAGATGGACTAGCCACATCCATAATATGGGAAATCGCGCTTTGTAGATGGACTAGCCACAACCATAATATGGGAAATCGCGCTTTGTAGATGCACTAGGGCTACTCATAATATGGGAAATCGGGCTTTGTAGATGGACTAGCCACATCCATAATATGGGAAATCGCGCTTTGTAGATGGACTAGCCACAGCCATAATATGGGAAATCGCGCTTTGTAGATGGACTAGGTATACTCATAATATGGGAAATCGCGCTTTGTAGATGGACTAGGCGTACTCATAATATGGGAAATCGCGCTTTGTAGATGGACTAGGCGTACTCATAATATGGGAAATCGCGCTTTGTAGATGCACTAGGGGTACTCATAATATGGGAAATCGCGCTTTGTAGATGGACTAGCCACATCCATAATATGGGAAATCGCGCTTTGTAGATGGACTAGGCATACTCATAATATGGGAAATCGCGCTTTGTAGATGGACTAGCCACATCCATAATATGGGAAATCGCGCTTTGTAGATGGACTAGGCATACTCATAATATGGGAAATCGCGCTATGTAGATGGACTAGGCGTACTCATAATATGAGAAATCGCGCTTTGTAGATGGACTAGCCACATCCATAATATGGGAAATCGCGCTTTGTAGATGGACTAGCCACAGCCATAATATGGGAAATCGCGCTTTGTAGATGCACTTGGGCTACTCATAATATGGGAAATCGGGCTTTGTAGATGGACTAGCCACATCCATAATATGGGAAATCGCGCTTTGTAGATGGACTAGCCACAGCCATAATATGGGAAATCGCGCTTTGTAGATGCACTAGGGGTACTCATAATATGGGAAATCGCGCTTTGTAGATGGACTAGGCATACTCATAATATGGGAAATCGCGCTTTGTAGATGGACTAGGCGTACTCATAATATGGGAAATCGCGCTTTGTAGATGGACTAGCCACATCCATAATATGGGAAATCGCGCTTTGTAGATGGACTAGGCGTACTCATAATATGGGAAATCGCGCTTTGTAGATGGACTAGGCGTACTCATAATATGGGAAATCGCGCTTTGTAGATGCACTAGGGGTACTCATAATATGGGAAATCGCGCTTTGTAGATGGACTAGCCACATCCATAATATGGGAAATCGCGCTTTGTAGATGGACTAGGCATATTCATAATATGGGAAATCGCGCTTTGTAGATGGACTAGCCACATCCATAATATGGGAAATCGCGCTTTGTAGATGGACTAGGCATACTCATAATATGGGAAATCGCGCTATGTAGATGGACTAGGCGTACTCATAATATGAGAAATCGCGCTTTGTAGATGGACTAGCCACATCCATAATATGGGAAATCGCGCTTTGTAGATGGACTAGCCACAGCCATAATATGGGAAATCGCGCTTTGTAGATGCACTAGGGCTACTCATAATATGGGAAATCGGGCTTTGTAGATGGACTAGCCACATCCATAATATGGGAAATCGCGCTTTGTAGATGGACTAGCCACAGCCATAATATGGGAAATCGCGCTTTGTAGATGGACTAGGCATACTCATAATATGGGAAATCGCGCTTTGTAGATGGACTAGGCGTACTCATAATATGGGAAATCGCGCTTTGTAGATGGACTAGGCGTACTCATAATATGGGAAATCGCGCTTTGTAGATGCACTAGGGGTACTCATAATATGGGAAATCGCGCTTTGTAGATGGACTAGCCACATCCATAATATGGGAAATCGCGCTTTGTAGATGGACTAGGCATACTCATAATATGGGAAATCGCGCTTTGTAGATGGACTAGCCACATCCATAATATGGGAAATCGCGCTTTGTAGATGGACTAGGCATACTCATAATATGGGAAATCGCGCTATGTAGATGGACTAGGCGTACTCATAATATGAGAAATCGCGCTTTGTAAATGGACTAGCCACATCCATAATATGGGAAATCGCGCTTTGTAGATGGACTAGCCACAGCCATAATATGGGAAATCGCGCTTTGTAGATGCACTTGGGCTACTCATAATATGGGAAATCGGGCTTTGTAGATGGACTAGCCACATCCATAATATGGGAAATCGCGCTTTGTAGATGGACTAGCCACAGCCATAATATGGGAAATCGCGCTTTGTAGATGCACTAGGGGTACTCATAATATGGGAAATCGCGCTTTGTAGATGGACTAGGCATACTCATAATATGGGAAATCGCGCTTTGTAGATGGACTAGGCGTACTCATAATATGGGAAATCGCGCTTTGTAGATGGACTAGCCACATCCATAATATGGGAAATCGCGCTTTGTAGATGGACTAGGCGTACTCATAATATGGGAAATCGCGCTTTGTAGATGGACTAGCCACATCCATAATATGGGAAATCGCGCTTTGTAGATGGACTAGGCATACTCATAATATGGGAAATCGCGCTTTGTAGATGGACTAGGCGTACTCATAATATGGGAAATCGCGCTTTGTAGATGGACTAGCCACATCCATAATATGGGAAATCGCGCTTTGTAGATGGACTAGGCATACTCATAATATGGGAAATCGCGCTTTGTAGATGGACTAGGCGTACTCATAATATGGGAAATCGCGCTTTGTAGATGGACTACCCACATCAATAATATGAGAAATCGCGCTTTGTAGATGCACTAGGGGTACTCATAATATGGGAAATCGCGCTTTGTAGATGGACTAGCCACATCCATAATATGGGAAATCGCGCTTTGTAGATGGACTAGGCATACTCATAATATGGGAAATCGCGCTTTGTAGATGGACTAGGCGTACTCATAATATGGGAAATCGCGCTTTGTAGATGGACTAGGCGTACTCATAATATGGGAAATCGCGCTTTGTAGATGCACTAGGGGTACTCATAATATGGGAAATCGCGCTTTGTAGATGGACTAGCCACATCCATAATATGGGAAATCGCGCTTTGTAGATGGACTAGGCATACTCATAATATGGGAAATCGCGCTTTGTAGATGGACTAGGCGTACTCATAATATGGGAAATCGCGCTTTGTAGATGGACTAGGCGTACTCATAATATGGGAAATCGCGCTTTGTAGATGCACTAGGAGTACTCATAATATGGGAAATCGCGCTTTGTAGATGGACTAGCCACATCCATAATATGGGAAATCGCGCTTTGTAGATGCACTAGGCATACTCATAATATGGGAAATCGCGCTTTGTAGATGGACTAGGCATACTCATAATATGGGACATCGCGCTTTCTAGATGGACTAGCCACAGCCATAATA
The DNA here is from genome assembly GCA_030867875.1 of Actinernus sp. WN-2022. NCBI lineage: Eukaryota > Metazoa > Cnidaria > Anthozoa > Actiniaria > Actinernidae > Actinernus > Actinernus sp. WN-2022. The sequence continues at coordinate 63,880,220 of JAOWCC010001501.1, read as the reverse complement.
TGGGAAATCGCGCTTTGTATATGCACTAGGGGTACTCATAATATGGGAAATCGCGCTTTGTAGATGGACTAGGCACAGCCATAATATGGGAAATCGCGCTTTGTAGATGCACTAGGGGTACTCATAATATGGAAAATCGCGCTTTGTAGATGGACTAGGTACAGCCATAATATGGGAAATCGCGCTTTGTAGATGGACTAGCCACAGCCATAATATGGAAAATCGCGCTTTGTAGATGGACTAGGTACAGCCATAATATGGGAAATCGCGCTTTGTAGATGGACTAGCCACAGCCATAATATGGGAAATCGCGCTTTGTAGATGCACTAGGGGTACTCATAATATGGGAAATCGCGCTTTGTAGATGGACTAGGCGTACTCATAATATGGGAAATCGCGCTTTGTAGATGAACTAGCCACACTTATAATATGAGAAATTGGACTAGTGGTAGTCGTAAGAAATGCAATCGTTACCGCGGCGATTGTTTCAATAAATATGGCCGTCGGTGACAAAAACCCATCCAACTTGTACAATTGAAACTTTTAATTCCATTTGATTTATTCACTTGTATTCACTTAAGCTAAACTAGAATATATTTTTGTGACAGTTTAGCGAATGTATTATTCACATTCGAGCCCCATCGCTACGTCAAAGCACTGTCACTGTGATGGGGAAAAATATATTGCTGCATGTACAGCTTGTATGAGATACAGATATCTTAATTAATAAGTATATCTTCATTGTTCCAGTGACATTCCAGAAGTTATTTGAACAACTGATTAGGTAATACACTGTCCGGTATACTTGGAATGCAAAGACGGTTTAATAATAAGACACTGTCCGTTGATACTTGGAGTGCGAAGATCGTTTAATAATAAGACACTGTCCGGTGATACTTGGAGTGCGAATATCGTTTAATAATAAGACACTGTCAGTTGATAATTATGAGGCCAAAGTTCGTTATAAAAGATTTTTCACGGACGTTCGTGGTTCTTTCTCAGCTTTTTCGGAACAGCCTTTCTTTTTCTTTTGTGGCATGTGAATGTGTCTTGCTTTAGGTGATCCGCCCATTTTTCCCAGTAAAGAGTTTTTCGTTCTCCTTGTTGTTCATAAAGAATCGATGTAGCTCTGTCGTAGGAACATTGTTCATGATCAACAATGAACTTTGTTAACAGTTCTGGAACAAGGACGTCGATTATATACTCGGACGTTATGCTTTTTCCTTTGTTATCGACCAACTCAGGGAGAAGACTGCTAAAGACATCGAAATCATGATGCTGGCTTCGTCTACAATAACTTTCAAACAGCTGATGTTGAAGGGAAGATTGTATATTATATAGCGTTTCCTCTCCGAAGTACTTTAGGCCCAACACTTTGCGTGTTCTGCACTTAGCGAAGTTGGACTTTCCGAAGTTGTGGTATGCCTGATGACGTTGATATTTCCCATCTGGCAAAGCACTTGATATATCACATGCCATTATTTCATTCAAATAACCCATGTTCTCCCCGACAAACCTTTCTGTGTCCTCTATTTGGTTTCCATTGCTTTTCCAATCACTTAGTAGATTTATAATTCTCCATTGAAATGACGTTTCACATTTATCGATCGGATCGAAGATGCAATAGTTCGATTTGAGAATCGGTCCATCTGTCGTAATTATTTCGCAAAAATAGGAAGCTTTGGATGCATTGCAGACTTTGAATGTTAACATATTGGCGTTTTCTCCCACAGAGATGATGTTGCCATCTTGAGATTCCTTTTTCCATTCATAGCGGTTTACTTTTAAAGGACAATTTACTAAGACCTTTATAGTGCACTGGATTCCAATTTCTCCCTCCTTCCTGCTTGGCGGCTGTATGACAATAGAACAATTCTCTTTCTTTAATGTTGCAACCGTTGACAATCTCTTGTGGATGAGTTCCTCAATCATTTCATTTCTTATGTGTTCCTGATTTTCCTCTAATTTCAAACAATGTCTTAGAATGTATTGTCGTACAAAAAGCAATGAGAAAACTCCACAACTCACGTGGTCTTCTTGCTGTGGAAACGATGCATCAGTGGTCTCACAGAACCCCTCAAAAAAGTGGCCATATCCTCTCAAGAGGGAAATCGCTCTTAAGTAGCACTTTATCTTCTTTGTGTCTTCCAGACAGGTATTTCCTAATGAGTCATACCCCACTATTCTTAGTTGTGGCAGGTCGACTAAACATATTTTCCAATGACCTGGGTTGTGAATAGGAATGACTAAGAAATCGCTATTGGTCAGGTCACACTTGCGGTGAAATTGTCCACAAATCCGCACCATGGAAGACGCGTCTTTATTGTCCTTGGAGAGGATTTCAGATAGGTTGCTGAAAAAATTGGTGTCGTAAACCTTCACATCGTACCCTTCATTTGCAGCGTCTGTGGCGATTAGTTTTAAATATGCCAACATCACAACATCATTTACTTCTTCTGGATATTCTAAAGTGCTGATATCGTTGCCTCGCACCTGAATATCGGAAATAATGGAAACGATACTGTCGGCATTTGTTGAGTCTAAGAAGCCTTGGGAGAAACCGTGCAAGCTTGACGATTCAATTACATTACCCTCTCCTGTAACTGAAGGTGTCTTGTTATTTTCTCGTTGCGTTTCACAAAACTTCAAGGAATCCATATTGCTGTCTTCATTTTCGTTAAATGTCACGTCAGGAGTACAAGTATATAGTTTTTGCTTCTGTTTTCCTTCTTTTATCCGAGTGTAAAATAACATATACACTTCCCTCTTGACGCTCCTTTTCAGTAGAAATGAGTTATTTTTCTCTTCCACCTTTACATCATTGCATAACAATAACGAGTTGAAATCACTTGGCCTTCTGAGTGCAGTGTAGTGGGCCTGATCTATGGATGACCCCTTGTGGAGTATTACACCACTCAGCTTGTATTGAGGACAGCCTGCATTGGGATGTGATAACGAATTCAAATCTACAACCTCATCAACAGAGACTGGAGAACAATCTTTCTGGTTGTTTCCGAGCTTCCATCTCTTTACTACTATAGCGAGATATTCAGGGGGGCGAGAGAACATTCCTTTTCGCAGATGACTTCTCTTCTCGCCGCACCGCTCACAAAACACTTTGTTATCTCCCGTTAACACCTCCTCTTTAAGATATTCCCTCAAGCAGTCCAACACAGTGACCTCTGCGCGGAGTCCCTTACGTGGGATTTCAACTGCTATGGAGTCGAACCTGTCTTGGGTGCCATCTCTTGTTTTTCCACAGAGACGCAAGTTCAGTTGTCGTGTAACTAACTGTACCTGAGAATTTGTCGACGAAGTCTTCTAAGCTTTGCTCGCTAGTGCATTTATTGATTATTTTGTGAATGCTTCGTGGACGTCATGTTGCATTCCCTTGACAAAACCATCCGTCTCTAATCTGTCAAGAAGCTCACCAGGATCGTATGGACTTTTATTGCTAGGAGAGCGTTTGTTAAGTCTGTTTAATGCCATACTTAAAAGAGAAGAGAAAGAAGACTTTTCTTGTTGTTCAGTTTCCACTCCCATGATTGAAGTTTCCGCAAGACACTGAAGAAGAGAATTCAACCAGCAATTGTTATAGACGTTTGTAATTCCTATTCTTCCGAGTTCTTTCTTTGAGTTATGTTGACGTGGTTCAGTCTTTGTGGTGCTTGATGACAGACTACCAGTTGACTTAGTTGCTACTTTTGCGCTGCCAGTTGAAACATTTTCACTTGTCGACTTTTTTACTCTTTTCAGCCCTTGCGATTTCGATGGAAGTGGCTTAGCTTCTACTTCTTTACTGGCCGTTGAAACGGGTTGCTTTTTTATTGAAGGAGTACCTGTCGACTGGGGTTTGGGTTTTTTAGCCTTTCTTGTAGCACCTTTGGTAGGAAATTCTGGAAGTGGTTTAGCTGGAGGTTGCTGATAAACACCGTGTCGTTTATCGGGCGAGCCTAAGGTTTTAACCTTTTTGTTCCACTTCTCAGTTGAACCGGAAAACTCACTAATATCGTCTTCTTCGGACGGCTTCTTCCTCTTCCTCTGTTTCTTCTCCGAAAAATTATCAAGCAACGACGCCCTGTGCAAGCTGTCTCCAAAAACTCGGCATCGAGCTCTTAAAAATTGCCTTTGCATGCCAACAAACTCGTCTACTCTCAAGTGCCTTTTTCCTTGAAAGTCGTCGTGTTTCAGTAACTTCATATAATTTTCTATCTGCCCCTGTGTTCTTGCAGAATGAGACTTTTGCGTTCTATAGCGGGGGATTGTCGGTTTAGTTGTCGGTCGCTTGTCATTCGCCAGCTGCAAGAAAAATGCACTCCACAACGGTGCAGTAGCCATTTTGGTCTTGAGAAAATCTAGTAAATCTGGAGCATAACCATGGTTGATTGCATTTTTACACTTGATAGATTTCGTCTTTTCTTCTTCCTCTTTTATTACCTTTCCTAAATAGGAAGCAAATGGACCTTGCTTTGTCTGCTCTAAATCGACGGAGAAATCTATGGAAGGCTTCTGTTGTGACGCGTCGTCTATAGTGGCTTTAATTTCTTCGTCTTCCCTTTGATTTAGACATTGAATTTTCTTTTTAACCCTACAATATGCATCAAGCAATATGCTATTTTGTTTTTTGCATAGAAATATCAATGAAACGTCTCTCAAAGTGTTTTCGAACTCTTCGAATGTCGCAGCATTCACCAAAAGAGATACGGCATACATCATAAACTTGTACCACCGGTCATTAGAATCTTTACAGATTCTTTTACAAATTTCGTGTGCCCTTCGCATAAAATGGCTACAACAGAAATGTGGGGTCGTGCGTTGAAGATCGGCCTGAGTGTGATGTTCTCTTACTATCCTGTATGCTCTATTTAAAAACATTGACATAGTCTCTTTATTTATATCCTGTAGACAAGCCATTAAAATTGCCCTCCCTTGATCACAGTTGATTTGACAAGGAATTCGAACTTTGCTGTGTCCAAATATCAAACCCTCCGCATGCCTAAAACACTGTAAAAAGTGTTGAATGGTTGGAACATCGTGCTTGCTTGTTATTAGTTCTGCAACCGGAATAGGGGGATGGCCCTCGACCGGACTTCTTACAACTAATGCGTAGTATAATACTCGGCGTCCATTCCAGTCCGCTATTACGGATCCAGTTGCGTCGAAAAATGAAACATCATTATAGCAGAGGTCGTGCCACAGACGAACTTGGCCCTCTGTCCACAAATGGATTTCAAGCGGATCCACACCAAGGTATTGTATGTAACCCTTTACCTTTGCCTTTTTACTCGAGCTATCCTCGCTTTCGATATTTGACTTTATTAGCTTCAGGGATTCTACGACATCAGTACTCAATCGAAATTTTTTTCTGGCCTCGCTGGATATTTTTTTGACCACGTCATAACTGGATCCTATGCCCGTCCAATTGCCACCAGCAATGCATTTATCTTGTAGCATATCTGTTTTCTCATTAAAGAACACAGATGGCTTTTTCGAGGATTCCGCAAACGTGTCTACTATTTCTTTTCTTTTTTCGCCCTTGATGTAGCGTGCACTTCTTACTGACGCATCGTGCAAAACAGAGCCCTCAAAGCATACATGTATTTGTCTTGACTCCTCGTCTACAGCTTTCATGTATATCCTACATTTAACAGGGCAAGTATCAAAACGACAAACGCCATTAGCGATGAAGCTGTACTCTCCATCTTTTTGCCGGGACGCGTACGTCTTGGCTGAGTGCCATTTAAATGAAATAGGACAATACGGATTACACTGTTTGGCATATTCGTATGAAACATCCGTCCAAATAGGCGCTAACTTATTCCTCCGTTCTTCGTTTGGTTTAAGCGTGTTCCAGTCATTTGAGTCCATGTGGTATATAGTTTCTTTTGGCAGAAGTGCTGTAAAATATTTAGCTGTAGCTTGCATCTTGCAGCGAGTCAACATTTGTAACGTTCTTCGAGAGACGAAAATCTGAAAGGCAATTATGGTACAGACCTCATGATCAGATTTTACGGAACAGCATATATCTTATTTATTTCCCTTTTGGAATGTTGGCTTTATATCGATTTATGTGTTCGAAACATAGTAAGAACGGTACTTGTAATATAAAAAACTTCACACTAAATGCTATAAACATATGACAAGACACAAAAAGACTAATTAGAGAAAGATTAATTTAAATACGGAGATTTTTGTAGTCCCAAAACAGAAGATATTTATTTAGCAAAGAAGGTATCCGTTAAGTTATCAAAAAGGAACTCGAAATGCATCTTGCTGTTTTCTTTCATAATCGCCATACAATCAGTAGACCTCAGTCATAAAGGTATTCATTTTTTTAGTCATCTCCTTTTTAAATAGCTAAAACTGAAGAAAAAGATATAGTTAATACCTCAGAATTCGAAGTATCTTCTTCAATCAACTGGCCTTCGTCCTCTTCCTCCCCCCCGTCTGCCTCGGCGCAATCATCCTATAACAAAAAGTGAGAGAAGTTGCAGTAAAGATTTTCAATTTTGAGCGCATCATAAAACATCACATATTACTAGTAATACCGTAAAATCCTGGTTGTGAGATCCCCGAGTACCCCTCCCGCTCCCACTTTTCTGCTAATCCAAATATCCTCCTTAATGTAAGCCCGCTATGAGACCATCTTTCATTTAGCGGTACCGTAACACGAGTGATCGAAGAAACGACTTAATAAAAACTGAAACTGAAGACTATTTTAACTCGAATCTATCCAATTTGGATCTTCAATGCCTGTAATCCTTTAATCTAATAGAACTGTCACGCTTTACTTTCGTATGTTGTTAACAAAAGACGAAACGAAACTCTAACTTTTGATAAAACACAGGGAGCGCACATCTGCTCTCGAAAGCAGCGCGCTGGGCGTTCTCTTGTTGCTTGAAGGGGTTAGACCAGTCTGGATCTCTTTCTGCTGTGTGCGCGCGCGATCTTTACGGAAACGTGGATTTTCGTGATCTAGTCCCTTAAAGCAACATCAGAACGCCGGCGAGCTCGCTACTTTTCGAGGCCAGTCTTGTATGTGGGATCCCTGTGGACGAATTGCTGTACTGTGCACCCCGAACAAATTGTCCCTTCTGTGTATAAGCCACACAGTCTTAAGCCTAATAGATATCCTAACGAACGCAAAAAGACCAGGGCTTATAGCCGGTTCGCTGATGTAAAGTGGTAAGCTGTAGTGCTATGTGTGCACGCCCTACGAGGGAAAGAGAACAAATATCTGACCCAAGTGGGACTCGAACCCAACGACCTCCAGGTTGCATGTCTGGCGCTCTACCAACTGAGCTATCAAGTCAGATGAGTAGCTACGCTACCTAGCTCGATTAGCCCTTAGGTTATTCTAAGTAGCGCTTACTCTAACTTTCATTACTCGTTTCTCTTTTACCCACTTATGTAATTTTTTGTAAGAGTATTAATAAAGTGTTGTTGTTGTATCGTGGGTATTGACTCGAACCCAACGACCCGCTTCAGGTTGCATATCTGGCGCTCTACCAACTGAGCTATCAAGCCTTATGAGAGCTATAGTGGGTATTGGTGCGTTTTATGGGGTCTCGGCGATTATATATACGTATATGTAGCTATGCTATGAAATCATGTTTGCCGCGTAGCACCCGGTTGACTCGCCTTATGCAGCGAGTCAACCGTTTCCAACCGTTTTTCGAGATACTAAAATCTGTACGGTAATTATTACACAGTACAGTATGCCTGAAACTGAAGAAAAAGGCATATAGACCCCGGCTACAGATAGAGTTTATACCTCAGAATTCGACTTCTGTTCTTCATCCTCTTCCTCCCCCTTGTCTGCCTCGCAATCATCCTATAACAAAAAGGGAGATAATTATTTTTTCATTTCGGCCTCAAATCAAAATGTTCAATTCATATGACCTGTAGATAACAGCGATACATAACACAGAACCTCACAGTCGAACCAATGTATTGGTCGAATGAGATTTATTTATTAAGGATAGTTTATCTAGCATTCTTTAGAATCGAAATTTGACTGCAATTTTACAACGTTATTAGCTATCTTTCTATTGGGGTGGGGTGGGGGGCAATCGGTTCATAAGAGGGGTTCTCGAAAAAGAATGGTCATTCAAATGTTGTTTTTGTCTTATCATAAAATGTCAAATAAGAACATATTCAAAGGAAATTTACTATTACTATATACCTTGCAACGAACATTCGTTTTCGTAACTTTTCTTTCTGGGACTTTCCCTTCGTCCTAAAACAAAAATAAGCATTTTATATAATTTTACATTAAACGTGTTATAAATTTATATGAGTTTTTCCTCATCTGAGTCAAAGCTGGTCAATTCTATTTGATAATAGTATCTACCTACGTCACTGCACTGGGAATCCTCAAAGAGAAAAGAAGCTAAACATCGCGCAGAATTCTATTGTTCTCGGCGACATGTTTCTTGGGGCCGGGAGGTTTGCTATGAAGTCACGTGACGGTGCAAAGCCTCTATTGGCTTTTGACAAATCTCATGAAGCACACGTCAATTACTGTCAACTGCTCGCTTCTTGGGGAAAGTGATCTCCCAAAGCTCTGTATGTTACTAACTAACTAATGATATTATATCAGAAGCACACTAGTCATTGCCGGTTCAGAAGTTCAAAAGCAAAGCCAATTAATTTCATGTGCTCTATCTTGCCATTTTCCTTAATTAGCGGGCTAGTTAAACAGATACAGTATTTGTAAAGGTTTTGGGTTAAATCCATGACTTCTTTGCATTCTTTAACTTTATCTCAGGCTGAGAAATGAAAGAATCGTGTTTTGTTTACTTTTTTTGCTTACGAATCGTATAAAATGTGAGAAACTTTGCGATCAAAATGTTTGTTAATGCTGTATTAGAGTTTGAGTTCCAGGGAGTTGCGTTTCAAGCTGCACGTGTTGCATTTGTTGCCGGACTCTGCCGCCAGCGCTGGTAAATATTTTTCAGCGTTTGAAAAATTAAAGAGCACATAGGAAGATGAGCAACGTCTCATTTAGCATTTTGAAGCTTGAATTATCCCGAACATAATTCTAGGATTTGATTTTGACGCGTCCATAGTCTTTATGTTTGCTCTAAGATTTGTTTCTTTAAAGAACTCTTTCTCCAATTTGCACGCATAAAGTAGCCGGAAAAAAAGAAATGTATCGGTCTAGAGCTTGAACACGCGCGAACTGTGATATAAAGTTAAATTTTAATGTTCATGTTTCGTTCTAAGGCTTTAATTTTAAAGCGCACGAACGACAGGGATTATGATTCATTCGCTGGCCGCGAGACCACAGTCTGAAGTGTGATTGAATGGCGGTTTTGTCATTTTGCAAGGGGGATCAAGTGCCGCATTAATTATTTTTAGATTACTGTTATCGAATTAGATGCATGAGCAGTTAAGTTTCAATGGTTCATTAGTGAAGGTTTAGCCTATTGTCTAAGATCGCTGAAGTGATGTAGCGCGCGTATGTAATTTGTTATTGGAACATAAACTTACGGGAGATTTTATAAAGGCTGAAATAAGCCTTAAAATGTGACCACTTCAATATTTCGGGCTTATAATTCTGAGACTTTCCAGGAATGACTTTATTCTGCCTTTCAGGGTGTGTTATTCAATTTTCCGCCTTTTAGTTTTTAAAAGAGTGATTTCTTTTTTGATAAATCGACTGACCAAGCTCAGCCCAAGCTCTGTATTTGCTCAAATTCAAACCACGAGGCACTTGAGGCCGATTTTTCTCACGAAAACCCGTCCGATAGGCGTAATTTCCTCCGTCAGGTGAAAGGTAGATAGTTTTTCTTACCCCTGAAGTTTTCAGACTTGAGAAATCATTATCCTCACTCTTCCAAATGAATTCATTTCTTTGAAAATGCCCTCTCATTCTTCGTCAGAAACTACGTGTTTGCATCAATTCGGTGAAATAATAGTCACACAGTGCAAATACAGAGCTTGGGCTGCCTGTGGACTGACTAGTGTCTAGCTGGTGTCGCAAAGCGCACGCCCATCCACCTTGGCCTGTACGGACTAACCTTTGCTCTTTCTTCTGGCTTTCTTTTAATTTTGTTGGCCACTGCCTTTGTCTGATATAAAATGTATATGAAGAAGGATGAATTGATATTTATTTTGTTCAAACAGACTAAATTATCCAAAACTGCTTAAATGAACTGTTTTACGCACCTTCTGCTTTCCTTTGCACATAAAGGGTGTGACAATGAAGTCCGTGAGCCTGACATTTCTCTACAAAGGAGATATAAAAGTGATTGGGGTTATGAGTTTCCTAAGTTCAACGATTGCATACGAAATTAGACGAAAGACTAGTTATCGAAGTTTAGAGTTGTTAATTGTTTTGTCGTTTCTCGGTTTGTTATTTGGACGCACCTTTCTGTGGCTTCGTAACTGGTATGGTTTGGCATTTTTCGCAGCTTGGTAGCTTCGTGGTGTCTTAAATTGATAAGAACGTCGTATTAGTGAAACATGTATAAATTGTACTACTTCTTTCACTCAAAATGAATACTGGGATTGTTTGTGTTCAAATTAAAATGCACAAGGAATGATTAACAAATCATGATTTTATCGATATATCATTCGTCGTGTTTCACGACTTATTTAATTACAATTTATGTGAAATCAACTAATAATTGCTTACTTCATCATTTCCATTTACAAGCGACTGCTCTAGCACTTCATACTTGTTGCGATCTGATGGAATCTAGAATCAACCGCAAATTGATAAGAATACCAGGATCAATTTATCAAGGCACATCAAGCAATGTTTATCAAATTAAAAGAATGCGCCGTTTAAGTTAAGTTGTAACTTAGATTCCGCATATTGATAATACTACACCTTGCTCTTCTCAGTGTATTGTATAACGCTCTTCCTTCTTTGTAAATAAAGAGCGTGCGACCGTGTGCCAGCGATGTCTTTCGTCCAGGCATTATAAACTGCCTTGACCTGGCGACAAGTTGGCGCACAGGGTCGGAAATAATGCACAGCCGCCCTCCAAATAAATCCTTCCATTTTTGTTGAAGCTGGTTCATTCCTATTGCCAAACCATGCTAGGATCACACTGAGACGTGTGTAATCAATTTGGTGATCTGACAATCGGCGTTTGGCCTGTTGACAGTGAAAGAACTAGTGTAGTTAGTGTAGTTAGTGTAGTTAGTCGATATTTCACTCAGTAACACCAACCAAAGTTAAAAATTAAACATCAGTTTACGGTTAAAACATATTATATACAAGGTCTGGTTTCTTATTTGGGCTATATTATAACAAGATTAAGGATGATTACGAGAATTACCTTGAACGATCTGTTCCAAGATTTAGCCTTCATTCTAAATGCTTAAATTCGCGACGTTTTCCCGAACGAATAAAACTCAACGGTGCAGTAAGTATTAAACACTAATAGTTTGACAGTTAAGCGCAAAGGGAAAAGCAACCAAGGAATCGCATCCTATACACTTGGTGTGAAATCATAGTTGGGCGAGGCCTCAACTCGCCAATCGCAATGTGCGAAGTGCGGTATTGACACTGAAGAAACGATTTCCTGCTTCTTCGATCAACCGGCGATATCTTTTAAAACAGCAAACCCGACCACTGTGATTTCCTATGGTAGATATGACTCCAGTTCACTAACGCAATTCTTACCAGGTCTTCTTGGTCAATGAACACGGATATCGATACCTATACATTCACTTGCAAGGGATATTAAACCCTCGTCCGACCGAAATATTATTCGAACTGAGTTGTACGTTATACGATATTAATAGAGTTTACCTTTCCGCGGTTTAGTATTTCAATAATGATCGAGGAAGATGTGGGGTGGTTCTTAACAAAATTGGTGACGGTAAACTGGTGTTAGTTGGTCAACTAACATGGCTGAGTTGGTGTATTGATAAACGTTTTTTTTTTGTAGATACTTTATCCGTTTATCCCTAAGCGAACACATAGAGTTCTATCACTGATACTGCAAGCGGGAGTTGAGGCAAAACGCGTAGTCGCTCAGTAAGAAATAATTCTAAGAGTGACACACGCGCTCGGACAACCAGTGTTAGTTGCGTCTATTCTATTTTATGCAAATTAGCTTGGTTCACATTGTTGATATGAATTCATGATTTGAATACAATCTCGAGTACCTAATAATTATTAAATATGTTTTGGTTTGCTTACTGATAACATTTTGATAACTGTGGAGCGGCTATCAGTAAGAGTATCAACAATGTAACACAATCCTAACTAATACTTGTCTTAGAACTGTTTATGTTTTAGCTAAATATAGTTGTCTACAACTTTAATTCCCACTTTCTGATATTCGTACTTCACAACAAAAGGGTTAATTGTCCAAGCTTTATCATCCAAACGGTTCACCTGAATCGTTCGCACGCCTATTCTAGATCGTAAATATCAATGAATTATTCGTCAATCGATGAGCCCTGAAAGAGCTGATAAGCTTATTGTTTTTACCATTTTTGGGCATGTTTACAAAGTCGACTACTTTTAAAAATTCGTCATGTCGACCGCACATGAGTATTGTTTTACTGCTGATTTACACACCCTGCGTTAAGTTAAAAAGATGATGTAGCATGTCTATTAAAAAACAGGGATGTCAGTGGTTATTTTGGAGACTTTGTTCAGCACTACACTAAAAGGCCTTAAGATCTTTCCACTTGCAGCCTGAAAGATAGCAGCCTGCTAGAAGTAGATATCAGGCACCTCACAGACTACAAATTAAAACACTTTCCCATGCATCTCGCACGCCACACTTCTAATATAACACCAGATTGCATTACAGCATAACAAACATGGACCTTGCTTACAAGTTAGCAGGCGATGGCAGAAAAAGCGTGATTTCCCATATTATGGCTGTGCCTAGTCCATATACAAAGCGTGATTTCCCATATTATGGCGGTAAGGCTAGTCCATCTACAAAGCGTGATTTCCCATATTATGAGTATGCCTAGCCCATCTACAAAGCGCGATTTCCCATATTATGGCTGTGCCTAGTCCATCTACAAAGTGTGATTTCCCATATTATGGGTTTGGATAGTCCATCTACAAAGCGCGATGTCCCATATTATGAGTATGCCTAGTCCATCTACAAAGCGCGATTTCCCATATTATGGATGTGGCTAGTCCATCTACAAAGCGCGATTTCCCATATTATGGATGTGGCTAGTCCATCTACAAAGCGCGATTTCCCATATTATGAGTACCCCTAGTGCATCTACAAAGCGCGATTTCTCATATTATTGATGTGGGTAGTCCATCTACTAAGCGCGATTTCCTATATTATGAGTACCCCTAGTGCATCTACAAAGCGCGATTTCTCATATTATTGATGTGGGTAGTCCATCTACAAAGCGCGATTTCCCATATTATGGATGTGGATAGTCCATCTACAAAGCGCGATTTCCCATATTATGAGTACGCCTAGTCCATCTACAAAGCGCGATTTCCCATATTATGAGTATGCCTAGTCCATCTACAAAGCGCGATTTCCCATATTATGGATGTGGCTAGTCCATCTACAAAGCGCGATTTCCCATATTATGAGTACCCCTAGTGCATCTACAAAGCGCGATTTCCCATATTATGGCTGTGGCTAGTCCATCTACAAAGCGCGATTTCCCATATTATGGATGTGGCTAGTCCATCTACAAAGCGCGATTTCTCATATTATTGATGTGGGTAGTCCATCTACTAAGCGCGATTTCCCATATTATGAGTACCCCTAGTGCATCTACAAAGCGCGATTTCTCATATTATTGATGTGGGTAGTCCATCTACAAAGCGCGATTTCCCATATTATGGATGTGGCTAGTCCATCTACAAAGCGCGATTTACCATATTATGAGTACCCCTAGTGCATCTACAAAGCGCGATTTCTCATATTATTGATGTTGGTAGTCCATCTACAAAGCGCGATTTACCATATTATGAGTACCCCTAGTGCATCTACAAAGCGCGATTTCCCATATTATGGCTGTGGCTAGTCCATCTACAAAGCGCGATTTCCCATATTATGGATGTGGCTAGTCCATCTACAAAGCGCGATTTCCCATATTATGAGTACGCCTAGTCCATCTACAAAGCGCGATTTTCCATATTATGAGTATGCCTAGTCCATCTACAAAGCGCGATTTCCCATATTATGGCTGTGGCTAGTCCATCTACAAAGCGCGATTTCCCATATTATGAGTACCCCTAGTGCATCTACAAAGCGCGATTTCTCATATTATTGATGTGGGTAGTCCATCTACAAAGCGCGATTTCCCATATTATGGATGTGGCTAGTCCATCTACAAAGCGCGATTTCCCATATTATGAGTACCCCTAGTGCATCTACAAAGCGCGATTTCTCATATTATTGATGTGGGTAGTCCATCTACTAAGCGCGATTTCCTATATTATGAGTACCCCTAGTGCATCTACAAAGCGCGATTTCTCATATTATTGATGTGGGTAGTCCATCTACAAAGCGCGATTTCCCATATTATGGATGTGGCTAGTCCATCTACAAAGCCCGATTTCCCATATTATGAGTAGCCCAAGTGCATCTACAAAGCGCGATTTCCCATATTATGGCTGTGGCTAGTCCATCTACAAAGCGCGATTTCCCATATTATGAGTACGCCTAGTCCATCTACAAAGCGCGATTTTCCATATTATGAGTATGCCTAGTCCATCTACAAAGCGCGATTTCCCATATTATGGCTGTGGCTAGTCCATCTACAAAGCGCGATTTCCCATATTATGAGTACCCCTAGTGCATCTACAAAGCGCGATTTCTCATATTATTGATGTGGGTAGTCCATCTACAAAGCGCGATTTCCCATATTATGGATGTGGCTAGTCCATCTACAAAGCGCGATTTCCCATATTATGAGTACCCCTAGTGCATCTACAAAGCGCGATTTCTCATATTATTGATGTGGGTAGTCCATCTACTAAGCGCGATTTCCTATATTATGAGTACCCCTAGTGCATCTACAAAGCGCGATTTCTCATATTATTGATGTGGGTAGTCCATCTACAAAGCGCGATTTCCCATATTATGGATGTGGATAGTCCATCTACAAAGCGCGATTTCCCATATTATAAGTACGCCTAGTCCATCTACAAAGCGCGATTTCCCATATTATGAGTATGCCTAGTCCATCTACAAAGCGCGATTTCCCATATTATGGATGTGGCTAGTCCATCTACAAAGCGCGATTTCCCATATTATGAGTACCCCTAGTGCATCTACAAAGCGCGATTTCCCATATTATGGCTGTGGCTAGTCCATCTACAAAGCGCGATTTCCCATATTATGGATGTGGCTAGTCCATCTACAAAGCGCGATTTCTCATATTATTGATGTGGGTAGTCCATCTACTAAGCGCGATTTCCCATATTATGAGTACCCCTAGTGCATCTACAAAGCGCGATTTCTCATATTATTGATGTGGGTAGTCCATCTACAAAGCGCGATTTCCCATATTATGGATGTGGCTAGTCCATCTACAAAGCGCGATTTACCATATTATGAGTACCCCTAGTGCATCTACAAAGCGCGATTTCTCATATTATTGATGTTGGTAGTCCATCTACAAAGCGCGATTTCCCATATTATGAGTACCCCTAGTGCATCTACAAAGCGCGATTTCCCATATTATGGCTGTGGCTAGTCCATCTACAAAGCGCGATTTCCCATATTATGGATGTGGCTAGTCCATCTACAAAGCGCGATTTCCCATATTATGAGTACGCCTAGTCCATCTACAAAGCGCGATTTTCCATATTATGAGTATGCCTAGTCCATCTACAAAGCGCGATTTCCCATATTATGGCTGTGGCTAGTCCATCTACAAAGCGCGATTTCCCATATTATGAGTACCCCTAGTGCATCTACAAAGCGCGATTTCCCATATTATGGCTGTGGCTAGTCCATCTACTAAGCGCGATTTCCCATATTATGGATGTGGCTAGTCCATCTACAAAGCGCGATTTCTCATATTATTGATGTGGGTAGTCCATCTACTAAGCGCGATTTCCCATATTATGAGTACCCCTAGTGCATCTACAAAGCGCGATTTCTCATTTTATTGATGTGGGTAGTCCATCTACAAAGCGCGATTTCCCATATTATGGATGTGGCTAGTCCATCTACAAAGCGCGATTTCCCATATTATGAGTACCCCTAGTGCATCTACAAAGCGCGATTTCTCATATTATTGATGTGGGTAGTCCATCTACAAAGCGCGATTTCCCATATTATGGATGTGGCTAGTCCATCTACAAAGCGCGATTTCCCATATTATGAGTACCCCTAGTCCATCTACAAAGCGCGATTTCCCATATTATTGATGTGGGTAGTCCATCTACAAAGCGCGATTTCCCATATTATGAGTACCCCTAGTGCATCTACAAAGCGCGATTTCTCATATTATTGTTGTGGGTAGTCCATCTACAAAGCGCGATTTCCCATATTATGGATGTGGCTAGTCCATCTACAAAGCGCGATTTCCCATATTATGAGTACCCCTAGTGCATCTACAAAGCGCGATTTCCCATATTATGGCTGTGCCTAGTCCATCTACAAAGCGCGATTTCCCATATTATGAGTACCCCTAGTGCATCTACAAAGCGCGATTTCTCATATTATTGATGTGGGTAGTCCATCTACAAAGCGCGATTTCCCATATTATGAGTACGCCTAGTCCATCTACAAAGCGCGATTTCCCATATTATGAGTATGCCTAGTGCATCTACAAAGCGCGATTTCCCATATTATGGATGTGGCTAGTCCATCTACAAAGCGCGATTTCCCATATTATGAGTACCCCTAGTGCATCTACAAAGCGCGATTTCCCATATTATGGCTGTGGCTAGTCCATCTACAAAGCGCGATTTCCCATATTATGGATGTGGCTAGTCCATCTACAAAGCGCGATTTCCCATAATATGAATACGGCTAGTCCATCTACAAAGCGCGATTTCCCATATTATGGCTGTGCCTAGTCCATCTACAAAGCGCGATTTCCCATATTATGAGTACCCCTAGTGCATCTACAAAGCGCGATTTCCCATATTATTGATGTGGGTAGTCCATCTACAAAGCGCGATTTCCCATATTATGGATGTGGCTAGTCCATCTACAAATCGCGATTTCCCATATTATGAGTACCCCTAGTGCATCTACAAAGCGCGATTTCTCATATTATTGATGTGGGTAGTCCATCTACAAAGCGCGATTTCCCATATTATGGATGTGGCTAGTCCATCTACAAAGCGCGATTTCCCATATTATGAGTACCCCTAGTGCATCTACAAAGCGCGATTTCTCATATTATTGATGTGGGTAGTCCATCTACAAAGCGCGATTTCCCATATTATGAGTACGCCTAGTCCATCTACAAAGCGCGATTTTCCATATTATGGATGTGGCTAGTCCATCTACAAAGCGCGATTTCCCATATTATGAGTATGCCTAGTGCATCTACAAAGCGCGATTTCCCATATTATGGATGTGGCTAGTCCATCTACAAAGCGCGATTTCCCATATTATGAGTACCCCTAGTGCATCTACAAAGCGCGATTTCCCATATTATGAGTACGCCTAGTCCATCTACAAAGCGCGATTTCCCATATTATGAGTACGCCTAGTCCATCTACAAAGCGCGATTTCCCATATTATGAGTATGCCTAGTCCATCTACAAAGCGCGATTTCCCATATTATGGATGTGGCTAGTCCATCTACAAAGCGCGATTTCCCATATTATGAGTACCCCTAGTGCATCTACAAAGCAGCGATTTCTGATATTATGGGTGTGGTTAGTTCACGTAGTCACGTGGTATATGACGTCATCACATTTGATTAGCGTATGATATAGGTGTTTGATGATTTATCAATATTTGATAATTTCAGGTCTGTATTAATGATACTTCTTACCATTATTACGAATATTCTTTACTGTCACGTGATCTATGACGTCATCACATCTGATTAGCATGTGAGTTTGGTGTCGAGTCATTAATGCGTCTACCATTAATTGAGTCTGTATTGGTTATATTCCTTGAAATATAGCTTATTTTCTCATGTGTCACGTGACCTATGACGTCATTTGTTTTGGTCACGTGATATTGTTTGTTGTGTGCCACTTGTGTTTGTGTACACGTTTCGTGTTGATTGGATGCTTAGTTTCGGAGTTATGGACTGAAACGTTATTTTGCGAGTTGCCTGCTGAGTAGCCTGCTAACTTCACTTTGGTAACTTTGAGACAGTTTACATCGTAATCACGAGTTGGTTTTATAGCTTTACATGCAGGAACAGAATTCGTAAAAATAAAATACATTCGTTCAAATTTTGTAAGAAATTTCGCACCAGAAACTGTACCGGTCAAAATAGTCACCCCCCTTTTTCAAATCCTGGATCCGCCACTGACATGTTCTGTAGGAAATCCGATGCTGTAACTGAAATGAAATGTAAAGTGAAAATGCACTATGCAAAAGCTGAAGCTAGAACACATACGTACAGGCACGAAAGCTATTCCTTAGGACACTCGTCCCACTGACTGCCTTGTTATTACCAGGAGCGTCCATCTTCCATACCGTAGGTCTGTGAGTCAACGTATGACTTTTACTTCCAGGAATACCATGACTGGGATCGAAAATTCTGGAGAAATGGTAGCGATCTCTAAATGTCACCATCCTGGCCAATGCGAATAACTTCGCGAGACTGAAATTCACAAATGCATTATACATTTATCCGCAATACAAATCAACTTATACTACGTTGATATACACTAAGGGAAAGTCTCTGGATTCATACTGTTCTCTATCTCCAGGAGCCGTACTGTGGCTGAGAACATTGGTTAAGCGCTCAGTGGCCCAGTTTCGCTTCCCGATCGCGACGCCATATATGAGTAGAGTTTGTTGGTATCTCGGGTTTTTTGGTTTAGGCCGGCCGGGTCCTAACTTTGATCAGCCTCTATAGATATGGTTGTTTCAGGTTCCGTGAAACTTCAGTGCAGTATGAATCCGGAGCCGACATTCCCCTCTTGTGTCAACGTAGTTCCAATCATTTAATAACTTTCTCAGTTATAATATAGTTCAACCGATTGAAAGTTTTCAAATAATTATGTTGTTTTCAATGTATGTAGCACTTGCAAAATCTTTGGCTCTATTATTTACGTTTGCCTTCATTCATCAGGAAGTTTGCAAGGTCTTACTTAGCTATTTGAAAATGTAATACTTTTTGTAAAAGTTTAAATATTTCGAAGAATTATAGTACTGAAATTGTTTTTAAATATTCTTTTCATTTTTTTAACAATGTGCTACATTAATAAGAACTCTATCTAAAACCAGCCAAGCCCTGCTCATCCACTATTATTAGCAACAATTTTCCTAAACGGCGTGGCTGCAAGAAAAAAAAAACTTATCTTACCTTGTGAAATGACTGGGTCTCACTGCCAAGAAGAATATTCTAGGTTTTCAGTCGATAGCGCGTTCGTCCAAGTATCGCACCTTCGACTTTCAAGACAGGTGGGTTCTTTGAATCAACAACTCTGCATGAGCATCATTGACAAGTTAGCACTGTCCAATCATCGCAGAGCATCTATATTTCCATTGTACAGTGGTGACGTATTCAATGTGTCAAAGTAAAATTAAACTGGTTTGGAGAAAAACTCCATCGGAAATTTTCCATATTTGCCTTGAAACTGATTTCCAATGAGTGGTTATCAATAGTGGTAATCCAATGAGTTTCCAATGAGTGGTAATCAATAGTGGTAATCCAATGACTTTCCAATGAGTGGTAATGAATAGAAATCCCAATAAGTGATTCGTTATCAAGTTAGAATCCTGATATTCTGAACGTGGCATTCATGGTGATACTGTGTAATCGATGTTGTTTCATAATGAATTATTTTTCGATATGCAAAATTGTGTCAGAAACTGTTCAACAACTTTTCAATAAATAGATTTAACACTCGAAATGAGGAAATGAGGGATTTCTCCCGTAAAGGTAAAGTACCGTAAAAGCAGAGGGGAGGAGGAGGGGGTGTCTATTGTCACTTGGCGAGCATGACATCACGTAGCAATGAAGTCAGCGCGTAAACATAATATGTTTGTCAAATAATTACCTTGGTATAACTCGTAGTATGTAGAGTTGTAGTAAAATTTTCTCCAAAAGTAGACCAGGTAGAATCTTCAAAGGATGTATGAATTCTTCTTTACACGTTTACATCCAAATTTTCATTAAAACTGAAACCAACGCCGCAAAGCAAAACAGAGGAGACTGCACGATAATCGCGTCTTAGCTCTAACACTTCCCCTGCTTTAGTTTAGTGCCATAAACGCTACCAAACTTTTAAATTATAGTTTAGAATAATGTTGATAAAGCTTTTAATTTCCTGTGTACATAGCGGGGGAAAAGCATGATATTTTTGGGGCTTTTCAGCAATTTTAATATTCTCTACAAATCGCTGAAATTAACACCGTTACAAGATTATTCCCGTTTGATTTTATTTATTGGCATAAAAAAATCCATCCGTTAAGCTACGAATATTCATCAAAACTAAGAGAAGATATACTGCAAGATGCATGTATCATGAAAACCTTTTTCCAGATATGAACTGAGTATATCCGGTTTGCATATCATATTACAATATTCAAGAAGAAAAATAATTAATAATGGGGCTTTCGCCAAGGAGCGAAACAAACATTTTCTCAGTTCAGTACTCGTTTTCACGTGACGTCATCGCCGCCATCTTGGTCGACGGATTGAAAACATGGCGACCATGTTTTGTTACCTGTCAGCTTAAATGACGTAAGTAATCTTAATTGGATGCCAGTACGTGAAATGAGGGAATTTAGTTTGCTGAAGATTACTTATAAGGCTTTATATAATGAAGTGTCGCCAGAATATCTGCGTCTACAATTACATTCTGTTTGCGCTTATAATTTAAGATCATCATCAGCCCCTAGATTATTTGTACCTAGGGAATCAGATACTTTTCAACATATGGCCGCACACACATTTAATTGCCTCTCAGAAGGTATTAGACGTATCACAAGTTATAGTGCATTTGTCAAGGCAATTAGGAATGTCTTCTTGTGTAAAGCGAAATCACGCGTAGCTTAATTATTGATATCTTATATCACTTTTTATGCTAATTAAAACTATCCTTTATGGCATTTTTATACATAATATTAAGAGTTAGTAACTAATGAGAAATTTTCTATCATAGTTATATTAATAATTATTAGTATAATTAGTATCATAATTCTTTTTTTCCTCTTGAAGATATACATTGTAATTTTATTTAGCTCTTAGCAAACGAAGAGACACCTAGTGGATGTATTGCTAATAAATTATTTTTATTATTTGAATCTCTGGAGATTGCATGATTATTGCAAACGAGCAATAGTTCATTATCCCTTTTGCTTATTCATAGCATTAAGGTGTGGGGTAGCCTGCCCCTCTCGAGCTGACAGAGGAGACAGGTGAAATAAGCAAGAGGGGAGGGGGCGCTGCGTGTTCTGTAACATTCGCCAACTGACATCGGTGCATAATTAGCATTGAGTTATATAATGCCAATGACGTCACAGCGAGGGGTCATGAATATTAATAGGTATGAATAGTTCATGATCCCTCTTGCTTATTCATTAGCATTAAGGTGTGGGGTAGCCTGCCTCTATCTCCGCTTTTCGCCCTAGCCCGTAGTCCTTCCCTATTTGATTCCCTGTATATCTCACCCCAATCCTTAATTTCCCAAACCTTACATTCCCAATCCTCAAATCTCAATTTTTAATTGCACAACTTAGAGGTATATAGTACATCGAGGGCGCGATAAAATCCGCTATAGACCTAGTACATGCATGTTCAGAAGGGCCAGGCCCAAAAGCCTGGGTGGAACCCGTTAAATTATTTGTCTCCTTGTAAATTTTTGCAGTGCGTCAAGAGGTAGGGTGGCTAGAGCCTCGCTTGCCCCCTCCGGGTGCAAAACCTGCGTAAGCTTGATATAGTGTCTGGCTGTGGCTGCACGTTTCCATCCAACATGCTCCATGGTTGTCGCGATGTCCTTGCCCGAAATCGCTAGGGATATCGCGCTCCTACTCCTTAGAACATGCAGCGTTATTCGGCGATCTCCAAAGGCGTGTCGCAACTGCTCAGCGTAATAGGTCAAACGGGCCTGCGCTGCACCCGACTCAAACGGTGCCGGGACAACCTCCCCTGATGGGTTTAAGGGGCAAAATAAAAAGCCTCGTCGAATGGGGATATCCATAATATCGCAAAGGCCGACATACACTTCGATAGCCGTTACAGGGCAGAGCGACCTGTCCTTCAGGTAACGTTTGACACCAAACATAATTGACGACCCATCTCGCAAAGCCTTGATAAGGACATGATTGAACAGTATTACTTCATCCTTTGGGAGATATTTACCCTTCCCACGTCACCCGCTCTGTCTCCCGCGAAGAATTGTACTTTGAAAAATGCTTGGTCTCTTGCCAAAACAAACAGCTCTTTTGGTGAGATGTGGTGTCGTCTTAAACGTCTAGAGCTGTCTCCTGACACCATGGCCAAATCATCCAAGAAAAACGGACCGGCCTCTGTAGGGAGGCTTCGTGCCCAGAGTTATCTTCTCTCTCATTGCCGTCAAATAGTCCTTCACCTCCCGCGAAACTGCGGGATTCCCGTACCCAGGTAACAATGCGTCATTTAAATTCTTCCCTGCTACCGCAAATATCACCCTTAATGTTCCCACCATATATATAGAATCCACCGTCCCACAGGCTAGACGTCTGGGGCATGCGCAATCGGTGGTCGTCTTTTCTTACCTAAAAATGGGCATGCCTTCTGGTGTACAGGTGTTTTACCAAAACTCTCCTTCCATATTAAAAATCGGACTACGTCCACAGGTGACGCCGTCGAAATATCTTTAGACGGGCTCAAGTTATACAGGAAACTCCCGAGCTCTGTTTCTAAAGATGACGTCTGCTCCGCATAAGGGGCCATCGCCCTCAGTTTCTGAAAGCTAGCTTTCCGAGCCTCGATGTCAAGTGAATTGATAGGAGTCTTGATCTCTGGAGGGGGTTGACGTTTGTATCCGCATCGTTGACAAAAGCAAAAATCCTGGTCAATCGGGTACAAGCACTCAGGGCAGCCGGCTTCCGGAACAAAGAGCCTGGGAACCAGCGGTAGAGACTGGGAATAGAGTAAGAAAAGCGAGTATTATCCTCGATCACATATTTGCTAATGGCGGATGTCAAACGTTCCTCCTAAGAAGAAAATTACTAATTTTACTCACTAAAATCGATAAACATGTCAAACAAGTTCACCATGCATGAGTCAACTAACTGTCGAATCATTCAAAACCATGTGGAATAACGAACTCGTTATTCATCTGTATTTTTATTCTCCGATTTTCTCTCTTTTCCTTCTCTTTTTCACTATATTTTGTTCTTGTTTCATAATATTTATAATAATCACATCATACACGATTATATTTAGGTAGTAATTTTCTTCAATATTCGTACCACTTTACTATAGGCAGTGATTAACTCGAAAGCTTTTGCTACTTTTATCACTACACACACTTAAACAATAAATCAACCTATTTTACCTCATGATTGTATCTTAGCTTTTTCTTTTCTATACGTTTCTATTTTCTTTTTAATACATGTAACTGAACAGTGTAAATAAACTTGAACTTAAATATCCGTAATGAGTGAAATATACAATAGAGGAGCGTTAGCCTCGTTCCAAACCTCAAAATCTGCTCAGTCTAAATGCTCATAATTCGAACGGGAGGGGAAGCGACTTCGTGGTTGGAGTTAAAACCACATTTCCGTCCCCACAATACCAAAGAACTGTCACATATATTTATTTATTTATTTATTTATTCATTCATTATTACCCATGTCAAAATAGAGGCGGGACAGAGGTGGGATCCCGCCAATCCCAGCTGGGATCCCAGGTGGGATTGGCGGGATCCCATGTCATCTGGTGGGATCCCAGCTATCCCGCCTGGGATGGTAAGAAATCCCACCCGGGATCCCACCTCTAAAGCCGGGATCCCAGGTGGGACATATGGGATCCCAGGTGGGATGGTGGGATCCCACCTATCCCACCTGGCATGAAATAAAATCCCACCTGGGATCCCACCTCTAAAGCCGGGATCCCAGGTGGGATGGAGGGATCCCAGCTATCCCACCTGGCATGAAATAAAATCCCACCTGGGATCCCACCTCTAAAGCCGGGATAGCTGATGGGATCCTGGCATTCCCATGCAGCTATCTGTCTGGGATATATATGACAACAAAATCCCACCTGGAAAGTAAATTACAGCAATCAGTACATATATTTTGATATATAATTTCCAATGAAATACATGTACCAGTGTATACACTACTAGTGCAATATCCTATGAAGACCACATGAAAAGGCTATGAAACTATAGGCCAACCTATGAAATATCCCATGAAATATTTTCATAGCACTATGAAGGTTTCTTTTCATAGACCTATGAAAGACTCAAATTTTATAAAGGGAAATTATATCCTATGAATATAGTCCCCTATGAATTGTTTGGCTTTGAATTTTACATCCTATGAAATCAGACTAAGAAATTAGTATAACAAGAGGCTATGAAATTAAGGTACTATGAAAATACTATGAAAACTGTATGTTACAGTGTAAATACTAAATCTTTTCATAGGGTATGGAAAGTTGTATGGAAAGTTATATGCAGCACTTGCTTCCAAATTTGCATGCAGCTAGAACATTCATGAACACCCTAATATTAACAGTCACATCGTAAAAAAATATTGTTGTGGATTTCACAAGGCTTACCACCTGACAGATCGAACATACGCCCAAACAATTCTTGACAGAACAAATTGGAACTCCAACCAATAATAAATTGGCTTTCAAACGATCTAAAGTTACTTACAGAAGTGCAGATTTCATAACTTTCTCCGAGAAATAGGAACGTTGATGACTGGCTGAAACATTACAAGATTTATACAGAAATGAAGTACAAGTTGCATGAGTTGGCAGTTTATTTAAACTTGATATCTACGAGGTCGAGGTACATGCTCAGCAATCGATCGAGTGGACTCGACTAATACATGTATAATAATTTCGTTAGAAACAGCAAAGTCCTGATACAACTCATTGCTGGTTGCACTATAGGTCAAGGCTTCATGCAACCAGAAAAGGAGAAGAAAATATATAGGTTGGTGTTTGCGTAAAACTAATATAAAAGTGAGAACCAGTTCAGTCCCAGCTAGCATGCAGCCTTGGGTGTTAAAATGGCCTTACGACTTACATGCTTTCCAGGCAGACACAGCAAAACAGATGAGGAGTTAGTTGATCAGTTCATTAGCGTTTAGATTCCTTGAATATATAGCCAGACCATTTCGCAAATTAATCCTCAGATGAAGCACTCCCGCCAGCTCAGCTTTGGTAAAGTTCTCAACAACAAACAAAGATGGCGGCTGTGAACTGATCCCAGGATGCATTGCTTATCTAAAGACCACTGACCTGAATTGTGCGGGCACATCGCGCCATTTTCAAAACTAACAACTTAGATTCGGCCGCACGACATGCGATTTCTTGTATAATATGGCTTCCAGACTGAGCAAAGGGTTTTCAAAATACATGGGAGATAAGAAAACTATAAAGGTAAGATGTGATCATTCAATTGTTGTGAATTGTAACAAGAAAAGGGAATATAGCGCTTGGTTATCATACTTTTAGTTCAGCTGTTGTTTGAACGGTCTCGTGCACGTGGTCTGCTTGTAGTTGCCGTTGTATCTTATCCATTTTCAATGACGAAATCCATACAAAAAGTTTACCAAGTTTATGTAGAGTGTAGAGTGAATCTTTTAGTTAAAGGATTGATCGAAATCTTGTAGTCATGGTCAGGAGTACTACTGTTCGAAGAGAGTGAAATGTCTCACTTTTAATTTAAGACTGTCACTGAGTTACAACAAAAGGTAATATTGCTTTTTAGAAGTGAAATTGCACGTGTTTATACGGAATTGCAATTCAAACAAATTCAATTCAGTGAATACTTTAAGTTCTTCTGTAAATTAGTGGACATTGTGCATGTGAAATTTCACTTTATAGCTAGGCCTAGGGGAAATACATTTTTTTTAACAGTATGTGCAAAAATAGAACACTGCGTGCATGCATGCATGTACTACAATAAAATATTTGGAAAATAACTCTTGCTACGTACATCTCTCGTATTCAATAACTTATAACACATGCACTACTTTCTTCCATCATAGGCACAGCGGATTCGGCACAGCACTTTGTCACTTGATCTCTTGCAAGAGCTTGAACAAGGAGAGGTCTATCGATTTGCAGATCAGATCAAGTACATGAGCTAGAAATTGTGTGGATTAAATTTTAGTGAGCCAGTGCAGTATGAGACCATGAAATATAATGGACATTAAATAATTTATAACGGCAAGTTTGGTAGTTTGCAATTAAAATTCTGCCATGTTTTTTGGTAGAGGTCTTTCATTAGATTTTATGTTACCAGTCTATAGCCAGGGGTTTAATCATACCAGAAGAGAATACAAACAGGATTTTATGGTATAGGCATAACAACCATTTCAGCTTTTCTGAGCCCTCATCTCTTTATTAAATTGATTGAAACACTGCATGGCTTTCCTATTTTAAAAGCTTTTTTTTATAGGACCCAGCAACCCTAGTATATCATGTTAAGTATCTGCTATCTCAATATGATATACCGGTATGTAATTTTTTTCTATAAATTAAAGTTTACATACAAGTACAACATATAATTATTATGATGCAAGTGAGAAAATGTGTTTATTTCAATGGAATATTTTCATAGGTTGACTTTCCTGAAATGGAAAAAATTCATAGTATGTAAACAAAACATTTCATGGAATAATTATGCTGGCTTTATAGAGGTGGGATCCCGGGTGGGATTTGTTACATCCCAGGCGGGATAGCTGGGATCCCGCCAATCCCAGGTGGGATCCAGCATTTGCATGGGATGGCAGAATCCCAGGTGGGATATGTCTAATAATCCCGGGCGGGATGGTGGGATCCCGGGTGGGATGGTGGGATCCCGGGTGGGATGGCGGGATCCCGGGTGGGATGGCGGGATCCCGGGTGGGAAGGCGGGATCCCGGGTGGGAAGGCGGGATCCCAGGTGGGATTGTCTGAGGCGGGATGTCTAATAATCCCGGCCGGGATCTCACAAGATCCCGCCTGGGATCCCAGCTGTAAAAAAGGTGGGATCCCAGGTGGGATAGGCGGGATCCCGCCTTTCATTTTTACATGGGTAAATACATAACTAGTATTCTCTACATTATTGCCAACAAAATTGTACGGAGTAATATTCAGTAAGTCTTGATTAACAATGTTGTTTGGAGGTTGGGGAGTATATATAGGGATCGAAGTAATGTTTCTCATCCTTTGTCCCTCCCAAGAATATAGTGGTTCGTAACGAGCTGAACTATAAATTACATTTACATTAATCAATACTAAAGTTAGACTATGCATGCTTTTTAGTTTTGGGCTCTGAGTTGCTTGGGGAGAAACGGAAACGATAAAATCGCCGTTTTCCCATCAAGAAGGGATGCTGTTCGCAGGCTAGGTGTCCAGATGTTGCTAGGAATATACAGCAGTAATAGCTTTCTGTGTATGACTCGACGTCTCCTTCGGGCTTCATCCTTCGTAAACAGGACCCGTTCCTTGTCGGGAAACCACTACGTTGACTCGTTCTTCCCAATGAGACCCCAGCTTACCAGGGCCACCTCTCTCTGACAGGTTCCTCACGAGAAACCTGTCTTCTGGCTGTAAGTCAGCGACGTGTATGTGGGTGTCAGAATAAGCTTTATTTCGTGCTTTGGTGTTCGTAGATTGCTGCTTGACCAGTTGATGTGCCTACTGCATTACCGACTCCCACTTCTTAGCATATTCGAGCGACTTGTTGGTGTCGAAGCTGGATTGATACTAAAAATCTCATCAACTGGCAGTCTTTCCAAACAGGAGGTAGATAGGAGCATATCCCGTGGCGTCGTTTTTCGTGCAGTTATACGCGTGGACTGCATTATTGGTGCACTCGTGCCATCTCGCTTTCTGCCTGGTTTGAACCTCTCCACCTGCCGGTGGTATGGATTGGTCCAAACCGAAGGATGAAAGCATCACAAATCTTTGACGCTACTGTTTTGGCTGTTTTTTTTCTTGTTGGATAGGCTTGCGCGAATCTTGTGAAATGGTCGACTATGACCAGGACGTACTCAGGTCCTCCCGTGCTCTTTTCGAGGTGGAGAAAGTCAATGGAAATGAGCTCAAATGGAGAAGATGTTGTAGTTGTTTGGAGAGGCGCCCTTGTGGTGATATTATTGGGGCGACGATTCTTGAGGCAATTGAAGGCTTTGGTTACAAAATGTGTTGTGCCTTCTTGCATATACGAGCAGTAAAAACGTTCACGTGCAAGTTGAACTGTCCCATCTCCTAGTGCAATGCTCTGTACACTACGGGGCGAAATTGTTTTGGTAGCACAAAATGCAAATGTCGGTACTTCTCCGCCTCAGTAGACCATCCTCTGCGAGTTCCAGTTTCTGCCATTCCCGGAACAGGGCCCTTGTCTCTCTTGTTTCGCGGTGCTGATTTCGTACCGATGGTACCTCTACCTTCTGTCTTGAATGATAGAACTCTTCCGATACTGGAGTCATGTCGTTGCACGCGAAGTAGAGCCTCTGGTACTGATACTGCTAACCGTATTATCTAATTTTAGCAGATTGACGAAATAGGTATGCGCTGCAACACAGACTAAGTTCTCTCGTGCCTAAATACTCGACACGACGGCCTTCATATCCTTTTGGGATGTGTCGTGGGAGCATGTCTGCATGCATGTAGTTTTCCATGTCTAAGGGTATGCGCGACAACGTGTGTCAGCGTCGGTATTGGCTCGTCCAGGTCTGTATTTGATCTCGAAATGAACTGAGTCCACCGCCAGCTCCGCCACCTAGCGATGTCTCGTAGCATTCAGATTTGCTGTGGTCAGCACGTACATTGTAGGTCAAGCGGCTGTTATCCGTATACACGGTTAAGGAGGGGAAATATATAGTAGAGATAGTTCCTAAACTGTCCGCAGACCGCCAACTTCAATGTCAAGAACTCAAGCTTGCCCGAGTGCAGGTGATAACTTCGCTCAGCTGCTGTGAGAGTCCTGGGGCCATAGGCTATCACGAGCATCTTGCCGTTTTGATTTTGGTACAGAACTGTCCCCAAGCCGTCCTTGGATGCATCCGTGTTGAGGACGAACGGCTGGCTGTAGTCCGGTATACAAAGTGCCAATCTGGAAATGTTCTGTTGTGATGCGTGGAGCCTGGGGGCGACCAGGAACGTTTCCTGCACTATGTCGAGGCTGAACATGTGCTCAACCGGGGAAGCCATCTTGGATTTAGTTTTAGTTAAGTTCCCTAGTATATCGTTGAGTTAGGCTAATAGATCAATATATCACATTTGGCGACGAGGATCAAAACAAAGGAGAATAAACATGGAAGCGACCTTGAATACTTCAAGGCGAACGACATAAAGGACGCAGGTAAGCAGAAAAGTATACTGCTTGCTGTATGCGGTAAAACCACATATAAACTGTTACGAAGTCTAGTAGCACCAACAAAACCTACGGAACTCAAGTACGAGGAACTCACTGGTTAGCTCAGTTGATAGAGCACGGTCTAGAGTGCGGGAGGTCGGCGGTTCGAACCTGGCCGCGGCCTTGGGCAGGGACGTTTCTAAGCCGTTGACCTTGTCTCCTTCTACTTCTAATCAGTATTTGAAGAGGACGTGAAAGAACCTGTTGTACTACTCGAAAAAGAGAAGGGGGTTGTCACCCGGTACAGCAGCCTGGCCATTGCACTAACCACACACTCAACATTGTAAACTGCGTGGCTGCCATTGGCGCCGAAATAGCAGTCCGAAAAATTCACTGACGGGATATGTCAGTACAATATAAAGCGCCATGAGACTGTGGTGATATGGAGCTATATATATAAATATGGCCTGTTATTATTATTAACTGTGTGGGGTTTTGTCCAAATACCACAACCCCAAACCGTCTGAAATTGTGCAACAATTCAGGTTTAATTGTAGGGTGCGAGAACCCGATGAATCGGTCGCCACATTTGTGTCATAATTAAGAATAATATCAGAGTTTTGTGAGTTTGGAAGTACTCTACACGTAATGCTAAGGGACAGGTTAGTGTGTGTGGTGTAAATGAGGACCGAATACAGCGTAGATTATTATCAGAAACTATGTTAGACTTCAAGAAAGCCTTTGAGAAACTGCAGAGAAGAATGTGAAAGACATTAAGTTACCCAGGGCATCTGACACTATAGCTAGCACAATCAACGAAATACGGTCGGACAAACCAAGCCCCAAACAACCCAGTCAAGGAGAATGTTATCGGTGTGGATCATTTCAACACCACAGCTCCAATTGTAGTTTCAAACGAGCAGAATGTTATAAATGTGGGAAGCTAGGCCACCTGGAAAAGATATGCAGAGGGGGAAACAAAGAAAAAGGAAAAAGGGCTCCCCAAACAACACTCCAAGTAAAAGAAGAAGCTGGCGATATGAGCAAACATCATATAGTATGTTCTCAACTACATCGCAGACACCACAGAAGGTTAAACCAATCAAAGTATCAATCAAGGTGAACGATTGTGACATCCCCATGGAAATAGCTACAGGGGCATCTGTGAGCATCATGTCAGGCAACCTACAAGACAGTGTGGAAGGAAAGCAAGCTGCCTCTACAGAAATCACACACCGTACTGAAGACCTATACAGGGGCAAATATTGACGTGGTTGGCTGCATCCAGGTACAACGGAGGGTAAACGAGAGAGAGGAAGCAGTAGTATTACCTTAATAATTGCGGAAGGGGAAGGTCCCAGCCTACTTGGCCGTGATTGGCTGTCCAAACTGAAGTTAAATTGGCAAGAAATCAGGCAAGTAGCTACTACAGAAAGGTTAGATGGCCTACTCAAGAAACATGAGGATGTATTTCAAGAGGGTCTGGGGTTATTTAAAGGTCCCCCATGAAAGATTCACTTGGACCCTGGGGCAAAACCCCAGTTTTGTAAGGCTAGGTCAGTGCCTTATTCATTGCGAGACAAGCTAGATGCACAGCTAGAGTGTGAAGAGGTTGAAGGAATAATATTACCTGTCCAATTTGCAGACTGAGCTGCACCCATTGTCCCTGTCCTTAAGGCAGACAAAGAATCTCTAAGAATCTGACAATTAACAAGAATGTTAGACTAAACACATACCCAATACCTAGAATCGAAGATCTGTTTGCAAAACTGTCATGAGGGAAGACATTTTCCAAATTAGATTTGAGCAAGGCATACACCCAAATTCCTCTTGATGATGAACCCAAATAATATACAACCATAAATACACCCAGGGGGTTATTACAATACAGCCGCCTCCCCTTCGGCGTCTCCTCTGCCCCAGCGATATTTCAGCGAATAATGGAAAGTATTCTCCAAGGGATACCCCAGGTAGCTCTCTACTTTGATGACATTCTGGTCACAGGCAAATCTGAGGAGGAACACATTGCAATTCTTGACCAGGTTCTGGGATGCCTCTCTAAGTAAGGGTTGCGGCTAAATCAGGATAAGTGCACCTTCCTAGCTGACTCGGTTGTCTACTTGGGACACCGGATAGATTCCCAAGGGCTGCATCCCACAGATGATAAGGTACGCCAATTAGGGAGGCCCCCACCAATGTAGGGGAATTGCGGAGCTATTTGGGGTTGGTAAACTACGACAGGAAGTTTCTACCTAATTTTTCCAATACCCTCGCACCCCTCAACAAGCTATTAGGTAAACAGGTACCATGGCAGTGGGAACAACTGCAAGACACAGCATTTGCCGAGTCCAAGAGGCTCCTCACCTCATCTCACCTCTTGACGCACTATCACTCTGATAAGGAACTGATCCTTTCATGTGATGCCTCGCCTTATGGTATCGGTGCTGTTCTTTCTCATCAAATGGAAGATGGTCAGGAAAGACCAATTGGTTTCGTATCAAGGTCCCTCAATCCTGCAGAGAGGAAATACTCACAGCTAGACAAAAAGGGCCTGGCTTTAGTATTTGGAGTCAAGAAGTTCCATGCTTATGTCTTTGGTAGACCATTTACTCTAGTAACAGACCACAAGCCACTGCTGGGACTGTTTGATGAAAATAGAGCAGTTCCTGCAATGGCTTCTGGAAGAGTCCAGCGATGGGCTCTTAACTTGGCAGCATATCAGTACAAAATTGTGTACACGCCAGGAAGAGATAACTCAAATGCTGATGCGCTGAGTCGCCTGCCTCTCCCTGAAATGCCAATAGAAGTTCCGGGAGAAATAGTATTACTGATGGCACACTTAGAAGAGTCTCTAGTAACAGCCGAGCAAATCAAAATATGGACAAGACTAGATCCCCAGCTCTCCTTGGTACTACGTTTTGTACAAGAAGGTTGGCCAGAGGAAGTAGAGGATCATCTGAAGCCATACTTTGGGCGTAAGGAGGAACTATCTGTTCAGGATGACTGCCTATTGTGGGGAAGTCGTGTCATCGTTCCTTCAAAGTGCCAGCCAATGGTAATACAAGAGTTACACGAAGCACATCCAGGCATTGCACGTATGAAGTCAATTGCACGAAGTTTCGTGTGGTGGCCTAACTTAGATGCCATCCTGGAGGAGAAGGTGCGATCATGTGTGCCACCTGCCAATTGCATCGCAAAAGTACACCTGAGTCTCCTTTGCACCCATGGGAATGGCCAGGCCAGCCCTGGTCGCGCATTCATATTGATTATGCTGGACCCTTCCTCGGTAAGATGTTTCTAGTGATTGTAGATGCGCATTCAAAGTGGTTGGAAGTACATGTCATGACCTCATCAACAACTCAGGCAACAATCGAGAAGTTGAGGCAAACCTTCTCCGTACATGGCCTGCCTGACACCTTAGTATCAGACAATGGTAGCTGTTTCACAGCAGACAGTTTCCAGCGTATCCTATCACGCAATGGGATCAAGCATATTAGGACAGATACATACCATCCAGCATCAAATGGCCTGGCAGAGAGGGCTGTCCAGACATTGAAAGGAGGCTTAAAGAAGATGAAAGATGGCACGGTGGAAACTAGAGTGTTACGATTCTTACTGAAGTACAGGATAACACCACACGCCACAACAGGTGTCTCACCAGCGGAGATGTTAATGGGAAGAAAGATCAAAGCCCACCTAGATTACCTGAGGCCGGATGTTAGAAGACAAGTGATGACAAGGCAAGCCCAACAAAAGGAGCAGCACGATTACCACAGCAGGCTGAGAGCATTCGAGATTGGAGAAGCCATATACGCCAGAAACTTCTCCACCGGGCCGCTGTGGCTGCCAGGTCACATTACCGACAAGACTGGGCCATTATCTTATCTGTGTCGGTTAGATGACGATCGGTTAGTTCGTCGACACCAAGATCACTTACAGCTAAGATTAGTTGATGCTGATGACAAGGGAATACTCCCTCTAGCAGTTGTAGCAGTTGACCCTAAAGTAGAAGTAAAAGCACTCCAATTGTATGATATGACACTCTCACCAGTGGAGATGGATAGTGGTGGGGCTCAGTCTGAATTCCTACCTGGTATTCCTGAAGGCCCAGTTGAGCAGACCAAGGCTAAGGAGTCAGTTGCCATACAGGTGGAATCTGGGGTTCGCCGTTCAGGGCGTATTCGGAAGTCCCCAGAGAGACTAGACTTGCGAGGGAGGAATGTTATGTTGTGATGCGTGAAGCCTGGGGTCGACCAGGAACGTTTCTTGCACCAGGTTGAGGCTGACCATGTGCTCAACCGGGGAAGCCATCTTGGATTTAGTTTTAGTTAAGTTCCCTAGTATATCGTTGAGTTAGGCTAATAGATCAATATATCACAGTAAAAATTATAGTTTCAAAGAAAGGGGCGTTGTTAGTCAATATTAATCACTTTTATTCATTTTTGATGAATAACTTTTTTAACTGGTAGCTTGAATATCGATTGGAAAGCAGATGGTTTTATTTTTAAAACATCTTTATTGTCTGTTTTATAACATTAACATAGTAAACGGTGGAAAATATTAAGCCTCGGCTTAGCAGGAATTTGTTTGGTGATTTTATTTTTGCTGTAGCAGTGCATTTGTTTCTGTTTTGTATAACTTTTATTAGAAACTCTAACCCTTGAGTGAGCATGGCGAATACGCTATCTACTGCATCGAAAACGCTGGAAATAGCGTTTCAGAGCTTGTAAATTTCAAAAATTTCCTTTTTTAATGACGGTTACGCCCCTGGCATGTATCCTCCATTTCAGTTGGACTATAAGTTCCGTTTATTGTTCCTCGTCTTAAAGTCTTTTTATGAGAGCAATCAATAGAGTCAGTAACAAGCTCCAGGTACTTTTTATTCATTGATCTCTCGATGTCCTTTAATGGGCGAAGAAGAGACAGAGGAGGAAGATGTTGTTCTTGCCGTCATTGGTGATGATGACGCTGGCGGCCTCGCCGTTTATATAAACAAACGGATATACAAAGGTGTATCATACATACCAACAGCAGGTAAAAATATTATTTGGTGTAAGATGGACAAAAAATACTTCTCAAGTCAAAAGGACATCTATATCGGAACAGTATATTTTAGCCCAACTAATTATGAACAAGCCAACGATGAAGATTTTATGAACGAGCTACATAACGAAATTCTCGAGTTCTCACAGAAAGGTGTTATCATTATACAGGGAGATTTTAATGCCCGTACGGGAGAAATACAGGAATTTATTTTGAATGACGACTGACAATTTCTCAATTTACCAGACGACTATCAGTCAGACATACCATACAAAAGGCAATCCGAGGACAAAAGCACGTCAGACAAACGAGGGAAATTGCTGACCGAACTCTGCACAGCACATAATCTGAGAATATTTAACGGAAGAGTCATGGGAGATAACTTAGGTAAAAAAATCATGTTTTACGTATATTGGAAGTAGCGTTGTGGACTACGTAATTGGCCAATGAAATCTGCTTGATAATGTTCAATATTTAAAAATACATTCGTTGAAACCACATATGTCCGATCACTGCCAATTATCATACGCACTCAAAATCAAAAATAAAGCAGATCAAAGCACCAAGGTTAACTTTGAAGTAAGGCAACATATAAATATAATCTGGAAGGAAGAAACCAAAGTAAAAATACCAGCACTCCTGGAGTGCGAGAATATGAAGGACAAATTTGAGGAAATATTTAAAAATTGCACAGGTGAAACGGATTATACAGAAAAACTGGTAGGAAATTTTACGAATGTTCTCCAAGATATCAGTAAGCAAGCAGAGTTATGCTACCAAAACAGCAATACAAAAAAAAGTTATAATGAAAACAAAATGTGGTTCGACCTAGAATACCAAACCGAAAGGCAAAATCTCGAATCTTTGGGAAAACAGATTTGTCGCGAACCACAGAACCACTAATTAAAGAGGAGCTTAAAAACAAAGAAAAAAACCTTCAGGAAACTATGCAGGAGGAAGAAAAAATATCACTACAGAAATAAACTAGAAAATATAGATTTTACGAAATCCCGGGATACTCGGAAACAACTAAAAAATCTTTTTGACTTATCGAAAAAGAAAAAGCCAAACCAATCAATAGGAATAAAAAAATGTTTTGAATACTTTAAAGAGCAAAACAAGAAGAGAGATACGAATGAGCAAGAACCAACAGATACAACGGAGAATACAGAGGAAGATGAAAATGTCACCGGCCCATTAGACGACGAAATAAGCGAGGAAGAGATAATCAATGCAATCAACGGACTAAAATATAAAAAAGCTCCGGGAAAAGACAATACACTAAATGAGATACTGAAATATGGAAACAAAATTTTTAAAGCACCGCTGAAAAAGTTATTCAATGCAATACATAACTCAGTTAAATACCCGAAAAGCTGGGGAATGGGACTCATAGTCTCTATACACAAAAAAGGAGACAAATCTAATATGGAGAACTATAGAGGAATCACGCTCCTGTCTTCTCTCGGTAAATTGTTTACATCAATTTTAAACGGACCATTATACAACTACCTTAACGAGAAAGGAATTCTGAAACGCGAACAAGGTGGATTTCGGAAAAGTTTTAGTACGACCAATAATATATTTATCCTAAAAACAATGATCGACAAATATGTAAAATGTAAACCTAAAAAGAAAAGTAATCTCCTCTTTACGTGTTTTATTGATTTCAAAAAAAGCATTCGATACTTAACAAATTAAAGAAATCCGGAGTGAACGGACGCTTCTATTCATTATTAATTCGATGTATTCCCATGACTCTTCAGTAGTTAAACTAGACAATAAGGTAACACCCGCCTTTAGATATTTTACAGGCGTCAAGCAAGGATGCATGTTATACTGTAATTTTGACAGAGCTGATTTAGCCCCAAAAATGGGGCCGAATCGGTGAGTAAATTATGGCACCTTTTTTAAGTCTGTTTCAGACATAATGGTTAGAGCTGATATGGCCCTTTTTGGGGCCCTGATTTGACCCCTTCCATTAGGGCTGAAATGAACCCTAGTAGTATGGGAAGTAGCGGTTCTGGCGCAGCACCAACGATTCCATCGATGCACCCCAACTTTCTAGCCCCTCACCCTCGACGCATTTGTTTGGACTTTGTAGACCACAATGCCCAAAATCCCAACTTATTATCTATCGAGTACCCTAGATGTTGTTATTTTGGGCATTTTGTGGCCTACAAAGCCCAAACAAATACATCGTAGGTTCGGGGCCAGCAAATTGACGTGCATTGATAAACGTTGGTACTGCGACCAGAACCGCTACTATACATACTACTATAAGAGAAAGGATACCTCTTTTACTCCACACGATATACCATTTAAACAAATAGCTATGCTAAGATATAGGACCATCCTAGGAGATGGAGTGCGAAAAGTGTGGTAGAGAGTTTAAGAGGAGTTGGGATCTGAAACGCCACCAAGAGAATCGCAAGACCCCATGTGTTAGGACTCCAAAGCGCTTTATATGTGAGAATTGTGGAGGAGAGCTAAGCTGCTACTTGCTTTGTGGAGACATAAGAAGAATAACTGCCCCAATCCTATCGTCAAAAAAAAATAGATACGCGCCGGTACTCAATATTTCTATACCCTATTAGAGAAAGGATAGTATAAGTAATATACCATGGCCGATCGTATACTAACATTCATTCAAGGACCTGGCATCAAGGGCTATTTACGAGGATGGAAGACGGACGTTCCAGATGGTAATCCTCTAGGAGCAGACCCAGCTGCTTTCCTTGCCGGCGTGCGAAAGCAGACTACTGAAAAGATCGATGAAGAGCTACAAGACTTAAATAACATTAAGGTTCAGCTAGCTTTGAATATAGCTCTCCGTCTCGACAAACCTGAGGGTTCAGTATACGATACAATCGCATTTCGGAGTTCGCAAGCAGTTCTGACCAACAGTTCTGATACCCGTGGAGTAATAGTAGAAGCACATGCTCAGATCTATAACTACATTGAGAAGTGGATCACTCGAGGATCAAACTGGGTCATAGATAAAGTCAACATTCTATGGGTGAACATTGCTAAGTATCAACCACTACGCGGAGGTTCATATTTACCACTACCTAAAGAAATAGCGAATAAGAAAGCCGTGATCAATGTGAAAAACTACGACAACCGTTGTTTTCGTTGGACGGTACGTGCCGCGAAGTTTCCAGTTGCAAAAGATCCCCAGAGAACGTCTAAGTACCAAGAAGACGATAAGTTGAACTTTGATGGGATAGACTCGCCAACACCAATCTCACAAATACCACGCTTCGAGAAGCAGAACGAAATCTCTATTAATGTGTATGGTTGGGATTTTAAGGATAAGTGTTTGATTGTGCACCACATCTCAAAGGAGACTTTCTTAGAGCGCATTAACGTCTTGCTTATAGAGTGCCCAGAGAGGGGTCTGCAACACTATTGCTGGATCAAGGACTTCAACAAACTCCTATTTGATCAGACAAAGTACGAACATAGGAAACACTTCTGCGAGAGATGTCTACATGGATATACTACCAAAGCTCTCCTCGAAAAACACATCCCAGAGTGTAACGGCATTAACGTCCGAGCCATTCGAATCGAAATGCCCACCAATGAGAATAACAAAGTATCATTTCAGAACGTCCACAAACAGTTAAAAGTTTCCTACGTTATCTTGAGGCTTTAACTACTAAGATCGAAGGACCTACCCAAGCCCCAGAAAAAAGCAATACGCTTAAAACAGAAGAACATATTCCTTGTGGATTTTCCTACATCGTCGTACGTTCAGATGGTTATAGCGAACCACCAGTACTATATCGAGGTACGGATACGATCTAGCGCTTTATACGATGTATACAAGAAGAAGAAACGAAGATAAAAGACCAAGTTGCTAAGCCACTACGTATGTCGATGAAAAATAAGAGAGACTATGATAGGTCAACTATTTGTCATATTTCTCAGAAGCCCTTGGTTGGTAAAGATAGAGTACGCGATCATTGTCACATTACTGGTGAGTTTCGATGTGCCGCACATAAGGTATGTAATCTCAAATTGCGTACCTTTCCTACTATCCCAGTCGTTTTCCACAATCTTCGTGGATACGATTCTCACCTATTGATGCAATCTATCTCTAAGACAGAGGGCGATATCTCTTGTATACCAAATAATATGTAGAAATACATTTCATTCTCACTTGGCAACCTACGGTTCATCGATAGCGCACAATTCCTACTATCCTCTCTTGAAAAATTGGTTTGTAGTACTATAGATGCAGCTGCAGACAAATGTAAACGATGTAATAAGACCGAGCTGGTTGTCATTAATGAGGCTTGGGAGCTAGTTGGGACTTGTCCAAAGTGTGGAGAAGGTAGCATAAAGCGACTCGACCCATCTCGTCTCCCAATGACCGTTACACATACACTCCTGAATGCACATCTTCTTGGGCGCAAGGGCGTCTACCCATATGAGTATATGGACTCTTGGGATAGATTCGCAGAGACTTCTCTTCCACCAAAAGATGCATTCTATAGTAAACTAACCCTAGAGGGCATATCCAACGAGGACTATGAACACGCAATAGAAGTTTGGAATATATTCGGGTGTGAAACATTGGGAGACTACCTTATTACCTTTACCTCCAAACCGATGTACTTCTTCTTGCAGATGTTTTCGAGACCTTTCGAACGACGTGCATGCAGAACTATGGCTTAGATCCAGCTCACTACTATTCGAGTCCTGGTCTATCGTGGGATGCGTTGTTAAAGAAGACTGGAGCGGAGCTTGAACTATTAACCGACTACGATATGCATCTGTTCAATGAGAAGGGTTTACGTGGCGGCATATCTATGGTGTCTCAACGTTATACCAAAGCAAACAATCCAAACGTACCCGATTTTAATCCAGATAAGCCAAATAGCCACATAGTGTATCTTGACGCCAACAATCTATATGGATGGGCTATGAGTCAATATCTACCAACAGGAGGGTTTGAGTGGGATATACCAACGGAAGAGCAGATCGTCGATCTTGCTGACGATTCAGACGTAGGATACATCATCGAAGTTGACCTCGAATATCCTCGAGAACTTCACGATGCACACAATGACTATCCACTAGCCCCTGAGAGAATGCAAGTGAATCGTGGGTGGTTATCAGATTATCAAAACGATCTATTTGAGAAACTATACGAAGGCAATGGATCTTTGAAAGTAGAAAAACTCGTACCTAACCTATACAACAAAGAACGATATGTGCTCCACTACCGCAATCTACAATTGTATCTATCTCTTGGCATGCGTTTGAAAAAGATCGACAGAGCACTACGATTTGACCAATCACCATGGATGGAGCCATACATACGAATGAATACAGAACTACGAAAACAAGCGAAGAGCACTTTCGAGCAAGAACTCTACAAGTTGATGAACAACTCCGTTTTCGGTAAGACAATGGAAAATCTACGCAAGCGTGTAGATATCAAACTAGTGCGCACCTCAGAAGGAATCAGACTACAGCGTCTCTTAAATAAACCTAACTATGCTCGCTCCACAATCTTTAACAACGATCTAGCCGCTGTACACAACTACAAAAGCAAGCTACTACTGAACCGCCCGGTATACGTTGGAATGTCGATTCTAGATCTCTCAAAACGTTTGATGTATGACTTCTACTACAACGAGCTCAAGGAGCAGTATGGGCAACGCTGTAATCTACTTTACACCGATACCGACAGCCTACTACTACGCATCGAAACTGAAGGCGTCTATGCAGACATGGCCACCCACAAACATCTATATGATACTAGCAACTACAGCAAAGACCATCCTCTATATGACATATCCAACAAGAAAGTACTTGGTAAAATGAAAGACGAATGTGGAGGTATTCCCATTGCTGAATATGTTGGACTACGATCTAAGCTATACTCGATCTCGAAAGTAGGTGGTGGCGAGATTCGGAAAGCCAAAGGTACCAAGAAGGCAGTCGTTAAACATCGTATTCGCCACGAACAATACAAAGAGTGCTTACGAGATAAGAAAGTATTCCGCCATGGAATGCATATGCTTCGAAGTGAAGGTCACAGGATGTATGGTATTCATACGAATAACATATCTCTCTCGCCATTCGACTCTAAGCGTTGGATTTCAGCAAACGGAATAGATACGTTAGCCTATGGACACAAAAACTTAGACATGGTTGGGTACGAAGACACGATCGTAGATGATGGTTTCATCGAGGAATTGCTTGGATACGAAGACCCAATTGTAGATGATGATTTCATCGAGGAATTGCTTCTATCTTAAAATCCCCTTTGGTGCGTTAGTGGTGACAGAGCTTACACTTTCTTTAATCCTCACGTTGACGATTTCCATTTTCACCTCTGATATTTATATATGTGCGTAGCTTCAAATGTAAGTAAAAACCAACTTAGGCGCACCTAGTAAGCGATCTAGTAACTTCCTAGTAATTGCCAGTAATCTTGCCAGTAATTGTCAGTAACTTCCTAGTAATTGCCAGTAATCTTACCAGTAACTTCCTAGTAATTGCCAGTAATCTTACCAGTAACTTCCTAGTAATTGCCAGTAATCTATTAATACCAGTAACTTCCTAGTAATTGCCAGTAATCTCCAGTAATCTTGCCAGTAATTGTCAGTAACTTCCTAGTAATTGCCAGTAAGCCTTATGTGGTAGTATTGATAAAGCACAAAATCGAGGATTCCGTTTACTACCAGAAGGTATGGCAACTTACACACAACGTAAGCTCGGGCTTTCAGCTTACTACGACAAAAGGCGAGTACTTCCAGATGGAATCCACACTGAGCCTATAGAATACAGTCTTTGAAATAACTACCTCCACAAA
This sequence comes from Actinernus sp. WN-2022, assembly GCA_030867875.1. Lineage (NCBI taxonomy): Eukaryota > Metazoa > Cnidaria > Anthozoa > Actiniaria > Actinernidae > Actinernus > Actinernus sp. WN-2022. The sequence continues at coordinate 63,838,767 of JAOWCC010001501.1, read as the reverse complement.
AACATTTAGAGAGAAGATAGGTATAGGTATAGCTAATATGGTTGGTCACATCGAATCGCTACCACTAGAGATCATATCTAAGATTGTAGAGTTTGCGGGCCCTACATCATTTGTAAGTATTTCTTCGACATCGAAAAGTTTCTACAATGCAGCATCTCTAGCTCGATACGACGGGGTGAATCGAGGTTTTCTCAGACAAGTCCTTACACAGGGATTTAGTGCTGCGCGAGATGATGGTAAGCGAGACAACTTAGCTAGTATCTTCAGGATTTCCAAAAAGGATATACTCCAGGAAAGAAACATTGCACTACAATTTGCTTGTGTAGACGGATATCTATATACCATCAAGTGGCTAACCAAACGTTTTCAACTAACTGCAAAGGATATACGCATCTACGACAATCTCGCACTACAGCTTGCTTGCACCTACGGAAACATTGGAATTGCCAAATGGCTCACGAAGAACTTTCAACTCACTATAGAGGACGCACGTGCAAACCAAAATGGTGCTCTACGACAAGCCTGTGAAAGGGGTCATCTCAATATCGCCAAGTGGCTAACTAACCATTTCAAATTAACAATCGAGGATGTATCTACTCGAGACAACGATATACTATACCAGGCATGTAGCCAGGGATATCTCAATATTGTCAAGTGGATTGATGTTGGCTTTCATCTTTCCATTGGGCATTCGAGGTATATCTACGCACTTCGATTTGCCTGCGAAGGAGGTCATCTTTATGTTGCTAAGTGGCTAGTAGAACATTTTCAGGTAACTGACGAAGAAGCGCGTTTAGGGTATAACAACACACTACAATTAGCATGTGCATCTGGTTATCTTGATGTTGCTAAGTGGCTCACCGAATGCTTTCATTTCACTATAGAGGACGTGCGCAGTCGCGATGTGCTATTTTTGACCTGTGATAATGAACATCTTGATGTTGTCAAATGGCTTACGAAACGCTTTCAACTCACTATAGCGGACGTACGAGCCTGTTGTAGCAACGCTCAATATAGTGTCAAAAAACATGAACTTATAAGATGGTTCCTTAGACACTTTCAGATCAATGACTAAGAGAACTGCAAATAGGTCACGTGATCCCCACCAGCCGATGATAGAAAACCACGAACAAAGTGCAAACGAATACAACATACGAATATAGATGTAGACAAACACGAACAAAGTGCAAACGAATACAACATACGAATATAGATGTAGACAACCACGAATAAAATGCAAACGAATACAACATACGAATATAGATGTAGACAACCACGAACAAAGTGCAAACGAATACAACATACGAATATAGATGTAGACAACCACGAACAAAGTGCAAACGAATACAACATACGAATATAGATGTAGACAACCACGAACAAAGTGCAAACGAATACAACATACGAATATAGATGTAGGCCACCACGAACAAAGTGCAAACGAATACAACATACGAATATAGACGTAGCCCTTACCAAAACTACAGTTGCCATGCCCACGCACGAGCTCAAACTCAAAGTAAACAAACTCGAGCTCTACTCATGAGAACATGTGATTGTCTTTTTCAGTAAATTTCTTAGGTCATTATAAACAAAAATAGCATGATTTGTACGTGATATTTATCACTTGTTGTATTTATGCGGTGCTTTCAAGATGCAGTTGCCATGCCCACGCATCTTGAAAGCACCGCCTGCGATGTCTACCGCTCGGATTTGTGGACCGATCAATCTGCAGATCACATACGGAGAGAAATATTTTGAATTCTGAATTTATTTTCCAGGCCGTTTTCACGTCGTTTGGCACTGAAACGTGGATGAGAAGTGCTTACACATGTCTGGATTTGTGTGCCGAAAGCAGAGGCGAAATCGATTTGAATTTCTTGTCGAATTTCGGCGGCGAGTGAGGTGACATCGATGAAAAGCGCCTCGAAGCTGCATACCTTGTGTATATTTGTAGCTATGAGGTAGACACGCGGCCAACGGTCAAAACCTCGAGGCCTAATAAACTGCTTTAGAAGTCCCCAAATCACCCCAAAACCACTCACAAAACTTCATCAAGTATCAATCTTTTATTATTGAAGATTTATTTCATAGGAATCGGAAAAGAGAATTCACAAGGAGCAATTATGTAAACTCTTCCGAGATCGCTTATGAAACATACCACAGGTAACCCAAAAGGCGGGAAATATATGTCGAGTCTGGGCTGCCTGTGGTTGAATTAATAAGATGGAGCGATGAAAATCCGTGAGGAGCTGGAACCGAATCTTAAAATAGCATCTTGACGTCCACTGAGCCAAAAATAGATTGGCGCAGACTATCATAGGGTACGGAGGTCAGTTCTCTTAGGTGATGGTCTCTTGACTGTATCTATCATGAAACAAAAAACGAAAATAACAAAGCGTACTGGAGTAAGAAAGTCAAAGAAATATTATTTCATTGCGGCTTTGGAAATCGTTGGTACGGTATGATCAAGACAATATTACTCAACAAAAAGTATGGCTTAAGCACATCAAACAGAGACTAAGAGATAATGAATTCCAACACTGGCTGAGCGAAGTGTATAATGATGATAGGTAAACTTGTATGGTAAACTTGTAACTTGTTAGTTCAAAAGCACGCAAGTATGTAGAATCTAGACAAAAGAGAAATTTCGGAAAGACACAAGCTATCAACAAAATGATATAGCAATGAAGCTTGCGTGGATGATTGTAAAAGTTCCCTATGTTTTTGTTTTTATTCCGCACCCTTGAAATTATTCAATGCTCTTGAAATTTACAGGGCCAGGGTAGTACATGTTGAATTTCAGGTGAAAATATAAAAACAAATTATCGACTAGTTTTCGAATTACAGCTTCCTTAGCAAATACGTTACTATTTTGAGTAAAATGAGCATATTTATGACATTACTTATGATTCCATAAACCGAAATCGAATAAAGCAAATGGAATGAAATTTTCATGAGAAGTAGTCCTATGCCACAGGTATGAAATTTGCTAAAAATATCGCTTGAATCGGTCCGGAAAACACAGTTCTCGACGACTAAACAGGAAGTAAGGCGAATTTTTAATTATTTTAACGAAAATATTCAACCCAATTTTTCTCGAAAACGCTCTCATACAATTTTTTTAAACTTTGCAGTCTTGAAGGCTTACATCTAGACTACAAGGGACACTAGGTGGTTTTAAAAGTTTAGGTCTGATCTAGATTTCGAGAAAATTGATGATATGTAAAATACATGATGTCAACGCTGGGTTGCTATGGTAACACCGATGTCAAACAAACCTACATTTTTGGAAAGATTATTCTATTTCTAGTAAATGGATGAAGTGGCTAGCCCGACCGAGTTCTTACAGTGGAGTATCAGCCGTTCGAAGTGGGTATGGTGTGTCCCTGGAAAATCCAGGCGAGCCACCTTAATGAAACACGCCATAGAATCCAATGTTTACATGTATGTATTTAGTCCCCGGAGACACCATGAAGGGCCTTTAAGGGGTGTTCATATACTTGAGTATAGAAGCAATTAATTAACATAGTAACAAACCATGAAACAAAACTAGCATTGACATACACTGTTATTTTAAATATTAGCCATTTTGTAAACTACAAAAGGCTGGGCCGAGTGTGCAAATTGAAATGAATTCAAACCTAATTTCAAAAATGAACCCCACCACAAGAAAGACCACATATAAATTATCATGCTTACCGAGTTTGAAGGTATTTGAGTAAATAAGAACTGAATAGGGCTATTTTTGAAAATTTGAGGGGACACCATACTGAACTCTCTTATTTTTGTGATTTTTAAATGCTTGATATTCAGTTCTTATTTACTCAAACATCTTCAAACTCGTTAAACACACTAATTTCGATGTAATCTTTCTTGTTCGTAGTTTACGAAAGGGCTAATACCAATGAGAATAACTGGGCAAATTTATAATTTCTTACATGTTTACTGACAAAATCTATTTTTGGTGGGGGATGCAGACTTATGCATGAGGGGGAGTTATAATGATAATATTTACAGGGAGATTTTTAATACATGAAGGTCATGGGATTGGAGTGGAAAGGGGATGTGATTGGGGGAGACTATACATGGCATTCTGTTGTAGTACATGAATTACAAAAGAACACCTGTACAATTTTTATTCTTACAATTGTTTTCAATAATTATTAAAAGGCTAGGCCAGTAATCATAATATTTTGTGTTTGTTATAAACTTTTGTTGTACTCTGTTTTTTTAAATATACACTGCATGACTGTATTTGTGCTTTCTCGTGGAATTCTTTCCCACAAAGTTAACTTTAGATAATACACTTTTGCTACGTAATTTTATAAAAATGCTACAGCCGTGGGATTATTTAATAAAGAACTATAGCTATTACCTTCAGTGCCAATTAATTGGCAAAAAAATAGAAACTAACGTTTTAAATCACTATTAAATAACAATTTAACTTTTCACCTAATAAGGAGTTTTTTTTTAATTGGCCTGAAGTTCCAAAATATGTGAAGATGCAACGCTGCATGCATCTTCATATTTAATTATACTATTATTTGACCATATGCCATGCATAGAAAACTTCATTATATATATATTGCTTACATGTATATTATTTTTAATAATTTGACAAAATTAGGTGCATGAGAAATCGACAATCAAACTCTGAAAACTCTGAATCTCTAACGAGACCTGAAACAACCAAGGGGGCTGATCAAAGCCAGGTCCGGGCTAATCCACAGATCGAATTGGAATTTAGCGTGTTGGTTTTTGCGAAGGGAGGAAAACCGGAGAACCCGGAGAAAAACCCTCGGAGCAAGGGCAAGATACCAACAAACTCAACTCACATATGGCGCCGCGTCCGGGAATCGAACCTGGGCCACAGAGGTGAGAGGCGAAGCGCTTAACCACTGCGCCACCCCGGATCTTTCAAGGCTCGGCAGCGTGAAAGGCTTGCAATGTCATTTGAGAGCAAGGAGGAGAAAGGAAGAGATGACCAAGAAAATTTAGATCCAGCTGTACAAACAAAAGAAAAGGATCACACAGGAAGGATAGCACAGATGAACTGGGACAAAGACGGTCTGAAAGCTGAGGTAGATGAGTATGAAGATGGAAGGAAAGTTAACTGGAGTGCTCTGGCCAGAAAGTTCAATGTCAAGAACAAAAAAGGAGAAGCAGCAAGAAATGGTGGCCAAATTGTGCAAGAATACCTGGTGCAGCACGGTGTCAATATCCATCGATTCAAAAGACGAAATGACGAGGCAAACAAAGAGAGTAGGATTCGACGAAAAAAGCTGCGTGGTTGGGAGGTAGGTTGAATTCTTTATTTGATATAAGAATGATGCACACAGTCAAGTTAATGTGTAATATGTTTATATTCTCCGAGTCTAATAGTCCACCAATGAATTGGTGCCCTTTCACAAAACAATAATTACTTTGATTTAATTGACTACAACTCAGGCATGTTAATTTAAATCCAGTGGTTCATTGAACAGAAAATAGCTTTACCCAGAAATATATTAATTAACATGCTTGGGAAGTGATGTATTAATTATATAAACTAACAGGCTGTCCATAATAAATTCTTATGATTTCTTTCAGGTGAAATATCCCTACCAACATCCGAAAGAAATGAAAGCCTACAGAAGACACTTCGTTTGAAGATACAAAATGGTGACTACACTTTGGGGGAGTTGATATTTCCAAGAAAGTATGACAAACTAGTTTTAGATAATGAAGGGAATGTGAAAACTACGGAATTTACGGTTGAAGGCAGAAAAATTCCTCTTGAAGAAATTCGAAAGAAAACCCTAAAAAAGCACAAAGAGTACATAAGGCATCACGATGAACAATATTATGACGAAATGTCCCGGTTAGATGTGGCTAACAGGCTGAGAGAAATAAATGAATTTGATGACAGTGAAGGGCTGACTGTGATGAGAAGAAAACTGAAGAAACTGGAGAGACAGCGGCATCTCATGGTTTGGCATGACCATTCTACTGTTGCTAACCATGGACACTTAGTCTTCATGGTTGCAAGTGTATATGATCCTGCATTCTACCTTAGTCCAGATGAATATTTTAGAAAGAAGGGTACCTGGGTAGATATCCAGACAGAGGTTGAGAAGCCTGAAATTTACATTGTTGGCAGGTGTAGAAGCAGTGACATTGAACAGTTAGGATACATTGAGGCATGCAAGATGTGTCTGCCTAATGGGATTGTATAATCACGTACATGTTATGCCTGGAGTACCAGTTAGCGACACTATGAGATGGTCCAGCCATTGCATTTGAAACTCAGTGGACAGCAGAAAGGGGGACACTACTTCTAATAATAATTTATTGTAATAAGTAATATACAGGACTACAGTATATTGAACAGCCAAAGCCAGAGGCTTATATGGCACAGGGTCAGGGTATAATCTAGATGTGGAAGGATGTACAAGATGGTATAACAACAAATTATCATACAGGACATGGATCAAAACAAATTACAGCAAACAGATAAATACTAAATACACAGGGATAAATACAAGGTATTGGACACTTGGTAGTAGACACACATACAAGCTACTAAATACTATATGTAACTAAGCAATACTGAATGAGAAATACAAGTCATTGAGTATACGTACTAAATGAGGAGTATTAAGGTAGGGAAGGAAACATTAATCACTAGATTTATAGAAACATAGTTAGGAATAAAATATATGACAAGGCAAATTATAAATTAGTTATTAAGGAAATAAGATTTTAATTTCTTTTTGTAATTGAAGAACTTTATGGATTCACGAAGTGGAAGTGGAATACTGTTCCAAATGTTAGGTCCTTGAGAACGAATTGAAAATTTATGTTTTGAAAATGAAAAGTGTAAATCAAATCTGTGTCTTGTGAAATGATCATGGTATTCCAGGTTAAATTTAAAAAATACAGACAATGGATTCGGTAACATATCATTGATATGAGAGAAAATAAAGCATGAGGTCTGGAATTTGTAAATATTAAAAATTGTTAATATTTCAAGTTCATCAAATAGAGGTTTGGTATGAGTACGTGGTAGAGAGTGAGTGATAATACGAATGACTTTTTTCTGTAGTAGAAAAAGAGGTTCAATATGTGTAGGATAGGTTGAGGCCCATATAAGATTACAGTATTGTAAGTAGGGTAGAATAAGTGAGTTATATAAGACTTTAAGGGTATTACATGCCAGAAATTGACGTGATTTATTGCATTGATTACACCAATTGCTTTAGATATTTTACTTTTAATAGCATGAATGTGGGGTTTCCATGAGAGATTTTGATGAATGATAATTCCTAAAAACTTAGTGTGTTCAACTCTATTTATGCTAATACCATTAATTTTAATTTTAATATCATTAAGACAGAGTTTCTTTTTAGCTTGGTGAAATATTACGAATTTTGTCTTGTCAGGATGAAGAGTTAATTTATTGGCATTTAGCCAAGTTGTAACTTGGATAAGCTCACTATTTACAATATTTACAAGATGCGTAATGTCTTTGTGACTAAAGAAGATATTTGTATCATCAGCAAACAGAATGAATGCCAAATATTTAGAAGAATGGAATAAGTCATTTATATATAAGAGAAAAAGAAGAGGGCCAAGAACTGACCCTTGTGGAACTCCACATTTGATTGTATTGAGAGAGGATTTAGAAGTATTAGACATTTGAACATACTGTTTTCTATTACTCAAGTACCTTTTGAACCAGTCTAAAGGTATACCTCTTATCCCATAAAACTCAAAGCTTATTTATCAAAATTGTTTGATCTACAGTGTCAAATGCTTTTTTGAGATCAATAAAGATACCTATTGTGATTTCATTATTTTCAAAATCTTGGCAAATTTGTTCGATGAGTTCAAGAACAGCCTTATATGTGGAGTGGTTCTGTCTGTTCAGTTTGTGGAATACATTCAGTTCTGAGTGATGATCTGCAACATGTGTTCAGTTGTCAGCATGTCTCTCTTAAAGATAAGCAGCAGCTGATTTTGAAAGGGCCTATAGGCCGAAGAAATTCTCTTCTCAAAAAGCCAAAGCCACTTCAAGACTTGAAGAAAGAAGCCCTCAGTGAGAAACTCAGAGCAAGAGCACTATTTGAAACTGCACACAGCACAGCCAAACCAGACCTTGAGAAAGAGCTTGTGTCAGAGCTTAAAGGTGTTTAAAGAGTACCAGCCCCTCTTTTACTGTAACCCTACTGACACATTTGAAAGCCTCTGCATTGACTCGTATGAAGCACTCCCATGTGAGCCAATGCATGATATATCTAATCATATTGGCAATATCCTGGTGGAACTCCCAAAGCATCTGAAACCAGAGCAAAGAGCACTCTTTGATGAGACGTTTGAGCTGACACTTGGTGGGAAAGAAACAGTAAGAGCTACAGACCACCGCAAGGCATTGATTGTCTTTGCAAATAGATTTCAAGCCCATCTTCCTGAAACCCTACAAATGCTTCTTAACAAACTTTTAGAGATGCAAGAGGTGCTTTACACCAAAGATTATGAAAGATGCCCTTGCCTTATTTTGAGATACCACAACATCACTTTTCTCCACTTTTTAATGTGCAAGATTGAGTTTGGTGCAATCCCTACAACCCTAACTGCCAGGAAATTATATGGCAAGTACCTCCATTATAAATCTTGTATCCCATGAGCCTATCCAACTTAGAATATCTGGTCCATCATCAAATGCAGAGAATGAAGAGCGTGTGTTCAATGCTATCAAGGGCATCTCCAGCTACAGGCCTTCTCATGTTATCAGCACTATTTTTCTTCGACTACAGGCTGAGGAGGAACTTGGGTCTCATGACAGTGGTGTCAAGCAACAACAGAATGAGATTTCAAAATTAGCAGCAAGCTTGGAACAATTCCCAAACACCAGAATACTTAGCTATGTCCTAGAGGAAAACAAGTACAGTAGGTGGTTCCAAGCACACCTTGAATTAGTGACTTCCTTTTACCTGGAGTAGGAGTTAATGGTGGAAGTACTGTGAAGAGAGTAATGAAATAGAATTCTTTGATTCGGTATCTACATCACATTCTAGAAGTGAAGGTGCTATTCTGCATCACTTTCGTTCCAGCAGCTTCAAGTAAGAGGAGAGTTATCTTGCCAATTGCTGGGAAGAATGCATTGAACAAGGCATCAAGCTCCCTCTCCACTATCTCTACCAGGCCAATGCTACTGGCAAAGTAGTGAAAGCTGCTACTAACTTTCTTATGGACAATTATGATCCCCAACTACCAGAGGAGCAGTCTACTGAAGATATACAGGTACATACATGTGTAAACCAGAAGCAGAAGTTGAGCCTGAAGAAAACCAAGATGAAGAAAGGTTGATTGACATCTGTTTAATCAATGATGAAGAGCCTGATTTTAGCTTTGATGAAATACCTTCAGCTGACAACACCCATGCACATGCCGTATGCTTCCTTACTAATAAAGAAACAATGAACACTGATGGAAATGATCAAGAATTTTCCATCCCAAACCAATCACTGTCAAGAATATCTACAACTAATCAGTTATCTTACCTTGATCTAGCACCCTCTGCAAATATCTGTGTATCAAATCAACCTAGAAAGGAAATAATTAATTAACCGGCCACCACAAGAAAGTTAGTACGCGACTTGGGAAGGCAGTGCAGGTTGTCCTAGGATCAACAACTGAAGTTAGGAAATTTGACTCTTCCCGAAGTCTTTTGAAGAAGCATCCCAACAAAAAATATTTCATTGAAGATTACAGAGACAATCTAGCACTAATTCAGACTAAAATTCTTTCACAAAAAGGTATGCTAAAGAAAAGTCTGAAAGAATAGGAAAAACAGTTTGTTCTTAATCACAACTGTACAACAGCAACAATCAATCAAATAAAAGAAGATCAATTAGCTTCAAAATTACTTACTAAACTGAAGTACTCTGAAGCTCTAATTAAACAATGGAAGATCAAATTGTAAGATTGTAAGTAAAGGAAGTGAACATGCAGTCATATGAAGCAATATGTAAAATATTTAATCCGATTACAATGTACAGCCAAGTGAAATACATTATTTTAGCTTGTACTCAGAACTACATAATTATAAAACATGGTTCATATCCGAATATTATCTCTGTTTGGATTATTATTATTATGTAAGGTGATGAATAAAAAAATTGACAAGCTTTACCAAACAGCTAGCAAGTTTTATTCCATTAGTCAGGCATTAACTCTTCGTCGTCCGATCGTGTGTGAGCTCAATTGGTGAAATCCTGAGTGCTAACTCAACCCTCCCCCCTCAGTTCAAGTTTGTATAGCCCGGGGTAGTTAAATACTGCTGACTTTTTAAGCCGAGGGCTCAAACTTTCTCCACAATGCCATTCGGGTGAATTCTACGAACTGGTCGATCGTACGTATTGCAACTTCTGTAGGGTTTCCAATGAAATGTGCTCTAATTTTGGAGAAAAATGCCACTGTCAGAGAGCTTGAGGACATCATTAAGTCTGAGGAAGGCTGAAAATTACTTGGTTTGCTTTTAGTTGGCCTTGTGAGGGGATTTCACAGGGTTTTTCCGTTGTGTTTGTGCTTTCAGACACGGGAAAAAATTATTCAATGAAATCCTTGAAATCCTGCAGTTGGAATTCTTTTACCCCTGCTCAACCTATTAGGATGTGTTTTTGTCACTTTAAAGCAACGGCTTGAGTCCAAATCACCGCTCTTGGCTGTAGGGGTAAAAGACTTATAAAAAAAACTCTACCGGAGTCCCAGAGGGGGGACCCCTTGTGGAATTTCTGTCCATTACCCAGCATGCAATCGGAGGTGGGAGCAGGAAAATGTGGTCGAGTGAAATGCAGTGCAAACATCGGCGTGATTCACCGTCGCTTGGTGTGTTTTGTGAAAACAAACCTGATGGTTGGAAAGATTAAACAAGGTACTGTAACGACTGATTGGTTATTTTGTGTTTGCTCTTGATTTCAAGTGCGAATGGGAAGGTTTTTTTGAGCCGATTTTCAGCTCCTCGAAATTCGTGAAAATCGAAGAAACGAAACAATCGCCAAAACAAATGGGCTTTTCTCCATAGTGAAAGAGTCGAGCGATCCCTGTTATAGCTCTGACTTTGAAGCCATACATCCTTTCGCATAATATCACAACATCGTCTTTCCAGCATGTCTAGACGTGATGCAATAATTTTTCTAGTAACGGACTCATGCGTCTCCTATTTACAGGCTCGAACGGTAAAGAGTTAAGGCTAAGACGATCATAACATATTACATACATTGAATGCCATGAACAGATTTTCGCCTATTAAAGGCTTTAAACCTGGGTATAAACCTCACAATAAGTCTAAGATGACATATTAAACTCTCTTTTCACCTCCAGTCCCTCTTTCGACGTTATTGTAATGTAAGACTATTAATAAAGTTAAACAAGGAATAGTTGGTACAACTTTGCAGGTTCGATTAAAAAAGTATTTTACACTTGCAATATTTTTAGCCTTTGAGAGAAGAATAAATTACTTTAGATTCTTTTTACAAGTTATATATATAAATTCTTTTGAAGAAGAATTGTGATTCTTTGTCTCCAGAGAAGCCATATAATAAGAATATTATATTAGTCATGTAAAAAGAATCCTATTTTACACGGTGCCTGTGATGAGAACTTCCATGGAAAGCAGAAAGCAAATTGCAGCCAATTCCTTTGCGAAAAAAGCCTTGGATATCTTAGGATTTTCTGGGATAATCCTTGGATATCTTAAGATTCAAATCCTAGAACCGCTTAGGATTGTCCTAGGATTTTCTAAGATTTGAGGTGTGAATTTTCACGGTAAATTTGGACACTTGGATATTCTAGGATTTTCTAGGATTTCTCAAAATATTCATGGCAAAGCATTTACGATGCATGGTTCTAGGATATTGTGGGAAATCCTAGGATTTACAGTTTACATTTTCCTTCCGTTTTGTAGGAAATGCTGGGACTATCTAGGAATAGACTTTTAGGAATTTCTAGGATGTCTTAGGAATTTCTAGAATGTTCTGGGATTGCCCATGCTATATTAACAGCTTTTCAGGGCATTTTTCAGGGTTTTAGTGACGACCAATCCACGCTCAAGCATGTTTATAGGCCTGCATGGTTTTTGAGCAGTTCTGATAAAACATTCAAAATTCGCTATCTAATTGTCATCAACAGTCTATCAGGGTCAACCATTCCGAACCGATTCCGTAGAACCTTGCATTGACAATTATATACACAATATCTGAATCTTTCCGTACATTCTAAGTGAGGAAATTACAAACACGTGCATTTACTTTTCAAGATTATTACTTTAATATTCCTTTGAAAAACATTTTCAGGGTTTTTAACATCATCTCATCATACATTGTAATTGTATCTTTAAAATAATTTTCATAGCACATAAAAAATTGTGTTTAATGAATATACATGTATACAGTAATTATCTTAAAAATAAAAACAGAAAAATGTGTCTATATTGGCCGGTAACAAAACGAGCAGGGGACTGGAACCGAGTTTATAAGAATTACTCTAATTCTAAAATGAAGTTCATCACATGATAGAGCATGTTGACATTAGCATGTGTGCCATTGAAGTTTGACATGATTCAAGTGAATCTTGTCTGAATTATATTCAATTGAAATATATTTGTCCCTCCAAAATTTTACAATTAATGTATGGTTTGGAGGGACACCGTTAAAAAATAAGAGAGTTTGTATGGGAAAATTGACATATTTCATGCCTTCTAACATCGTCAATATTTAGCCAAAGTTCACTAAACTCTCCAGACTTGCTAAGTTTGATCTGTTCTTTTGGAAAATAATGCTCACTTTGACTAGTTATTAATTGAATTAGTTTTACTGACTCGGTTCCAGTCCCCCGCTCGTTTTGTTACCGACTATTTGTAAAAAAAAAAAAAATTCTGTTTTGCCCTTTCAAATAAGTAGAATCTACATGTATACATTTTCGCTTCTCAAATATCTCCCCATTTAATATTTTAAATAGATCATCTCTTCATGTTTGTCCTTTTTAGCCTGAATAAGATAGTAATATGGTTTGCAATAATGTCCTGTTTAATGTACTGTTCAAAGTTTGTGTTGACCAAATTTAGCAGCAATTATTTGTATGACAAAAAGCTGGTTCACCTTACAATTTGCTTTTGACTGGCTGTTAGAGAAATCTACTGAGAACCTTGGTTATTGTACAAATAAGAGTCCAAGCTTCTGGACAAGTGCTTTTCAGATTGTACTTGCCTCTTATTTTTAAACAAATTTTTACTGTGTTTATAAACAGTATTTGGAACCCTGATGGCTACATTAGTATAATTATATTATCACAGGACTGGTATGATTTCAGATACACTGTAATATCCATACTCCCACCACGGAGGGAATTTGCCTCATGACCCAACTACCCACCCCTCTGGAATTGCCATTTTCCTCCATACATTTGATTTCCTATTATTTTATGGAGCCTCTGGCCAACAAATTGGTGCATGACCACTTAATAGAGGTTTGACTGTATTCAAATTTTGACTAAAAGGGCCATGGGCACTTTTTGAGGGGGGACTTATTTGAGGAAATACAGTACATTTTTAAGCTCACAGGTCTTTAGTGTGAATAATTGACTATGATGCATTTGGTATAATTTAGTTGCAAAATGCAATCATGTACATGTATATGACACAGTCTTACTTATAGAAGTGATTGTGTTGGCAGCTGTTTTCCTTCCTCTTTGTTTTGTGGCTGAGAAGGTCAGGCTCAGTGACATCTGTGAATTAATTAAGTAATAACAAAGATCAACAAGTTACATGTACATGTACACTTACAAGGTTTTTTAATAAGAATTACATGTATCTACAGTATGATCATTCACTATATGTTTTTATTCACATGTATGCATCTTGAGTTTAATCCATTTGATACATTTTGCAAAGCAGCTACATGTACATGTGTATGACTCAGTTTGTTAGTTGTAGAAATGTTTGCACTGGCAGCTGTTTCCTTCCCTTTTTGTTTTGGGGATGGGAAATTTCAGGCTCATCTACATTGTACATATATGTATGAAATAGAATGAACAAATATTAAAGGGGTTATGTCATGGTACTGCGCATGTATCAAGTAATCACTCGGTTGGTGGCTGTTAATTGGATACAAACAGTTACACTCCCCTCCCTCAATGCTTGATTGAAAGGATTTTCAATATTTTCCCTGCGGACTGTTTATATACACTGTTTGTTACTCATCTTTGATTTTTAGCATCCCACATGGCTGAGAGGTTCATTAGTTCATATCAAAATCAGTGAAAATATCTGTTTCCGGCCCGGAACGCAAATGTAAAGTCTATTACCGTGACACAGCCCCTTTAAGAAATTTACTTCACAAAACCAAACCCACAAAGTTTTGGAATAAGCCCCCCTCCCTTGCCTTAGTTTTATAAGCCTTAGTGTAAATCAAATGTTAAGAGGGGGAAGGCAAACATGACATGCCACATTGTTACTTGAATTTGTATTTCCATGCTTACAAGAAATGGGAGGCTCCTAATTAATGTGACCACATCTTGGTAGAAAAATGTTAGGGTTTTGACGGTATCATATCTTTTTGGGAATAAGCTTCCCTCTCTATTATGATAACCGTCAAACGCCCATCATTTTTCTATCATAATGGAACCCATTGGCAAAAGTTATGTGAAATCAACTGCAAGGCCCCCTTTCCAAGACAAATTCTGAAATGAGCCCCCCAGGGGCTACAAAAGTAATTACATGTAGAGCAATGTAATACTGTAATGTTAAATGTTGGGGGGGGGGGGTGCATTTTCTTTTTGGTTACAAAAATAAAGTAATGCAACCTAGCTGGTTGCAGTCATTAAAGAGAAAAATAAGTTGTGCCCCTAGAATTGTACTCACTTTTTGCTTCAGCAGCTGCTATAGCCTTTTCCGTAAGATATAAATTACTACCAGCAAGTGGACTCTGAACTCTGAACCTGATCAAAGCCAGGTCCCGGCTAATCCACAGATCGAATTGAAATTTAGTGTGTTGGTTTTTGCAGATGGAGGAAAACTGGAGAAACCAGAGAAAACCCCTCGGAGCAAGGGCGAGATACATGTAAAATGTACCAACATTAACTCAACTAACATATGGCACCGTGTCTGGGAATCGAACCGGAGTGACAGGCAAAGTGCTTCACCACTGCACAACCCCGGCTCCCCGTGCCACCCTGGCTGGTTAAAACAAATAACTGATGTACATTGTACAGTATAACTTTAAGAACTAATATGTTCACCTCCCTAAGCTTAACTGTTTATAGGAATTCAGTTTGTCATGCTTGTTCTTCAATGTTTCTGAGGATTTGACCAACTAATTGTGAGCCAATTAAAGCTTAAGCTTACTTAAAAAAATATCATGTTACCATTTGTGAAGCAGCACTGGTGCTCTGAATGTGTGATTCCATAACATTTCCATACCCCACTATGGGTCTGTTATAATAGGAGATCAAATGTATGGGGGGAGGGGGAATGGGAATTCCAGAGGAGTGGGGGTGGGTGGAACAAGGGTTTGTGAAACAGAATGTTGAATATTGGAAAATTCCCAAGCTTAAACATATCACTGACACATTTCATTAGAGCAGTTTTCTGACTGTCGAAAGTAATCGATGATAGTCAGTGAATTAGATGTACCGCCTCTATTATGGATTCCCAATTGACTTCCTATGACAAAAATCGACTCAATCCATTTATTAAAGTGCCACTACGACGAAAATTTACCATTTCGATTTGCCACTTTTTCAGTGTCTATAGGTCAATCCATATCAGTATTAGAAATATCCGAAATAGTAAAAAATATTCCCAAATGGGCATGTTAAACCACAAATTTTAGGAGAGTTTACCGGTAAAATCCTGTCCGCCATTGCTGGAAGCCGTGCCCTTTGTTCAGCTTTAAACAAAGGTTTATTCACCGGAAGTGATGTCATACACTAAACACGACAACCTCGTGGCGCGAAATAGCGTGAATAAAAAAGTAGCCAACCTCGCAAAAGATAAATATAACTTTCTTCTTAAGTACGTGAAGACGTTTTTAGTAGAAATATGCCTCCAGGCGTTGTGTTCTGCAGGCGAGCGTTAAGTGTATGACATCACTTCCGGTGAATAAACCATTGTTTAAAGCTGAACAAAGGGCACGGCTTCCAGTAATGGCGGACGTGTAGATTCAATATTCGGAGCTAAAAAAATAAGACTTCCTGTCGTTGTATCGAAAAACAATTTGAACTGGTAATAATATATGAACTCTACTTTATGAATATGCAAAAACATTGATATGTCAAAATTTGATCGTAGGGGCACTTTAAAGGGCCTGTATGTGGAGGCGAGTCTGAGCCCGGTTTAAGAGGGCTGGAAATCGTCCCAGCATTCACATATAAACGAAACAAATCACTAATCATAATATTGAAGATGAATATTGGGCCATATTCCATTTTTTTTAAAAACCCCACTATGGGGGAGCTCAATTTTGACTAATCCCCCCCTTCCCTTGGGATTTTCTAACTTCTACCACGCCCAACCTATTGGAATTGGAAAAAATACCACCTCCTCCTTGGATTTTCAATGATTGTCATTCCCCTCCCCATTGGAAATTCACATTCAATCCTTGGTCTCCCACTGGAATCCACAGAATTGTGAACCCCCTCCCCATTGGATTTTCAATCCATCTCCCTGGATTCCAGTGGTCTTCCATAGGGGAGTTTTGGGGGAAAAATGGAATGGCCCATTGACTGCAGCTGATCATGATGAATATTGATTGTTGCCTCCTGAGTGAGTCAGAATTATACAGTAATAATATTACTGTATAGTGTGACTCACTCAGGAGGCAACAATCAATATTCATCTGCAATTCTATAATAGCTTTATACGTACCTGAATCGTCAGCAGTTAGCTGATAGAAAGCCTCTTTCGCTTTGGCAGGCTTGTCTGTAAAATGGGGAAACATGACAAGAAAAATATGTGTTGTTTTAATAATACGTTTACCACGAATCCGACTTTACGGCCAATATAAACATGAAATTACCACAGAAAGACAATTGTATTTCAGCTACACTTACCACAGACTATATGCTTTATATATCATAGGATTCTTTTTAGGAGCTCTCTTCGTAATCACACAAACGATTTCGCCCTCCATGGTTTCATCAAGGCTTCGGTCCCGGCTGGTACAAAACGCAGGTCACAAGTCACAGGTCCAGGTCACAGGTCCAGGTCACAGGTCCAGGTCACAGGTCCAGGTCACAGGTCCAGGTCACAGGTTCAGGTCACAGGTTCAGGTCACAGGTCCAGGTCACATGTCCAGGTCACAGGTCCAGGTCACAGGTCCAGGTCACAGGTCCAGGTCACAGGTCCAGGTCACAGGTCACAGGTCCAGGTCACTTAACGATTTTCGTATTTTCCAATAATCTATTTTTTCTTCCACTCCATTCCTGTAAATACAATATCCGTGAGCAGCCTGGAAACGAGGTTACGTCATTTTCGCGATCCTCGTGATTACAAACAGGGCGGCAGATGGAGCAGATGAGGTACAACTTGAGGTACAACTTTAAGGGCGTAGGGAGGGTTAGATATTTGTTAAACTAGAGTAACTATCAGTTAGGAAGTGCGTTCGTTCGAAAATAATCATATTTTGAAGTAATATAAATTTCATTCAGATTTTAGAAATGTATTCATTTGGTGAAACCAAGGAAAATACCGAAGAAATATACCTCTTCTTATTTTTTTACATCATTCCCTTTTGTCTGATTGCGTCTAGAGGAAATTGACTAGTAAACACAAATGAATAATGAATATATTTATTTTCATTGTTTACAATTATCGTATGAATATCAATTCAACTGGTTACCCTTGTGCTAGACTGATCTGCTATATGTACACATGCAATTCTTACTTGGAAGATTTGCCTGTGGCTCCCTGGGTATAAAACTATATAGTAACATAACTAATATATTTTAACTGTTTTTAACGGTAACGGTATAAGATTTGATGTGTAATGTGATACTAACATGCATTAATGTGTAGCAATGTTTTCGTTTAAATGGTCTACTACGGGCATATAGCATCCTAACCATGTTTAAGTTAACTTTCTTCACTATTTTGTAAAAGTCATTGCATAAAGTTTTCGAGTAAATTCGGACCATGCAGTTATCGAAATATCGTGAGCCGTAAAATAAACAAAACGGCTGCTCGCTTCACTAAATAAACTTTTGCTTCAGTGTAGTTTCACGTTTACAGCAGATCCTTGTCTTGTTACTATTATTAAAAGGTTTCGGCAGAAATCATTGTAGATGTTTGCGTATTAAAATCTCAACTCTTCTTGGAGTCTCAATTTCCATGTGCATGCAATCAGTCAGGCGTGAACGACACTATCAGTCTAATTTTTTACAGAACATCAACAGATCGAGTTTTCAAGCAACGTTTGTCATATTGAAAGACGTGCAAAAACTTATATACTCTTACCAGAAAACTTATACTGGGAAAGTGCAATTCCTTTTGAAATAAAAGAGCTTTAATGCTTCGGATCCGATCAGTCAGTTCGCGATGCCGCCCCAGCCGGAATTAGAGGTGTCAGAGAACAACGATAGCTGGATGTGTTTCTCGTCTTTCCGCTCCAGCAGCAAGAATATTGACGTGAGAAGAGACAATCTGTGGTTAAGTTTCGAATTTGATCAGTCACCACGCTTTGATGAGCAACACTTATGAATTTCTTCAGCATATTTCCGAGATAAATCACTACTCACCGGCACTGTTCAAACCACGAGGCGAACCGTAAATCGTAATGCATCATGGACATGCTGAGTTAATTTATGCGCAAAGGTACAAACCCACGTTTTTCGTGTTTGGATTGCGCCTGTGGACCACAGGTAGCCTGCATTAAGATTAGTATGCGTTCTCGCTCTCGCTCGAACGCAATAAGATAAAAGGAGTAGTCAATGCTGGGAGTGGAGAGGAACGGGTAGTGAAATCTCCCTCCCTAGTTTTTTTCGAATTTTTCTCCCTCCTCCCTAGTGAGTTTTAAACATTTCTCCCTGGAGCATAAATGTAGATCCCATGTAGATTTTCAGTTCAAAATTAATCACAATATTCTGGCTACAAATACTTACCTTTTTACAGTAAAAATGAAAGAAAATGACACATGCCAAACATGCCATGAAGAGAGACACACTTTTGAGCATATGTTTGTTGAATGTACGAAAGCCAAGTTTTTCTGGAATAAATTGAAAGAATAGTGGTGCAAATACACATCGCAATCAATATCTCCCAGCGCAGCTCAAATTCTATATGGATATACTGAATTGGTAAAGCACCGCTCCCTATCGAGTAATCGCTCGGTTGGTGGCTGTTAATTGGATACAAACAGTTAAACTTCCCTCCCTCAATGCTTGATTGAAAGGATTTTCAATATTTTTCCTGGAGACTGTTTACATACACTGTTTGTTAGTCATTTTTGCACTTTTGCTTTAATTTTAAGCATGCCACATGGCCGAGAGGTTCGTTAGTTCATATAAAAATCGGTGGAAATAGCTGTTTCCGGCCCGGAACGCGAATGTAAAGTATATTACCGTGACACAGCCCCTTTAAACCATGAGAAATTTTACATGTACCAAGCTTTCATACGAAACACGTCGTATTCCCTAGAAGGTTTCCTTATTCTCTTAGAAGAAAAGAAACACATAGAAAACGAAAACTCGATAACCAAAAGAAAAGTAGAAAAAGTTAACAGAAAATGGTCACCTTTAAATAGCTGGTTTGGTAGACCGAAATAGAATCTGATAGCACAAGTTTATAACTGATTGTATTTATTATTATTATTATTATTATTTATTTTTCTTGCTTTGTAATTGTATTGTAATTATTGTATTGTAATATTGTATTGTAATGAAACTGTCAATAATAATAATAATAAAAATATGGGGGGGGGGAATAAATGTAGATCCCAATTTCTTCCTCCTCCCTATTTTTACTGAACATTTCTCCAGCCTCCCTAGACCGTTCCTCTGCACTCTCCTGGTACTTTTACTACTGGGGTCATTAATTAGCAAAGGATGACGATGGATCGTACTTTAACAGGCTCTGTGTTATCTTTACTTCATGGAGCATTAAAAAGAAAAGCCATAACATTAACATTTATTACAGTTGAAAACAGAAGGACGTATTCATCGCCATATGAAATGTCTCTGTTTATAGCAGATCTGAGAGAAAGGATTCCCTTTTATTGAAATGACAACTTTGCTCGGAAAACCTTAACATTTAGTATAGTTGAAAACTTTAAGTACCAGGATCAACTGAGACATATCATAGCAATATTCTATTATTTAGTATTAGTATTATAAAAGCAATCAATGTGTTGGACAATTATTTACAAGCGCGATTGCGAATTTACAAGCGCGATCGAGAGTATATTCAGTATCCTTAGGACATTGAATACCCTTTTTATATTTAACAAATATCTAACCTTAAAGTTGTACCTCAAGTTGTACCTGCCGCCATGTTTGTGAACACGAGGATCGCGAAAATGACGTAACCTCGTTTCCAGGCTGCTCACGGATATTGTATTTATAGGAATGGAGTGGAAGGAAAAATAGATTATTGGAAAATATAAAAATCGTTAAGTGACCTGGACCTGTGACCTGGACCTGGACCTGTGACCTGGACCTGTGACCTGGACCTGTGACCTGGACCTGTGACCTGGACCTGTGACCTGGACCTGTGACCTGGACCTGTGACCTGTGACCTGTGGCCTGGACCTGTGACCTGTGACCTGTGGCCTGCGTTTTGTACCAGCCGCTTCGGTCCCCATATACTTTGCCATTTCTTTGTCGCTGTCATTACCTTCGATTCATTGAACAACGGCCCATGGGCAATTGCCAGTGGGTGAATGAATCGCAGTGATCGTAACACTCTGCCGAACTAGCCGTACATGAGAAAGTTTTCGATCAAACGATTTCGCCCTCCATTCTGATTCAGGTTTCATGTCAAGGCTTCGGTCCCCAATAATTTGCCATTTCTTTGTCGCTCACTTAACGTTAATCTCGGTGTTATCATCTTCGGGTCTTCAATCCATTGAACAACGGCCTTCAGGGTATGTTTGTTGTTGAAAACTAGGGAGCAAGCCAGTGGGTGAATCAATCGTAGTGATCGTAACACTGCCGAACTAGCCCTTCGATCAAATTCAAGCGCGAAGAAACGGCTTTCAATATTCAGGCGTTCTGATTGGCCAACGAAAACAACCGGCCTGGAACTGGTCAAAGTCCATTGCGTGATTCTGAGTAAGACCTTCTTTATGTTGTAGCTCATATCATATTCAAGATTTATGCCATCACTGTAGCTCGTATAACATACTCGTGATTTGCCATTGTTCCCCAGCCATTTTGTATAAGCACAGGCATCCCAAAATCTACTTTTCATATTTCGGGTTGCCTGTGGTCATTACGGCTTGGTTTCATAGCCCGATTTCATAGGCGATTAGAAAAATACAAAGTCAAAGTACAACTCAATCAACTAAATACAGTATTGTTCTTTTATTCCTTAAGATATGTGTTACATGTTATGAGAAAAATACATTCACAGAGCTCTTCTCGAGGATATTACCACAGGTAACCCGAAATACAAAAGTGGAGATTGGGATGCCTGTGGTTATTGAACATGGCGGTGAAATTACACGAGCTACGAGAGATGGCAAAAATCATGAATATTATACGAGCTACAGCACAAAGAAGGTATGAAACAAACTCCTTGCAGCTGTAGGTCCGTCATGTAGTCCATGGTTTTTCGTAAAGGAGTTGGATTATGAAGGAATTAGCCATACATGTAGGTCAAGGGAATATTTCGCCGTTTGCCGATATCGGAAACGGAAAGAAGTATGCCGCTCTTGACTACATTTCAAGGATTCTCTAGCTCTCACGTCCACAAAGAATGGAAGACCACCTACGTAAGATCCACGGCTACCAAGGGAAAGGTTAGAAGCTGTACCTAGTTAAAACGTTTAGCTTATGTTTGATATCTTAAACGAACATCTTCGAATTATTTTCCAAATAGACCAGGGTCGCGATTTTGTTGGGTTTAATAGCAAGCCTGAGAGACAGTCAAATTCCGATGTCAAATAATTTCCGTAAAATCCCAATTCTGAAACAAAGATGTATTGCAAACTTGAGATACTAGATAAAATATTTTATTGGCCAAGTCTGAGGGCTGTAGCTGTTCTGGAGAGCGAGCAGTTGCATTTGTCTGTATTTTTCCCGCGCCGATGTCGCAACACGTCACTTTTACAGCATTAATTAATGATCAAGCTAAGACATGAACTGAGAAATCTAGAAAAGCAATACCAGATAAACCTAGAACTTCCTAGGATTTCCAAGCCTGCATATGGTTTCAAAAGAAACCTTGCGATTTCCTTGGATTTTCTAGGATACCGCGATCAACTTCAAATGTGCGAATTCACACCTATTCGTATCAATGGGACTTTTGGGGATTTTCTAGGATTTTGTAGAAAATCTTAGGATATCCAAAAAGTCTGGGATTTCAGTTCGCAAGGGATTGTTTGTAACATTAACAGTAGCTACATGTGTTTCAGAAAATATACATGTGGCAACACAAGACCAGTGATAAATAGTGAACACGAATGATTAAGTGAATGCAGTTGATTGTGTTCTACACTAACTCCAACTATTGCTTTAGGCACTGTATACCACACTGCAAAATGTACTACGAATGCTCAAATGAATGATAAACACACATATACATGATTTAATGTTACACAAAGATAATTACAGTTTTATAACCAGATACATCCCCTTTTATATTAACATATAAGTCAAGACATTCAAAATTAGTTAAAAACAAGCATTTTTGATCAGGATTATTTACACCGTCCACATCATTGCAGCAATCTGTCAGCCTTTTGTGTTACCACAGGAACCCCAGTCCTTTCTCTTATAAAATATGTTGAACGCACTTTGATAATCTATGATTACTTCTAGTTTAACTCCTGTCATAGCTTTGTATACAGTATCGAAGCACTTTTCGATCATGCCAGTGCGAGTTCTGCACACATGTATGCTTGTAGCTTTTATTTTCTCATAAGATGATGGAAATGTATACGAGTAATGAGGCATAATAAGAAATACGATGATGAGAAGGTAGGACCTTAATGTAACCTTAGGGTTATCTTTAAGCCAGGACCACATCAGATGGAAATAACTGAAACAAGATCTAGCTTGCATGGATATATAATGGTACCAAGAAAGGGGAAGGGAAAGAAAGAGTGCCACTTACATGCAAGTACAATGTATACTCTCTCAGTTCTGGACCAAATTTAGTTTATTTTATAAACTTGATCTTGTAATAATGATAAATACAAGTTTTTGTTTTTTTACTTTATACGTAATATTATTATGAAGTATGTCAGGTCTAAAAAAACATTAACTATACTGTATAGACTGCCACAGGCCAGATGTAAATAGACCCGGGAAATAGAACAAAATAAAAAGTTAATAATTGTGTCAGGTGCATGGTAACTGTCCCTTTGTCTTGTGTTTAGGAAAATTGTTTTTTGCCAGTGTCAATAACACGCCACAGATACATTTGCGATTTCCACATCAGAGTCATTTATCGTTCGTTTGAAAAAATCTTCATTTCGAATTACTTACTCAGTTACTCACTTACTGCCTGCTAGATTTTCGTTCCCAAATTTATCAACATTACACGTGCATATAATATATTAAAAGGCCCCTGTCAGATCAGAGAACTGAGAAATCGCGTCATTTCTACTATACTTTAATTTCGAGAGGTTAATAACAATAAATAACAACACAACGACAGTCAATTGGACAGTTATAAAAGTTATCATGTTCAGATTAGCGGCTACTTACATTTACAAGCTGTTGTCTTTATAGTTACCCTGGTTCCAGAGGGTCTCAGGTACGAAAATATTGTAATGTGCCGCGATCGAAAGAGTTTTGACTCCCCGAAGGAGTTTTTGTTTTGCGTGACGACCCTTGATTTCACCTGGTCTCGCTTCACTCGCCCCGACGATATAGTCAGTGTTGATCGCAGATCAGACTGTCACGTGCATGTCGCATAATATGATAAATTCCCGTCCAAAGCCCGTGAAACACCTCTCAGCTTTAGAAAAGACAAAAATCTTGGTATTGCACTTGAAGAAACCTTTGGTTTACACAAAAAACAGCTTATATTAAAGGCTATTAACTAAGTCAAAACTCCCACTCGCCGCCATCTTGAAAAACCTGCAAATGTTGTCCACTGTTCACGTGACCAGCACAGTGCAATCTGATTGGTATAACTTAACGCATTCGCAGAAATTTTGCTGCATGAAACAAACAAAAATAACGGCCTGCAGATTTAGACTCGTGTCTGCCACAGGCAGCCCGAGTAATTAGTGATAAGACGTACATGTGTAGTTACTGGAAAATTAAGAATAAGAGACTAAGAAATATACGAATACTCACCAAAACCACTTGTTTAACTCCTTCCAGCCTGGTGACATCTTTAACCATAAAAATTCATTCACGGTAAAGTAAAAGCAATGGAGGAAACTTTAAAACAACACATTTACCATTCAGCTCGGCAGCCATATTGGATTTTTTCTTCGGTTTCCAATGGCAACGAGTAGAGCCTCGTTTTGGTGAAACTTCTTCGCTGGGTGTAATTTTTAGCACTGAACCAATGCCTTAACTCCCATGAGGAGGCGTTGTCGGTACGCCATCCCCTGGAGAGAGTACTAGACAAGTTGTCTTCATCATAACGAGGCTATTTTGACGGTTGGCGCTCCGTGTCCAATTTTTTTAGTATGGAGCCCTGCAGTTGGTCGAAAGTCGCGAAATAGTATTCAATTTTTTCCAGAACGAGGGATCGCTGTTTCCCAAAATTCAGGCAGGGCATAGTTTATTTATCATTCTAGCGATGACAGGAGTTTCGTGCCATTTCGATAACGAAAAGTGAGATTTTGGAGGCGAAGATTGTAGGTGTGGCAGTGGTGAGCAGAGGTGGATGAAAATCTCCCCCAAAACAGCCTAAAATGGTTCCAATACAAGAAAAACCACAAAGGAAACAACATGGAAGCAAAAAGGTATGTTTATTTATAATAACGAATGAAAAGTCCGAAGACTACAGCAAAGCTGATATACAACGTAAAATTCCAACACAAAGCACTACGGTTAGCTAGGCCCACTCCGCGGCGAAACGTCACGCGCATGCGTATTTGCTATTTCTTGTCCGCGCGCGGCCGCCCCCAGTTTCCCGCGAAAACTGAAATGAAACAACAGGCACATGCCGTGATTTTAACGTTTCTGCTTAAAAGTATTCATTTGTGAACTGTTTTGTCAAAAACTAAGAAAACTACTTAAAAGCTAAGCCTAAGACTTTAACAGGTTGAAGTTTTCTTAATTTGTAATTCATTGTGAGTTTACTAAGTTATAAAATTATTTACTAAAAAAGTTGAAACCCTCGGTAATTTGTATTTGAGAGCAGAGCCTTCGTTCTTTTGGCCAGCGGAGCATACCGTTTTGCCGCGGTGTGAGCTAGGCCTGACATGAAAAGCGCTCGGACTAGATTGCAGCCATAGACAGCTGTTTCGTTCTTATTAGAACTCGTCAGTATGGCATAGCAAACAGTACGTGGGCTTCGGTGCCACTGCACTAGCGACCCAGACTGAGCAATTTGAAAGGATTTATAAAACCCCATACATATCTTCTATTTTCAGGCACAAACCCATAGATTGGGCTGCCTGTGGTGGAATTATGTTTAAATTCAGAGATTGAAATTTTCGCTATCCGTAATTCACCCTGACCAGTAATTTCAATTGGCGAAACTATAATACTGAAAGCGCTGCATTCTTGGTCTTGGCCGCTAGCTAGTTCCCCAACCCTGAAAAATTCGTAAAATGCTATAAGAAACATTGCTGCATAAAGCGTACGCTGATAAGCCGATGAATTAGTGTGGCTGAGTGATAAAACTAGTTCGTGCAGAACAGGACGCGTAATAGGAAGACGTATGTCTGGTGACCGCAAGTGGCATTGAGCTGTTAACAGCTTCCCTATCAAAAAGGATTTAGTTGGGTCAAAACACCCCTGAAGTTTATGTTGCGTAACTAATGGCTGAGATATAAGTCGAAATAGCCTTGCGGCGAATTTACTTGCGGAGAAATAAGAGATAAAAAGTGCTACCGAGGCTTGATTTAATGGCAAGACAATCAAAACAACAGTCAAAACATGGTCAAACACAGTACCTATTGCAGCCCAAAAAAGCACCGTTAATTTATATCTTAGAAATGTCATCCAAACGTTTTTTACCCAGCTATTTTATAGGTTTACAACCTAAAGCGTTTCGAGAAAGATATCTAACGAAGCTGAAGTACGTAGATGGACAGGATCCATATGAGATTCCGAGGGCAGTACACGTGTGGAAAGACGATCTGGAGACTTGGCCTAGCGTTACCTAAATATGTCGGAATGTATACACAGGACCAGCTCATGAACTATAAAATACTTCAGTGCTACCAGAACTTTGCAAATGACTTGGTCAGGGAAGTCTTGAGCAAATAATTTGGCGACAAACGTCTGATGATAGCGAAGGTAAATACATGCGTGACGGTCGTCGCGTCGTTGTTTACTCATCGAGCGAACGTGAAATCTGATCGACGTTCAAACAAAATAAAAACATCTCTTCTGCAGGTTAACCATTCACAAAGAATGTTGGAAAAGCCGCTTACTCCATGGGTTGTCTGTGAGATCTCGGGAAAGATATTGCATTGACAGCTCACTGTAACTGTATGGCTGACCTTGGGTATGCGTACGAATTTCAGCCGTCTCCTCTGGTTCGTTCCTCCCGAGAGAGACGTCTGAATCCAATAGCCGATTAATGCCGTCCAGTGACGACACTACCAGAAAACCTGGTAGTGATCTTTGATTGGTTCATATTCTATAATTTCGCATAATTATCCGAGAAGACGGCAGGATTCACTTTGGACTCGCGATTGTTGATTGTTGAGTTTCAGTGGCAAAGACCTTGAATTTGTAAGGAAAACATCTGGAAATGGATTGAAAGTGTCCTGCACAATAACCGGCAGACTGTCCTGTAAACATGTACATTTAACGCGTCGCGTCGCGTCCGCGGGATTGTTGACAATCGATTATTTGTTCACACTCGCAGTGGTAAAGAATGCCGCTACTCTCTTCAAGGAACTGTTCTTTCCCGTAAAAGAGTCTTCGTATTTCTTCGAAAATTCTCCATTATCCTTTCATGTTTTCTACTTTTCTGTTGCATCATTTACATAGGTAATATCTCGTAGCTGTGTCGATTCGAACAGCAGATCGCGAGACATGTACAAAGATCAACGGAAAGACAAAGATCACCTGTGCTTTGCCTTCAAATATAATATAACGATTTGTTGCTTCGGAAAGGCTTTCACAACATAAGAGGCACTTGAGAAGCAAATGGGATGGATATATATATATAGGTAAGGCTTTTGTTTTGGCCGGCATAATCTCAAATAATTTCTCACGAACTCTTACTACCGCCGTGTCAGTTTTATTTGCATAAATTAAATTGTTAATCCGCCTTGACGTCACTGGACGGCATTATCGGCTATTGGATTCAGACGTCTCTCTCGGGAGGAACGAACCAGAGGAGACGGCTGAAGTTCAGCAGAGTGATCCCAGAATCCTTTGAGTGAGTCACTTGAGCCAAATTATTTGCTCAAGACTTCTCTGACCCAGCCATTTGCAAAGTTATAACCTGCAGAAGAGATAATGTTTTTATTTCGTTTGAACGTCGATCAGATTTCACGTTCGCTCGATGAGTAAACAATTGCAACGACGCGACGACCGTCACGCAGGTATTTACCTTCGCTATCATCAGACGTTTGTCGCCAAATTATTTGCTCAAGACTTCCCTGACCCAGCCATTTGCAAAGTTATAGTAGCACTGAAGGCTTTTATAGTTCATGAGCTGGTCCTGCGGGCTTTCCTTAAACAATAGATACATTCCGACATATATCGTTGAACGCTTAAGGCCAAATCTCCAGATTCCACACTGCCCTCGGAATCTCGTATGGTAATGTCCATCTACGTACTTCAGCTTCATTAGATATCTTTCTCGAGACTCTTAAGGTTGTAAACCTTTAAAATAGCCGGGTAAAAAACGTTTATATGACATTTCTGAAAAATGTCGCTGCATGAGCTCGGTGTATTCACTGTGTTTGACTTTGTTTTGATTGTGGCTGACCTCCAGTTCGGCCTTGACAACGGTAAACAGTGACGCTGTAACCGGTCTATTTATATAACTGTTCTTGAAGCGTTCTGTGTTTACTCTGGGCCTGGCGCTGGTTTTATTCCGTAAAGCATAAGTAGTAGGTTTAAATTTTGGGATTATAGATCTTAGCGGGTGCGAGGACTGTGCTTTGTCAGTTTTTTTTAAAGTACGCATGTCGCTATTTTCCTAGATGCTATTGTCACAAGATGTGACTCGTGGCGTTGTTATTCGTCCCACCTTTGATGAATGACAAACACTTCTCTCAGTAAATGGATTAGTGATTTGAGACATTTAAATAAAAGCCACAATCGTGGCAAATTAATCCAATCAGGGTTGTCGCGTGTTTCTTCATTCACCAAACAGAGCTTGCCTCTGGCACTTACAGCACAATCACGCTTTATAGCATGTTAGTCTAGAAGGACCGCTCGGGTCATGGCATAAATTGAGAACAGCTCCGAGGTGTACTTCCGTTTATAGCACTTGAGAAAGCGCTGAACTGTACTGAGGTGAGTTTGACTAATGGTCGTGTGTCGCCGTGAGTCGTGGGTGTGGGTACAAGTCGTGGGTAGGGTTTTTGTCTTTACTGCCAATATTAAATGCTA
This sequence comes from Actinernus sp. WN-2022, assembly GCA_030867875.1. NCBI lineage: Eukaryota > Metazoa > Cnidaria > Anthozoa > Actiniaria > Actinernidae > Actinernus > Actinernus sp. WN-2022. Next base: position 63,809,862 of record JAOWCC010001501.1, on the reverse strand, counting down.
TTTTTATTTTATTAAACTCTGTACTGAATAACTGCGGCCGGTTTTCGAGAAAAAGGTAGTTGCAATGAAAACATACCCGGATTTCGACCATACTTAATTCTGAGTTTAGTGCAACCCTCACGGGAGGTGACCTTGAGATTTTCCCATGGCCCGGTCTCGTGATCCCGGCCAAATAAATTATTTGGGTTTTATTTTTTAACTTGTAACAAGAGTAACAAGACAAAGGTCACTTCATGTGCCAGTTGTATCCGTCTGTAGGCCACACCAGACCCCGAGGTTTACTGATATTTTGAGTGCTCCTTCCAGCTCATCCATTTGTTCTTTGTCAAGGTAAGTTTATTTATGTCTTAGTTTAGTGTTAACAATATTGTGAGGTATCCATGCAATTAAATCGAACCAGTAGGGTTATAATTATCAGTTTCCGACTAACCGTAATGCAATGCCCGGCATCGATGCTTTTTAATTTCAACAAGAGCCCATCTGGGCTTACACTCGGGCCACATGAGATTGAAGATCAAATACACTTTCATTTGAAATCCTCTTAGTAATAACCAAAGTGAAGAATTATTAGCTGAATTTAGCAGTCTTTAGGAGTGGCCGGTAGCGCGGTGACTTTCATTCAGTCTGCTCCCCTAGTATATATGTAATTTAATATTTTTATTTTTTCTCGTATGTTGACCTTTTAATAGAAACACTCTACTTATTCGTTGAACACACTGCATTTGAGCAGGCATATATTCATTGTTTTGAACCCGACAATTAACCGTACTACCGTACTTCATGGCCCCTTTCTTTAGTAGTGGGTTGTCGGTCAGGTGATTGTAAACTCTCGTCATTTAGCACAGAAAATGTATTCTGATGAATAGGGATCGGGTTGTCATGTAAGAACGGATGGCTCTTGGACAAACTGATTCGTTGCTAAAGCTTCAGTAGGTTGGGTAGTCTCGGAACACTGGAGACCTTGGTCTTTCATTGTCTTCTTTTTGTATTCTTGATTATTTTTTTTAAGTTTGAAAGTCGGATTGCAGCTTTATTATATCCGCTTTCAACTCGCCATTTTCAACTTCTAGGTCAATAATACGTGATGACAGCATCTTGATTTCGGTATTGTATATATTATCTTTTTGCACTAATTTGTCTTCCAAATGACTGAGTTTCGTTTTGATGTGACGAGATTAAGAATTCATTACGCATATCAGTTAGGTCAGCCTCCATGTTACAAATTAAGGTCATTAAAGCAGCGAGAGAGTTCTTATTGCGGGCTAACAATCCTCGTGAATAATCTAAAGAATTCCGTCTCTTCCGGTTTGAATTTGACTCATGTGTATGTTGCTTTTGGAGTTTCAAGGATATGTTGATCCAAAACTACAGGCTCTTGGGGTTTTTCATTGACTTGAGAACTTGCAGGCTCTGTAATTTGTTTTGTTTTGTGACTTATGGGCTCACGCTAAATGCTCTTATATAACCATTACGGAGTATAACCGATTATCAACTTCAGATGTCAAATGGTTCTGCAATGCCTGCTCCCTTCAAGGGCCCACCGATTCTTTTTTCTCTAACAGTTCTTGCACTTCGAATAATAACACTTTAATATCAGATTGCTCTGAAACTGATGCGATTACTGATTACAAGAACAACATTTCATCCTACTATAAATACAACTTATCTATCGCCCACCTTAATATAAACAGTATCCAAAACAAAGTTGACGAAATCAAGATCCTACTGAACTATGAACTGTTCGACATTCTTGCACTATCCGAGACAAAGATTGATGCGAGTTACAGTAATTCTCTTTTCCAACACCCTCAATATAGATTAATGAGGCGTGATCGTAAAAAGGGAGGTGGTGGACTGCTAATCTATATTAAAAACAATGTCTCTGCCTGCAGACGAAAACAAATGGAACCCTCTGACTTTGAAGCTATCTGCTTGGACGTAAAGGGGAAGAACAATACATGGTTTGCTGTGCTTGCCTGCTATAGGTCTCCCAACAAAAACCAACCTTCAGAATTCCTACCCTCACTCTATACTACTACTGAAAATATATTAAACAAAAGAAATGAGATACTGGTTATAGGGGACCTCAACTTTAACATGCTGGATGACTCTAACCACACACCTGATAGCCAGCTGACAGATTTTTGTGACCGGTACTGTCTGATGAACACAGTGACTGAATCTACTCGAACAACAGCTACCTCAAGTACCCTACTTGATATTATACTTTGTAACCACCCAGATAGATTCTGTCGTACTGGAATCCTTAAACTTGGTATAAGTGATCATGACTTAATTTATACAATCCGCAAACAAAAGCTACCAAGACCTCCCCCAAGGCTTATTACATACCGCAGTATGAAACTCTTCAATGAAGAATCCTTCTTGACAGACCTCAATAATGTGGCCTGGGATTCAGCCTTCATTTTTGAAGATATAAATGACATTTCTGCTCATTGGCTTAAACTGTTCATTGAAATCCTTGACAAGCATGCTCCCAACAAAAAAACGCTTGTCCGTGGCGACCAAGTTCCATGGTTTACTCCTAAAATTTCTAAAGCCATTGCAAAGAGAAATAGACTATATAGAAAATTTCGTAAATCCAAAACTGAAGACAACTGGGAAGCTTACAGAATTCAAAGAAACATTGTAACAGCTGTTAAACGTTCTTCTCTCAGATCTTATTTATACCAAGCGTCAGAAGAATCCAAGCACCCTGGAGAGTTTTGGAAAAGATTTAAACCTCTGCTCCCCAACAAAGGTGCAACCAATAACAGGATCCAACTAATTGAAAATGGGCATCTCCTTACTAATGACATTGACATTGCAAACACATTTAATGAATATTTCATTAATCTAGCATCTGCACACATACATGACCTTCATCAATCTGCATTCAAGACTCACCCCAGCATACTGGCAATAAAACAAAAATTCGGTGACCACCTTCACTTCTCTTTCAAGCCAGTTAGTGAGACGTACATTAAATCTATCCTAAACGACATCAAACCAAACAAAGCCACTGGCCCTGACTTCATTTCTCCTCGACTTCTGAAGTTCTCAGCACCAGCCATTATATGCCCTCTCACCAAATTAATAAACTCGTGTATCACCACCAAGTCATGGCCCATACAATGGAAAGTGTCTAACATCTCACCAATCTACAAGAAAGACAGTGAAACAATCAAAAGTAACTACCGCCCAATCTCGGTTCTCACAGCCCTCTCCAAAGTCTTTGAAAAGGTCCAGTTTGACCAACTATATGAATATTCCCTTGGTTTCCTGAGTGATAACCTATCAGGTTTTCTGAGGGTCCACTCATGCTCTACTGCTCTTCTGAAGATGTCTGAAGACTTTCGAAGTGCTCTTGATTTAAAGGAAAACACGGCGGCCATAACCATAGACCTGTCAAAGGCATTTGACTCTGTCTGTCATAGCCTTTTACTGGCAAAACTTGAGGCTTATGGCCTCTCCGAAGACGCTGTTCAACTGCTTTGCTCCTACCTATCTGAGAGAAGACAACGAGTAAAAATTGGCAACGATTACTCAGAATGGATGAACGTTAAGCATGGAGTACCTCAAGGCTCCATCCTGGGCCCCCTCTTGTTTAACATATTTATTAATGTTCTTAACTTTGCAGCTCTCAACACCTCGCTGAGGTTATATGCAGATGACACAACCGAATATGCATCACACGCAAGTCCTGATATATTACAAGCATACCTGCAAACAGATCTTAATATACTTGTCGCGTGGTTTAATCAAAACTTTCTATTAGTGAATAATACAAAGACACAGACCATTATTCTAGGCAAATCTAGTATGCCACTTCAACTTATGATGGACAACAACAAACTTGAAACTGTTAACGAAATTAAGCTACTTGGCTTCATAATTGACAAATCCCTTTCTTTCAAGCAACATGTTAAAGAAATATGTAGAAAAGTTAACGCGAAAGTCTCTATCATGAGACGTATCCGTAAAATGATCCCTACTGACCTAATGCTAAAAGTTTACAAAGCCTTCATCCTATCCCAGTTCGAATACTGTTCTCAGCTATTAATTGGTATCAGTAATAACCTATCCCAGAAACTAGAATTAACTAACGCCTAAATTGCTCTCAGAACAATACTCAATATGCCCAAAAGTACGTCCTATGACGATCTATTAAAGTTAGCGTCAATTAATACACTAGAGCATCGCCGTTGTGTACAGGCACTTGTGCTAGTCTACAAATGTATTTATAATCTAGCACCTCTGTACATTACTGAGATGTTCTCATTACGTGTACTAGATAACTATAATCTTAGAGGTCACTTGAAGCTTAAACTTCCTACAATAACTTCATCTTACAGGCAGCACTCCTTTACCTATACAGCTTCTAAATTATGGAATAATCTACCAGATAGTGTCAGAAGAATAGAATCTCTACCAGTCTTTAAAAGTAAACTTCAAAGTATGCCCATTTCGTCTTCACTTAACTGCAACTGTCACATATGTAAATAGCATTATCCAATATCACATATACATATATATATATATATATATTAAGTCTTAATTTAGAGTATTTATTGCTATTATCATTATATTAACTAAAACCTTTTCTGTAGTATGATCATTATTAGTATTATAGCATTGTAACTTATTCCACTCATGTATGTCTTTTTATGATTTTACTGCAACCATCATTTGTATACAGTTTAATCTTGTAATATTGCACGCTCACGTTTAAAAGAGCCTCTGTGCTCAACCTGTGATACGTGGTTAAATAAATTACTACTACTTACTACTACTACTTAGTATAACATAAAGTGTTGAACATGTTCATGTTCTCAAGCATGTCGCGCGTGACCTCTGTTTCTTCATTCATTAAGTTCTCTACTTTCATCTGTAATCTGGGAAACTCAATCTTTGCCCATGCCTTGGCACATAACTATTCTTGTTGTTAAGTAGACGTGGATGATTATAAGTAAAATCCTTCGACAGCTTGTACCGTTTCCGCTAGGTCAATATCCTCGCTGGAACGAAATAACTTGATCTCCATACTCTCTGATCCAACCTACGGTAAATTTAAATCTCTGACAGTTTTTAAGAGACTCATAATATTAGTCTTGTAGTGCCTTCACCCAAAATAAGATGTTCTCCTCGGATGTTTTAAATGCAGCACAGCGAGCCGATGGCTTATAGATTCCAATATCTATTTCTTCGAATTTTAGCTTTCCGGATCCTGGCCCCTACACTGGCTTCAGGTCGTCGTACGTGTCGCATATAAAATCACTGGCCATCTGGGTAAAAAACGCGGTCCTTCGGCTCCGACAATAGCGCCAGTTGAAATATCCTGAGCCTGTTGGAAGGCTTTCGCACGAGTGAAGTTAAATAAAACATTAAACTGGCTTACATTTGAGAGATGAGACTCAAAATTAGAGAGAAAGTTGCTCGCGGGTCCTCCGCCATCTTGCTTTACTGTATTAAATTTTGTAAATAAATTAACCTGGCGATTGTTGCGTGACCAGCACAGTGCAATCTGATTGGTGTGAATTTGACCTTTAACGCATGCGCAGAAATTTTGCGACACCCAACAAAAATAAATAAATAACGACTTGCATATTAAGACTCGGTGCTGCCACAGGCAGCCCGAGTAATAATAACGACTTGCATATTAAGGCAGCCCGAGTAATAATTTATGGATTGACTCAACTATCTATTGAAGACCACGCAAAATGTACGTTTTCTCCAAAATTAGTCAGGTTTAGATTAACTTTAAAATCCCAAACATAACTTCTATCATATCAAGCGATTTGAGTTCTTGTTCTTGTAGTATATCTAGCCTTCAATTCCAATGAACTTTCACTTGGTCTAGCTTCACTAGTAGAGGGCAAACAATTATTTCTTCTATCGTTTATAGTGTCCTTGACACAAACAAGATTTCTAAAATCTGAGATTAGGAAAAAAACACCCGTTGGAAGAATAGCAAGTCTCCCCCAAAGAAAAGACAAGCTGTCCAAACCTATCCAATCCTTCTTGGGAGTGAAGGAAAACTTGACACAAGCTGACAAGATAATGATATAAGAATCGATCAGTCTCTTAGCGCGATTTCAGTCTTCTTCGCTGAAGTCTGCCTCGATACTGGTGACAATCAATATTGCCAGTGCCGCACCAATCAGAAACCCAGCTTACCAACTGATGTTTTTTAAAAATAACTGAGTTGCGGGCAGGCGTTCCCTCCTGTCCCCTCCCGGCCACCTTCCTTCCTTTTTTGTCCTCGCCCCATTTTGTTTGCCTTCCATCGTATTCTTGTCATTCTAGTTAGCGTTTTTCTTTATCTAACTAATTTTGTACGTATAATGAGTCAAATAAATGAATCTTCTATATTGAAACCTTGTTCGTGTCGTCCTCTCTGTAACGCACTTCCCCAGGCCACCTCGTATAACACCGACAGCTAGTTCGTACCAAGTAAGTTCTCAGCTGGCTTGAACTTTGGTTTGAATGGCCCAAATTGTCTAGAGTCGCGATCGAAACCGGTGGTCAGTAAAATCTACAGACTACAGGCCAAAACCTGGCAATTTAAGTCGTTTTAGAAAACATGAAAAGAATATTTGGATTTTATCCAATTCTTGTTTACTTAAATTTATCGCGAATTAATTTTGATGTTTGACTAATTTCAACTGTTGTGTGAAAAAAGATGCCGAATTCCGTGATTATTAAGTATGGTCCTTTTTTCGCGAAAACCGGCCGCAGTTATTCAGTACAGAATTTAATAAAATCAAAATAGCATTTAATATTGGCAGTAATTGGCAGTAAAGACAAGAACCCTACCCACGACTTGTACCCACACCCACGACGCACGACATGTACCCACGACCCACGACACATTAGTCAAACTCTACTGAGGTCGGACTCGCTTGCACTATAGATCAATAAACCGTATGTTAGTTTAGATAGGACCAAAGACTTAAAGAGGATATCTATTTCTTGTTGATTGCAGCCCTCTTTCCTTAAATTTCTGATAACAGACAGGCATTGATTTGCCTCTTTAAGCTTCGCCGCAACATGGGAAGAAAATTTACAATCAGATTGGAAAGTTATACCCAGTATTTTCAGCTCATTATACTGTACTATTTTGGAGGTCGTGTTAAATTGCGTGACCTGTCCTTTCTTTCTAAAAGTCAGAGCCTTACATTTAGATGGGTTGCAGGTCATTCCATTAGAGGCGGACCAGGACAAAAAATGGTTAACGGCCACATCAGAAATATCTGGAGCATTTCTCTTCACAACAACCTGGAGATTGGAGTCATCTGCATACTCAATAAGAGATGTTTGACAGCTATCCAATGTCTCTAGGTCGTTCATAAATATCGTAAACAAATAAGGTCCACTGACACTGCCTTGTATAGTACCTTTATACAAGGCTTCGTACTAAAACCATTATGGTTCTATCTTTGTACGTTTGTTTGGTGAGCACGTCAACAAGAGCAGCGTTGTCCGTAAAATGGAAAATGCATTTGTTGGACATAGCGGCTCCCCAAATGTTTAAAGCTATGACGATAGGAAAGAGCTCTAGAATGCAAATGTTGAGAGACTTCCAAGACTCCGGCCATGCGCCGTAAATCCAGTGATTACCAAAAACAGCTTCATATCCCTTTGAACCTGCTGAATCAGTATATAATTCTAGAGTTTGCGAAGTTTCCCAAAAATCATTTCCCAAAAATCATCATGATTTCCCGTTGTAACATTCTAGGAATTCCAATCCTAATCGCAAATCCTCTTTAATTAACATCCTTCCGTAGTCGGATGTGGTGGTTAGGACTGTACCAAACCCGAAATGATCCCGAACCTGAAATGATCCCCGAACCCGAAATGATCCCCGAAACTGTTCAAGCCGTACCTGAAATGATCCCCAACCCGAAATGATCCCCAATCAGTACCCGAAATGATCCCGCAAGAAAACTGGGAATGGACTTAAGGATTTTGGACAATTTTTTTGCTAAACTTCTTGCTAAACTTCTTGCTAAAATAAATAAAGCTCAAAAGTAAGAATGTTTACTGCAGACAACAAACAACCCTTGTCAATCAAACCACGTGACGTCATCGATCACGTGACCGTAGCGAAAATCGCCTATATCTCGCTGGAGCCAGAAGAAGTCACAAAACGTCGAATACAAAGTGCCTACCTTTTTCTTTTTCTCATCTTGTATGTCATCGTCATCTCCTCCTCTTATGATCACCGGCAAAAAGCATAAAAATACGCAGAAGAAAGCAATCGAATAACACGTGCTGCCACCCATGGCGAAATAGTTTTCCCATGGAATTCGAAGCTCCCAGCTACAAATATCCGGCAGGATAGCAACTTGTCAATCATGAATAGGTAAACGCACGCTCATTGGCCAGAAGAAAAAGGTCATATGTATTTTTATTGGGCGTAACTAAAACTTGAGTAACAACCAACCCAGAAAAAGTATGTCAACAATACATTTCTCTCACACTGCCTGTAGACTTGTAACTTTGCATGACCGCTGGGAAGAAAATTCAGGTCTGATCATCAAATGTGCTTACGTGATAACAATTCCTACTATAGGAAAGTGGTTTTCTTAGACATGATTGTCGCTTTCTGCTGCTGGTTACAATTCCAGGCGAACCAGTCGAACGATTAGGAATTCGGCAAAAGCAAAGCAAAGAAGGCAGTACAAAAATGGCTAGTAACTATCGTGAATTGGTATGGCTGGTGTGCTGTTTATCCCCAGTGAGATATGGGCGATTTTCGCTACGGTAACGTGATCGATGACGTCACGTGGTTTGATTGACAAGGGTTGTTTGTCTGCTAGTGACTATCGTGAATTGGTATATGGGCGATTTTCGCTACGGTCACGTGATCGATGACGTCACGTGGTTTGATTGACAAGGGTTGTTTGTTGTCTGCAGTAAACATTCTCACTTTTGAGCTTTATTTCTTTTAGCAAGAAGTTTAGCAAAAAAAATGTCCAAAATCCTTAAGTCCATTCCCAGTTTTCTTGCGGGATCATTTCGGGTACTGATTGGGGATCATTTCGGGTTGGGGATCATTTCAGGTACGGCTTGAACAGTTTCGGGGATCATTTCGGGTTCGGGGATCATTTCAGGTTCGGGATCATTTCGGGTTTGGTACAGGACTCGGAATGCCTTTGGCTTTGGTAAGATCAATCATGCTGAGAAGAAAGGCGCGCCCGGGTACGATAACAATACATGCGAAATTTAAAAGACCAATTAAAGACTGTAACTCCCTTAATGTAACTGAACGCCTGCGACAAAATCTGATAGCAAATTACGACATTTTTCCAACTTGTCGATGGGTAATCGAGCCTCCATGGATGTTTTAGTAATCTAGAGTGATCCCCGCATATTGAAGCTTAGTATATGTACCAAAAGTTTTTTCTGTAGCAATAGGAACACCTAAATAGTTGCAAAGGCCCAGAAAGTTTGATAAATCGTTTGTACAATTCGCCTTTTGTATCGGAGATGAATAAAAAATCATCAAGAATATGCAAATCCTCAGGAGCTTTAAGATGCTCAGTGGCTATCCATTCAAGAGCCATGCCAAAAGCCTCAAATATGCTACAGGAGGTAGAAGCAGCGATCAAAATAATATAAGTTATTCCATTTCATTCCTAGTGATTCAAAGTCGGCGGGATGGATTGGAATAATTCGAAAGGCGGACTTGATATCAGTTTTCGCCATGAAACAACCCAAACCAAAGCGTTTAATGATCTTGATAGCATCCGCTATAGTAGCGTAATGCACTGAAGAAAACTCAGAAATCATTTACCGAAGAACCCTGCGGATAATGAATGAGCCGAAATTCAGTAGGAACTTTTTTTCGGAACTATATATGCCTAGTGGTGAACATCTGAATTTTTTGAATGGGGGATGTGTAAAAGGTCCCGCAATCCGGCCTGCGTCGAGTTCTTTCTTATGCCGAAGAGAGACTACATCCGGTCTCTCTAAGGCACTTTTAAGATTAGGTGAAGCAAAAGGCACTCGCACACCATAAAATGGGATTGTAAAACCCGCTCTGAAACCGTCCAGCAAAAAGCACGATAAATATGTTGGGTACACCCAGCCAGAAAATATTCCAGTCTATTTACCGATATTGGTGTTGTTGGCTTGGAATTTGGAACGGGGATTGCGATTGCCGAGCACTGGCTGGCCGGATGGCGTGACCCACAATTATAGCAAATGTGTTCAAATCGACAACCGTTGCAGTTTCTTCCTCCATGAAATGCCCAGCACGGTCCTTTTGGGAATTGCTGAAAGAAAACGATCAGTCGAAGGCTTTGAACGGTCTGCGTTAGAATTCTGAACCTTAGAGCCCTGACTACACACGCACATCATTGTTTGGAACCAAATTAAAGTTCCCAGTGAATTTGTTCCCAAGGAAAACATGTTTGGTTTGGATTGCCTCATAGTAATGCCAATCACCGCCTTTTGTGGAAATATCCCTTATGGTTTCGCAATACTTCAATAATTTTGGTGCAGACTGCGCATTTTTTTCCGTATAGACAGAAACATAGGTATTAAAAGCAGTTAGCCACTGATTACTATTATGCAGTCGTTTTGGTTTATCCTCCGATTCAAAACAGAGTTTCGGCTGATCGGAAACCCCACTATTGCTAAGGGAGAGGACATAGTTACTTTTACTTGGAGACGTGGCGAGCAGGGGCCCCAGCAGAGCCCACCAGAACACAGGAAACCAGTGTTTTAGAGAGCAGCTGTAAAATCTCAAAAATTTCGACTCAGGCCTTAATTCGGCCCTCGTTTCATTTATACTATCTGCTTCTTCCCTATATACGCAGGATCGCATTATCTAAGCTCATGATCAAAGGCATATCATATTCCCATAGATATTGCATTCATGTTCAGGAGATTAGTAATAGTCATGCCAATGCTGAACACTTTTTATTTATTTTTTATTTGAGACTAAGGAACAATACAATATGTTGCACTACAATGCAATATGATGCAGAAATTAACAGTACAATTTCAAGTATCCATCCGGGAAGGAGGAGGAGGTAGAGATTTCCAGAAGAATACATGTATGAAATTACATGTCTATATATGTTTTATACTAAACAAAAGTAATGTATCATGGAAAATAAAATACCATAAATCAGGATGTTCTTGATGTAAAACCAAAATGCCAAAAACCTAAATATCGTGCAAGGTCCGATGCCGATGCCAGAAAAAAAATTATTGCAGCACAAGGAGTCCTAAAAAAGATAATCGAGCAAAAAAAACTCTTGAATCTTTAAGAGGCCGTGTCAACCTCCATTTTTGATGCCATCGAAAATGGCTGCCAAGCCAATTATCAGTTCCTCAGCTCCAGTGAGAATGATTTTAAGAAACAGACGCACGGTAATCAACAGATCCTGGATACAGGACAGGAAACTGATAGCTTGTGAAGTACGCAAAGGACACTGGTTAAGACGGCCCCTTTAAGTGTTAAAGTCGATTCTGTGATGCAATGATTGTGTGAATGCCTGGAGAATGAAGTCGATGTTGTTTTGTGAAAGACTGCATGGCTGTGTAAATGGTGTGAGTTGCCCAGTTGTGTCCTTATAATTAGTCGGTGAACAGTTTTCTTCACTTTTTTATAGATGGGAGGGGGGGGGGGGGGGGACACCGCTGCAGTTGTAAGATTCATTATTAATAATCCATAACGGTGCTACCCAATACATATGCAGCATTCGCCGGTCAAATGGATACCTCTACAGTATCAGCTACATAAACTCTTTCCAGTTTTCTAATAAGCTAATTAGTATTCTGTAAATCGGATACAATTAATACAGACAATCAACAATTTATCCAATTTCAAATCTTACTGGCACATAACCTATTTTCATATTAATCCCTATAGTATTTATATTTTATTTGAAGCATTTATCTTTCCTATTATTGTTATTTATTACGCTCCAACGTCGGTGTTGACGATTTAAGTAAATTCAACTAACTAAATAGCCCACTAATCCGCGATATGCTTTACTTGTCACGCACAAAGGTTTCAGTACGAGGCTCCGTGCTAAATTAAGAATAAATGTTATTTAGCACGGGGCCTCGTATTGAAACCTTTGTGCGTGACTTGTAAGCATATCGCGGAAGTGGGCTATTAGTTCACTATTTAGTTGACATCACCTAAATTAGTGTAACCACAAGACCAACGGTCACACCGAAATCAGGGGGGATATTAACATAAACTTCAATTCAGGTGAAAATAGCACTGTTGAACCCATACAAAAGTATACTAGACTAGAAAATGTTTCAACGTCGCAATTCCGCGAGTCGACGCCACAGGCGGAGGGACTTTTACAGATCTCCCGAGGCTCTAGAGGAAATTTAATCAGTATAATTTCCCGAAATGTCGTGCTATCACTTTGAGGAACGTTACAAATCTCTGAGAAGTTTAGTTTTCTCTGCCTGGCTAATAATGTCGCAGTTGAGTTGCTTTCAAAAACGTTTTGTTCTTGCATAATGCTTGATTGGGCGCCGGCATTGATTGAATGACCCTGGCTAATCCCTTAACACTAAAATACAATGTAACAAGAGCCCATCTGGGCTTTCACTCGGGCCACATGAGATTGAAGATGAAATACACTTTCATTTGAAATCCTCTTAGTAATAACCAAAGGGAAGAATTATTAGCAGTCTTTAGGAGTGGCCGGTAGCGCGGTGACTTTCAATCTCTGCTCCCCTAGTATATATATACATGTATGTAATTTAATATTTTTGTTTTCTCGTATGTAAATTAAAGTAGTTGATCTTTTATTGAAAACACTACTTATTCATGTGTGTATGTATGTTCAGACTACTATCGTGCAGCTAGCTATAGCTAGAGTCTTGAGATATCTGTCAGCAACTCGCAGCTAGTTAATAAATTAGTACTGTTCAGACCTAGTAACTTAGTAGGTTTTACTTTTTGTTTTTCCCTCTTCTGGTTTGTTTCTATCTCTAAAGAGGGCATGAATGGGGTTAACTGACTACTGACAAACAGCCTTAAAAATAACTGACAACTGACAAATGACGATTTTTTTACTGACAACTGACAACCGAAAAATAACTGACAACTGACAAATTTGGTTTGTAAATTGTAAATTTTCTCTAGTAATGATTAACTAGGGCTAACTGACAAATGGCCAAAATTTTAACTGACAACTGACATGTAGACCCCCCCCCCCCCCCCCCCCCCCCATTCAGACCCTCTCTAAAAGATAGAAATTTGCTCTATAACTGCCCTTGGCGCAAGTGTTCCTTAATCGCAAATAATTGACCGCCAAAGTGCTCAATTGAAATTTCAACCAAAATATTAAAACTGTGCGAAAAACTGCTACTGACTGGTGTTTGGCGATCCTCGTTATCCATGATGGCTCAATTGACGTACAATACACCCGGTAGTTGTCGTGGTAAGAGAAATTACCTTGGAGCGAGTAGTGAACGTGGTCGTAGCGAGAGCTAGAAGTCGGCTAGATCGGATGATAACACTGACTTGACATTTGTGTACATTTCAAAACCTTAAAATAACTAAAATCTGTCATCGATGGGCTTTTAGCGCGCTAGATTCTATTCAAGCTACCTCGCTAGGTAGCTTGGAACTTCAAAGTATTCCACCGACCACTAGCTAGCTAATCACCAGAGCAGAAAAACTGTTCAGACTAAAGAAGCTCGCTACCTCCTGTGGTTAGCTAGCTAGATTTACTAGCCTGAACACGGCCACACGTTTACAATTTAGTCTGCAGGTCCGATAAAACTGCAGGTTCCAGTCGTAAACAGTCCGAGTTTGACCAAAGTGAAACGATCGAGCTGCTCGCGTCCGTAGATATATATTTCTTCGTTTGCACTTTTGACATGATATAATTCTTCAAATGGCACCATTGTTTTATTTCTTATGTTTAATAATACAGTTCTCAGCTGTAAAAAAAATAGAACATTCTATGGAAGATTTCTTGTCCTAAAGTTTGGAAACGTAACATGCATTTGACGCAAGAAAGTTCAGTACTCGCGGAAGTACGCAAGGTCAATTTACTAGTGGCAGTTTACTAGTTTGCACTATCGGCTGTTATGGAATGGAAACATACTTTCACAGCTTAATATGTATGTCGATTGGTCAGAAGGATATCTTGTTTAAATGCTACGGTCCTTTCGGCATCAGGAAATGTTTAAACGGGAGTTTTCGTACAGTATTTCAAGCTATGCTGTAGTGCGAGTTCAGTTACGCCACAAATGTCGGTGAAACTAATACCGTGTTCATTATTATCGGTTTTCTCTATGGGTTCTCATGTATTCAATAATTACTTCTGGAGCTTCATATTTATGTCGATTGGTCACAATGATTTCCTCTTTCAGTTTTTCCCTTTAGTTTGGACATTAGGGATATATCCTTGGAGATTTCGTACAGTTTAGCGACCGTTGTGTCGAAAGTAGAAACGTTCGTTTGTCATGAAAGTGCGTAAACAAACTGTCACAAGCGGTTTCATAGCAGCTCGATGTTTGACTCCCATATAGTCGATGATAACTTATATAGCTTCATATGTACGTCGATTTCTCACAAGGATTTCCTCTTTCAGTTTTTCCCGTTAGTTTGGACATTAGGGATTTATTCTTGGAGATTTCGTACAGTTTAGCGACTGTGTGTTGAAAGTAGAAAAGAGCCCATCTGGCCTTTCACTCGGGCCACATGAGATAATTTGAAGATGAAATACACTTTCATTTGAATTTGATTGAAAATAGATCAAAAACTCGGGGAAATGTCCGGCTAAAACTGTATGAATAAATGTGAAATGAAACATAAATTTCATAGCAAGAAAAACATGTAATTCCTAATTAGAAAGCTCTTCTAAGTCCGCTTCTCAAATTCACAGACTGTTTTACAAAAACATTTGGGCTTATCGACACAAGAGTTCAGTTGACCTTTCAAATAATTTATTCTGAGGTACGCATACTCTAAATCACAGAGATGTTAAATAAAGCGATAATAATTAGAAGAAAAAGTACATTAACAGACAAACTGAGAGGAAATGTATTCAAATCTAAAAGAGTTTACTTACAGTACTTACGTAACTGAATCTTTCGTTTTGGTTCCGTTTGTTAGTGTTGTTGAAAGCATTCCACCTTCGTGCACATATGCACTGAATCGGAATGAAAGTCGAAGCCTACCTCGAACTTAACTTTCAGCTAACCTGTTTCCTTTCATTCCACAATGAATAATAATCTCATAAAGTAAGCCCGTAGCTTTCAATAAATTTGCCAGTGTCTGAATGAAACAGCTAGATCTTTTCCAATTTCTCTCACGAGTCACGGCAGAAGACAGTCTCAAAGAACTTGAATTTTGATCCTCTTCACAGTAACGTAATTTAACGTCTCCGATCAATTCCTCTCTCTTTGCTGGCAGTTCATGCTTCTTGTTCGTGTAGTTGCCCCACTGAGCCGTAACCAGAAAACGAGCACAGCATTTCAGTTGGCATACACTGCGTACATCTGCTTAACTAATTAGATTTGTAAAAATCTTAGCGGATCATGTAAATATTCCGCTTGGCTCAAATATGAGTGTTTCTGCCGTCAAAGTAATTTTTTTGTTTCAGTTTTCCCCATATTAGCAGACTTGTATAATATCTCGAGCTCTCCGAATCCAGTAGAAAGACTCTGGTTATTCTGTCGTAAAACATGGACCTGACCCAAATTTAGGTTGTATTGCATAATTGCCCACGATGGAATAGATTTCTGACAATGACTATTTGAAATTGATATCTCCTTGTCTCGCCTAGTCTGAGCTTTGACTGACTTTCTTATCTGAGCGCGCCTGAGGAAATCTAACCTTTGTTTGCGTGACCAGCACAGTGCAATCTGATTGGTTCGCATTTGACCTTTAACGCATGCGCAGAAGCCGTCTGACAAGAAATAAAAAAATAATAATAATAATAACGACTTGCATTTTAAGACTCGGTGCTGCCACAGGCACCCCGAGTAATTATGTGGTTGACTAAAGATTCGAAGCGCATGCATGGAGTTTAATTACGTCACGTTTATGGTTTTAAGTATCCGACATGGAAGAAGCGGGTTTGAGAACTGAAGATAAGAACATTCTTGAGCCATAAATTAGGTAGTGTTTCAGGCTTAAAACCCTAGCTATGCCATGTATTCAAGCCGACTTGGTTCCAAATCCTCATTTTACCGACACACAAAATTCTAAATGCTTTAGCATTCCCTGACAGTTCTTATCAATCTTTTTATACCATTTTTTATATCAGCAGAGAAAGTTTGGTTGCGACACTGATGCAATATGAAACGAAATATTGATCAATGTAACTCGATATTTCTCATACGAAATGTCTCGCCATCCTGTTTGACCTTGATGTTTTTGCTTTTACGTGAATATCAATGGCGACCCCTTGTAACCACTTGGAAAAGTGGGCTTGGTGTATAACGTGTCACAAGATACAATGATACGGAGATACCAAGATACAGTGATACGAAGTCGAAAACTGTTCAGGTACTGCAAGGTATTCAGGTTTTCCATTCGAGGTTTATCTCTATTGATTCATTATAGGTAATTATAACGTTCTCTTTGGAAATACATTTAAATGAACGAGCTAGAGAAAGGAGCTTGGGATACCTGTGCAGGAAGTTGTTTAAGTTGGAATAAAAAGGAGGACATGAATGGGAAGAGGTAGTGTGTGACTTTTGAAAAAAAAATCCATAAATCGCTCTGACGTTTCTTAGGGGGGGGATGTCGACGTGTGCAGTGGCACTGTCTTGGATGGACTGACATATTTCAAACGATGAGCCCGCTTACAAGCACCTAAAGTGGAACTAACTGTCTGCCCAATTTCTCGGCATCCTGGACGATTGTCAATAGCCAGCCAGGCGCCGATGCACGGTTATTTATTACCTGAGTATCAGGCACTTTTTTGGGGGAGGGGGGGGGGGGGGGGGGAGGGAGAGAAAAAGAAGGAAAGAAAGAAAAGGGCCTGACACAAATCCATGGTTGTTGCGCTGATTGGATGTGAAACCGGATTTGAAAATGCCAGCTCCGCGCGAGCTTACTTTGAACACTATGCTAGTCAACCTCGTCCCCAGGATCTTCTCGGTCAGATCCAAGATGGCAGCTACTCCGAGAGAAGACCCTGATAAAGGCTGAACTGTCGCGTATTCTGATTGGCTCTTCGATTTTGACGCAAGGGTTGTCCTAACAATGTTTTTTTTATTGGCCAAACGGACTGAGTCCAGAGAGAGAAACTTGTATATAGATTATATTGCTCAAATTTTATCAATAAAATGATTTTAAATAACCTTAAAACTCGTTGTGTAGGTAGAGCAATAGATGAAGTGCATTACTGGGGATTTTTCTGGTAAGTTTCATCAGTGGGAAAGCCAGGAGAAGCCGTTAAACCAGAACATGTGCTATCGATCGCTTCGCTTCAACGCTAACGGAAAATTAACGGCTTTTTAGGATTCTCTTCTAGCTTAGATACATCCTGGTATCTTTGTGATACCTTTCCACTGTTTCTTTATCCAAGTAAACTCCATTTCGAGCCATTTAGTAGACCTGTTTTCACTGCATCGTTCGCCGCGTGGAAATACCCTTAATCGCTTCTCGTTTACTCCGGATTAGGATACCTATGGTTTGTACACGTCATGAACTATTCCCATATTTAGCTTGACCGCCATCTTAGATTGCCAAATCACGTGACAAAATACTCCCAAAATCTGGGAGTATTTGATCACGTGATCCAGCCTTTACCAGGGTCTTCTCTCGGGTAGCCGCCATTTTGGATCTGACCGAGAAGACCCTGGGGACGAGATTGTATGCTAGCTAGTGAACAACGATTTGGTATCTGAAATATCTCTTGTAATAACGAATGAAATGGATTTCATAAAAGCATTGGGAGGCGCTTTACAGTTCTTACCAAATATTAGTCTTAAGTCTGCACAAAAACGTTGTCTCGAAGGCTTGCTTCTCGAAAGAAAGGACATCCGGCGGGAATTTTACCAGTTGTTTCCCAAGATCTTCTCACAGTTAATTCTGGAGACCGAACAACAGGAGAAACAAAGATCGTCACCGTCATTGTTGCCATCAGTCCACTGAAGCTGATAAAAACACAGCTAGTTTCTCGGCTTGCAGCAAGCGAATGTCGCTTGAATGTTGCGAAATTTTGCATATTCCTTGTATTATAAAGCCTTTGACAAAACAATCCCCACGGCCACGACAACATTACTTAACTCAACAAAGAAACAGATGAAATACAAGTACCACACTAAGATCTTACATTTTCTTTACAGAGATCGAAAAACTTTTATGTAAAATCCGGCCGACATTTCAAAACTATAAATTGCCGAGGCTGACGTGTTGACAGTTATGTCAATCTCTGAAAACCGCAAATACATTTCTTTGGTTAAAATGCGGAAAACCTTTCTCTATAGATCTGTGTCAGGCTCTCTTCTTTTCTCTACCCCGTCTTCCCTTCTTGAGAGCCTGATACTCTTTATTTAAATAACAAAATAGTAAGACAAAGCAGTCATGCTCAAAGATAATACCGTTAATGCACGAATTACTATCACGTACGCCACGGCTGCAAGAGCTCCAGTGAGCCAGACAACAGTCCGTTTCATACTGGGTCTACGCTTAATAGAGGTTCTCATTAAATGCAGTAAAACCTGTATTTAGCGTCCGCTTAAAAAATGAAATTTGAGATCTTCGTATCACTGCATCACTTTATCTTGGTATCACTGTATCACCGTATCACTGTATCTTGGTATCTCCGTATCATTGTATCTTGTAACACGTTATATACCAAGCCTGCGAGCAGAGACCTCTTCTTCAAAATGATTAAATTTAATCGTAATTCATTGTATATTCACACCTGGATTACATTTATTATGTATAGATGGTTTGCACTCAACCCCCAGAGATTCAAATGACAAAGGGCATGGCGGCCATGTTGGTGTACCTAACAAAAGAAGCTAACGAAGAATCTAGTGTTAAAGGTACACCAACATGACCGCCGTGACGTCATGTGCAACCATCTATTGTTCGGTCGATAAAGTGTTAAATTGCCCACTAATTACATACAGAATACAAAGAAACAGCAAATATCGCAATTAACTGTCCCCAGTAACGATCCCAAACACCTTTGCGAAACCGAACTCGACTCATCCCCCTACTCGTATCTAAAGTGGGTAATTGTGCAGGCAATATATATGCTGTGGGGATTTTTGGGGGGGGGGGAGTTCAATTAATAAGTGCATTAAGATCACTACTATTCTATTCATGTAGCTCAGTCAGTTACTAAAGAGGGTTGCCACTTACAATGGAAGGAGTTGAAGCAGGCCTCGCATCAGCATATGCTGAGCTTTCTTCCTTTCAATACACGGAGGGGCTAAAACTGATCGGCGAAGCCCCACCCTACCCTGGAAACAAAATATTAGACGTGGGATGTGGTACTGGGGAGATCACAGCACACCTGGCTCAGCTCATTGGACCAGCTGGAGAAGTTGTTGGCATTGACCCTGATGTAGACAGGATACAGATTGCACTAAATAAGTTTGGCAGTGTTGGGAATCTGACTCTGGTTGAAGGAAGCACTGAAGAGTTTCCACACTGTGGTGAAGAGTACTATGACTATGTATACTGTAAGTATTGCTAACTGAATACAACTATATGTATCTATGGTTAAGCAGCAGAATCTGGTGTGCCAGATTAAAAAGAAATCACCAAACAAAGGATGCAGCCTTGGTGAAACTCCAGTCTCGATCTACGGAGTACAGTGACATTCACGTCTTCTCAGATAAGGATAAAAATCGTTGGTAGCCACTTATCAGTCCTTTAATAAGCGGACTTGGTTTGGTAGCGTTAGACATGTTACAAGGGTTCTTTAGGTTATATGCGCTTAAAGACCCCTGGGAACGAGGTTGTAAATACGCAGTTATCTATCGAGAGCGCTTTTCGATTGAGTGTCGAAAGCAACAAGTGATTGCTTGTTTTTTGCGTTTGCTTAGCTTTTCTATTGGCTGTGAAAATGTTTTGTAATTATCAGCCAATCAAGCACGTTGGGCTAGGATGGGTGTAAAATGTGTCATTTGAGCATATCTTCACCGTCTTTAAGTCATTTGTCTTGAAGATTGGCATCTAGGCTGGGACAATTAAGGCAACTATTTTCATATTCATTTTGTGAGAAAATTTAAAATGATGACGTCACAATCGATGACGTCAATACATCACCGTATTAAAAAGTTTAACATATGTATAATTTCTATAGCTGGTTTAAAGGAGCTTCTCAAGAGATGATGAAAGCCGCAAACCGTTTCTTGATACGAGCAAAATTCATCGAGATATCACATGTTTAGTGAATTATACATGCCCCCCCTGAACCAGAATTATAGTACAAACAGACATGGAAATACCCGTTGGTACACTTTGTTCTATGTTTGATTGGATTAAGTTAACTCTTGTTTGATATTTAAGGCTAGCCGGTAGGGCAAAATGCTATCGTTTTCGATTTTTGGATTTCAACCTCATAACGAAAATATTAGCGATTGTTAAATTATGACGTCACACATTGGATGACGTCACAGACAAGTTTTGTGCATTAACTTAGGATTGAAAAAGGTTTGAGTGAAAAAAATTGATTCTCCTTATTATCCGATAGCTTGGTGATATTTCTGACAAGGTATCGGTACAATTTGGTACCACACATGTGAGAATTATTGATTAGATTTAAGTTACTGAAATTCGGGGGAACTTACCCTTCGACAGCAGGTTTTTGACAGAATTATATATAATATAAAAAAAATCATATCTCAGCTAATTTACGTCGTAGCGACAAACGGTTTTCAGTGTTGAAAACGTCTCGAGTATATCTATGTAAAGGAAGCCGATATTTAAGAAATACGACATTTAAGAAAACATCAATATTATGACATCGTCGATTGTGACGTCATCAATTTAAATTTTATCACAAAATGAATATCAAAATATTTGCCTTAATTGTCCCAGCCCAGATGCCAATTTTCACGACGAATGACTTAAAAACGGTGAACATATGCTCAAATGACACATTTTACACCCATCCTAGCCCAACGTGAAGTTCTAAACTCAAACCAAACATGTTTTTTGTCCGTCACGAAATAGACCAGTTTGCGGTTAGCCTGGTTAGCGCCAAATAATTTCCGTAAAATCTATAATTTCTGAAAGAACGAGTCCGCGGGAAAGTTTACAGACAAATGTATGGACAACTGAAAAAACGACTGCATTCGGTATCTTAAGTTTGCAGACAGTGAATATTTCAGAAATTCGATTTTACGGAAATTTTTGGCATCGTATTCCCATACAAACACAGGCTGTATTTTGCGCCATGTTTGCACCCCGTTCAAAATGTCGGACTGGTCTGTCTATTTTGAATTCGTTTTAGCGAAAGTATCCATGGCCACGATTGCGTTTCCTTGCATGTGATTGGTTCAAAACCAATACGATCACGAATTACTTCAGTTCCTGATTGGCTCATTGCGTTTTTGCTTGCTCCCGTGATTGGCTCTTTAATTACTCTGGTTTTGGTGCATGTTTGGTTCACTGAGGGACTGTTTATACGATCGAGGGGGGTTGACCCTAGTGCTAGGACCAGCAGCATTGTTTCCAATATGCCAGGCTCGAAGATTACTGTATCAATGAAGATAGCCCTATAGTGCTAGGACCAGCAGTATTGTTGTCAACAGACAAAATAGTCTCGAGCTCTCAATCGAAAACCATTTATTCACTGCTTCTGATTTTTCTTTGACAGCGAACCATGTGATGCACTGGGTTCAGGACAAAGAAACAGCTCTAAATAATGCATTTGAAAGTTTGAAACCAGGTGGAGTTTTGGTGTGGAATTTTGTCTTCGACAAGAAGCCTGAAAGAGCGAACCAGGTATCACTAAAGCCATTTATCCCTGAGCAGATGTACAGCAATCTCCTCGATAAATTGTTTCTTGTGGGGTGCAACAAAATGGTGGAAACAGCAAAGGCCGTTGGATTTTCAAGTGTCAATTGTAAAGAAGTAATTTCTGTCTGTATTTGCGACGACCCAAACCATTACATCAAATGGTCTATGGCATCAACAAATGGGTCCATCAAGGCTAAAGATGTGAACTGGAAGGCACTGGAGAAATATAAGTTCCCATTGTCAGTTGATGGGAAAATCCCAGTTCAGTGGGATGTAGGAATATTGATTGCACAGAAATAGCAACTGAAAAGAGGTACCACAATTAATTAATTAATTAATTAATTAATGTACGACAAGTCAATCTCCTGGAAAAAGCATAACTCCGATCGGATTGGTTGCTGCTGATCAGTACGGTATTTTGCCGTCGGTAACGTATTGGCCGGCTAGCCCATACCGTAACTGTTTTTTTTTCGTTTATATACGGCTGTCTTTACAAACGCCAGAAATAAAGTAATAATTATATCAAAAACGAGAGCAAGTGTTTACCAGGGGATCCAAACACAAGAAACAGATGAAAACACGAGACGATCGACTTCGGCCGAGCGCTTTTATTGTTTGGAGACCCTGCATGGTAAAACACGAAGCACACCTTTTTCTATGTTACTTCTCAAACGCAGGAAAACAATACATGTATTCATAAATAATAGGAAGTATTGTTTGCCTGGTATTTTGTTGCATGCAATTATTGACCACAAGGTTGCGCCGATGAAGCTATGAAATCGACAATAATTCAGGTTCGGTCTATACACGCACAAACACACTAAAAGAACTCGCGTTTGGTCGACAATATTAGGGATCTTACGAAACCAGGACGACGTCATAAAACAATATAGTCTTAATCAGTTAAAAAATAAAATAACCGCTGCGCGTAAAAATGCATGCACTCGGCAGTCGCCTGCACTTGACCGTTCTCTGCAAAAACACAACGTGAAAACCCCAAATTTCACGTTATAAAAGAACGCGAACGTGGGAAAGTAAAATGCTCGGTATTTTTCGTTCGGCATGAACGAAACTCTATGTTTATTATAATTTTACGAAAATGTGGTGTGAAAAGAGATAAAAGGCGAATGAAGGAAACGATAAACACCAAACTAATTTCGCGAGAATTTTTTAGCTTCCCATCGTCACAGCCGTTGCCGTCCTTAGTGCGTAAGGTCCCTCGCTCCTCGACACCACAGGTAACCCAAACCTGAAGAGTGTTGTGAAGACTAAATTTGTCTACACTGACCTTTAGTTCCGGAATCATTTTACGTATTGAATTACCAGTAGCTACTGAGTTACAACTGAAAGTATTTTTTGATTGACAAGAGGTAAACCATTTGTTTAGGGTTTAAGTAAACTAAAAAAGACTACTTATGAATGGCAATGCTTTGAAAATCGTGTAGTCGTCTTTTTGCTACGATTGTAAACAAAACAATGATTTCGTTAAATGCTATATTTTCGTACCTTTTAGGGGTCATTTGCATAATTCACGCCGACCACCCCCATCTCCTTGATCACTAACAGACATTACAGCATTTGATACAACAGTTGTTGCTAAAATGTTTTATTCAGATCGGTCCACATCTAGTAACAAGATCGTACTTCCTCAACTGAACAATAACAAAACCTTGGTTGTATGCTGTTCAGACACTTGCTCTCTTAACAAATCGTTCTATAACCCCGTAATCCTACAAATATTTAAATAGTTTCCCTACTCTGTCATATCTTCATTTTAGTTGATAAATAGTCATTTTAGTTATTAGCAATTAAGTTAGTAAGTAGTATTTTTAGCTTCAAAATTTGATATCGTTAGTTTATTGAGAATTTCCTTACTGCTAGGGCGGATTTCATATGAGTAGGAAGGCAATGTTATAGCCTGCGTTGCGGCTCTGGAGTATCGGTGCGCAGCGAGCGGAGATTAGGGGGATTGAGGCGAGAGAGAAAAGAGAAGGGGGAGGGGGTGGGGAGGAGAGGAAGAGAGAGCCTGCCGGCAACCCATGGTTAATTTGATATCGACCCACTAATTAAAATGCATAAAATTAGTAAGTCATTCAACCGATTCATCCAATCATCACGCGGCGGAAGTGACTGAAACCATGTCTAATATCTGTCAAACTCACGCATGGAATCTCAAGGAATCTCAACTCGAGCGTAAAATTCAAAACAAAAAATATACGAACTTGGAGAATGTCAGCTCAAACTCGGTGATTGTAATGTAACATTGAAATGGTTTTTCCATTACTGTTACCGTCTCGTGCCGTAACGGTAAGTTATACTTTAGGCACGATAATTTCACCTTTCTATACGAGTGCAAATTCTTAAACCCCCTACACCATCTTCAAAACTGACTTACCTACCACGTATTCTTTATCCTGAGTACAAGAGGTTCTTATCTCCTCTCAGCTCAGTGAAATAAGAGAAGCGGAGGGAAGATTAGAACCTCTAGTATTAGTTTAACGCATGAATAAAGTGGTGTGGAATCTCATTACCTATTGTCTTTAACTCATGAATAAAGTGTGGTGAAATTCGTTATTCATTCATTATTCATTATTCAGATTTCGCAAGCTTATTTCTAAAAGTACATTGCTTCGCCTATATAAGGCATTTATCCTACCGCACTTCCATTATTGTTCCACGGTTTGGCATTTTTGTAGTTGTAGAAACACTGATAAATTAGAAGCCTTAAATAAGCGTATTCTGAGATTTATGTTCGATGACAGGAATTCTAACTACAACCAGCTATTATATAAAGCTAAAACACCTTCACTATATAATAGAAGAATACAGAATATGCTAATTATACTTTTTAAATCTCTGAAATTTTCAAACTATCCAGGCTACCTAAAAGATATGTTTACTCTAAGATCTGTAATCTATTCCTTAAGAGGCACTGATATTTTGAACCTACCTAAACCTCAAACAACAACTTATGGCCTGCACTCTTTCAAATATTCGACTGCAAAATTCTGGAACTCCCTACCTGATAATCTTCGATCTTTAACAACTATCACTGATTTTAAGAGAGAAATCCGTAAATACAATCTAATCTAATTTTACAGTAATGTCTATTTGTTAATAATTTCTAGGTTTCATTGTAAATATTTTTAGTATTAGTAATATAACAATAGTATTAGTATTAGTAACAGTAGTTTTCTCGAAGATATTAGCATGTATTTGCTACTCTGAAAATTCGAGTTGAAATAAAGTTTATGTATGTATGTATGTATGTATGTATTGTTTTCAATTGCGGACGATTTCGCGGAGGATTTCATTATTATGCAGGACCGTTCGCCTCCGAACCATTAAGTAATACAAACCTTTCAATCAATTATATCCAACAAAGAAGAAAAAAGTAAAAACATACTTCGCGATATCTGTGAAATGCCTTTGTAGCGCAAATAGCAAGAACAAACTACTTATGATAACCTTCAGTGTTTTTATTTTCAATTCTACGACGACACCGTTACAGTTCTTACTGGGATTAGTTGTATTCGAATTCATGTTGAATTTAGACATGTAGAACTTTCTTTTGGTGTGAGGGATTAGTCGTATGCAAATTCATGATAAAAGAGAGGGGTGGAACGCCGCCGCCGCCTCCTCCTCTTCTTCCTTCTCCTGCTCCTCCTCCACCTCCTCCTCATCATCATCATTCTCCTCCTCCTTCTACTCCTCCTCCTTCTCCGGGGGGACTAGGAGGTTTCCCAGAAACAGTCCTGGGGGCGTCCCCGAGCTCGCCGAACCTCCCAGCAGATTTTCGAAAGCATTTAGACTAAGTCGCACGTCGAGGGGGGAGGGAGGGAGGGGGGGGGGGGGGGGGGGAAGTAAAGACTTTTAAGATTAAAAGAGAGAGAGGGTAGACAAAAAAAGCAAAACTGGAGCCTCTCCAGAACCTCTCTAGGGACCACTTTCACCTTTTTCCTTCCTTCTCCTTTTCGTCCCTAGAGAGATTTTTGCTTTTTGTTTACCGGGCCCGGCATTAATTTGGCTTCTGGCCACATTAGGCTCTCACACAGGTCTCACTTGACTCTGGCCGCCATATATATCTCTATTTCTGCTACATCGACAGACGCGCTACGATTGGTGTGAAGCGGGGAGCTTTTTACCTCACACCAGCCGGTCTATCACATGTGGTCCGCCAGACTCGAACTCTAGACTTGAGAGGCTCCCCTTTTCTCTCAAGCCCAGCACCGAACCGTGAGGCCACATGTGCTAGACGAAAGTTATACTGGCGAAAATTATATTTATGTCTGGCGGGCTGATGCAATCGCCGTGACCCGGTCTGACGTGACGTTAATTTGCATACGACCTAGACAGCCGTTCTTTGACCTCGGTAAGAATAAAAGCGAACTCTTCGGCAGAAATAGTTCCGTCGCGTAGGGCTTTCGAGACAAGGTCGCTAATAGTATTCACTTTCGTCTTCCCCAACATCCAAGTTTTTTCGTGCTTAGAAACGTGTAGGCCTAGTTTCTTAGCGGCGACCGCGGTAGAGACAGAAACTATACCGAATCGACCCCAACGGCCCCAAGTGGAAGTCCGACAACCAATACCAAGGCCTGAAAGCGAGGTCGCCAGACCGCTGGCTGACAATTCGACAGAGAGGCTCCCTGTGGCCACAGCGACCCCGTGAACGATACCTCGGGCCCGGGCATATTTTTTACGAACTGCCTCGTAGTGTTTGACTTGGGTTTCGAGACTGGCAAGTGTCACAAAAATTCTGTAGTCGAAAGCTATCTCCAGCCCCGGCTTCGACGCCAGAGAGTGAGGGGTAAATAGAGTCGCTTGCCATAGCGTTCCACAATGCTAATGCTTTCACACCTCAAGCTTCAACACGAAGCGTAGAGGTCGACCGCGGAAGTCTACGATGTTGTCTTTCTCATCGCGAACTGTCTGGCGAAGGCTGCTCCGCATTGCTCCTAGGGCTCGGACGGCTAGAGGGTTTGGTGGGAAATACGTTGCTTTTGCGAACCTCTCACCACGGATCTCTAAGCTAGCCAGGACTTCTGAAGGCTTTCCCGCAAGAAGTGAGAAGCCGGAATCAACGATATCGCAGTGTACATACACTGTGTGGGTATCTTTAAGCACCAGTTCATGGTTACCCACTTTGAGCGATACGCCCCTCCCCTCTTCATTACCCTTAACGCATAATAATGTACAAAGATTTTTACAGAATCGAATCGGTTTCTTAACCTTTAGGGTCCAAGCCCCTCTCGGTAGTGGTTACACGAATTTCACGATGCCAGCATCCATTGCGGGTTTGAAGTATGGTTGAATGCTTTGCTATATCATGATGCCCTGTGGCGATAATGTGTGCGTTTTTCACCTCAGGTTCGTTACCTCCGCCCTTCGTAAACCAGAAAGTCGCATTTTCGGTTAGATTCCACCAACGGTTCTCCAGGGTCGCCTCGACTAGGGAAATATTCTGGATCTCAAGGGGTTGGTCAAAGTAGACCGTATGGTCCTTGCCCGCAGAGCATGTTACATTCAGGGTAATTGCAACCATGGCGGATTTAAAGATTGATCTTGCTAGCTTCAATACACGGCATGGATACGCAGCTAAAGGTTTGGCGCGACTTCCGCCAACAGTACCCTAATGCAGACCTCAAGAAGTTCTATGTTCGAGAGAATGATGACCCCGGCAAGCCACCAGCTTACGTGTTCTTTACAGGCCCGGACATGGACTATGCGGTGTACGGAACAGCCAGCTGGATAGACCCCATAAACAGCATCACTAGGCGGGATAGGGACGCTCTAGAAAGGGCGCTGAGCACCCCAACCACCTTCCCCAAAGCCCTGCTGCCGAACCTCGGCAAGAGATATCCCGTGCCTGCAATACCAGTGCAAGATGCAACTCCACTATCCATCCGCCCTATCCTGACGAAATTACGAATACATGTGGCGCCAGGTAAGTGGTTCGAGACAGAAGTTCATGACATCTTTAAGGAGCTTTAACGAGCTTTGACGAGCTTTAACGAGCTTTAGCGATCTTTAACGAGCTTTAACGATCTTTAACGAGCTCCGTCGTACAATTATTGGCCACAACAGCTTAATTTCGCAGTGTGGTGCGCAACTCGGGTTGTGGTGTGTCACTCGCTGACCCTGCATTCCACGTATATTTCACAATACGGAGGGTGTTGTATGAACTTGGAGGCTTAAGAACGTCAGTACCTCTCCCAAGTGACACAGCTTTCAACCAAACGGCAAATTCCTACCACAAAGCTGCTTTCGAGAATTTATGCACCGAGTTTGGGCTATCTCGCACACAAAGGGTGGTCGGAACCATGGTCTGGGTGACATTTTCGTGTTAGCCCCTTCAGGATATGAGAATGTCCACAAAGATCGCCCATATGACACAAGTGCGAATGAGTATCCGATCTTAATTGGCCAGTGGTTCTCTGATGAGGGTGGAAAGTCGAACATGAGCGACCTCGTGTCGTTCGTTGGCAATGATGCCGCAGGGAGTGGGCAATACAGCTGGTTCGTAACAGCTGTAGGGGAGGGCCTCACGAAGCCAGGGATGGGGAGACTTGATTGGTCCGTTGAGGCCTTTATCTATTCAGTTCTCGGGGCTCAAGTTAACATGCGTTCGCCCATTGCAGGCAACAGTGGGATGGCTCAGACCACCCAGATCGAGATTCGTAAAATGCTTGAGGAGATGATCGTGGAAAACGACCCCGCAAAAGGCGTATCGAATTACCAGTGGGCTTTAGAAAAGGCCAAGGTGAGGCTGAACTTAGGGCTCCGTGGTCCCGGGGGTATTGCTAATGCCATCCGAGGTAGTGATCAACACAGGAAGCATAGTGGGATACTACAACAATCTGAAAACAGCGACAAGTGGCATGACCTTCGGCGTCAACAACATTAACGAAGCCACCAAAAAAGTGGGGACTGCTTATATGCAAGGCCCTCCTCCGAGGAAGAATTTACCACATAAGACCTCGGCGGCAACGCGTAAAAAAGAGGTTCCTCCCCCTCCCCCAACAAAGACAACGGTCTCCACCCACGATACCAACCTGGCCGTAACAACCATCGCAGCCGCAATGACCTCATGGTGGATGTTCCGCTAGCGGCGCTTGTATTGCTCCACTAGGAAGACTACTACAGCCACAATCAAGTGCCAGGCATTCTTTGCTAAGAAGCCCACAACCTCACCCGCAGTGCAGAAGACGAAGCTGGCAATAGCCCCAATCATCCCTGGGTGAATCTAACCCAGCTTTTTTCCAATCACCTTCAACCCATTTCCAACATCCTTGGCGACGCCTGCCAGGCTATTTCGTAGTGCAGCAACCACAACGCCGATCACAGTACCCACCGCAACCAACACTCCGATTACAGTGACCCCGTATTTTTTGAAGATGGCTTTGACTCGTTCTCTGAGTGACAAAGACTCCTGGAGCTCCTCTTCCCGCCGTTCGAGACCTTCTTCTTCCGATTGAATGGAGTCGAGGTCTTCGCGGGCCGCCTCTCTCTGGGCTTCCGTCGATGCGGAGTCTCGAAGCATTTCCTCACCTTGTGCGCGTTGTTCTTCGAGCTGTTGCCACGCTTGTTCGACGTCGAGATCAGCCTCTTCCCTTGTGGAGCCAAGAACCCTTTTGAGGTCCTTCCCAATCCTCGTGTATCTCCCCCCTTAGTAGTGATCACAAGGATGGGCTGCTCTTTGCTACCCATCGCGTGGATCAAGATTCTACCACTACCATCCTCTATGGTAGATACCTCTAGCGTACCAGTTCTACCTACGTCTGGGTAAAGCCTCCTGATCGTCTGGAGCATATCTTCACTCGTGCTTCTTGCGATTCGATCGGTGAAGACGATACCCTTCGCCATCTCGATGAACGATATCTCAGCCTGACCCTTGGGGCGAGCACCTTCTTTGTTATAGTCGCGGTGGCTCATGGGGATTTCATCACCACCACCAGAGGCCCCGCCTGGGACAGTAGGGAAGGGATTGTCTGCCTCATCTGGGTCTGTATTTGTGCCCCGATTCTCAGTTGGGTCTACCTCAACATCCATATTAAAGCTTATCGTCTCAGGCGTATCACTCCAACATGATTTCATCGAAGCTCGATCCAACACGTACCCCACGGACAATTTGCGCCCTCAAGGCGAAGCGCATGTTGCACCGCAGGAATTTCAACCCTTCGGGCACGGAGCCTGGCGAAACGCTCCGCATCGATGTTCCAACTCTCGGGAAAGATATCGTACTGGTTCCGGGTAGCCTAGCGCTCTGGGGCACCCTAGGGCTGTCTGGGGGTCACGCTAACAACCGCGTTGTCAACAATCTTGGTTGCGCTTTGATCTCGCGCAGAGTCACGAAAATGGGCTCAGAGGTGCTCGAAGACGTCACTCGGCCCGACCTGCTCCAAGTCTATGCCTATCTATACCTCACCTCCAATGAACGCGAGGCCCGTGTGCGGCAGGGTATTCAGTCTCAGAACGTGAACAAGCTCCGCTCTGGGGCTGGTGATAAGGACACCTCGAACGCAGTTGACAACGCGCTTCTAGCCGCGTATGGAACAAAGCACCGAATACCACTTGACTTCTAGGCGGTCACGAAAGACGGTATCCTGTACCCCTATGCCCTGGAGGACATCCCCTCCTTCGAGCTGACGCTATCACCCGCAAAGGATGTCGTTGTGAGCTCCGACCCCACGAAGGTTGGCACGTATAAGCTTACCAACATCCAGCTGTAATATGAGGTTATCGAAGACGCAACTCTTGCTGCGGAGGCCTTGAATGCTTACTCCACAGGCGCTGCCTTCTTGTATAATCACGCCACCCACTTCAAGTCCGTTACGGTAAATCTAGCAACAGACACGCTGATCTCAGAGACCATCCACGCCCAGCGCCGCTCCTTTACTGGGCTTCTGCTCCTATTCATTGAACCCTACGCCACAGGGGCACGTGACAGTGAGAAATTCACCAATCCTGGGATTACTAAGATCGAGATCGATGTGAATGGTGTTGTCAACTGCTTGTTCCAAGCTGGCCAGCTATCACATGACTTCTGGGAGACTGCGAGGAGGTGGTTCGGTAGTGGTGCCGGCACAACGGATATGACCCCAAAGAAGTTATATGAAAACAGGTTCGCTGTCCTCGTCGACTGTCGTAGTGCAAAAGACTCAGACGTCCACGGCGATGGGCTAGCTCAAGTGGGTGGCAGAAAAGATATCCAGCTCGCTGATCTTCGCCGCTGCTGTTCTCTCTAGAAAACCTCTGGAACCAGGGTACCTTTTGACTTGATTCTGCTGTGAATGTGTTGATTTAGCGCGCGCTCATAATACAGCTTGGGCTCATCTCGCCAACTACATAAAAATACACAAGGCAGGCAACTAAATTCATCGCCGACAAGTGAGACGCGCGAGAATTTTGCCGAAAAACGAAAACTTCCAGGTTCCTGCTCCCTCTCTAACACTCAAAATATTGAAGAACAGTAAATGAGCTACGTTTTTGGTGGTAATTCACGGCGATATCGAGTGTTACACACCCGTAAAAGCTTCTTAGAAACCGTCAAACTGGTCCAGATTTTCGGCGATTTTTTTTTCTCCCTATGATCGGGACAGATATGAGCCATCATAAGGATTTATAACGGTCATCACATTCAAATTTTTGTAATCAAACTGTCGAATGATCTCCCGTCTAGAGTCCCCAGCGAAGAAATGGACAGCTGACATATTTCCCCTAATCTCCCTCGTATGGGCTGTTTTGCAACTTGACACACCACCCCGATGAAGTAGTTTTTTGGCAGCTTCCGATAAACGAACCAAAAGAAAAATTTCTTGAAGACTTCGCGGGAAGTTTGTTTACAAAAATATATATGTCGCACGACCGCTAAACTCTCGTACTATGATTTCAGACCAAATTTTACTCCACTCTACTAGTATTACCATCAGTAAATTCAGCACAAATACAGTTTAATACATCATAAAAAAATATTTAACTAGCAAATTACCGTGTTTGTAGTGAGCTTGCTCGTTCCAAGAGTGCCAGGATCTTTGAAATTTTGAACTCCGAAAGAATATTGTACAGCGTTAAGTGATACTTAACGCTGTACAATGTTTTTGCCTTCGACAAAATAGTACATGTTTCAGCGGCTCAGAAGTCTCAGCTGGTCTCTTGCATTTTTACCAGCCTTAGGCTTCCCTTTTTGCTTGTTTTACGGTTCAAGTAGCTGATTTATACTTTAACTAGTAGTCTAACGGATTGCTTCCAAATATATGAGTATTTGAATACTTTTTGCAACGGTTTTCTAGCTAAACCCTCACTCAGTTTTATGCTCACTTTTGTTGTTGTTGTTCATTTCAAACGTTAACTCAGTTCGCACAAAAGGCGCGAAAAAACTTTTGCACGCGTGCGCTACCAAATTCCCGCCGTTTGCATTTTGCATCCGAGATCTACTCATCAGCGTCCTCCTGAATCTCGCCCGAGAATGTTTGGTCTCGGACGAACTTCTGGGCCGCTTTCTACACTTTATAACGGCGCTGTGCACCTGCTAAACGGTTTAGCAGGATTTGTTTCTTTGCCTTCGACAAACGACGAGGAAATGTTGGACATTTGCTGAAACTGTTAGACAAGGTTTATGTGATGGACGGACTAACTCTTTGACTTTGGACTTCGTCTTCGGTTCGCGAATTCGCTTCAACTTCTCAATGTTTGTGCCAATTTGTGGTGGAAAAATCGACTACTTCAAATCGGAAGAAAGTGGAACTTCTTCTCCTTCACACTCTCGACTAGAAATTGCAAAGATCCTGGCACTCTTGGAACGAGAAGCTCACTATAAACACGGTAATCTTCTAATAATTTTTTTTTTATGATGTGATAAACTGTATTTGTGCTGAATTTACTGATGGTAATATCTGGTATTAAATACTAGTAGAGTGGAGTCAAATTTGGTCTGAAATCATAGTACGAGAGTTTAGCGGTCGTGCGACATATATTTTTGTAAACAAACTTCCCGCGAGTCTTAATCTTCAAGATATTTTTCTTCCGGTTCGTTTATCGGAAGCTGCCAAAAAACTACTTCATCGGGGTGGTGTGTCGAGCTGCAAAACAGCCTATACGAGGGAGATTAGGGGAAATATGATATGTCAGCTGTCCATTTCTTCGCAGGGTACTCTAGACGGGAGATCATTCGACAGTTTGATTAAAAAGTTTTGAATGTGATGACCGTTATAAATCCTTATGATGGCTCATATCTGTCCCGATCATAGGGAGAAAAAAAAATCGCCGAAAATCTGGACCAGTTTGACGGTTTCTAGGAAGCTTTTGCGAGTGTGTACCACTCGATATCGCCATGAATTACCACCAGAAACGTAGCTCATTTACTGTTCTTCAACATTTTGAATGTTAGGGAGATAGCAGGAACCTGGAAGTTTTCGTTTTTCGGCAAAATTCTCGCGCGCCTCGCTTGTCGGCGATGAATTTAGTTGCCTGCCTTGTGTATTTTTATGTAGTTGGCGAGATGAGCCACAGGAAGCCCGAGCTGTATTATGAGCGCGCGCTAAATCAACACATACACAAATCAAGTCAAAGGGTATTTTATTTAACAATTTGCTAAGAAATGATGGATTATTAAAACATCAGTGACAAATACAGAAAATGGGAGGATGGTTAGCCTGTGGTAGGGTTAGACACATTATGCTCGAAAATTCGAGCATTATGCTTTTGAGCGTCACCCTAAAAATCATAGCATTATGCCGAAAATTATGCTCACGTCGGAGCATTATGCTCGATTGATGCTTGCTATATTTTAGCTTTTTTCCTGGCCTTGCCCAAACAAATTACCTCCATAGGTTACAAACACAACTTTTTAATGTTTCTGGTACAGTATGAGCAATAACAAATGAGCTCAAAACGCTCGAAATATAAATGTCTTTGACTCTAAGTTCTTTCTGATCGGTTCGCTCTGGACATCTTTCAATGTTCATCTATCTCTTGTTAAACTGAAGCATCAATGAACACTCGATGTAGTCTTGTAGGGCGAGGTCTTGTAAATGACCAAAAGTTGTAGTCAGGATGGAAAAGACTCTCTTCGATGATGCTGATGATGGCTGCAGCAAGAGAACAAGCTTAGCTGCTGCTGACCAAAACGGTATACGTAGCTCAGCTTCATTGGTCTTCCACCAACCGACCGGGTCAACCTCTTCTGCAATTCCCTCTGCCTCTCCTTTCCCGACTTGTGATTAGAAGACTCGATGTGGCGCTTAAGTATGCTTGCTTTCACAGAAACCTCTTCCCGGCAGGCCTCACAAAAAAGCTTATTATGAGACTTACGAAAGGGCTCGTCTTTGTATTCTCTGATTCTTGTCTCTACTGAGACATTTTTCAGAAGTGTAGACTTCTTTAATTTTGACTCGCCTTCCCTGGCCCTCGTTGGCTTTCTTTGTTGCTTTTATTGGAAGCAACTACTCGACTTCGTGCTAGGTCGGATGCTTGTGGGCTTCTTAATAGACTTAAAGCATTTGTCTTTGAAAAGCCTTTTTAAGGAAAGATGAATAAAGTATGAAGTATGAAGTATTTGTCACGGTTTCTCCTGGCTCAGAGCCAGTGAGTTCAATCGAACTTGACCCTGAGCTAGCGGCCATGCTGGATTGAAGACAGCCAAGCCTGAGGAACCTGGCATAATGAGGTAACCAGGCATCTAAACCGGTAACCAAGCCTTGAAATGAGCTGAATACTGTACTCAGAAAAGGCAGTTGAAAACCAAATTCGTGACATTATTCTAATAAAACTTTTCATTGAAAACAATGAAAGATAATTTTTGTAGCATTATTATAAACAAATGCCTATTATGCCAGCATTATGCTCGATGCTCTGACTATAGCATTATACCCAAAATTATGTCGTCATAATGTGTCTAACCCTAATCGTGAGAACATGTTATTTTGATTGACAACGGAGTGGTGCTTCTTTGCATACTTCGCTTACTTAGTGAATAATCACTGCCGTCGCTCTGTCACGCAACGCTCGACTATGAAATTTTGGGCATCAGTTGCAATTTTGCACTGCGATACATTGCGTTTTAGACATTTTCAGGATAAATTATAGAGGAAAACTAAGCTTCAGAAAGTTCCCATTGTAACCTAATTGTCTTTATCGAGGCAGGACGTTTGAAAAGTGTTATTCTTCCATTGGCCATAAGCAAAGTGACAAGTCGAGTTTCGGGTCAGTAAAGTCGCATCTGCATACTGTTTATTCGTCGTTGAGTTTCGCAGTTCCCTCCTTCGGAGCATAATTGTGAAATGATTTTATTTACAAGTCTAATTTTCGCCACTGAAATGAAATGTGCGATGTCGGTCGATGTTTCATATATTCTCATCTTGTATATATTTTTATATATTGGATATTGGGTTTGTTGCTCCTCATCTGATGCTGCTGATTGAAAAACATGTGTGATTTATTTAATACTATGTAGTCTTGATCTGCCATGACCTGATTGCCTGTTTAAGCTTGTATATTATATTATTGAATGTAGATACAAAAAGGAGGCTACAGTACTTTGTAAAAGCCCGTAAGGGTTTCTTTAGCCGTATCAGTTACATGTATGATGATACTGTGAAAAAAGTAATTTCGTGAATATAATAACTGATTGATTGATTCAGCGCAATATCCGATAATGAAGGAGGCTTTTAACACCTCATCATCAGACTTATTTCTCAGCACGACCTTATTTCCTGGCCGAAGTGGAAACATTTCGCAAAATTTTTTTTTTTTAGAATTTGAGAAAATTTTATAGGGGGTCCATGGATGGACCGGGGGTCAGTGTTTTGTACCTACCCTAATTAGGCCTTTTGCAATAGACAGTCACGTGACTCGTTGGCCCATAGTAACGCCATACTGGGTTGCAAGCTAACCAGCTCTCCCTTGACAACCAACAGAGATTGACTGAGCCATGGTATCATAGCTGGACTTCGAAGCGTTTTTTCGTCTTACTTAATTAATTCATCTCGAAATAAGTCTTATACAGAACAAAAGTAAAGGTTGTTCTTTACTTTTGATCCGGTATTTTGTCAAATATGTGGCGCAAAATAGAGTTTGGACGCTCAAACGAACTCACCTCGAATCTCAGGCATGGCAAACATGGCGGCCGCTAAACACAACTTAGTGAACTCTTTTGATTGCTTGTTTTAATGCTAGTGAATAATCGGTCAAATACAATAAGCTTTTGCTCAGGACTCAAAAGAATATTGGGGAGCAATTATAGAATACCCCGCAACTTGGATCATTAATAATTCATTTTCTCAAATTTTCATACAAACCTTCTAAAAACCCAACCCTGAAATTTAAAAAAAACCTAACCATTTTCGACTCCAAATCATTCATAGAACGACCCTACACACACCTGCACTATAATGGAGAATTTAGCATAGTTTAGCACAGTTTTCAAGTGATCTTTCGAAGTTGCAGGGTATTCTATAATCTAACCAATATGGGGATAAATACTGTTTACTCTAGGCGCTCGTTCATGTACTTAAATAAAATCCTGTGTTTAACTTTAATTAAGGCTATATTTAAGGTACGAAAATATTCATAAATGTTGTATTATTTAAAATTAAATGTTCGTTTCCTTTGCCTTAACTTAGAAAAGGACAGGCTATGGCTAGCTACATGTACTTGAGGAGATGCAGAAATTATCTTAGAATATTGTTTTAGTTTGATACTGAATCTGTGGGTGTTACATGTCCAGTTTTGAAGCAAAGAAAAATATCAGGACTTTGATAAGTTCTATATATCCCTACTTAGTCATTGGAGAGAATGTTATATATTTTGTTTCTTATTTTGCTATTAGCCAGTAACAGGCATACATTATTAACCACTCGCTATAAAATGTTAATAATATTAAAGGAACACTAGCTGTCAATTAACCCAAAAATGATAAACATTCTCATGACTAAAGACAAATATTACCCTGCAAGCAGAGGTTTCTCATCTCTGCCAGGCATGAGAGTATGCAGTGTACTAGCCGAGAAAATTTGAGACAATTTTGATAAAGGATGGCAAAGATTTGAGTGGATGAAAAATACTGCTTTTAAGAGAAATTTAGAGCAACTTGAAATATGTTCACTGTAACCGCTATCAAGTTTATAGAGGCCCGGTTATTAGGGGGAGGTGGGGTGCTGTTATCCCTTATCCCTATATTTTTCAGGATAGTTAATCACTTATCCCTGAGATGCAGATGGCTGTTATCGATTATCCCGATGGACTTTGGTTATCCCTTATCCCTACTGTTTTCTGGTTTGTTATCCCTTATCCCAGTCATTATTTTGCTAGTTATCCCTTATCCCCAATACCCCTAACCAGGCCTCTTCATAGAATTAGCTTTTGTAATCCACTTAGTCATCCTTTATTGAAATTTTTTGAAAACTATATCCAGGCATTCACATAGTATTACTCTTCGAATTCAGGGTGTTATCAGTTTGTAGTTTTGTTTTAAAGAAACTTGAAGATTCAATTCCAATGACAGTGCCCCTTTGACATCCATTAGACCATGTAAAAGTATATATTAGATTAATAAACACTATCAGATATATTCCTTAATTTTTTGGTTTTATATGCCTTGCTTCTTCCTGGGGGTACTCCCATATATGGACTACAGTATACGGAGATGATCCACTGGACAGGGTATGGTTTTTCGAGTTTCTGGTCTTAGACAGGGTATCCATTTTCACATTGACAGATCTTGAACAGGGTATGGTACATGTATTTATCACTTTTGACATGACATTTATCTGATGTAAACATACTCATTACCAGATATCGATTTGTAATCAGTTTATCCCTGACCTCTAAATAAAACAGTCTACTTTATAGACACTTCTTGTGGATTCTTGTTGTATTTTCGTCTTATAGAAGGGTATAACATTTTAACACTTTGTCTTGAACAAGCTATGGAAATTTGAGGTTTTTTGTCTTAAACAGGGTAAGGGTTTCAGAGCCCCAGCGGCACACCATTACCCAACTTTGGGTAGAGTACCCCCCCCCCCCCCCCCCCCTCCCCGGGTCCTGACTGTATGAAGTATAATGATTGATATTCAAATTTACGATGCCTAATTTGCACTTAAAGAAAAACACCAAGTCTAAGTATTCCAACCAGTTAAGCTTAATTAATTTAACAATTAGATTAAATAAAATAAATTAAATTCTTAAGTTCTTTATCATTTTCTAGCATGTCACTTTTTGAAACATTAGAGTTGATGTGTTTGCTGCAGGAAGCTTACAATATGTTTAATAAGTTCTCAATATTTCATGTCACCACACCAAACATAGGAAAAATATAGTTGAGAAAAACTGACTCCCTCTTTATAAATATTAAAGAAAAAGAGCTAGCCAGAAAACATACCGATTTACAGGTGCCAGAGC
Source organism: Actinernus sp. WN-2022 (assembly GCA_030867875.1). Lineage (NCBI taxonomy): Eukaryota > Metazoa > Cnidaria > Anthozoa > Actiniaria > Actinernidae > Actinernus > Actinernus sp. WN-2022. The sequence continues at coordinate 63,771,530 of JAOWCC010001501.1, read as the reverse complement.
ACTAACTGATTGCTATATGGTTAATTATAGACACATGATAACACAAGACCAGTTCTTCAAAGTTAAATATTTTATTTATTTTTCATTTTTTCTTCTAGAACTTTCAAGGTGCAAATACAGAGCTTGGCCTTCCTGTATGTGGTCATATCGACCATTGTATTTTAATACTGACACTGTCACCATTCGTCAATGTTTCGTGTACTCTCCAAAGTTATAAACCTGAGAAATTAACGCCGTAATTACTGGTTTATATAACATAGTATAAAAGAAAGAACAAATCTGCTCAACTATTACAATACTATTCGTTTAATTATGACTACTTTACCTTGTTGAGCGGCCGCCATGTTTGCCATGCCCGAGATTCGAGGCGAGTTCGTTTGAACGTCCAAACTCTATTTTGCGCCGCATATTTGACAAAATACCGGATCAAAAGTAAAGAACAACCTTTACTTTTGTTCTGTATAATACTTATTTCGAGATGAATTTAGTAAGTAAGACGAAAAAACGCTTCGAAGTCCAGCTATGATACCACGGCTCAGTCAATCTCTGTTGGTTGTCAAGGGAGAGCTGGTTAGCTTGCAACCCAGTATGGCGTTACTATGGGCCAACAAGTCACGTGACTGTCTATTGCAAAAGGCCTATTATAGAAATCCATATACATGTAATTAAATGGGCCATCTCACCCACAGTGCTTCGCGTGCTTTGTTATTACGCCTGGCGGTGATGGATGACCTTGATGAAACTAATACGGTACCTTATAATCAATGAAAAGTCCGAAGACTACAGCAAAGCTGATATACAACGTAAAATTCCAACACAAAGCACTACGGTTAGCTAGGCCTGACATGAAAAGCGCTCGGACTAGATTGCAGCCATAGACAGCTGTTTCGTTCTTATTAGAACTCGTCAGTATGGCATAGCAAACAGAACACAGGCTTCGGTGCCAATGCACTACCGACCCGGGACTGAGCTAAGAAGCATCTAGTTTCGAGCCACAGAAATATTTGGTTATCGGGTCACACGTCATTACGTGTGGCGAAAAGCCAAAAACCAAACAAATCCGAACCTAACATGTCAGTACTGCCTTGTGAGAAATAGTTATGCTGGCCAGACCAGCTTTATAAATGATGAAAATAACAGGAATATTCGGATCCATATAAGACCTACGATACAAAAATCCATAATAGAAAAACTATAAGCAAATACCGTGAACAAACATCCTGTAAAAACACGTTGGATCCGAAGTGAGGACCTATGCAGCCAAAAATATGAAAAACAAGAGCCCATCTGGGCTTCCACTCGGGCCACATGAGATTGAAGATGAAATACACTTTCATTTGAAATCCTCTTAGTAATAACCAAAGGGAATAATTATTAGCTGAATTTAGAAGTCTTTAGGAGTGGCCGGTAGCGCGGTGACTCCCAAGTATATATGTAATTTAAGATTTTTGTTTTTCTCGTATGTAAATTAAAGAAGTTGACATTTTAATTTAAACACTACTTAATTTAAACACTCAAGTAACACACATTAGTCTTCTGTTGTGTTATACTGCAGGTTCCGATTGTCTCAAATGTATGTTTATATTTGTACCATATTATAAGTTGTATCCTGTCCATCCTGTGATGGAGCTAGCTATGTCAATTTGTGTGCCTCTATGTAACTTTATCTGCTGTTCTTGCTATAGCGATACTACTGTTTGTAAACACGGCGTCATTTATATATTTGCATATATAATGTGGTTGGCAAAAAAAACGCGTGTTTGTATGACTTGTATGGACTGTATGGGAACTAGCGATTTGGGACTCACAAAATACATCTAAAGTCTCAATTCTGCTTCCAAGTCCAAACATGGTTATCAAGCTATATGAAGGATTCTTCCGTTTTCCCCATATTAACAGACATGTAACAGTATCTTAATCCAGTAGACTCTCTCTAGCTAGGTTATTCTGTCGTAAAACATGCCTTAGCTGTGTAGTTGACCTGATCCAAACTGTCAACAGTTTTACCATTGACAGATTGCCTAGTGTTATGCCAGAGAATAGATTTCTGACAAATTGACTCATCGATCTATCTCTCCTTGTCTCGTAATGACAACAAGAGGCCAAGTACAACCTCAACAACAAGTCTTTAAAATAACACATGCAATGTTCATTTTAACTTCCTCCCAGTGATTTAGCATTCAGTTTTGAACTGCATCAGTAGCTTTGCATATTTACTGGCAGCTACCACAGCAGTGCTATGCATGTATCAGTGGCTTCCCCCAGGGGTCAGGTACCCTGGGGATTTGTCCAAATGCCCAATCAAACAAATAGTAAAAAATCATACAAGGTTGGTCCCCTTGGTTCCTAATCCATGGACCAAAGTGAGCTTCCCACCCTACCCCCCCCCCCCCTCCTCACCAATGGGCAACAAACAATTAATTCTGACAAGGTTCCCATGGATCCACCCCTGATGGAAGCTGCTGATACATGCATTATTTACCCATCCATTTACAACAACATTAAAAAAGATTTTTTTAAGGCAGCAGTCACGATTATGTTTTATGTAGTATGTAATCTACTGGATTTAGCCTGTATATTTATAATATATAAAATGTATATAGTGGCACCAAGGGAACTAGTACTACTACTACTAACAGAAGAGAGAGTCAATGTATTTAGCATGGTATTGCTATAATTGCGGACAAATATATTTACTCTCTATAATTATCTATACAACTATATAATTCCACTACACTTGAGGGTGGTCACTACCAGAGATTTGGTTGCATTCTCAGTGTTGGCCTACAATTTAACATTGTGATCCAAGAAGACACAAAGCTTTTAGAACCATTTGCAAATGTCAGAGCAAAGGCATGCAGTACCAGTTCTCCCAGTCAGTATTTTAAGGTCCTTTATACCTGGATTTTAACTCTGACTACCTCCTGCACAACAGACTGACACTTAACCACCGAGCTTACTGGTTCTGTGATGGGCCAAATTTTGTCCAGATAAAATTAATCGAATTCTATTAAAAATACATCTGAGACATTGAATAAATGTACATGTAGTCCATGGAGTTTTAGCATAGTTTTTGTCATAAATAAATGTTATTATTATAGCCAGAGAATAATACTGGTTCACTACTCATGCTCTTGCGATAAGTGATAATGGATATATAATGAACTACAACTGCCAAATGCTGCACATTTCGCCCGGGGGGAGGGGTGTTGTTAATATATTGTAACCAGGACTGATCAGTATTACTTTCATTCTAGATGAGATAGGACGTATTTCTCAGCAAATATTAGCTTTTATGCAATTTTTAAAAGTATAAATCTATTATGCTAGAGAAAATAAGACTGAGTTTGTACCCTTTCTCTTCATATTTATTTATTTACTAGAAGTAATCATAGATTATCAAAGTGCGTTCAACATATTTTTGAAAGAGAAAGGACTGTGGTAACAGTCTGAAAAGCTGAAAATTGCTGCAATGATGTGGACGGTGTACGTATATAATCCTGATCAAAAGTGCTTGTTTTTTAACTAATGTGAGAATTTTGATGTCTTGACTTATATGTTAATATACAAGGGGATGCATCTGGGTATAAAACTGTAATTATCTTTGTGTAACATTAAATCATTGGATGCGATGCTTATGGGGCTATATGTATACATGTGTGTTTTATATGGTTATGGCATTGATTTGAGAATTAGTAGCACATTTTGCTGTGTGGTATACAGTGTAAAGCAATAATTGAAGTTAGTGTAGAACACAAATCAACTCAGGCTTTACATACATCAAGGGCACCCAACGAGTACTTTTTGAAATACGTTTGAAACCAGTAATGTCTGCGGCTCATTTAGCCATTTTAAAGTGCCTACTATGTCTTTTGACGTATTCTAGAAAGCTATTAGCTGTTCGGATTTTCTAGGTGGAAATCGCGTCAACCGAAAATACTATGGCAAAATATTCCCGGCCTAAGAATTTGTTAGTAGTCTAGAACATAAACAAGAATTTTCTAGCCCAAGTAACTTCACGTTGCAAAGTTTTGTGGAGGTACGAATTTTTTAGGGGTTCTTTTGGATCGTTCTGACTCTATTGATCAGACGAATTGGGACGTACGAATATTTTAAGGGAAACCTTTTAGTCTCTCTTTTCTTCTATAATTTTCTAGGGATTGAAAACAAATTTTCTAGCCAGTATTTCAGAAAACTATTTTCTAGGGACATTTTTTTTAAATCCGAAAGTTTTAGGCTAACTAATACTCTCCCGAACAGCTTTTTAACCGAAAACTTCGTCGGGTGCCCTTGATACATACATGAACTTTATTTGAGTGTCAATAGTATTTAGCTGTAAAGCTAATTGCTCAAGCATGTTAAGGCATGGTTTGAACATGAAAACGAGGCTAGAGCTATTTTCATGAATAGGGTCACTTGAATTTGCTCAAATCCTAGAACAATGGTGGTTAAAACTAATCTCAGCGTTTTTAATCGTCCTAATATAAAATTTTGGTCAAATGTATATCACGTGACCAACCACGTGATCACAAAAAGTTGAAAATTTAACTAAAAACGGGGTGGTGCATTTTATATTTTAAGTAACAATTTTGTGTTTATCTGATTACACTTGTGGTTGAACCGGAATGGTTGACCCTGATAGACTGTTAAGGCGAAAATATAGAAAACAGGTCACGTGACCTATTCTTGGGACCATTTTTTGCCATTTATATCCTCTTCAGTGATAAAAAGTCAACCATTCCGGACACAGTCTCATTTCCCATAACAAGCTTAACATTTCGAATCGAAAATCTGAAACAAAACAATAACTTCCGCCACCCCATTTTGATTTCTTTGTTTTATCAGCCTTAAGGTCACGTGACCTTCAAAACACCAAAATACCGATCCTTAAATGTTAAGACACACGATTACCGTATTATTCCACAGTTATAGGGTATTTTATACGTAAATGACAAAGATAGCGAATTTTGAATGTTTTATCAGAACGGTTCAAAAACCATGCCTTAACATGCTTGAGTGGGGACACTATATTACAGGATATATAAAGGGATTAATATAAAGTACGTATAAATAAATATTACTATTCAGATGTGTATAAACTGAATTCCAGTTCCTAGAACATAAACTATATATGGATGTGTATAAAGTACAGCCCATGCAGTTCCTTCGATTCAGATCATTCACATTACGTTTCCCGGGTATTTTTCAAGTGAGAACAAGGTTGGTTGCAGAATATTGAGCGCCATTGTTAGCCGGCTAGCCGGGTCCTGGCTTTGATTGCTTTGATCAGCCTTGTTTCATCAGTGCATGTAGATTAATTGAACACAGCAATGAAGTCAGTACTTTAAATTTCCCTCACCTTGTACTGTGTTGATATTCCAGTTCCTTGGCATATGAAAGTGTCGGTATAGGTTTACTCTCTGTCTGATTGTAGTGTTAATTTGAATCCGTTAATTTGTATAACCAAGATGTACACAGTGTCGCAACTCGACACACAAGATACGCCGATTACGAGTATCTAGAAAACTCAGACCTTGTTTCTCTTCAGCCAGGTCATCTTACTGTTTGTAGTTTCGGTATCTGTATGTATCTACTGCGAAAAGCGGAATCCAGTACAGCGAGGAAGCCAACAGAATTCACTCGGTTGTTTACAAATTATGGTGAGTTGATTTGACTCAGTTCTCTGTTCAACTTCGCTGGTGTCGTCACCGCGCCGACAAAACAGACCATGTTTAACTTAAACCACCACGATGCACACGTGTAGTATTTAAAAAGCTTCTTCACAACTCGCACTGAAATATTCATATCCATGTATTTCTCTTCAGCCTTCAGGTATGATTTATAGCATCTTGACCATTTGCAGTTTTGGTATCGGCAAACCGAACAGCACAATTCAATTATGCAGCGAGCAAGCCAAACATATTTTTCGATCGCACATTCACTCGGGTTCAGCATAAATAAATAACAAGTATCCTGAGCCTGTTGGAAGGCTTTCGCACGGTGAAGTTAAATAAAACATTAAAGTGCTTACATTTGAGAGATGGGACTCCATATTAGAGAGAAAGTTCCTCGCGGGTCTCCACCATCTTGATTTACTGTATCAGTAAATTATGTAAATAAATTAACCTGGCGATTGTTGCGTGACCAGCACAGTGCAATCTGATTGGTGTGAATTTGACCTTTAACGCATGCGCAGAACGCTTGCTACACGGAATAAAAAATTAAAAAAAACGACTTGCATTTTAAGACTCGCGTTGCTGCCACAGGCAGCCCGAGTAATAACGAATGAAAAGTCCGAAGACTACAGCAAAGCTGATATACAACGTAAAATTCCAACACAAAGCACTACGGTTAGCTAGGCCTGACATGAAAAGCGCTCGGATTAGATTGCAGCCATACTTAGACAGCTGTTTCGTTCTTATTAGAACTCGTCAGTATGGCATAGCAAACATAACACAATGCACTACCGACCCGGGACTAAGCTAAGAAGCATCTAGTTTCGAGCCACAGAAATGTTTGGTTATCGGGTCACACGTCATTACGTGTGGCGAAAAGCCAAAAACCAAACAACTCCGAACCTAACATGTCAGTGCCTTGTGAGAAATAGTTATGCTGGCCAGACCAGCTTTATAAATGATGAAAATAACAGGAATATTCGGATCCATATAAGCCCTATGGTACAAAAATCCATAATAGAAAAACTATAAGCAAATACCGTGAACAAACATCCTGTAAAAACACGTTGGATCCGAAGTGAGGACCTATGCAGCCAAAAATATGAAAAATAACGAATGAAAAGTCCGAAGACTACAGCAAAGCTGATATACAACGTAAAATTCCAACACAAAGCACTACGGTTAGCTAGGCCTGACATGAAAAGCGCTCGGACTAGATTGCAGCCATAGACAGCTGTTTCGTTCTTATTAGAACTCGTCAGTATGGCATAGCAAACAGAACACAGGCTTCGGTGCCAATGCACTACCGACCTGGGACTGAGCTAAGAATCATCTAGTTTCGAGCCACAGAAATGTTTGGTTATCGGGTCACACGTCATTACGTGTGGCGAAAAGCCAAAAACCAAACAAGTTGAATGTGAAGTCAACAAAGTGCAAGTTACAGCAGTACTTGGCGGTACTATAATATTTACCGCTCACGCGTCGCTACCCTGCTATCATGCAGTGCTATATAAACAGAGAACCCGCTTTCTCCGGGTAATACTATAAATAATTATGAAAGCGTGAGGTTTCTCTCGGTTTTATTTTTACCTGCAGAGAGAGGGAGAGAGAGATATCTGCTAACAGGCAATAATCTCGTTGCTGGCAGTAGCAGAGAACCAGTTCAAGAGAGAACAGTGAACAAATGACGGCTCGCTTCAAAGGGAAATTATTTTCTCGGCGGCTTTGTTTGTCAAATCACAGGGAGCCCACACATAACGTTTGTATTTGATTTTATAAGGGAATGTATGAGGATTAAGTTAATTAAAAAGGATCAAAGTATTGCAAAAACATGCATATTTGAACATAAAATAAACGTTAATTTACCTTATCTGTTGTGTTTTGTCGTCCTGGTGGCTTAAAATCTCACATTTTGGCGATTTATGAGGGTCTTTGAGTTCGCTCCATTAGTATACATGGGAACAGCGAAAAAAATCAAATCAAATACAAACGTTATGTGTGGGCTCCCTGTGAGTTGACAAACAAAGCCGCCGAGATAATAATTTCCCTTTGAAGCGAGCTGTAATTTGTTCACTGTTCTCTCTTGAACTGGTTCTCTGCTACTGCCAGCAAAGAGATTCCCTGCTTGCAGATCTCTCTCTCCCTCTCTCTGCAGGTAAAAATAAAACCGAGGAGAGAAACCTCTCGCTATCATATTCATGAGTATTACCCAGAAAGTCAGTGTTCTCTATTTATAGCACTGATTGCAGGAAGCGACGGGTGAACGGTAAATATTATAGTACAGCCAAGTACTGATGTGTAACTCGCACTTTGCATCCACCTTGATGAAACTAATAGTTCATCCATGTTCAAATCAAAATTATCATGCCACCAACATAACTGAGAATACGCTAAGTTCGTGAGGTTCCCGCCGTGAACAAGGGGTCAAAGTCCCGGATATAAACAATAACAAAGCAGGCTCCCTTTAATTACATGTATGGTTTCTATAATTACACGTATGGATTTTTGTACACGTATGAATTTCGTTACATGTACGGATTTCTCTACATGTATGAATTTCGGTACATGTATGAATTTCGGTACATGTATGGATTTCGGTACATGTATGGATTTCTGTACATGTATGGATTTTTGTACATGTATGGATTTCTGTACATGTATGAATTTCTGTACATGTATGAATTTCGGTACATGTACGGATTTCTCTACATGTATGAATTTCGGTACATGTATGAATTTCGGTACATGTATGGATTTCGGTACATGTATGGATTTCGGTACATGTATGGATTTCTGTACATGTATGGATTTTTGTACATGTATGGATTTCTGTACATGTATGAATTTCTGTACATGTATGAATTTCGGTACATGTATGAATTTCGGTACATGTATGAATTTCGGTACATGTATGAATTTCGGTACATGTATGAATTTCGGTACATGTATGAATTTCTGTACATGTATGGATTTCTGTACATGTATGGATTTCTGTACATGTATGAATTTCTGTACATGTATGAATTTCTTTACATGTATGTCTTTTTGTACATATAAGTATTTTTATACATGTATGGCTTTTCTATACATGTTTAATTTTTTGATACATGTATATTTTTTTAGATACATGTATGGAATTTTTACATGTAAGGATTTTTGTACGTGTATGGATTTTAATACATGTATGCATATCTGGTATAGGTGTATGAAAATTTAATTTTGAAACGTTTGGCGCCTGATAGGAATCTGTTGACCGCACACAAAAAACAGAAACTGAACATGTGACACTGTCATTAATCAACCGCGAGATCAGTTTAAAACTGGACACCGGAGCAGAGGTCAATGTTATTCCGTATTCAGCTTTTAAGAAAATTGCGCAAACGTCCAAGATAGAGCTTAGAAAGTCTCAAGCCCAACTTAGTGTATATAACGGAGAAGACATTCCAATTAAGGCTGTTTGCACTCTATAGCTACAATGCAAACACAAAGGAACCGCTCATGATTTGGAATTTTTCATTACGAGCATTGAAAGCGAGCCAGTTATCGGTATTTCCGCTTGTAAAGAACTCGGTCTGGTAAAATTTTTCAGCGCCGTTAACCGCGAAGAGGAAACAGAGGTTTTCACCGAAAGAATAAAGACAGAATACAAGGACGTATTTTCTGGACTCGGGTGTTTAGAGCGCCCATATCACATCGAATTAAACCCTGAAATCCAGCCAGTTATCAGTTCCATATGGTCTACAAGACCGAGTGAAAGCAGCATTGGATGAAATGTGCAGCCAAGGCGTCATTGTTCCAGTAGATCAACCAACAGATTGGGTCAACTCAATGGTCGCGGTTGAGAAGAAAAATACCGACAAGCTGCGTATTTGCATAGATCCGCGTCCGCTGAATAAAGCAATTAAGCGGGAACATTATCATCTTCCGACAATAGAGGAAATCACTACACGGCTGAGTGGAGCAAAGTATTTCTCTACTCTAGACGCCAGATCAGGATTTTGGCAGATTTCACTTGACGAGGAGAGTTCTATCCTGACAACATTTGCGACGCCTTTCGGCAGATACCGTTTTACTCGAATGCCCTTCGGCATTCACAGCGCTCAGGAAGTGTTTCATAAGAGACTGCACGAGTTGCTCCACGACCTTCCAGGGGTATAAACCGACATTGACGACATTCTCGTTTGGGGCATGTACTTTCGCGTGACGGAGTCAAGCTCGACGCGTCCAAGCTGGAAGCAATCACCAGCATGCCGGCTCCCGAAGACAAACACGGCATCCAGCGACTACTAGGGATGGTCAACTATGTGGTTAAGTTCGCGCCGAACGTCTCAGAAGTCACGGCACCCATGAGCTGTTGAAGAAAGATGTCGCGTGGCACTGGAACGAGCGCCATGAACATGCAGTCGTTTCGCGACATTAAGAAACTACTGACGGAAACAAGTCCCGGAGTACTCAAGTATTACGACCCTAAGCAGCCAGTTGATTTACAAGTCGATGCGTGTAAGTCAGGCCTAGGCACAGTGTTGGTACAGGACGGGTCATCAATCACCTACGCTTCGCGTTCACTTACAGAAGCTGAGTGCAAGTACGCACATATCGAGAAGGAACTACTAGCGGTAGTGTTTGGCTGCGAACGATTCCATCAGTACATTTATGCAAAGGAAGCGACGGTTGAAACAGACCACAGACCACTGGTTTCTATCATAACGAAACCACTCGACAAGGCACCGGCGAGACTACAGCGCATGCTACTGCGACTACACTGAGCGCTACAAGATCAACTTCCAGTACAAGCCCGGAAAGGACTCAAGGGCACACCTCCCAACTACAGGTGACGAGAACGAGGAACTTGTGCTATACGTACACACAACGATGGCAAACCTACCGTTCAGAGACAAGCTGAGCTGCGCGAGGCGACAGCAAGCGACAGTACAATGCAATGGTTAAGCTAGCGGAGACAATACAGGAGGGTTGGCCGAAACACAGGCAGAACGCGCCAAAACAAGTACGTGAATATTGGCCAATCAGGGACGAACTCTGTGTTAATGACGGTCTTATTTTCAAAGGCGGAACTATTGTTGTGCCTCAAACACTGCGGAGAAATGTTCTATCGCAAATCCACGAAGGACACCTCCGCATGGAGAGAAGCAAACTCAGAGCCCGAGAGCTGGTATATTGGCCTGGTATAAATAGGCAGATCGAGGATACTGTATCAAGGTACTCAGTCTGTCAAGAGCTCAGACACAGCAACGCACGAGAGCCGATGATCCCGCACGAGATCCCGCAGAACCCCTGCAGATCGAATCCACAGATGTGTTTGCATGGGACGGTCGCAATTACATCGTAATCGTCGAATACTACAGCCGTTACTGGGAGATCGCATCGCTACGCAACATATCGAGTGCAGTCGTTATTGAACAGTTAACTGACCATTCTTCGCGAGGCACGAAATACCTGAGATAGTGAAGTCAGACAACGGAACGCACTATAGCTCTGCTGAGTTTGCAAAGTTTGCTGCTGACTGGAAGTTCTCACATGCACGTGACTACCAGTCCTGTGTACCCAAAGTCAAATAGTCTAGCGGAGAAGACAGTACAGACTGCAAAAACTACACTGGAGAAGGCTAAACGTGACAGGAAGGATCCATACCTTGCTATATTGGAGCAACGCAACACTTCAGTGGACAACTACAAGTCGCCCGCACAATTGTACATGGGCAGACGACTCCGATCCATCTTACCATGCACGATAACCCTTGATGCCAGAGACAACGAGTCGCAAGGAGACGCAGGCCAGATTCGAGATGAAGCAGGCCAAACCAAAGGCGTACCAAAACAAGTCAGCCATATTGCTGCCCCCACTCAACACGGTGAGGCAGTGCGTGTGCAAAAAAACGGCGAGTGGAAACCGGCGAAGGTTGTCGAGGTGACTGATACGCCCCGGAGCAACATTGTGGAAACCCCCGATGGAGCTGTCTATCGCCGAAATCGCATTCACTTACATAAGGATGAGTCAGCTCAAGAGCAATCACCACCGGGCGACAACACTAGCAACGAGGAACAGCCGAGTGAGGAACCAACACCACAACCTCAGGACCCGAGCTCAGAGTACCGTACTCGTACAGGCAGACTTATCGAAAAGCCTACTAAGTTAGGATTTGACCACAACTAGCAAAGAACATAATCCACAACTAGGCTCAGACTGAGAGACTGAATTTACTTATATTTGTTTTGTTGACTTGGCTGTTGTTAAAAATAATTAGGATTAATAATTTTTCTTTTAGGGGGAGTTGTAATATATCCAATTAGACTGATGCTAATTATGATTACGACACATGATACTTGTCACAGAATACATGCTTGTAAGAAGCTAATTTTAGATTGAACTAGACGCTGTTCAGAGAACACACATTTTCTCTCTTCTCTCGATTCTAATACAAAATACTACAGCTCTCTTCAGCTTAAAAAAAACTCATAAAGTAAATCTCACGTTGACAAAAATCCAAACCTTACTTCTTCCTGTATTCAAATATTTCAGAGCCCTTTCGTATCTCGGTCGTTGAATTTTACGGTACATTGTGGGATTCCATCACTTAATCCTTATTGTCTTGGGGTCCCTGTAGTACCATGCACATTGCATTGTGGGATTTTTCTCCTCACTCTCCCCTCCCATACAATTTTTCCACAACCCCTCATTTGAGCGTGAAGCCTCTCCACAACATTCATCATATCGTTTTAACTTTTCTCCTCACCCTCCCCTTCCAAGCACGGTGCATTTTCCCACTACCCCTCACCTGAGCGTCATGTCTCTCTACCATAGTCATCATCTGCTGCTCCAGTTTCCGTAATCTCGCGCCTTTTCATACGCTGCCACCAGTGCACCATTAGCTCTCTTCAAATCACATACATACTCTGCTGTCTGAGTGTGTCGATTTTCCGAGTTCTTGGACAAACTTTCTAAAGCCGCCATTAGTTCTTTGATTCGGGCTTTTAGCTTCTTTTCTTGCCGAGCAGCTTCGTGGAGATATGAGGTGAGGTCTTCATCGCTTGCACATAAATCAAAAAAGAGTACCTGAACCACCAGAGCCAGATTGATTACCTGATAGGTTTCCGTCCTTGCAAAAGATTAAAAAATCATTAATTAAACACGCTTGGCACAAATGGCCCTAAAATCGATCACTTTGCTATATTTTCAAAAGTTTCAAACGTAGAAGATTGATTTTTTGTGGGAGGATGAAGACCGATGACCAAAACAAAATCCGATGATTTGAACTACCGTAGACATCTTGATGACGTCACAGTTACGTCATGTATCCATTTATAATAGGTTTCTCGATGTTTTCAATTATCTTTAACATCAGTAAATTTTATTTATGCCGATACATCCCCCTTAGATATTGTGTTACTCGAGCATGATGGTCGTGATGCGTGGCGGCCAAGCTCGGTTCACTGAATATTATGATTATTTTCGATTTCCCATCATGTTGACAACAAAGAAACCGAAAACCCGAGTTCGATTGGTTAAGAGGGAGAAAAGATATTAAATGTTGAATTTTGGTAATTTTCCCGCCCTAATTTGGCGGGAAATATTCAATACAGAACTTTTTACAAAATTACTTCTTCATTCATCTTTTAGAGTTTAAAATATTTGTTTACGACAATCTAGCAATCAAAAGAGTAAATCGGTACCCACAACCGTATGTTTTTAGAATTTTCAATTATTGAGAGGAAATACTTTAATATTCACAGTAAAAAAGAGGATACGTCATTATGACGTCATATATTTTTGAAAACGTCCTTTAAAAATAAGTATTCGAGTATTTTTCGGGTTTTAAATAGGAAATGTACTTACTGTACACTGAATAGCCGCAATATGGTCTTTTTATGTTTCTTCAATTTAGAAAGCATGACTGATGTCAGACCCATGACGTCAAAAAATGTGATGTCACAGGAATCTTCAGTTCTTAATAATTCAAAATACATTTATCGTAGAGACTTTAAAATTGCGGCAATCAAAAACACATATTTATGTTGTGATAACATGCTTTATTTCAAACGTATAGGTAACGCAGAATTTGACCTTAAAAGGAGTCGTTCGTTATGACGTCACAATAACGTCAATATACAAACGTGTTTGATCCTAAAGACGTTATTTTATTTTAATAATAACATACGAAAATTTCGTTAAACTTGACAGCAAATTAAACAAAATGTGCTGGTTTATATATTTTTGGCTCGCTTCGTAGTAATCGATTTTGAGGTAACTTATGCCATGCGTGAACGTCGCTATTGGTGTAATTCTCTATTTAAAACACACTGGGTACCATAGACGTTCATATTCATACGTGTGTATTTCTGTTTCAATAGTTTATCGACATGTACAGAAAATATTATTTCCACGCGAAAGGGCATGGTCAAAGTAGTGATCAAAGTAGTTTACTTTCTGTTAACTTAAAAAACAAAACAAATTATATGATTATAACCTCTGCCAATAGAAAAAATATAGAAATTAATATTCCCAATATTAAACGTAAACCCTACATTAAATATTTAGGTATCTTCATAGACGAACATATTAACTGGCATAATCAGATTACTCATGTTAATAACAAAATAGCTAAGAATATTGGAATCATTTATAAACTAAGGTACTATCTTGATTTGCACATTTTAAAGCAACTTTATTATACCCTATCTATCCATATCTAAACTATGGCATCATGAGCTGGGGTAACACTTACAAAACTAGTTTAAAAAAACTCTCTGTCAAACAAAACAACTGCATAAGAAGTATATTCTTTATTAAAGGGAAAGAGAATCTGGACCCATATTTCAATCACCTTTGAATTCTCAAAATTGAAAATATCGTCAAACTAAAGACATCTATATTTACACATAAGATAATGAACCATTCAATTAGTATCCCTTCTATATTTACTGAATTCCTCATCCCTGTATCAAGTATCCATTCTCATAATACAAGATATTCATCCAGAAAAAAATTACTTAGGCCTAGTATAAGAACAAATTATGGCAAATTCACTTTCAAATACTTAGCATCCAAATTATGGGAAAGCATCCCTCCTGACCTAAAAGACCTATCAGCTAATTCTTTCAAAAACAATATAAAACTTATCTCTTGAATCGTCAAACTTAATTCTCAACTATCACTGAATTCATGATTTTCTCATTTTTATGGCAGTTGTATGTGTTTTCTTCTTTGTCTCTATATAAGTTGTTAACATCATAGTATATAATAATTTTCACATCAAACCTTTTTCTTCCTAGCTGTAAATATGATCAATATATGCATGATAATTACTTTAAATTGTTTAGTCATATATCTCATTGTAATTTGTAACTGAGCTCAGCCTATTTTTACTTTCCTAATTACAGCAGCCAACTCGAAAGCCTTGCGCTACTTTGGCTACTGCACACAGACATTGTATTATCCTTATTTTTAAACTAATGACCTCAATCCATTGTATTTTTTTTCATGCTACTCCTGTTATTTACGTTTTTCGAATCAGTGTGAAATAAATTGTCTTATCTTGTGAAATTTGAGTACTGTAGCTAAAGTGTATATTTGACATCGGTAACCCTCCATGCTCGCTTGCTTTCTTCACTACTCTGAAATTTCAATGTCAAAGGCTGTGAAAAGAGGAAGGCTAATCCTTTTATACCGGAACTATGGCTTCGGCTTTTAGACGAAATGTATAACTTCATTTCTTGCGAATCGAAATACTATGGCACCGAGGGAAAGTAGTGATTAAATTTCCCCGCGAGCTGAAGGAGGAATCCTCCCGAGGCTCGCGGGGAAATTTAATCACTAATTTCTCGAGGTGCCATGGTACAACTTTGTAATACTATGATCACCGATGAAATGGACTGTTTTGTAAGTGCTTCTGTTTAATTCTGTTTGCCGAGTCATTGCACAGGAAAACACTACTGCAGAGACCCATTTTCTCAAAACAATACGTTATAAAAACAGTGCACGTTTTATGACTACAATCATTAATTCAAATTCGTTTCAAGAAAGTGAATTATCTTGTTCACTCTGACCAACTTTAGTGTTGAACATGGCTGAGCGTTTTGCTTTCGTGTCTGATAAAGCAGTGGATAGTGTGAGGGGTGGTAGGGTCCCAGAAAACGGAAAAAAGCCGTTAGAGAAGAGTCATTCAAAGATTTCAGGCCAGATAATGAAATATTCAAGTCGATACCGAGCCTCGAGAAAATAACAAAGGAGAAAATAAATTACTGGCTCAGCAAATTTGCTGTTGAAGTCAAGAAAATGGATTTGTTTGCACTCTAACAAAAAAACTACAATAAACTGGCAACAACAAACTTCGAAAGGAGACTGTGACGCAATTTATGTGCTTCAGGTTGCGCATGCGCAAACTGCGAAAGCGTCCCACATGGATAAAACCGTGGGTTTATGTCTAGTACTCGAGAGATTGAGGTGTAATTAAATCCAGTGTGCAGGGGGTCATTGCACTCCAAACCTACCCAGTGCTGCAGCACACAGCGGTCAAACGTCTGCGCGTGCGTATTACGGTCAGTCTGGTGGGCGGCCGCGCGAATTTTACCTTAAAACGTATTACAGTGAACTTCTACCCCTAAAAGTTAAGAAAAATAAGTGAAAGTTAAGCTTTTTATTTTCACAGTCGACGGGAAATTGAACAAACTTCAAACTGTGAGTTTACCAAACTTTTTCGTAATTTACCAAAAAAGTTCTCAAGGTTTGAAAACGGGTGTGTGAACAGTGACGGCCGCCGGCTCGCTTTGAATTTGTTTTGGAATACGTTGTTGTTGCAAGACTTTTGACGCATGTGCAGACGTTTGACCGCTGTGTGGTGCTGCAGGGGTAATAAAGTACCGCTGTCCAGTCTGCACTTGGAAGACAAGTCGTTGTCTTCTAATTTTCCTTCATGAATGTAACATGAGAGAAAATTAAAAAAGCAATGCTTAAGTTCCCTCCTGTAATTATACTACATAAGGGAATTTTATAGGGAACATTAGAAGCATTCATCCCTAATGAGGGAATTTGGAGGTTAAACTTCCCTCGGAAAACAAAGGAATCCGAGGCGATCATGGTATTACTCTAACTTTTAGCTACTCATTCTTCGTTCGAACTGTCCGGGTATGGAATCGCCTGCCCGTTGATGTAATTAATGCAGCAACATTAACGTCTTTTCGTGCCGACATTGGCCCTGCCCTGCCATACTTCATTCATCTTTCCTTAAAAAGGCTTTTCAAAGACAAAATACAAATACAATACAACTACAGTGTACATGATAATTTGAATTACATCTATTAATTTAACCTATTTTAAGTTTGATATAATTTGCTCTTCAGCTTTCGCTTGAAACTTAAAACGTCTACTTAATTTCAGTTCATTATCTAGTGAGTTCCATATTTTTACTGTTCTGTAATAAAAACTTCTCTGACCACTCGCAGATTTGAATAAGGGGATTTGTAATAGTTTCGAGTTTCACGACCACTAATATTGAAGCGCTTCGTGAATTTAGATATTAAATAACCTGGTGCGGAATCAGTCATGCATTTGAATGCCAGAGTGGCACTTCTAAAATACACTAGCTTATCTACTGGGAGCCAATTTAGCTCTTTTAGTATAGGTGTAATATGGTTATACTTTTTGGCCCCGCTAACAATACGACAGGCATAGTTTTGACATGATTGTAGCTTAATTACGTATGTTTCTATTAGATGCATTTGCCCATACATTCGATCAGTAAAGCAACTTACTAAATACTAATGTATTAATAATAGTAATTAAAGTGTTCTTATTAAACGCGTGTTTAACACGGTTTATTTGTGCTAGTCGAGAAAAGCATGAAGAAACGGTCTTAGCAATGTGTTCATCGTAGGTTAAGTTCGTGTCTAAGATCACGCCCAAGTCTTTGGCACTGGATACTGGTAACAGCTCCTTTCCTAGCAATGAAATCTTAAAATATTCTAGTTCAGCTATCTTTTGTTTACTACCAAATACTAAGAGTTTAATTTTATCTGGGTTTAATAATAAGCGGGACAGAACCACTTGCTGACGTTAAACAAATCTTCTTCTATATCAGTTATTGTAGATGTCCTCTCTCTCAGATTGAATGATATAATGTAAGTAGTTTGGTGTCGTCCACATAACTCTTTGCAATACATTTCTGTGGTACAGAGGTGAGATCATTCGTATATATACTGAATAGGAGTTGTGCCAGTATGCTCCCTTGAGGCACGCCGCTGACCATAGTAAGAGGCTCAGATAGGGCTGAGTTAATTCGGACAACTTGTCGTCTGTCACTCAAGTAGCTACGAAACCAGTCTGTGCATGAAGGTGAAGCCCCTACATCTTGTAGTTTAGAGATCATCAGTTTGTGGTCGACGCTGTCGAAAGCCTTACTCATGTCTAAAAGAACCAGAGCAGTTAGTTTTTTGTTGTCAATGGCCTGGAGAATCTTGTCTGTTGTTTCAATGACAGAAGTTTCTGTAGAGTGAAATTTCTTGTTTCCACTTTGGTTATTTGACAGCCTTCCCTTTGATATGAGATATGATGTAAATTGATTGTGGACGACCTTTCACAGACTTTCGATAATATTGGTAGGAGCAAAATCGGTCTATTTTTATTCGCTTGTTCATAGTCTACATCTTTAGGTATTGGAGTAATTTAAGCTAGTGGCCATTGTCCAGGGAAGGTGTTGGTGGCTATTGAAGTGTTTGCAATGGAAGTAAAAACTGGGAGAATAGGGCCTAGGCAGCCTTAATTACACGGATCGGAATCTTATCAATCACTGGAGCTTTGTTAGAGGGCATAGATAATATTATATCCTCGACGTGTTTACAAACAATGGGGCTCAGTGAGAATTGTTCGCATGTTTGGTATTCTCTTGGGATGAAGTTATCGCTGCCATCCAACATATGCGCTCCCCCCCATGGTTGAGGCGACTTTAGCAAGTTATTCAATACGTTTTTTTATTTATTATTTGTCGGACTTTCAACATTGATATTGAATATTATTGAATATTATTTTTATATATCTTTCGGTATTAATCATACGTATGTATACTAGAATGGAAATAAATCTCCATTCAAGAAGTTCTATGATCAATCCCGTGCTTCCTTCATAATAATAACAATAACAGTATTTTTATTAAATAATTAACCCCTAACAGACGTAGAAGTTTTACAATATTTCGATAAAAATAAGATATATTAAAACTAATACTAAAATCTAATATTGGAGACACTTACACATATACACTTTTAACTAACACTAGAAAGACTAAGATAATAATACAATAATACACTAAGACATTATAAATAAGGTTAAATAAACACCTATTGAAGAATACTCGTTTAAATCTTTCGGTGGACACTTTAGGAAGAATACGCTCTCCTAGTTTTCTAACTCTCTGAGGTGGCAATATTACTAATTGTGAAATTCATTAATAATTCATAAGGGTACTAGCCAATCCCATGTGCTGAATGACACCACATGATCGCCTCTGTATACCCCGTACAAACCTGATTAATAAAACATCAGGTTCTGTATCGAGATACATACACCATGGTCCGTTATAGCTCTAGTAGTATTCTGTATCAGGTACAGAATACTAGCAAAGCTAGTGAGGGAAGTCTCACGACCGATCACTGACTACCCCTATTCCGGGACGGGTGAAATAACAAAGTACATCTGCTCTCTTATTATGTACACACCATCTATTCCATGTGGGACCTGTTTTTCTGTACGCTACGCTCTGCTCTCTTATTGCATACACATTGCCTCTTCGATGTGGGATATGTTTTTGTGAGAAACTAATTCATCCCATGCACATCGATACCAAGGTGGGAGAAATCAAAGGTTAAAATTTTATGTCGTGTATATCAATGGCTTTTAGTTATCTCAGTATTCATTTCACAAGTAAGATAACATATTCGCGTCCGATCTGTATGGGTTCTACAATGGCTCGCCATTGTAAATGCCCATACAGATCGGACGCGAATATTTTATATACTACTTATACTATTTCATAAATTGGTCGTGGTAATTAATTACATCCTAGATAGCAATGAGTTCACAAGTACACCCAAATTTGTGGGCACGACGAAGGAAACGATCAATCTGTCTTTTAGGCACAACCCCAAACTTCAATACTAAAATGAAAGATTGACATAATTAAACTATTAAAGAGTAAATGACGATCTTCTCTAGGATAGCCATAAAACTTACATACTCTTATAATATGAAGCCTAGAACTAGCCCTATTTATAAGATATATAAAATACATATCCCAGTTACACGGGTTGTCTTGAAACGTGACGCCTCAGTAATAGCTTGAGCCAGTCCCTATGCTTTATTCCTTGGACAATGTCAGGGAGAGGTTTCGAATTATTTCCCCTCAGGACCATTTCCCAATTCTTGTCAAGATTTAATACCATTCAAGTTTCTTCAGCCCAATTCCTAATGTTATTTATCTCACTACTGGAGCTATCGATACAATCATTACTAATAGGAATGCTGAGTGTCAAATCATCTGCATATTTAACTGGTAAGTTTCTAACAGGGTCCAAGGCCTTAATGTCATTAACCATTATAGAAAATATTATTGGACCTAAAATGGTCTGTGGTACACCCTTATTTATAGGCAAGACATCTGTTACAATGCCGTCAACTTTGACTCTCTGCTTCCTGTCATTCAGCCTTCCTGTCATTCGGCCTCTCGAGAATTAATCTTCAGGTCTAAAGCCTTCTTCTCTTTCTGTACTAAATAGTTCTTCGCTTTTAGCTCGGCTCAGTTTTCCTCTTTCACGGCCATAATATTCGACCACAGAGCAGTTACTCAGCAGGTCACTCGATCTGTAATGTCAAGTAATGTAATGGTCAAGCTAAGGCAAAAACAGCTGAACTAGAACATGTGGTACGACAGGGGATCCAAACTGCTTCCAGCACTGTAGGTTGGTGAGAGAGTAAGGATACAGTTACAGCCACAGGACAAGTGGAAACCAGCAATTGTACTCAACAAAGCTGAAACACCCCGAAGTTATAACATCAGAACACCTGATGGTGCTGAATACAGAGGAACCGCAAACACCTGCTGAAAACTCATGAAAACGAGGTCCCATCAGTTATTGAAGATCTGCATTAAACAACGACTAAGCAAGTAGAAGATGAGGTAACCGACGAGGATACCCAAGCGTCAAACAAAGGGATCACCGAGCACCCCACCCAAGGGACACCGGTCCAAGCCCCATCACATGACATCCTATTACTATGCATCCAGGCTGGACATTTACCAGACTTATTGACATTATTAGGTTTTATTTGCAAGTTTTGTTGCAGTTTCATCTCACGAGTCACTTTGACACAGTCTAGGGTCTCTGAAACGTCACGGGTGGGGATGTCATAAATTAGCATACATTTGGATACATATACGAGTAGCCTCGTTATGGTGCATAGAGCACGTAGACTAAACATGGCGTCCAGCTCACAGCTGGTCTCCTCGTCGTTCAACAACACTGTAGCTCATAAGCAGACCAAAAACAAAACAATGTTCACTCCACAAACTAAGGCTGACTGACAACTGGTATTGACTATCGCCTTTTATAGCGTACGTAGTTTACTGTTTTAAAAATCAATTAGAGAATGCAAAACCAAACTACATTTTAAGTATTTATTACATTACAGTTTCCACTAACTTCGTAACACGTTATATTTGCACGTGCTCTCTCGTGCTCAAATATGTGATAGGTGGTTAAATAAACTACTACTACTACTGCTACATATGCTTAGATTCAAACAGCAGCCGCTTGTAGAGCTCTAGAGGTTGAACTAGAGCAGATTTCGCATAAGTGGGACAAAGGGCAATGACTACGGCACGGCTACTGTACGGCACGCCGTGACATTGACATGGTTTCCCCATTCTTTTTGTCCTCCTGATCCAGTCACATTACGGATATACGTACAGCACGGTTACAGAAGGTTATGGGCATGCCGTAGTTTCCCCAACTCGTGATACGAAATCTGCTCTACTAATCAATGACAGTAATAAAATATCATAAATGATGATGATGATGATAACAACGGCAGATTATTGACATATCCATGCATATAATTCCAATGTTGTAAACCATGTGTTTACAGAAATTAAAATTATAAAAATATTACGTCCAATGCTTAAATAATAAGCGATTGGGATACAATTCAAGGTGATCAGAAATAGTATTATTATTTATAAATTTTATTAAAACAAGTATGAAACTAATTACCAGTATTAACGTTAGAGGCTTTTAGACTGCTCTGGTCATCTACATGTATCTATCAGATGCTAACTATTTCTTTGCAGTCAAAATCCCCAAATCCCACTCGACTGAGATCTTTCCATCTTCTGTTAATGGGAACTCGTATTCATCCAATGCCTGCCAGTTAACATCTTTAGCCTTGATTAACCCATGTGTAGATGCCATGTACCATGTCATGTAATGATTGCAGTCGTCATAATTAGTAAAGTAGGTGATTTCGTCACCATTGACACTTGAAAACCCAACATTCTTTGCAATTTCTACCATTTTCTTGCACTCCATAATATTCATTTGGCCCATAAGATTTTTGAACAACTCCTCAGAAAGGAATGGCCTGATTGATACATTACTTGACGGCCTGTCATGCTTCTTATGAAAAAGGAAATTCCACACCAAATGACCACCTGGTTTCAAACTTCCATATGCATTTTTCAGGGCTGTTTCTTTATCATGAACCCAATGAATCACATGGTTGGCTGTATTGAAGGAATACAAGAATGGGATTTTTTATGAAAAAATATATGGAAAATGGTAATTCAGAAATGTAAACAAACTTCATGAATGTTACAAATTTAGAACAATAAAACTGAAAGAAAAAAAATAGTATCATTTCAACCCATCCCAGCTCAGCTCAACAGATTGTCCATCCCTTTATTATTATTATTTGGGGGGGGGAGGGTACTTGAACATGTTTATGATTGGCGAGGGCAGGGGTTACAAAAGAGGTTCAAACATGATGCCCAAAGAACGTACATTGTAAGATCATGATTCTCATCAATAAGAGCTGATTAAGTTAATTCAACATTCAGGGTATACAATCATTGTTTCATTGTTAACTTAATATTATTGGCTACTGATTTTGGGTTAAACATTGTTTGACAAGGAATGACTTGTACACTAATTTCTAATTGCAACCCAAGGCTGGAATTTTAGAAACAAAATGGGGTTAAAAATAAATCCAGGATTCACTAATTGGGAGGCCTGCTCTTTCTGCTATTTCATTGTGGTTGGTTTAATCATTATACTTACAGTATACATAGTCATAGTACTCTTCACCACAGTGTGGAAACTCTTCAGTGCTTCCTTCAACCAGAGTCAGATTCCCAACACTGCCAAACTTATTTAGTGCAATCTGTATCCTGTCTACATCAGGGTCAATGCCAACAACTTCTCCAGCTGGTCCAACGAGCTGAGCCAGGTGAGCTGTGATCTCCCCAGTACCACACCCCATGTCTAATATTTTATCTCCAGGGTGGGGTGGGGCTTTCTGAAGCATTTTTAGCCCCTCTGTGTATTGAAATGTTGAAACCTCAGCATATGCTGATGCGAGGTCAGCTTGATAATGTATGTATACCTATATTAAAATATAATTTAGTTGGGAATGTTAGATAGGCTAGGGTGGGTAGAGTTGCTTCAACTTTGGTGTTTAGACAATTTAGTTTAACTATACATTAACTAAATTTAGTACCAATTTAGTTGAGATCACCTAATCTGAAATAAGGGAAAAGATAGGGAAACATAAGGGAAAAAATTGCTAAAAAATAGCCTTAAAAAATAGTAAAAATATATATTAGAAAAAATATATAAGCAAATACCGTGAACAAACATCCTGTAAAAATACGTTGGATCCGAAGTGAGGACCTATGCTAACCGTAGTGCTTTGTGTTGGAATTTTACGTTGTATATCAGCTTTGCTGTAGTCTTCGGACTTTTCATTCGTTAAAAAATAGTGCATATTTTCTATTAATTCAGTACAAAAACTACTTTTAAAATAGTGAAAAACAATCAAAAACATAGGAGAAAGGATACGAAAATTGCCTTAAAAAATAATACAAAAACTACTTTTTAAAATAGTGTACAACTACTTTTAAAATAGTGAAAACAATCGAAAACATAGGAAAAAGGATACAAAAAATAGCATAAAGATAGGAAAAAAGAGAAAAATCAAAGGGAAAAGATAGGAAAACTAAAGAAAAAATTGCAAGGAAAATAGGTCTAAAATATAAAAAAAATTGCTAAAGACTGGCCTTAAAAAATATTGCCTATTTTCACAAGGGAGCCAACAGTCAGTTATGCGGGAGATGTTGACTTGCAGAATCGTCTAGACTAGTACTTTAGTTATACGGGATCAATGGTTTCTATTTCTGAAGTTTATGTTGAATCCCCCTAATTTTGCTGTGACCATTGGTTTTGTGGGTATACACTAATTTAGGTGACATCAACTAAATAGTTATCTAATTTAGTTAAATTGATCTAAATTGTCAACACCAATGTTGGAGAACTCTATACATGTAAGTGTGAGAAACTATTATCATAACATTTAAATTATTTCAGGTATTGGAGTTTTAATTGGCAAGAAGGAAAAACCTGAAGAACAATTAACTATTATTAAGTCAAAACTATACAATATTTTGTATATACAGTTATCAAACTCATTAATAATTCATGAAGCAAAAACAAAGGAAATCACCGACCGATAAGTGATCTTTAAATCTGATACAGATTTCACCCTGATTTACATAAACTTTGGCTTCGATTTTCTCGGCCAAAATAAGTCGTATCGCCAAAATAACTGAAAACATGACTCGACTACATCTAGACGTTTGATAAGATAAAGAATTCGTGTCCGATCTTTATCCGATTTACAAACTCTCGCTTTCAGCTCGAGTTTGTAAATCGGATAAAGATCGGCCACTCATTCTTTATCTATTACTTAAGAAAATTAACTTATACATTCAACTTAAAAGGGATATTACTAAAGGCCCATTATTTACACAACACTGATTTTTTCCCGGTTTGGCTTGGATGAAAGTAGCATGTGTACCAATAGACCCTTTCAGCTTGCCTGTTTGTTGTCCAATTGCAGACCACGACTTTTCCCTTGAGTAATGCATTTTTGTTTTTCAGTATCCCAAGAGGAAATGTACCAATTTCTATATTTGGCAAACAAAGCAGTGAATCCTGAGGAGAACTAGCTATCACAATAATTTGGTCTGAAATGGGGCAACAAAGAGGCAAGCTGAAAGGGTCTATTGTAACTGTGCATGGCCCACCTAAATAGGTAATCTGAGCACTGAAAACACAAAAAAACTGATAACACAAAAAAAACTGATGCAAAGTTATAGACTCAACTGTCAGTGGACACCCCTGCACCCCCCCCCCCCCCCCCCCCCCCCTACCTGGGGAATGGCGGGGCATTAGATTTTAGGTGTTTACTAATAATGAAACAATGCTAATTTGCTGCTACATGTATGCATGGCAGTTTTTCAAGTCTAAACCTCACTTTTGTTCCTGCATGGCCCCAGGGAAACAATGTGGCCAAAGGAGCCAACACTATTGTGATGTAAAAAAGGTATCACAGACATTATTTTTGAAATATTATGCAATAAAAATACAATACAGTAATATAAATAAATCACAGTAATATAAAAATAAATGTATATGTAGGACATTGTGAGCAGTTCTGTTCTCTGTCTCCAATCAACCAAAAGTACATTGTTTACCTTTCTCTCAGTGGTATTGATTTTGGAATTTGGCTACTTAGCAAATTTCCTCTGGTTTTCCGTGGTGTGGACTCTTATTTACCACGATTTACGTCATCACATGGTCAAAATTTGTTGTGGACTCACAAGGCGCAGCCGAGTGAGTCCACAACAAATTTTGACCATGTGATGACGTAAATCGTGGTAAATAAGAGTCCACACCACGGAAAACCAGAGGAAATTTGTTTTTTACAACGATATTAGAAAACGTACAAGGAAGTTTCGTTACAAAGCGTGACAGCTTTGAAAGAGCCAGCGTTGTCTATAACTTTCACGCGTCAGCACCGTTGTCTGGACTCTCATTTACCACCGTACTTCAACCAATCAGATCGCGAGATTACCGGCAGTTGTGGTAAAAAATTCAGTCCCACCTTAACAATGGAGAATCCCCCAGATGTTCCCCACCTGTTGACATATCAGGACCAAATGTTGTCTCAAGCCACGCATACCATGGCGTAATTGCCACTCTAATCCCCCAGTAATGCCCTGCCATTCCCCAGGTAGGAGGTAGGTGTGGGGGTTTCCACTGACTAGACAGTGCATTCCAAAATGTAAATGGCCTTTCACAGTCAATGTTTTCATCTGCATGCAAGTCTTATTAGGGGCCATCAACATATTCTTACTGCAATGCCAAACACTTTTAAAATGTATTGGGACTGTTAGTTAATAACGTAAGGGGTGGTGATTTTTCAAAAAAAAAAAAAAATGCAAAATACTGGTATACCCCCATGCAGTCTGCATTTTGACACACAAAAATACCCCAATAATATATTACACTTTGAATTTTTTATTGTAATCATGGACATACATACAATACTCGGTATTAGATACAAAAACTCAAAAGGTTCAAAAGGTTGAACTCTCAAGATCATTGCGAATACCAATGTTGACAATGGCTGAGGTCACACTGGACAAAGTTTACTATAATAATTATTAAGTGGATTTAACTATAGTTAACGCCATCCTAAGTGTGACTGGCATTGTATGGTTTCCTGCATGTAGCAAACTTAACTGAGGTTAGTTACTTTGACAATGGCAGCAAGAAGAAAGAAAAGTTAACTATAACAACAACAACAATCTTTTATTGGCTCACACTATAAATTACAAGAATTATATTATATACATTATAAGTTATTAAAGGAGAAGACAAAGAGGCTAAGGGAACCGTGAGGTTTTCGAGTTAGCCCCTAATAGCTATCGTAGCTATCTAAAGTTTGAGTTTTTTTTTTTTATAAAAGAAGCAGCAAGGAAGAGGAACTGGGACTAATAAATAATGTTTAGTGGAAAGGTAACTAATGACTTTAAAAAAATGAAGAACATATCTATTCAAGTTTCTTTGGGCGTTGTTCTGACAGTAAATAATGTTTTATTTCTTTGGTAAAGGAAAATGTACTGAGGTCTTTCAGATGGTGAAGGATCTCATGCCAAAGGTCAATTGCCTGGTAGGAAAAACATTGGGATGGTCTATTATATTTTTGAGGGAGGGGGGGGTGGGCAAATATCTCAAAAAGATTTGCTGACAGAGCATTAATTTGGAAGAGAAAAAATATATCCTGCATGACAAAAAGTAAAAAAATAGCAAACAGTGAACGCGGTTAGTGTAATGAAAACAATTCTTACAGAGCTTTTAGTTGTAAAAATAAATAATTTCCAGAATACAGGGAACCAGAGCATATAAAAACTCAATTTAAACTCACATGGCAGGTAAACCCACAGTTGGCAAGTAAACACAGTGACAATTTCTTAGTTTCACCAACCAAAGACCTAGAAGTTACCCTGGTCCCAGAGGTTTCCTAGAGAGAGAACAGCTGTGGAGAAAGAGCTGCGAAGCGGCGATCAGCGAGCTGCAAAGCAGCGAGAAGCGACTGCGGGAAAACCTCTGGTATCGGTGGGTGCCAATCTCACTTTCATGAGGGTCAAGATCTGACTGTCTTTTCTGATTGGAGGAATATTTAATGAGTTCAACAAAAACTGTGATTGGTTAGATATATTGTTCTCAGGGATGGTCAACTAGAGAGGGGACGGGAATTATTTACATTTGCTGGCTCAGCTGCGATCAAAGTCCGCTCGATCTCACATGTAGAAAATTATCAAATTCGTATGTCGATTTCTCAAATCATCTATGAAGACATCGTATCATCTATATATACTAAAATATCGCTTTCCCAAGATAACATTACCTAACATTAAGACAAAGCGTTATTTGGCATTATAAAACGGAAATCCTACAGACTGGTCATGGCAAGTCGATAATTTTTCAGTGGCTACCAGACTGATAAGCAAAGAATTATCATTGAGAGGGTTTAGTTATCCACGGAATGCAATAGTTGTTGTTATCTGCCCTCTAAAATCATTGGTGGACTCTCACATTGATCTAAGGTCTTCTCGAACTTTAGAATAGTTGTGTTCTGTAGCATAATTTTCTTGACACTGGATCACTTGTGAAATGCCATTTAGGTCGGTATTCGTTGTAGATCGGCTACGTGCTTTAATGTTTATCCTGCAGACTCTGCAATGGTTGTTTGTTCGAGATTTTACGACTTTGAGTGGTGTTTTAATTTTATGGGGAGTTCTCTGCTGTGAAAACATCCCCAGGTCGACGACCTGAATCGCATGCATTTGACATGTAAGCAAATTAATCTCAACCCGAAAACTTCTGGCACAGCATTCTTTTACTCTGACTACCCAACTGAACAAAATTATAATGTGACGCGCACGTGGTATCTCACTTCTGATTGGTTGATTTATTAATTACTCAGTTGATATGTTTGACAGTTTTCAAAACATGAAAGTGAGATTGGCACCCACCGATACCAGAGGTTTTCGCTTCGCAGCTCTTCGCCGTGGCTCTTCTCTCTAGAAAACCTCTGGTCCAAGGGTACTGAGAAGTGTGATACGTAATGAATTATGATTTACTAATCAATCATAGTCGTTTCCCAGTTTTCTGGGTAGATCCACGTGACCTTATGATGGGGCATAAAACTCTGGAATGGGCTTCCATTAGTGGGGTACCGTGAGACGACTCAAGTCCCTAGATACCTTTAAGAAGCAAAAAAGAACTGCGTCTATCCTTAAATAAATAGTGCATAGTTACATGTACTACAGTATGTTGCCCTAATTCCGGCCGGTCCCAATTCCAGCCAATTTGTCTTTGACACTCGATTATTCTCTGTAAACTATAAAGAAATAACAAACGACACAATCCGATAAATTATTGATTAGTTTGCTTTCGTAAACTATTGTTGTGGGCTTCCTGTCGTCTTTTTAGGCGGGGAAATCCAAGCTTTTGTAAAGGTAAGTCGAGTCTCAATTTCTCCAAGTGTGTCTTTTGACTGCACTTTGAATTAGGTAATAAAGCAACTGAAGCGTTTTCTCGCAAAGTAGGGTAAAATGTTGATTTTTGGCATAGATGAAACTCTAAAGATTACCTCAGTTCTGAGAAGAAAAATTAGTCTGAACGGTTTCAAATTACGGTGTGCAACTTCAATTAAAAGTCCGCCTGTATTTTCGTTCAGGTGTGCCTAATTCCGGCATGGCGGTATGGTTTCTAATTTTGGAGCCCATACTAAACTGTAAACAAGCGTTATTATCGTGTTATTGCCGTACTCTCGTTACACTGAGGGTCATAGAAACAGGTGGGCGTATCTGAAATTCACGAAAGCCCTCTCCACCGGTTTGAAACCGATGGATTAATCTTTGGCAGCGATTGAGCGAACAAGTCAGCAGTTGTCATCGTGGGCGCAGTTGTTGTAATACTGGGATCCTGATTCATATTTTTTCATATCAAATACCTTGACAAACAGCCACAGGAGTTTCTAGTTGAAATAAGCCGAGAAAATATCGCCAAAACTTCAAGTACACATCTTTATTCTTATCGGCCGGAATTAGGGCAACCAATTTGAACAATATTTTTAGAAATAACTTGGTTAAATCGTGAAGAAAAACGAATCAAAGCTTTACAATAGGGTTAGGGACGAGGTCAAAACAATGGTACTCGATAGGGACCCACTTTTTTTAAAAAGGTTGGTGGGTCCCGGGTGATACCCCCCCCCCCCTCCCCAATTCGTCTAGGGACCCATTTTTTTTACCAGTGGTGGAGGACTGGAGGTGGGGGTGACAACCCACCCCCCCCCCCCAAATTTAAGATCTAGGGACCCATTTTTGTTCATTTGATGGTGGCGGCGCCGGCGGTGACCCCCCCCCCCCCCCTCCGCCCCCCCCCCCCCCCCCCCTCCAAAAAAAATCGTCTAGGGACCCTTTTTTTTACAGTGGTGGTGGTGGCGGCGGCACACACCCCGTAAATTGTAAACTGATATACAGCCGCCTCCTCAACTCGTTCGGTGGGCCTTGGAACGAGCTGAGGAGTCGGCTGTATTTCAGGCTAGGTAAATTGAATCGTATTCACATTGATGACTCAAGCACGTTTGAAGTATGGCGAAATATCGCGAAGAACATGCATATTGGAATATGAAATAAACATGCATTTATTAGCTGCTGTGTTTTGTCATTCATGTGGCCTTAGCGATTTTAGAGGGTCAGTTAACTCTTGAGTGAACAGCAAAGGCAAACCCTTTAACATCGCTAAGATTTGGCGTTTCAGGCCACATGAATGACATAACACACCAGGTAAGCTAAATTTATGTTTATTTCGTATTCAAA
Source organism: Actinernus sp. WN-2022 (assembly GCA_030867875.1). Lineage (NCBI taxonomy): Eukaryota > Metazoa > Cnidaria > Anthozoa > Actiniaria > Actinernidae > Actinernus > Actinernus sp. WN-2022. The sequence goes on along the minus strand of JAOWCC010001501.1, from coordinate 63,741,347 downwards.
TATGCATGTTCTTCGCGATATTTTGCCACACTTCAAACCTTTCGGTAATCCTCATTTCCTATAAATGCAAACACGTTGTGTGGCTTCCTGTGGCGAAACGAGTGGGTAAAGGTCAAGATGTTGGATTTTTACGTTCAAACCCAAAGTGGGAAATTATGGACATGGTGTTATAAGACAACTCCAAAGTCTTGAGAAGAAGTAGCCTTTTAAATTAATAGTTACACTCATATGTCCATAGCACACTTTCAGTTATTTTTTAGCGGTCAGATAATTCACTGAGACTAGCTATTCGACTTGTCACGTCATAACGGAACAAAATGTGCCGCATCATGTTAACAGCTAGCACACAAAATTTATAATAGAAGAAAAACGTTCAGTTCGATCTAAACGTTTGTGTGTAATACATCAAACAATTACTCGACAGTAGAATAAACTGTAGTACAGATTAGTCTGTTGAATCCGGCACTAGTTAATTTGCGTGTATACAATCTAATTGTTCTATCAGTTGCCACAGGCTGTCAGTAAAAGGCACTGTACCGAACTCAAACCGGAAGTTATACAAACAGCACTCATGTGGTTTACATGCTAAAAAAATCACAAGTGAACGGTTCTACAGTAGTTCTGTCGACGTGCTCGTACTTTCGTGGTGTAAGTATTGTATTAGCCTGCGACAGACAGCCGACTTCTTTGCAATTTGCGAGCCAGGAAACCCAACATTTACCCATTTACCCACATTTTCCAGAGGTTTCATTAGAGAGAACAGCCGCGGAGAAAATTTTTTAGAGCCGCGAAGTGGCGAGCTGCGAGAATCGCTGATCGCCGCTTCGCCGCGGGCTGTTGAGTCTCTCTTAAGAAAACCTCTGGAACCAGGGTAGTTCAACATTCCATTTTCTTCCTCTTATTCCGACAATAAAAACAGTTGCCTGCGAGTGCAAAGAAGTCAGCTTTCTTTCGCAGGCTACTAGTAGGTGTAAATTAATTCGTAGCCTGTGAACAGCCGGGCTGGACTGTAAGAGAAGAAGATGGGGGGTCGGGAGATCCTGTAAAGATACCAGAATCGGAGTAGAGTAAGCTAGTAACCATAATCTCAGGTATCGATCACCACTGATTTAATAAACAACGTCGAAAATTATGAGAGTTTGTGCCTACGTAGGATCTACTACGTAGTCCTTTGATAGACTTTCCTCGTACATCGATTCTAAAAGCAGCCAGCAGTACTGTAAGGACTGGATGATGTCAGTCAGTGATAAGAAGACTAAAGTTGTCATTTTTCAAAAACAAAGTCGCAAGTCTACTCTTGAGAAGCATGCTTTCTTCTTGAACAATTCACGAATTACTAATGTTCCTGAGTACACATACCTGGGATCCACGATTTCGAGTAATGGTAGTTTTACAAAGTCAAAATTAACTTCCACCGAGAAAGCAAGACGTTCTATTTTTGGAGCAAAACGATATCTTAACTTTTCTAAAATGCCTATAAATATGTGCAATAAGCCATTTGATACCCTATCAGTTTCACCAATTCTATTATACAATTCAGAAGTATGGGGTGCTTACGATAAACTTAATTTTCAAAAGTGGGAAACAGATTCAATAGAAAGACTTCATTCGCAAATTCTTCAAGTATTATCTTGGGCTTAACAAAAGAGCCCCTAATGTAGCTGCTCGTAATGAAGTTGGAAGGATTTCTTTAAAGTCTTTGATATATCGCAACATGTTACAATTTTGGATGCACCTTCAGAATCTTCCTGAAAATAGTATCGCCAAGCAATGTTTTCTTATTTCAAACGATCTAGCATCGTCCAATAAAACGAGCTTCATGACCTCAATTAATAAACTTTTAGAGCTTTTCGAAACACCAAGACAAGAAAGCTCTTACTCTCCTAATGATAGGTTTAATCCAATTAAAAAGTTTTTATCTGATATTGAAATGAATATTATAAAAGAATCAAAGATACATCAAATGAAACTCATTCGATTGAACAAGAAGCTCGTCTTTTATTCTACATTTAAACATGATACCAATAGTTCCGATTACCTTGACATGATTAAGAATATGAAGCACAGACAAATGGTAGCGAAATTACGATCAGGAAATCATAACTTGAATATAGAAGTTGGTAGACATGCTCATCCTAAATTACCAAGAGAACTAAGAATTTGTCACCATTGTTCGTCATCAGATGTTGAGGATGAAACTCATTTCATGTTCAACTGTGCTTCATATGCTGACATCAGGAAGGTACTAATTGATGAGATCAGTACACATTATCACAATTTTCTACAGTTAGATAATGATCACAAGATTTTGTTCTTATTCAACAATGTTGAGCCATTTGTATGTAAGTAGGATACTTCATCTTTGAAGCATTTGATCGGAAAAACCGATCGCTTACACGTACCACAGTCACAGAGATTTAAAATCGTTCGCTTAGTGACAGCTCATTTACTTGTAAAGCAATACCATTTATGTATATGGGAATGCTAATAAAGTTATTGTATATTGACTCCATCAATCTTGCCACATAGCCATACATCATTCTTTGTCAATTTTGCTGTTTTAACCGGCTGAAAAGCAGCTTACTTTATTTTGCGAAACGAAACGAACTTGTAATTTGCAAGCAAATTATACATACTGAAGATTCCCAGCAGAGATCTCTATAACTGCTAAAATGGAGACTGCTCGCTAGCAGAGGAAAGTTAACTTATAATTAGGTAGCGTTGATCGTCTCGTTTCTCGGCTCTTTCTCCGTGTATCAATGTCTTCAAGTAGTAACTCAAAATGGAGACTTCTAGCAGAGAAAACATAGACCGCATTCAGTCATACCGTTTCCGGCTCTACTGAGGAGAACGTTCCTGGAGAACATTGACGGCGGTGAAAGTGACAGCTTGCGCCGTGTAACACCCGCATATGTCCACATCACCACATGTTATAGCCGCGCGACTTTAGTCTACCACAAACAAATAGTCCATGCAGTAATTAACCTCCCACGCCGACAGCTTATAGGACACCATGTCGGGTAACTTTAAACCCCTTCATTGTACGCTGATGAACTAGCCGGGAAACCTTCAAAAATATGATCTTTGCCAGGACTGATACAAACTTTAATACTATGCTGAATAAAGTGTACCGGCCGTACGGGCCACTGGTACTGATTTGATGTTGGGCCATTTAGTCCAGTTCGCGGTTAATTTCGACATTTTGAAAGGGGTGCAGACATGGCCCGAAATAGAGTGTTTGTATGTGAATCCGATGCCAAATAACTTCCGTAATATTCACTGTCTGCAAACTTAAGATACCAGGTAAAAGATTAACTGTTCTAAATTTGAGGGTCCACGATTACACGCTTCCCAGCACAGCTACTGATCCCTCGTATTTTGATCAGTTAATCTTTTACTTGGTATCTTAAGTTTGTAGATAGTGAAGATTTCAGAAATTTGATTTTACGGAAATTATTTGGCATCGTATTCCCATACAAACACCGTATTTCGGGCCATGTTTGCAGGTCTATTGTTATGGGTTGCCACCGATATATTCATTTCGGTAGGTCATTTTGATTGACAACAACGCAGGAATTTCTCTTTTTCTAGCAGAGATACGGTGGCCCACAAGTGCAAAACACAAAACTCAGTACACAAAAAACAAATTCAGTACACAAAACTCGAACTCACTACACAAAACTCGAACTCACTACACAAAACTCCATGCCAGTACACAAAACACAAAGTCAGTACACAAAACTCGAACTCGCTACACAAAACTCGAACTCGACACTACACGAAACTCCATGCCAGTACAGAAAACTCGAACTCACTACACAAAACACAAAGTCAGTACACAAAACTCGAACTCACTACACAAAACACAAAGTCAGTACACAAAACTCGAACTCACTACACAAAACTCCAAGCTAGTACATAAAACTCGAACTCACTACACAAACATAAAGTCAGTACACAAAACTCGAACTCACTACACAAAACCAGTACACAAAACTCGAACTCACTACACAAAACACAAAGTCAGTACACAAAACTCGAACTCACTACACAAAACACAAAGTCAGTACACAAAACTCGAACTCACTACACACTGAAACTCCAAGCTAGTACACAAAACTCGAACTCACTACGCTGACATACACTGAAGCGCTCATTCACTATTTCAATTATCTTGTAAGAAATAAGAGAATGGTCTGGGGTCGAGAATGGCCTGACTCACATGTAAATCTTCAAAACTGGGAAATCCATTCTCGACCCCAGACCGTTCTCTTATTTCTTATTGCGCATACTAGACGAAATTGATTTCGTCGAGCATGCACGGTTATGTAAGAAATAAGAGAAGGGTCGAGAAAGCGCAAAATCACGCTTGCGCGCATCATTTTAGTTGAATTTTCACTTGAAATTTTGAATTCAAAGCATCGTTACAGAAAAGTATTAGCTTCTAATTTAAAGTGCTTTCATGGACGAGTCTCACATTTAATTGGCTTGATGACTAAACTAATAAAACTTGCGATTTTCTCCTTAACCCCCAGTCTTTGCTGCGATGCGTTGAGTTTCTGAATATTTTCTGAGAACTGCTCCCGCAATTTCTACCACTGACTGGACATGCGCACATTTTGCAGACCTGTCTATTTATTATACTATCTTTTTTCCGGGTCTATTTGTATAAACATATTTATGAGTGCGAATAAAGTATTGTTATTGTTTTGTTATCATATATATATTTGGAAAGGAGGAATCAGGTATGTAACATTTGACTTACTGCCGATCAGCATGACCGATATTTAGGGTCTCTACTTCGATATCAGTTTGCATCGGTTTCACGTAACCCCTCGCTTGGCCAATAACACTCTTTAAATATGGCACCGTATACCCACCAGGAGGTATAGGGAGCTCTGTTAACGATTTGGACCGTCCTTCAGCCATAACAAAACCTCGGTCTTCCAGCGGTGGAAAAGCCTCCACAATTTTCTCCATTACATGTGCCGCCTTGCCTTCCTTGTCGAAGGAGATCTTCTTTTCCCCAAGCCTGCCATGCGTTCATTTGTTGTCGGTGAGGTACTTTGGGACACCATAGCTGAACAAACGACTGAGAGACAAAACCGGCTTTTGGTAAGTGGTCGCTAAAGAGAGGTAATCGCCTGCGAGAGGTGGTCGCACAGAGAGGTTCAACTGTAGCTGAATTTTGACCCCAATCGCGTGCCATAAAGTTTGTCGTGTACAAATTGTGGAAGTGAAGTGGAATTGAACCACAGATTATGCACACAGTGCGGTTCAGAACTAAATCGTGAAGAACTTTTAATCAAGTATTACTTTTTCAAAGTGTACTGACGAATACAAAGCAATTATTGCCTTCTTGGAAAACACCATGGAATTCAAATCAGCCTAAGGACTCTAAAAAACGGCTTACAACCTATGCGGTCTGAAAAGAAAGTCATCGAATATTGATGTACAAGCAGTTAGGCATAGAATAGTTTTGTACTCTGGCTTGAATTTTTGTGTACTGGCATGGAGTTTCGTGTAGTGAGTTCGAGTTTTGTGTACTGCCATGGAGGTTTGTGTCAGTGATCATCGAGTTCGAGTTTTATGTACTGACTTTGTGTTTTGTGTAGTGAGTTCGAGTTTTGTGTACTAGCTTGGAGTTTTGTGTAGTGAGTTCGAGATGTGTGTACTGGCATGGAGTTTTGTGTAGTGAGTTCGAGTTTTGTGTACTGGCATGGAGTTTCGTGTAGTGAGTTCGAGTTTTGTGTAGTGAGTTCGAGTTTTGTGTACTGACTTTGTGTTTTGTGTACTGGCATGGAGTTTTGTGTAGTGAGTTCGAGTTTTGTGTACTGAGTTCGAATTTTGTGTACTGACTTTGTGTTTTGTGTACTGAGTTTTGTGTTTTGCACTTGTGGGCCACCGTACAGAGACACTCTCTCCAGCTCCACTAACGAGGGAGAAAAGTTATTTTCTCCTGGAGAAGAGGGGGTAAGAGAAAAGAACCTCTGCTAGCAGGGTTCCGAATGATCGGTTTGACTACAAACATTAAACTCGCACTACACTGGACTACACGAAAAGTACCGATACTCTTTGACATGAGATGCTGCGATGCTGAAGCGTGCACATCTCGATGACAAGTCCCATCGGTACGGATGAATATCCAACAGAAGCTGTCACTTTTATCACCCTAGGCTGAAAATTTCCAGAAACGTTCTCCTTGGGAGAAACGGTCGACGTTCAATATCAGTGTGGATTTTCAGTAGTAAATCAAACACAGGTAGCCCAAGCTTGGGATCTGTATGATATTTAACAGCATTTGTATGGGATTTTTTAGTTTTCCATGACAACGTAAATCTTGAATAAAACTCGAGAAAAACCTATACAGTGTCTTCTTGTGTTCCTTAACTATGTCTTTGCCATGTTACAGCGAATTTCAGCAAAATTTTCTCTTAAAACCCTGGCTAACTTGTCTTTCCTTCGTATGGGTTAGGCCTAGGGTTTTAAGGGAAATTTTTGCTGAAATTCGCTGTAACATGGCACAGACATAGTTAAGGAACACAAGAAGACACTGTATAGGTTTTTGTCGAGTTTTATTCTAGCCTGAATTTCAGCCGTCTCCTCCGGTTCGTTCCTCCCGGCTGAAATTCAGGCTAGTTTTATTCAAGATTTACGTTGTACATGAAAAACTAAAAAATCCTATACAAATGCTGTTAAATATTATACAGATCCCAAGCTTGGGCTATCTGTGAATCAAATTGCCAGTTTTTTGACAGCTTCGTTCTGTTGTTCCTAGACTTGCTCCAAGTCGAACTCGCTTAGTCACTGGGTAAGCGTGCATCGCTGTTTAGATCAGTTATTTGCATGGGTAGTTCACCGATGATGAGTACGCGTGAGAGTAATTCGGTTACTTTGTAGTTTCTTCTACTTTCTCTTCTTAGGCAAAGTCAAGCATTTTCAATACCCAATACTATCCAAAATAGGCTTTAAGGTTACCGTATACCTTCGCGGGTGTCCACCATAAAAAAAAATTGCGGTTATTCTGACTGATTCAACAGCGCTATATTAATCAGATAATGACAACCTTCAAAAGTGTACGTGGTTTGCAGATCTTTTACTTTGCTTGTACATAAGTCATCCTTTAAGTTTGACTTTGAACATTTACGAGTGACGCTTTTGCTTGTACCTTAATAAGTAATACTTATTTTGTCGAAGTTTCTGTCAAAATCCAAAAAAATCATCGTATCCATTGCGCAGTAATCGCCGGTCCGAGTGTTTTGAGGCTGTTTCGTAAGAACTTCACACCTCATGAAAGCTTCTGTCAACAGTCGCCAACCAGCCAATGATCCCTGTGGCTTTTTAATATGAATGATCCAGAAATTCGCGGTACGAGAACAGTGGTTGTATTCGGTAAAACTCAGTATTCCACTACTTTGTAGTGAGATGAAAGTAGTGAGGAGACACAGCAAAAAAACAAACGAGGGCAGCAAAGCGAGAAAGAGAGATAGAAAACAAATTTGAATAAGTTTTCCGAGAATATGAAATTTTTAGGTCTAAAGAAATTTGTAGTCGCTACACGGCACGGTCAGCTCTGAAGTTTGCCATATCCTACACAAATTGTTCCTAGCCGGCAGCGGTACAGTAAATCCCTGGCTACGCAGACTAATTCATTGGGTGTTATATCGGATACGGCGGAAATAGTCATGCTAGAACTTCGCAAATTACAACTCCGAGCGAAGTTGTAGTTGTAGTTTGCAAAGTTGTAATTTGCGAACAGTATACTGAGTGTCGACCGTTTCTCTCTCTGAGGAAAACGTTCCTGGAAATGTTCAACCGAGGGTGATAAAAGTGACAGCTTATGTCGGATATTAACCCATAGAGACTAGTCAATCAACACACTGATAACAAAACAAACTCTGACGTTAAACTGTATATTCATCAAAGTTTTGTGTACCTACCTACACATGACAGAATCGAAAATGGCACACAAAACTTTGATGAATACTAAATTTCAGCCATATCCTCACCGGCCCGAGCCGGACGTCTAATAATGCCGTTCAGTGACGTCAAAGTGAATGAAATTTTTAACAAATGCAAATAACTGCCATGGCGGCTGTAAAATTAGTTCGTTGGGTCAAGTAAACAAACGCTTGCCTTGAGAAATTATTTGAGATTATGTCAAAATTAAGGCCCTTCTTGGCTGCAACATTTGCAACTTCTTTCTCGGAATTCTTCACTCTAGTCAATAGAATCCATGAGCATAATACTAGATTAGCTTCAAAATCAACATATTTTATACCAACTGTTCGAACAAACTATGGTAAATTCAGTTTAAGATATAAAGGTGCTGTAATCTGGAACTCACTTTCCGAAGAAAATAGGACAATTCAGTCAAGGAAACTCTTCAAATCTAGACTCCAAAAACAGCTCATAGAGAATTACTAATTTCATTATATTTATTTTCCCTTATATCCATCTTCTCTTCTAAATCTTGTATTTGCATCTCCCCATCTCCCTCCCCAAGATACCCGTGTGTAGTTTCATCGTCATTTAGTGCTTAGTATTATTGATGTCAAGTGTGATAATATACAATTGTGTCGTATGTTATATATATATTTCTTCATGTTTCCTTTCTTTTTTTTGTTTTTTTTGTTTTGTTTTTCGTTATCTAGTTCGACCCATATTATACTGTCTATAAAAATATATTTCTGGATACCAGACTCAATTAGTTTTCTTCTAAGCTACTTCTGGTATCCCAATACTCTAACTATGGCAATCACATTTATCAATTACACTCCATGTAAATACAGAGTATGAATAAAGACTTGTTGTTGTTTGCTTCTCAAGTGTCTCTAATTGTGTATGTTGTGAATACCTTTTTGAAGCAACAAATCGTTATAATATTTGAGGCAATTAAACAGCAGTCTCTCGCCGGAGTTGCCGTTCGGTTCGAGATAGGGAGAGAGTTACCGTTTGTAAATCATGCAGCAGAAAAGTAGAAAAGCATGGAAGGATAAAGAAATACTCTTTTACGGGAAAGAACAGTTCATTGAAGCGGAGTAGCATCCGTAAGACTAAAAATATATGCAAATTTACCACCATTAATTCCAATCACGTCATCATCAGCGTTGCTGTCCTTGGATCTTAAATCTGAGCGGTCGTTGTAGTTTAATAACATATGTTGGTCGTCCTAGCCAGCCAGCCAGCCAGTCAAAACAGTCCGATCCTGCCCTCCCTCACCAGCCAAAAAGGTGGTGGGTCTCGGGTGCAACCCCCTCTCTCACCAGCCCCAAAGCGGTGGTGGGTCTCGGGTACAACACCGTCTCTCACCAGCCAAAAAGGTGGTGGGTCTCGGATACAACCCCGTCTCTCACCAGCCAAAAAGGTGGTGGGTCTCGGGTACAACCCCCATTTCTCACGAGCCAAAAAGGTGGTGGGTCTCGGGTACGACCTCCCTTCCTCACTGTCCAAAAAGGTTGGTGGTGGCGGGTCATACCCCACCCCCTAAAATTGGGTCCCTATCGAGTACCATTGTTTTGACCTCGTCCCTTAATGAAGGAATAAGCTAATCTCGTGGGAAATTTCCTGATCGATGCTTTTATTCAAGGTAAGTTATAATGATAAATGCAAAAACCGGCCGGAATAAGGCCAACATACTGTAGAGTGTAGTTTAATAGACTGCATTGTCATAACTTAGCAAATTACTATGGGGAAATTGAACACCATGTTCGGCTGGTAAACACACAGACAATTCCCTTAATTAGGCTCTAATAAACTCTTAAAGAATGTTACTGTATTCAGTAATGCAGTCAATTGGTAAACTGAATTATTTAACTCACCGAGCACACATCAAGCACGGAGCACCTGTCCACACGTTGTAACTCGATCCACTGCAAGCCGATAGCTTTGGCGCTGACCATAAGCCATACGCGGGCTCTGGGTCTCTTGTCGTCACGCAACGCTCGCACATCAAAACCAGTCCCGGCCCGCAAATGATCCCAGGCCCGCAAATGATCCCCAAAATGGACCGCAAATGATCCTGCTCCGCAAATGATCCCCAATGGGGACCGCAAATGATCCCGTGAAAAAACATGGAATGGCATGGATTTTTGCCGTTGGATAGTATGAATGAAAGAAAAATGAAGGGATTTTCGTATGCGGTACTTGCTTATCAGTTTACCCTTTAACAACCTCGTTCCCAGGGGTCTTTACGCGCCTAATCAAAGATGGCGTCGAAAGTACCCCTGGTACAGGCTGGTGGGATTCGGCCACTGATTGGCTAGACGTTTCGCGCGCGCTGATTGGAGAATTTCGAATAGCGCGTGCATTTTTGATTTGAAAAATAAACTGGTGATGTCGTCTTTCGCATTGCGCGTTCAATATTCGTTGAAAACAACTACAAATTCATCAGAACTTAGCGTTTTTGCCTTTTTAATACTCACTTCGCAACTGGGTACCAGTATAACAATGTACGGATGGAATTCAATGGGATCACACTTCAACCGTTAACCGTTCTTCAGCGATGATGAATCCAAGATGGCGGATGCTCTTCAAAATATGCCCAAAAATTGGGCATATTTTTGGGTCACATGACGAGCCTGTACCAGGGGTACTTTCGACGCCACCTTTAAAACATGTCCATCAAATCGTATGTCGTCAGCGACATGTCCAGTCTTGACTATGGTTGCCGGATTGTTGCAATATTCAGTAAACCTATTTTACATTCAGTAAAACCGATTTTATATTCAGTAAACCGATTTTATATTCAATAAACCCGATTTTATATTCAATAAACAAGTTTTATATTCAGTAAACCATTTTATATTCAGTAAAACCGATTTTATATTCAATAAACAGGTTTTATATTCAGTAAACCGATGTTATATTCAATAAACCCGATTTTATATTCAATAAACAAGTTTTATATTCAGTAAACCGGATTTATATTCAATAGAAACGATTTACGTTCAGCGTTTTAGTTCAATAAATTATTGCTTAATATGTTCAATCCTCGACCCATTATTTATTCAGTAAACGCCATTTATATTCAGTAAACGCTATTTATATTCAGTAAACGCCATTTATATTCAGTAAACGCTATTTATATTCAGTAAACGCCATTTATATTCAGTAATTTCTGCTGTCCACGCGGTCAGCGGATGACCAAAAACCTGGGGTTGAATCCTCCTCCCTGGTTCAGTGGTTGCTAAAGCCGCAAGATGTCTTCTACTTTTGAAAGTAACAGCTCTAGCACGTGGGAAGAGGTATTTTTGTCGATAGATGTACTGCTATTAGATACTGGAAACTACGACAGTAACCCTGACTTTGGTTATCACGAAGCTGCGCTGCTTTTAAATAGACTCGAAACGGCGTTACATGTTATGCGCTCACTTCTCGATTTGGACTTAGATGACAGCATAGAGCAAGTCTTATTTCAGTTGTGTGGGATGCAGACAGAGATATACCAATACTGGAGTGAGAAAGTAATTCAAATGAGACGTAGGACAGTAAGTTTACCGGACTTAGGAGCAAGAGAGGTAAACAGGTCTGGAATTCCAGGGAGACCTTCCTTCCACATCCAAAAGGAACTTCTCGAGGATCTCCGAAGTTCTGGTTATTACACCTGGACAGATATTGCTAAGATGCTTCGTATTTCTCGTTGGACCTTATATAGAAGGGTAAGAGAATTTAACCTGGAAAATTTAGGTAGATTTTCAGACGTTTCAGACGAGGAACTGGATACCCTCATTCGAGGGTACATATCTCGCCACGGAAATACAACAGGAGAATCTTATTTGATTGGTTTCATCAGGTCCCAACGACTTAGAGTGCAAAGGGATAGGATAAGGGCATCCCTCACTCGTGTTGATCCCCAAAACACAGCATTAAGGTGGGCATGTGTAATTACACGAAGAGTGTACAGCGTTCCTGGACCAAATGCGCTATGGCACATTGACGGTCACCATTCCCTCATTCGGTGGAAGTTCGTAGTTCATGGCTGCATCGATGGTTTCTCAAGGCGCATTATGTACTTACTTTGTGCAAACAACAATCGTTCCGACACGGTAGCTACGGTTTTTGAGAATGCAACAGAAGAATTTGGTTGGCCCTCACGTGTAAGAGGCGATCATGGAGGGGAGAATGTCATTGTTGCATCACTGATGGTGTCTGCAAGAGGCGATGGCCGGGGAAGTTTTATTGCTGGGACCTCCACAAGGAATCAGAGAATAGAGAGACTTTGGCGAGAGGTTTTTAGATGTGTTCTATTTCTTTTTTATTGTATTTTTTATGCTCTGGAAGAGAGTGGCCAACTTGATCTTGAAAACAATCAACAGATGTTTGTTTTGCATTATATATTTATGCCACGAATTAATTATGCACTACAGGAATTTGGTGCTGCATTTAATCTTCACCCAATGCGCACTGAAAAGAATTGGAGTCCCAACAAGATATGGAGCAATGGTATGAAAAATACAAGTTGTGAAGGGCAAACTGCCCTCCGTGATCCAACTTTTGGTGAAACAGTACCAGAATGCATTGAACTATACGGTGTTGACTGTGATGGCCCTGTTCCTTTGGAAAATGCCAACCAAGTAGAAGTAAACCCACCCCATTGCCCAATTCCACAAGAAAGTTTGCTTCTCTTGCAACAAGTTGTAGATCCACTGCAGGAGTCAGATATTTATGGTATTGACCTCTACATGCAAGCTTTGTCTTTGCTTTAGAGTACCCATCAAGTACATTGCTTGCATTTACACTCAAGCAAACCTTGTTTGTTTGCAGCTTTCTTTGACAGAAATAAATAGAGTAAAATCAGTTCTTAGTAATGACTGTGTTTGGATTTACTGCAAGGGCTGGAGACCCGGGGGGGGGGGGGACTCCGATATAAAAGGGGTAGGGATGCTCGTCGGACATTTTCGATTTGACCCCTAAGAGGTACTAAAATGGGCGTGGCTCAAGCTTATTTTGACCCCTAAAAGATAATAAAAATGTAAATTGATAACAGCTTTTTTGTTCAATTGACACCCGACCCCTAAAAGGTACCGCTTTACATAGAAATGTCTGTGTTTTATGGTGGATACCCTAAGTGGTACCAAACTCCTGATTTTGACCCCTAAAAGGTACGACGAGCATCCATGTACCCCTCACATAAGGGAGTCCCCCCCCCCCCCCCGGGGCTGGAGACAAGCATGAGGCGGAGTGTGTTTTCCCTACTTGTATTAAGTCTTGGTTAAAGTGGCCCTAATCATTGGCTAATTCGATTTTTTAGATATTGATTCTACATAAAGTAGTTGATTATAGTACAGCATTTCCTGAATTGACTGTTGTGTTTTAGAAATATACATGTAAGTGTTTATTTTTCCAATATGCTAATGATGTCACATCAACCCAGGCATGATTTATTATACAAACACCTGTCGGTAGATACAAATGATATTTAACAACCGCAATGTTATATTTGCAGTTTCTTTCAGCGATTTTACTAAATATTTCTTCAACATCACAAAAGGGTTTCATTTGCAAGTAGAAAGAAAAGACAGTCAATGCCTGGGCTGATATCACTCATTAACAAATTGGAAACAAATGCTTATAACTCATAAATACAACAATCAAATAAAGAATTACTTTACCATTCAACTATTCATGTCATATACATTGGATATTGAAAATATGGAATTAACTTTTAGGGGCACTGTAATTAACGATTGCCCCCATGCAGTAAACCCTTATGCATCCCTGATTTTACTGTGATCTTCTTCCAATGAAAGGGCTGCAAGCACTGTAACAAGGTACAGGGTCATCTTATTATTTTATGCAGTGAAGGTAAACAATTTCCAAAGGGTGTTTTATACCAATATGTAGTTATGAAATCATGTTTTGTACCAACATACATTAATTTTGGTTTATTATTATAAAAAGTTTTTGTGTGTGTATTATTGGCAACTTCTTGTTCTAAATAGGCCTTTTACAGATACCATATTTCCTTGAATAATCACCCCTTTTTGGATTCTGAAAAAAGAAATTATCCTGGTTCAATATTCAAGTAAATATGGTACGTATAAGAGTGCACCATGGAAAAAGTCTTCATAACTCAACAGTCGTTTGAAATTCGAAAATTACCAGCATGCATTGACTACAGCGTTGTGAACACAGGGTTAACCTCAACTTGGTGTTCAACAATTATATCTACCAATGGAGAGACGAACTATTTACAACTTTGCGTATTGTTGTAGATGCAACTTCTACTCGTTCACGCTGGTAAGGGCTTTTTGGGTTACGTAGCGCCTGACTGGCTGCACATCGAATTATTAGCTCCGTGAATTTTTAGACTTTTTAGACGTTCTACTCATCATTTAGCCTACAGAATACCTTTTACTTGCTGTACCTATCGCCCTGGAATTATGTCGACCACTTTTTATTCAAGAACTGCGCTGTTAACGATTATTAATTCAATTCGTGTTACCTCGCGGACCGATTGCAAAATATGGCAGTCGCTGAAGGCTTGTGGTATTGCGAAATCTACTCGTCGTGGTTGCAGAGCAGGAGTCTTCAAACAGAGGAGTATTACATCTATTACTGGCCAAGGAAGGTATAGCTACTCATTAAACCTGGATCCTGGCCATGTACTGAAATCTACATGGTCATGTTCGAAGCTCCAAATCGACTCCAAAGTGACTCAAAGTGACTCAATTACGGGGTTCTATGAACCGAGACGAAGGAGGGTTCACGGGAGTGTGACAGATAACAATAGCAATCTTATATTTATCAAGTGTCAACCGTTGCTCCCTAGCTTGCCGAATACAGCTAAACCCATGGAATTTACGCTTCTGAACACAAGATCGGTCCGAAATAAATCGCTACCTGTTAAGGACATGATTGTTGATCGCGATATTGATGTCCTGGCATTAACTGAGACCTGGCTAAGCTCTAGTGACTTTGACGAACAAATTACTTGTGACGTATGTCCTAATGGGTATGAGTTCTACAACGTTCCTAGAGGTTGTAGAGGTGGTGGAGTGGCGCTAGTCTACAAGAAACTGTTAAGATTCCAAAATCAATCTAGTATCAAGGGGAAGTTCAAATCGTTTGAGTTTACCGATCTACTCATGAAGCACTCGTCCTCTAGCCTGCGTGTTGTAATTGTCTGTCGACCGCCGCCTTCAAAGTCCAACAAGAGTTCTCTCCCTATGTTCTTTGATGAATTTCCAAGGTTACTGGAGAGTCTAGTAACTGCTTCAGGCTCACTTCTGATGGCCGGCGATTTTAACTTCCATATTGAAGACGATAGTGATTCAGCTGCGTCGCGATTTCTTCAGCTGCTCGATACATTTAATCTGCGTCAGCACATCTCTGAGCCTACACACAGGAGTGGCCACATCCTTGACCTTATAATTACCAGGGCCGAGGAGTGTGTGGCTAGTAACTTTACGGTGTTTGATCCTGCTCTATCCGATCACTCTGCCGTTTGCTGCACGCTGTCTCTCCCTAAGACGGCATTTGAGCGAAAGGAAATCTGTTATCGTAAACTCAAGGCGATTGATATGTGCCAACTACGGGATGATATCAATAACTCTCCCCTGGCTAATCCTGATCTGTGTGGTGGCTTGGATGACCTTGTTTGCCAGTACAACACTGTTCTATCTAGTTTGTTGGATAAGCATGCCCCTTTAAAGAAGCGCATGATTACACTCCGTCCGGCTGCGCCCTGGTACACCGAAGCGATCAAGGTTGAGAAAAAGAAACGGAGAAAGTTTGAACGTCAATGGAGGGCATCATGGCTCACTGTGCACCGTGAACTCTACGTTGAACAGTGTAATTTGGTCAATAAGTGTATTTTTGACGCGAAAATGGGCTATTATTCAGCTATCATTGAGGACAATCAATCTGATCCCAAAAGCCTATTTTCTAACTTCGACAAGCTGCTTCACCGGAAGGCTGAGAGGAAATTGCCTTATTGTGATGATGACGAAACATTAGCAAATGCTTTTGCTGACTTTTTCACAGAGAAGATTGTAACTATACGAGATGAGTTACAGGTCAGAAGGGACGTTGTTAATGATCCCCCTTATGTGTTGAGTACCTACTCTGGCGTCAAATTTGAGATATTTGAGCCTGTCACGACTGAGGAACTGTCAAATCTCATCAGTACTTCATGTTTGAAATCTTGCGCCCTTGATCCAATCCCTGCATCAGTTCTAAAGGGCTGTTTTGATTCGCTGTTGCCGTTCTTCACCAGGGCTGTGAATTTTTCACTAGAACATGGCGTATTCTCCGATGACTTGAAGGAAGCTATGCTCAAACCGTCACTTAAAAAGCCGTCCCTTGATCACGAAGTCTTCAAAAATCATAGACCAATATCGAACCTGGTGTTTCTTTCCAAGTCTTGTGAAAAAGTGGTTGCATCTCAACTTAACCGTCATTTGCGTGACAACAATATCGAAGAACTTTTTCAGTCCGCCTATAAGTCTGGAAACAGCACTGAATCTGCGCTCATCAGGGTCCAAAATGATGTTCTTCGTGCTATCGACGAGGATAGATGTGTTATTCTGCTGTTATTAGATCTCTCGGCAGCCTTTGACACGGTCGACCACCATATTCTGTTGTCTAGGCTGTCTGAGTGCGCCGGGACAGAAGGCACAGTACATGCATGGTTTACGTCATATCTATCTGGTCGAAAGCAGTTTGTTTGCATCGAGAATGCAAGGTCTTCAAGTCGTCCTTTGACCTGTGGTGTCCCACAAGGGTCGGTCCTTGGACCGATCTTGTATCTCATCTACACCGCCCCTCTCGGTGATATAATGCGTCGTCATGGTATTTCTTATCACATGTATGCCGATGACACACAAATATATCTCACCTTCAAGTCATCTGTGTTGGGGGATATGGAGCAGTCTCGTGCTAGAATCGAAGCCTGTTTACGCGACATAAATTGCTGGATGCTGTTTAACAACCTTAAGTTAAACAACGATAAGACAGAGCTATTGGTTCTACACTCGAAGTATCGCGCTCGGCCATCATTAGAGTCTGTTGCCGTTGGCGATGTCCTGGTTCTGCCCACTCACGCTGCACGGAACATTGGTGTTGTTTTCGACAGCACTATGAATCTTGACAGACACGTAAATGAAATATGCAAGTCAGCTTATTACTACATTAGGAATATTTCTCAAGTTAGGAGATTTCTTAGCTATGACTCTACGAAGACTCTTGTTCATGCTTTTGTCACCTCAAGGATAGACAGCTGTAATGCGCTTTTGTACGGTCTTCCAAGCTGTTTAATTCAGAGGCTGCAATACGTACTAAATTCTGCTGCTAGGCTTGTCTCACTAACACGAAAAGCTGAACATATTACGCCAATATTAATGCAACTACATTGGCTCCCGGTAGAGCAACGCATTATTTTTAAGATCTTGCTGTACACATATAAGATAATTAATGGTATGGCGCCATCATATCTTAGCGAGCTCGTAACTCCTTATGTTCCTCGGCGTGCTCTCAGATCTGCGGATAAATTGCTGCTACAGCAGCCGATCTTCAGGCTGAAATCGTACGGCCTCAGGGCATTTTCGGTGTGTGCACCTAGTCTCTGGAATGCGCTTCCCCATGAAATCAAGAGTAGCTCTTCCACTTCTATTTTTAAGTGTAAACTTAAGACCCATCTTTTTAAACTAGCTTATTATTGACTCTTTTTAGTATTACCTTTTTTATCTTAGATTAGTATTTATTTTATATTTTAACATTGTGTTGTGTTGCATAGAGTTTTATTATTTTTATGTGATAAACGTATAGTTATAGATTTTTACTTGATGTAAAGCGCACTCGGGCATTTATGGAGATTGCGCTATATAAATACATTATTATTATTATTATTATTATGCAAAAAATAGCATACTCTACTGATTAAAATTAGTACCATCTCTAATGTAAAGTTCCCTTGGTAGCAAATGACCAACCCTAAATCAAAATATTTAGTCACTCAATAATTTGATTTAGGGTTGGTCATTTGCTACCCAGGTAACTAAGTGACTAATTGAATCAGGGACAGTAGAGTGAAATTTCAAGTAGGGGGAGCTAAAAAAGTGTGTGGGGGGCTGATATGACCAAACTAGTCTTAAACTGACCGAGTTGTTACTAGGCAAAACAATGTTTTGCCAAAAAAGCCCCCCCTGTGAATACATTATTTTAAAAAATTGTCCAGATAACAAATGTCTGGATAATTGAGGTCTGCATAATCGAGGTTCGACTGAAGTCCTTATTCATTTGCTCACAAAGTAATACACTGTATACATACACAACAATTAACATATTTCATTTGTTTATGAATATACAGTATGCAGTTTTACTGATCTAGTTTTACTGATGTATTAAAAACTGTTTTGGTAACAGGGCTCGAAATTAACTTTTTCATCAAAGTGGCAACTAAACTAATTCTAGTGTACATAATAGTAAAAAGACAGTCGAGGGGTCAAAAGAGTAAGCCACATGGTGGTGACCAGTTCTGAAACTGTGGTCACCAACAATCAAGTTTTAGTTGCATTGGTGACCAGTTGGACACAATTTTGAGCCCTGCATAAGTTGTACAGTAACAGTCCAACATATTCAGTATAATTATAGTTGCTGTACCACATACAGTTACTCTTCTTCATCAGACGCCATTGTTCTCTCTCTGCAATATATCGGTGATTGCAGCCTGCTCACAAATTTGCCAAAAAAAATAACTAAGTAACAGACAATGACATAGGTATGGGTTTAGATAATGTCAGAAAAAAAACAAAAAAAGGCATTGCGTGTATTGAACCTTGACCTCATTCCTTTTAGTATCCTCCTCTGCTGACTACACTAGAAGACATATTTGTTGTCAATAATATAAACCTTGGGATTGATAATTTCATGCAACAAAATACAGGGAAACAATGTTTCCTAATGACCCAAGAATACAGGTATTGGTGTTACATCTGTATTGTACAACAATCCCACTTGCAATCATAGACAATACATGCTAATTTCATTGTTTCGTTTTTCAAAGAACAATATATAGGGGAAGCTTTAAAGTGCTTATGAACAATATATTTTTTATTTTAGATATCAATTCTAAATCAAATGAATAGTAAAATATATTTGCTTTGTATGCTGTGCCGCTGAGTTAAAGAGGTTTTAATATCCAAAATGCAAATTACATGACATCAGGGGAGGCATCTGCAATCACTTCTTAGTGGTTGTGAATGGGCATTTCTACTGATATAGGAAAACAAATTTCTAACATTTTATTTCAACCATGGGTATATCATTTATAATTTGAAACATTTGTTTAATTGTAACCTCACCAATTTTTTTGTATAATAATAGATGCCTATTAATACCTCCTTAACTCAGCAGCACAGAATTCAAAGCAAGATATATTGTACCATTCTACTATTAACTTGATTTAGAATTGATATGTGCAGAGAAAGAACAATGGGATTGGATGGTGGACAAAAATAGACAACACTCATATTCTAACTGGTGAGCTGGAATGAGCACTCAATGGACAATCATGTTGGTGTGCCAGCTTTGGGATAGTTCCTCACCTAGCTGCAATATATATATAATGCTGATGGCCTCAGTAATTGTTTATTAAAAAATCTTGGTAGTATTTGTAGAAATGAGATTATTACCACATTTTTAAAATTAACTTCTTCAAGCCAGGCACTTCGTAAAACTGTTATGATAAATGTAGTAAAACATGAAAGAAATTCAGGGCTCGAGACTAATGGCGGTGAACTGGTCAAAGACCAGTAAAAATTGAGTTTTGGCCTGGCAGTAAGATCTAGCATGGTACTAGCCAATAGACCAGTAAGTTAAAAAGTCTTGAGCCCTGAAATTTGAATGTACATGTGTGTATTTGAGATCACAATAATTATTTTGGAGTGCAATTTAGGATAAACAACCATAATTAATTAAGAGTACATTTATTTGTAAAAGACTAACATAAATGCCTGTAGTGAACATATATTTATCCAAAATATGACTTTTTCAAAAGTGTAAAAGGCTAGCTAGTTTGACTTCTCAGTTCAAGCACAAAACCCTAGAAGTTGATATGATAATAATGCAGGGTTGTCAGTAGAAGCCAGCACTGGCAGATTTCCTCTGGCTGTCAGGTTAAAAGTAGCTGCCTGTTTTGCCCAAATCTCCCTTCCTTTATCATTTTAATCTATTCTCGTAACTGCCTGAAAAACACCAGGTAGCCTCCTGTTTCAATTTCTACTGACAACCCTGGATATACAATGTACATGTATGATATACATGAATGAATGTCAAGTCTAGTTGTATTGTTTCATTTTGTTTTCTTTACATTTCCTTCACATCCTTTCTCAAAATAATTTAAGTGGACAAACTTGAAAATGTTTTCAAAGTGTCTATTTAGAAACCATTATTTTAGCCATTAAGATGGAATATTGCTTTTTTGCATCCATACAAACCTTATATCACTTGATGTTATAACCTTTTTTTGCAAACTCAAATGTGAACTCAACTTCAAACATGAACTGGAACAGTAAATATAGTTGAAGAGCTCAGAGGAAGAATGATGTAAGTAGTATGTTTTGCCAAATTGTCTTTTTTCAGCTAAAATCATGACATTTACCATCACAATACTCAGTTTCAGTACAAGAACAAGTTTCTGTGGTTTAGAATCAATGTAAATTTCATGATTTTATCTGAAACGACAATTTGGCCAAACATACAACTTAGGACATATATAATCTTCCTCTGAGCTCTTCAGTTATCTTAAATTAACAGGGAGATGCACATTGTAAAGGCCATGTACGTCAGCACATTCCCATCAATAATGAAAAACAGAGATTAGTGCAGCTCTGGATAAGTGTGTACATTAAAACATGTTTTAATTTTAACATACATGAAATGTCAGGGCTCGACCTTAACTTTTTTCGCTAGTAGGCTAGTACAGCTAGTAAGAAGTAAATTTTCACTAGCCAAAGGGACTTTTCTACTAGACATTAAAAAATGTAACGTTTCTTTATTTAATTATATACAATCTGTTAGTCCTTCGAAGTTTCTCCTTTAGAATCATCACTTACTCTTCTTTTCAAACTGTTAGAGGAATTTGTGGAAGATAAGAAGTCTCTAATATCCACTGAAACATTGGAAACAATAGTCAATACAGACATACTATTAAAGCAGAAAAAAACAAGACAGTGGCTTGATTTATGACTACTGCATGATGGGTATAAAGCTATAATCCAGTCTCTTGGCCACGTTGATTTTTAAAAATGGTTATAAATCGCAAAGGAGTAATCATTTCTATGTAATAATTATATGCTAGTATTTGTGCAGTATAACAACAAAGGTATGATCATGGCATTTTCCAAAAGTTGTCACAGAATATTTACGCCAAAATTGAAAATCCACTAGTATTTGGCTAGTTGAGTACCGTTAAGGTCGAGCCCTGAATGTGATATTCAATCATACATTTCCAAACCCCTTATAACCTAAGTTGATAGCAAATTTAAATTGTTGGAAGAAATCCTCAAAGGTGTGATGAACTAAGGGAACCTGTAACTTTAAAAGGCATGTCTCTGCAAAGAACGTACAGGCACCATCACATCTATAATCTAATGCCACTTTCTCATCCAGTCCTAAGGGGGGGATGCTGTCCCTTGCTGTGGTAAACATCAAAACTTTCTTCATTCCTGTTTCTTTCTGATCTGCAAAGTTGTTTTAAATACAGAAAATAAATTTGTTTGGAACTGATCAAATATCATATATATTCACTAACACTGAAACAAAAGTATGTTATATCTGGCTTGTGTAACTCCCCACCCCATCTGCCAAAAGCTCTCTTTCAGAAGTAACATGCAAAAAGGATCTTCCACTTGATGTGAGTCCCACAATTTCATAGTTCCATTTCTCCCATGAGTCTATGAGAGAGCCAAAAACAGTGTCAGTGAGGTCACTAACAATTTTTTTGGTAATCACAATGTAGGTATTTAAATATGCATAATGTATGTATATAGCTTAGCATTGTAAGAGCGAGAGCAAAGGCCCTGGAGAGATCTTAGACTTTTAGTTTGTCACAAGGAAATTTCCCAAATTTGGAGTCTTAATGCCATATTTACATTATTTTGTAATTCTGTTTGTGGGAAAGATATATGTTTGTGAGCCTTCCAACAAGCTCAAGGAAGTCACAGTATACCAACGCCAGGTTTCACTGTGCATGTGCAATGGTCACAAAAATATCCATCCCTGAAATCTAAACCATTAAACTTTTATAAAATATCATATCATTTACAAATAAATTATTCTCACCATCATACACAGATGTTAAGCTCTGCAGGAAGAACTGTCTTGCTCTTTCCTTCCCTTCACTTGCTTCTTCTCTATTTGCATTTTGGAACACTTTGCTGAGCATAACATCTGGAGTGAGATGTTCATCATCTGATTTAACAAAGTACACTTTCATCATATCAGTGTGCTTCTCAATAAGGGAAAGGACATCAAGAGATTCCAATCCTTTGCGTAACTGGTCCAAAGCAACTTTTCGTTTCGTCAGCACTTCATGGACTAGGAGATTCATTGCAGCATATCCTTTGTTCTTAAGAGTTATATCTCTCACCCAACCAGACACATTCAGTGTTTCACGGACATTTGGATTTGTGGATAGGAAGGTACTTAACTCTTCTTCAGATTTAATGTCATTAAGCTGTAAAAATAAATAAGAAATAAATAAGTGACTTAATAAACTAAAACAAATTTATAAAATTAATATCTAACTAAATTGACCTATACCTTCCTTGCTATCCACTTACATACATACATTTGTACACTGCTTGTAATTAAATTAGTATAAACTATTGCTTATATTAATTTACTTTTTTTGCTTTTCAGACGTCATGCAGTGTTTTAATAGTACTTTGGATTTATGCTCCAATTAAGGCTGCCAACAATAATAGATATATTGATTGACTTCATTAGCTTGAAGTCAAGGCAATGGGGAAATAAAATATGTAGTGAATAATTATATAAAAGCTAACATGTCAACCTCAAACTATTCATTGTGGCCATTGGAGCATACATGTATATCAAAAGTACACATTTATCTGAAGTATAGATGAAATGTTTTGCAAATAAATTAATATGCTTTGACAAGTACTTACATGTAGTAGTAAACAAACATTAGTCAGGGAAACTTGATGATGTTAATATTATAAATACTATTAAAACTTTAATCCCACCACATTACAACCAATTTATTCCCTGTTAGTACTGACAATCAATAATATGTCACAATGTAACATTGTTACATGTACCTTTGAAATAATTTCACGTATTTCCCAGTCAGGAACATCTAAGACACAGCACAAACTGGCAGCTTTATCAAGATCAGCTGTGGCCACATATGCATAAACTGATGGGCTGATGCAGGGAATTGATATATCGTGATGAACTATCATGTAGCTGATCATTTTTCCTGTCAATCCAAATATGTTAGATTGAATAGCTGATGAGTTATATATGGGGACACATCTGTCTGAGCATCCCTCAAATAAGGCAGCTTCTCTAGAGAAAATGGCTTTTGCAAGTAGAGTGCAGTACTCCATCATCAGCCCTCCAGCATCCATACCTGCCTCACCAGCAAACCGCACACGCAGACTGCTACGAGTATCGAAAGAGGGGTTCTTGAATGTAATGATACTGTCTTCCCATAGAGACTCTCTGTCAACATTTACTCGGTTAACCTTTTCATCCGAAATATACTTCTTGCGATGAATGGCCAGTACATCATTCAAACTTGATGGTTCTGAGAATATATAGAAACAACTAATTTAAGTTAGTCAATGACGATTCTTTTATTAAGATGGAATACATTTTCTAAGTTCAGAGGCTTAATTTCCCCTTACTAACATTTGTCTTATTAAGACCTCTATATCCACAGGATTGTCTGATATCTAGGTATAATTAAGTTATAACCCCCTGCCCCTCCTGAATTTTCTTGGTGATGGAACAGTGAACCCCCTCAACCTCCAGAAATTCCACTTTTTAATGAACACATGGACCAAATGGAATCGTAATTTTTTTACCATTTGAAATCCAACCTGTTAGGAAGGACTTTTCATTTATATTGTTACAGTTTCTGCCTCTCGACTCCCCTAAGATTAGCTACAGTGGCTTGAATATGTTTTCCTTTCCAGTAGTTCACCAATGTGGTTGTAGCCCTCTTCCCCTGGGAAATTTATACCTAGCCCACCCCCAACCCCTCGGAATTTCCATCAAATATCCATACACTATTCACAACCAAACCCCACCCAGACCTCATCAGGCCATTTTGCACATGTATACTATAAATGATTACCAACCTTCAAAGACTCTGAAGTCGCCCACCCCATCAAGTATTTCATCAATTGTCTCCTGAAGAGTAATGTTGTTTCGTCTGACTTCAGATAAATAGGACTCATCCTTATTTGGAAAGATATTCTTAAGCTCTACTATGTCTTTCTCATCTTCTTCATCAACTAGTGACATTGATGTCAGCTTACTTGATCCTACTCTTGGCAAACAACTGTTGGACCGTGGTGCATATATTTCTTCTGTAGCTGGACTACACATACTAAAAGGTTTCACATCACGGATGCGAGAATGGCCCGCTATTGACACACATTTACAGCCTGTGATACTTGATGAAGTACAGCCTGCCAAGGTCGATGGCTGTTCAGTGAATGCATGTTGGCTAGGTGACTGTGAAGTAGACCCAAATGGTGCAGGACTACTGAAGGTGGATGCCTGTTGAGTACCTGATGAATCTTCTCTTGCAATAATTGAAATGGAACTTGATGACCCAGACCCAGTGTCATGATCAGTGGATGATGTTAGTCCTCCTATGGCTGATTGTGGCTTTTCCAGACGAACATATAACTTCCCTTGTCCTGCTATAGACTTAATTTGAGGAAAATCCCACTTGTGCCCCTCTTTACAGGCTGGTGTGGAAATTAGTTTTCTGGACACTTTAACAAAGGAAAAATCCATTGGCGTTATCCCGGATAATCTGGATGTCAAAACCTCCACAATCTTCAACCTTATCACATACTCCTTGTCATCTGTCATCAAGTCAACCGTTCCAGAAAACAATATATCGTCTTTTCCTAAAGTATAATTAGGAAGAACATTAGGAAGGTTCCCACTTTCATCGACAAATTATTCTCGATCCATATACTCTACAACCGAAACTTCGAGGGTTTTTTCCTCTGGCTGTTTTACTGGCTTAATATTATTTGTGGTGTATTGGTGTCCAATACGTCTTCGCTTGGGGTGCTGAGCACTACTACCACTAGAAAACGAACGACTAACGGCACTGCCCACAGACATGGCATTCGATCTAAGCAGGTCACGAGCACGACCTATAACTCCAGCTAAGTTCCTTGAGGTTGTAGCTGAACTGGAAGAAGGGCCTGCCAAGTCTAAAGGAGTAAAGATCAAAGACACTTCTTTAGTTATTAACCTTATTATGTCTTTCGTTCTAAATAATCATGATGCATCAATGAACAGAAAATCAAGGATAACTCACAGAGAAACTTACCATTAACACCATCATTTCTTGCAGAGGCTATTCCTCTTTGAATTCCCCTTTCTACGGCATCTTCAAGTTCTTTTACAGTAAGTTGGCCCGCCATATTGGAATTTCTGCAGAAGCTGATGTTGTCACGTGATAAAAATGGAGGCAAAACCGCCCGCTGACCACAAAAGACTGCAGAAATTATTGAATATAAATTTAACGGTATTGAATAAAATATGACGTTGATTGAATACAAATCAAAGTTATTGAATAAAATAGCGAAAGATACATACCAAATAGGGTTTCATATAAAATGTGGTAGTCATTCAAGACAAAATAACAACCATTGAACAAAATTAGCATCTATTGAATATAAAATCGATTATTGAATACATCGCGATGTTTATTGAATGCAAATCCGATCCATAGAATGTACATCCGGTATATTGAATATAAATTTGATTTATTGAACATAAAATCGGGTTTATTGAATATCAAATCGATTTATTGAATATTAAATCGATTTACTGAATGTAAAATGGATTATTGAATATAAAATCGTGTTTGTTGAATATTGCAACAATCCGGCAACCATACTTGACAGCCTTCGCAGTGTCTGTAATTGACACTCGTAAACAAGGCGCGATTATGCTCGCTCCTGGCTGTTACGCTTGTTATTACTTTTGCTATTTCTTTGAAATTGTTTCCTTGTGTGTTATAAATAGGAGATATGAGATATCTGGAAATGAAAACAAAATTGAGTCAGAATAATTGACCCGATTCGATTAAAAAAGGTTAACCGGTTTTTGGTAATAAGAACGGTCGACGAAGGACTCGGGATTAAGAACTCTGGATTACTGAGGAACTTAGGATTAATAAAAAATAATCTCAAAAAAAAAAAAATTTCCAAAGCAAATAATTTTCTTTTTCCCCCAAAAAAAATGTTTTGTGTTTTAAAAAAATGACTCGGCTTAAAAAAAAATTAATGGGCCAAAGAAGCCACCATACTATGGGTTATTTTTTCTTAAATTTAATTTCTTAAATTTTAACTTTGAGTCAGAATACTCCCGATTAAGAAAAACTATAAAAACTCGGGATTATTAACAAAAAACATCTAAAAATTCATTAACCCAGGATTAAAAAAATAAAAGAAATTGGTCGTTACGAGCCACCGAAGAAGGTACCGTTGGTATGAAAAAGAAAACTAACTTGATGCGAATATTTTGATTTCTAAAACATTGAATCCAACGACCAGATTCCATGCCATTCCACATTTTTTCGCGGTATGATGTGTGGTCCCGGGATCACTTGCGGTCCATTTTTGGGATCATTTGCGGTTCTGTACCGATCCACTATCCAGTGGCGAAAACATCTATGCCATTCCATTTTCTTTTCACGGGATCATTTGCGGTCCCCATTGGGGATCATTTTCGGAGCGGGATCATTTGCGGTCCATTTTGGGGACTATTTGCGGGCCGGGATCATTTGCGGACCTGTACATCTCTCTGGAGATGTGTGTCTGATTTCCTCAGACTTTGCATTTGCTGTTTGCATTCCTCTTACCGGGTCACCAGTACTTACACTGCGAGCAGATGTTTCTCATCTCTTTGCCTTTCCTGTAAAGAGATGAGAAACCTCTGCTCGCAGGGTACCAGTACTAGTTTTGCTGCACTTTATATATACATGTACACTGTACGTAATTTGCAACCCCTACAAATCAGTAACGAGAAGAAAAAAAATGTTCAAATGCACAAACCCTAACCCGGCCGAATAAATGCAGCAGTCAAAGTGAACATCGATCAACATTCTTATTAACTCTTGATGTTCTCGGAAATGTCAATCGGTTTCACTGCAACATCGGTTCAATAAATGTTTTACCGACGTTGAAGAGATGTTCTCAAACTTACGAATTATTCATGATCGCATGATGGCAGGCCACAAATCACCGGGCCCCTGTTAAATAGTTCTTATACCCCACCAAGTGCATGCAGTTGGATACCCAGTAAAAACCTGTATACCAATCAATAGTATAACTGGCATATACCACTTTATTAATCTACATAATCCATAACTCTGAAATATTCAGGACACTTCAAATTTACTAAAATAAAAGTCTGTGATTACATCATAACATAAGGAGAAGTAAAGGAAAAGATAGGAATAGACCAGTTCGCGGTAAATTCCGACATTTTGAAAGGGGTACCAACATGGCGCAAAATACAGTGTTTGTATATGAATCGATGGGAATCCGATGCCAAATAATAAAAAAATGATCCGTAAAATCGAATTTCTGAAATATTCTTCAGTTACAAACTTAAGATACCAGGAAAAAGATTAATATATCGAAATTTGAGGGATGTAGCTGTGCGTGCAATCGTGTTTTCCATACATTGTCTGTAAATTTTCACGCGGAATTTGACTCGTTTTTACAGACAATGTATGGAAAACTAATAAACACGATTGTACGCTTCCCAGCACAGCTACATCCCTCAAATTTCGATATGTTAATCTTTTACCTGGTATCTTAAGTTTGTATCTGAAGAATATTTCAGAAATTCGAATTTACGGATTTTATTTGGCATCAGATTCCCATCGATTCCCATACAAACACTGTATTTCGCGCCATGTTTCCACCCCTTTCAAAATTTACCACGAACTGGTCTATGCCCCCTACTTCTATAGTCCTCTGACTAGATCTGAGAAGGTATCAAATGACAGATGAATCTTGATGTCCAATGAAACACCATATCAAGATCGCTCCGATTAGTTCAAGACACTGAGCAAGACACTTGCATTTTAAACACGTTCCAAAAAAGGTTGCAATATTACAAATTGTAAATTATGGTATAATGTTGAGAGTTTACAATAACTTTAACATAATATTGGTACATTCCTACGGCAAGACTCAAATATCTCTGAATATCTTTTCCGCCAGTACGTATTCACTTCTCAAATTTAAATTGTGTCATCAACACCATAAGATATGCTTCACAATCATCTGATGAATTCATAAGTTTCTTACCAAAGTAAGATATTCGGTGGATTATATTTCGGTTCAGTCCTAGCATTGTACCACTAGGAACTTTTTAAAGTATTATTTTTGTTAATCACTAAACTTCAAACCACGTTTTTAAATCACAGTGTTCTCCAACTTGGTTTGGTAATTACCAATCGGTAATTACGAAACTCAGACCTGCGTGTTCGGTAATTACCAGACTCAGACCTGCGTGTTTGGTAATTACCAGACTCAGACCTGTGTGTTTGGTAATTACCAGACTCAGTCCTGCGTGTTCGGTAATTACCAGACTCAGACCTGCGTGTTTGGTAATTACCAGACTCAGACCTGTGTGTTTGGTAATTACCAGACTCAGACCTGCGTGTTTGGTAATTACCAGACTCAGACCTGCGTGTTTGGTAATTACCAGACTCAGACCTGCGTGTTTGGTAATTACCAGACTCAGACCTGCGTGTTTGGTAATTACCAGACTCAGTCCTGTGTGTTTGGTAATTACCAGACTCAGACCTGTGTGTTCGGTAATTACCAGACTCAGTCAGGACT
Organism: Actinernus sp. WN-2022; assembly: GCA_030867875.1. Classification (NCBI taxonomy): domain Eukaryota; kingdom Metazoa; phylum Cnidaria; class Anthozoa; order Actiniaria; family Actinernidae; genus Actinernus; species Actinernus sp. WN-2022. The sequence continues at coordinate 63,712,263 of JAOWCC010001501.1, read as the reverse complement.
GCGTGTTCAGTAATTACCAGACTCAGACCTGTGTGTTCGGTAATTACCAAACTCAGTCCTGTGTGTTTGGTAATTACCGAATTCACAGGGAAAGAAGGATGATGGTGGCATAATAAATGAAAATCTGAGGAAAGCAAAAAAATTATGTTACATGCCACCTGATTCCATTGTAGTATTACTAGTAGTAAGGGATAGATAGAAGTAAACGTTTGTTGGAAAGCACAAAATACTACTGAATTTAATCTATGTGTGTAAAATGTTGGCTGTTTTAAAGCCATTTGTCCCAAATATTTAAACTTTGGAATATCGCACTCTATTTTGGAACGTGTTTTTAATATTAAAGCTGCAAGCTAAGCATTACTTCAAAGTTAAAATGCCACTACGATCAATTCTTTTCATATCAATGTTTTGCATATTCACTAAAGTATAGTTGATATGTTATTACCAGCTAAATCGTTTTTTTTTCGATACGACGACAGGAAGTCTTATTCAGCTTTGAACTCCTATTTTTTGAACTCCTAATATTGAATCTCATCGTCCGCCCAGTTACTGGGTTCAGCTTTATTCAACGGAAGTGATGTCATACACTCAACGCTCGCCTGCACAACACAACGCCTTGGAGGCATACTTCTTCTAAAAACGTCTTCACGTACAAAAGAAGAAAGTTATATTTATCATTGCGAGGTTGGCTACTTCTTTTTATGCACACTATTTCGCGCGACGTGGTTGTCGTGAGTGTATGAAATCACTTCCGCTGAATAATGACAACGGCTTCCAGTAATAGACCAGTTCGCGGTTAATTCCGACATTTTGAAAGGGGTGCAAACATGGCGCGAAATACAGTGTTTGTATGGGAATTCGCACAGTAAATGTGAAAGAGCCATTTCGGCCCCAAATATGGAGCCAAAATTTTGACCCGCATTCGCCCCTCTTTTAATAGGACCATTTTAGCACCATAAATTAGGGCCACTTTGGATGGAGCCGATGAGGCCAAAATTTTGACCCGCATACGGCCCTCATTTAATGGGGCCATTTTAGCACCATAAATTAGGGTCACTTTGGATAGAGCCGTTTTGGCCCCTAAAATGTGACCTGTATACGGCCTTGTTTTAATAGGGCCATTTTGGCACTCATAAATTAGGACACTTTTGGCTCCCCTTTTATGGCTGCTTCGACCGTTTATAAGGGGCTGTTTTCTACTAAGGAGGCACCGTTTTTTGAGTGCCAAACAGTTCTGATAAAACGGCTGTGTTCCGTAGTCGAAAATAGCCTCTCATAAACGGCCGAAACAGCCATAAAAGGGGAGTAGCATATAAGATAGGAAAAAAACTATTAGTAATGTTCAAACATCAAAGACAAGTTTAAGCGTGTTATTTGTTATTTTAACTTTAAGTTTTTATTATTACTATATTTTATGGTTTTCTAAAGTACAATATATCCAGTTATATAAATGATACAAGTCATTTTGATTTTCACTCACTACGTGGCAGTTGACATTTCCTTGTTTAGCTTCGGATGATTTGAAGGCTTAAAAATCTTCGAACTCGCAACTTCAAGGCCTGCAAGAGATAATAACCAATACAACTTAGAATTTAGCTTTTAAAAACTTATAAGTAAATCGTGCGTGGCGTAACAACCGGAAAACAACAGGAACTTCTTGTGTTTCGAAATCTTTCACCTTTACCCCTAACAAGCTTTTATCTTAGTTTATATTTGAGCTATTCAAAGTAGGTTGGCTAATACATCGATTTGATGGTCGTGTTTGATAATTACGGTAGTTAATTGATCTTTCCTCATGCCCGGCGAACGAACGAATTCAAATACGCCGCTCAGCACGGTTGGAGACTGTGGCTATATCTTCGCATTCCCCTTCAGTTCATACACAAATCAGCTTTGTATTCCGAACTAAGCTACACAGAAGTCATTACTGCGAGATGTTCGAGTTAAAGAACAGTTTTACCGAAGATTATTGAACATTTAGATGAGCGAATTCTTACGCGGCCGGGCTCCCGAGCGGCCGTCTTTGACGGGTCAACAAAGATACCGGTGAGCTTTGGCTTTGATTGCACGATGGAAAAGCATTTTACCACAAAATTCGCAAGAGTTTTTATTTTTTTGTGTCGCGATCAGAGGAGGGTGATCACGCGTCACAGGACTTTTTCAGCCAATCAGAACACGGGCAATTTTGTCTGGGTTTTGCCTCGAGAATATCCATGAAAGGGGAAAATATTGCTATGTGCGTCCAGAATATTGGAGTTTAGAAGCTAAGTGGATGTATATCGACAGAATATTATCAGAAGATCAGCCATGTGAATTATCACTTCAAGGTAAGAGGGATTACTGGTATTTTTTATTTGTGAAAGTGAAGATTTAGCCCATTTTCATCCTTCCATATCTAAGGAAACGATTAATGAAACTTATTTCATTTTTCATATATCAATGCTTTAGTCCATGTTAAACAATTTAAACCACAAGTACCCCCTTGAACCTCTCAGCGTTTTCTTGCAATTTTGCATTTTCTGCGGCCATGTTTGTGACACCGATACGGCCAAACAAGAACGACATGTGAGTACCTGTATAGCAACATTCCAAACGAGGAATGGCTATAAAACACTTTATATGAGACTTAAGGCTATTCATAAGTATCTGGGAACAACTTCATTGTATCGAGTACCCTGGTAGATGCTTTTTAATAATTCATTTTCTCATTTTTGTCATACGAACATTCAAAAACATTCAACAAACCCTACTGCCCTGGCTACTGAACCAAATTGGATCTCAAATCACTCCTTGTTCGAGTTAAACTGTTAAAGAGCATGAATTTATTCATGAAAAGTCTGATACCAATACTGTATTTGTCTGCTAGGCATTGTCAAGTATCTACTGGTGGTCAGTAGGATCAAATTAAAGACAGCAATTCAAGGAACTGAGCTGTTGTATTGCACTTTTTCATGAGCCAAATGATCTAGAAGCAAGGCAGAGAAGGGGGGGGGGGGGCACTCTTGTTTATGTAGGTTGTTTACCATTTACACAGAAATCCTGGTCGGTCTGAGTTTGTTTAATGGTATACAAAATATTTCAAATGGAATTTCCCAATCGGAATAACGTTTACAATTTGTAAACAAACCGTTTCAGATGAAAAAAACTCAGCATAAGGCCTGGAACTGGTACGACCGACTGGGAATTGTAAAATAATGGTATCCGATTTCCAGATTTGAAATTCCGGATGGGAATTTTGGACTAATTTTTTAGATGTTCCATTAATTTCGGAAATTTTCAACGGTACAAACCGAAAAAATGTTTACCATTTATATTCCAACCGAAATGTCCAAAAACTTCGTGTAAATGGTAAACAACTGTAGTGTTTACAATACGAATTGGAGCGTTTTATCGGCCTATGCGATCTCGAGGTGAGAAATTGCTCGAGCCGGAGGTGAGAGATTGTATAGAACGATAACAACACTCATGCAAATGTTGTAAACTATACATGTTAAATGAAACTATATGATATTGCGTGGTTCCAGAAATTATAATTATTTCCAGAGGATTTTCCATGCAAAATCTAACTCGCCAAACAAGTCACGATGGCATAAAAATAATATAGACTTTACTGATCGTTGAGCCCAGAGAATAAAATTTGCAGTCATTTTCTTGCCAGCTTTCTTATCTGTTCTAAAAACTACAAAAACAATACATTTCTAAAGAGTGTGTGCATGTGGTTGAAAGTGTAAAGCAGACCTGTAATCCTATATAGCTGACCAAAAAGCCATATTGGTTTCTGCATTACCCAGTTGACTTCATCACAAGATGGGTGCCAAGCATGAGGGGAAGGTAACTCTTTCACTGCCAAGTTCTTTTAAAATTACATAAGCCTAACCGCCAAGTTATTTTGTATTAAATTATTTTGTATTTATATTGTAAGTTCTTTTAAAATACCATCTGGCTGCATGGCCATCCTCATATCTTCATTTTCAAAATGTAAGTCAACAAAAGTTGCCCATGTCGTCCAATGGGTAGGGGACAAAAGTCGCCCATGGCGGTGAAAGAGTTAATTAGTTTAAGTTTTTCGGTCCATGTTATTAAGTAATGGAATTTCCGGAGAAGAGGCGGTTTGCTGTAATACAAACAAGGCATTTCTGGAGATGTGTGGGATTACAACTTAAACCCTGGTATTGGAAAATCCTGGGGTGGGGGTCTTAAGATAAATCCCTTCCATGAGAGGGGTATGGATATTTTCTGGAACCACACAAAAAAAATACGTTAAATTTTGATGGCAAATGTAAAAAAATGAGTTCAGCTCTATGGTTTACCAGTCATGCACAGTATGCACAAAAACAGCTCCCACATTGATTGGACAGTCTATGCATGAATAGAGAAATTGTACATGGACATTTCGTATGAAACTGGGATAGGGAAAGTCAGTGACCTGTTGAAACCTCCCACCAACAGACACTAGCATAGTGCTTGTTGGATACAGAACTGACAATTATTAAAACAACAGCGTCTGTATCAGTGATACAAGAGTATCAGTGATACGGCCATTGATGTGTTATTAGTCAACTGTATCTGTATATCCGATACAACACTGATGTTTTATAAATTAGTGTTGTATCAAATATACAAACACTGATGTTTTATTAAGTCAGTTCTGTATCAAACAAACACTAAGTATGAACTGTAAAGGGAAAATGCTATTTAAATAAAAATAAAAAAGCCTCCCCCCCCCTCATGAATGAAATTAAAACATTAAAACTTAGATGACCCCCTATAAAATTGCTCAAAACTTTATTGACCCAACCCCCCCCCCCCCCCCCCCCCGCCAAAAAAAAAAAGATTGAAAGAATGCAAACTGCATATACATGTAATCTATTAAATTTACTATTGTTTCTAGATTTATGGTATTTTCCATGATACATTACCTTTGTTTAGTACAAAACATACATATACATATATTCTTCTGGAAACCTCCTTCCAAGATGGGTACTTGAAATTGTACTGTTAATTTGTACATCATATTGCATTCTAGTGCATCATATTGCATTGCTCCATAGTCTCAAATAAATAAATACATGAAAAAGAGTTCGGCATTCGCATATAATTAATCTCCTGGACACCAATGCCTTATCTGTCCTATGGGGATGTCCCTTTGATCATGAGCTTACAAGGCACGCTTGCCCAAAATAAAGTACGTTTTACAGGCCTAAATAGTCGCTGAATAACTCTAACCCCAATCCAAACACGTTCTAAAGGTTTTCTATGGTTATATAAAAGCGAAAAAACATCGAGTGGCCGATATAGGTATTGCTTGGCCGATAGTGGGTTTTTCTGGCCGATAATGAGTAGGCTTGTCAACAACGGACATGTTCAGTCGATTTTCAGGAAAAATAGTGAAACTCGAAAGGAACTGTCACAACTACTAAAGACACGAAGAAAGAAAAGCATTGGCAATAGCCCTCTTCGTTATACGACTAGTACTAGTAGCGATCAAAGTAAACTGGTCGATAATAGGTTAAATTAGAAACGAAAATTGCCGAAAAGTTAGCACTCTCAAGGTAGCTTTTGTGTGTGTTACCTCGCGGTACCGCCATGGTTTATCTGCAAAAATGTAGCTCGTTCACTGTAATCAACATTCCAAAGGATATGGGAGGCAAACGAGAAACTAAAGGTTGTCATTTTTGGCTAAATTCTCGCACCTACGCAAAAGGGGAGACTCGTGAAAGAGCACTAAAAAACTTCCCGAAAACTCGAATGAAGCCGTTATTTGAAGCAATATAAACGCAGTGGAATTAAGCCAAGATGACAGTTTATCTCACCTTCGGTTACATGAGTGAGTTTAAGGAGGACTGAATACTCTGGCTAAGAAAAATGGACGTGAGAAACTCAAAAAGACACCAAATGCTAGAGCTCCGCATACATCGACTGCATGTGACGACTGACTTGAAAAGTCTATTTGAACCATGATCCTTTGCGACGCGTGATCACCCTCCTCTGTGTCGCGATATTTTGCCGTCCACGTGAATACGGCACGTGATTGTCATGCGTCAACCAATCCGATTGCACTGTTCACGTGAATACGACACGTGTTCGCCATGTGCCTGTTTTTTTCCCGTCGACGCTCTTTCTCTGCTAGCTGATTGCGAAGCCGGACGTCTTTCTTCTCTTCGCTTTGAAAGTGCAGTTGGATTGAAAGTTAAAGACCCAGGGTCGACCATCACGCAGAGCGCGCCCCACACTTCCGAGCCGCCATTTTGTGAGAGTCGAAAAGTCCAATATTTAGAGCGAAGTGAGAAATCCGTTTCCATCGCCAGTTTTCCTTCATCTAACTTTCGAATAACGTTCATTTTTACTTTATTTATTTATAACTTAACATTTTGACAGCTATTTTTACCAAAAAAAATATTTAGATCAGTATTATTTTGAGTGAACCGTCTCGCGGTCTGGTGCGAGATAGACCCGGCCTTTCAGCCAAGAATGGGAAGACCGCGTTTACCTGGCAATGCTCGATGCATAAGACTTAGATCGTCTGTATTTTAACTCTGGAACATAAAGAATGACAATCTTGGCAACTAGCGTATTCGCAGAGTATCTGCTACATCTTCAAACTCCTCCTAGCCCAAGGACAAGGTGAGAAATGACTTCGAGTCAATTTAGTTGGGTGAAATAAGCTTACCTTGGATTATTTACAGTGAAAAGGTCCTTTTTGTTGGTTTTTTATTTCAGGCATAGACGAAGAGCAAGGCGAGGACAATAAATCGAGACACCATTTCGACTATGAATTATCGAAGTCGAAGATGAACAGGAATTTGAAGGTAAAGAATGGTCGTAACAATTAATTGAAATAGCGAATTGCGGTCGTTTCGCCCGAGAGTCGATTCGCCCGGAGTCAGTTCGCCCGAGGTCGAAGTCGATTCGCCCGAATCCAGTAGTCGATTCGCCCGACATTAGATTAGTTGAAGAGTTGAACAGTTTTAACGAGAAAATCGAGAACCATTGGAAATGTACTTCAACCCAGGACGGAACCGGTCGATCGCCCACTTATTTAAGTAATCGAAATAAAAGTAAATTGAAACCATATTGAGTATTTTGATTTACTTTACAACTTATCTGAGTTCTAGATTACAACATACCCCGTAACATATACTTTCACTTTTAAAACATTATAGCGAACTCAAGAGAGCATCTAAAATCGTCTAAAATCGCCCACTTATTTAAGTAATCGAAATAAAAGTAAAGTAATGCATACTTTCACTATTAAAACATTATAGCGATGCGATTTCAAGAGAGCATCTAAAATCAGAGAATAATTTACTTCAACTCGGTTGTTATGACGCCGAAGCCAAACTAAGACACCGATCTATGTGATTGAATCCATGTGATTCTTTGATCGATTTCAATGGAATAAGCTTTTCAGTGGGCGAACTGACTCCGGGCGAATCGACTCTCGGGCGAAACGACCGGTTACCGAAATAGCATGTTGAAATGTGCACCGAAAAGAATGGCATTAATGAGAAATTAAAAATGTGTTATGAATTTGATGACCTACCAAGAATACTAAAGTACAATATTTGTATTGGACAACATGCTACACGTATATTGAATTCAAGGGATTAAACCAATTTGCTACCACAACCTGCAATTGCAGTTATCTTGGAGTAATTGCAGAATACCCCCTCCTTTGGTTAATTAATAATTCATTTCTCGACTTTTTCATTCCAACCTTCTAAAAACCTAACCCTGAAATAATAATGAAAACCTAACAATTTCGACCCAAAATCATTCATAGAACGAGTCTAAATACACCTGAACTAAAGTGAAGAATTTAGCGCAGTTTTCAAGCGATCTTTTGAGTGGAGGGTGTATTCTGCAACTAAGCCGTTTCCTCAACATTCCGTACCCCCTCTATTAATGCTTAAATTTGTACTGCAGAACTTTGTCTAAAACTAAACTTTGTTTCATGGCTACAGGTACCCCTATTTCATGAAAATTATCCTTGCTGCTGCTGATCACAACATACATCTCTTCTGCAAGCCTGTGGAGACCAAGTCTGAACATAGGAAGTTTTCAAAAAGAACCCAGAAGCACCATGCAGAAGTGAAGGATCGAGGAGAAAATATATACATACATGTATGCCTACTTCTCCCACATGACTGCTCAAATGCTGTAAGAATAGAAACAGTTTGAGGGCAATTTCTTTCGGCAGTCTGATGAAGATAACTTCAACCGAAAGGACATTAGTAGTAAACGCAGGCAGGTTGGGCGCAAGGGCTCAACTGGACAGCGGTCTTTTTCGACGCGGGCTCAATAATTAAGGCGGTTGCCATGGCAATGCCCACAACGCCCCTTGATTCGTGACGTCACAGGCCGCCGCAGGGAGCCCGCGTCGGGGCGCGTGACGTCACGGGGTCCACAAGGAGCGGTGGCTCAGCCCGACCCACCGCAGGAAGCCCGGTCGCGGGATTTCTTTAGCTTGAGGGAAGCGGAAGGCGGTGGGGCTCCCCGTGGGGCTCCCGGAAGACGGCGGCGGCGGCAGACGGTGTCAAAAGGAGGGGCGCCGCCCTCCGACCGCCATTGCGCAGCATGGAGGAGAAGACGCTACACGACCGCTTGCAGGAAACACTCCTCGAGTCGGAGGAAAAGATCGCTCAGGCCTTGGCACGGTTGCCCGTGTTGGCGCAAAGCGTGCACGACCACTTGCAGGAAACGCAAACGCTCCTCGACCAAATCCCGGTGGCGGCGCGGGGCCAGAACGAGGCCTTGGAGGTCCTCTTGGAAGACAATAGGGATCAGTGCAATTTGGTGCACGGGATCTACCACTGGCCTTGGTACCGCGATGGCGAGAAGAGAGAGACCATGGACGCCAAGGCCTTCGGTCGGTTGCATGCTTTGGCGACCAGCGTGCACCAGGACTTGGAGGAAACGCGGTTGGTGCTCGACGGATTACCGGAAGAGGCCTTGGGTCAGGACAAGGCCTTGGACAAACGGCATAGCGAGAATGCGGCGTTGAGTGAGGAGGTGTTTTATACACACCAGCTGCCTTGGTACCGGGATAAATGACCCCATCACGTATCGAGTATATCACTTCTGTTTAATCGCCCTACGGGTCATTCTCCACCATTTCTTGTTCAGGGCATCGCATTTTGCGACGCGGACCTCGTACCTTTGTGACCACCCCGGATTATGTGAAGGACGCCCCGTACGTCTTTGTGACGGACCACGAACGCTTCGAGGTAGCACACCTGATGAGACGGTTGCTGTACGCGTACAATACCGTGGTGTCGTTCGAGGAGGCTTTGTACTGGTGGCGGAAGAACAAAGACGACGAAACCCGAGGCCAGTACTGGGAAACCATCTTCAACCTCTTGCGAGACCCCGGATGGGGCACCGAGTTCCAACACAGTGGCTTTTGGGTCGACGTACGCCAGGAAGAGAAGCACCTACTAGAGCAACGGAAGCGATGGAGGAAGAAGAAAAGGGAGGAACTCCGCGGCCTGGCCTACCCCCGCTTTCGGGTCGACCTGCGAACACGCCCCCGTAACCTCAAGCAACGGAAGCGCTGGTGGGGGAAGCAAAGGCAGGAAGCGATCCTATTGCGCCGGCAATTCCTCCGGAGCCTACTTCCGGAACACCCGTCTATTTAAGAAGACCGAAGGGAACGACGTTCTCATTGCAGACAGACCGCGGTCATGAGTTATTACCCCACCCACCACTGTTTCTGTGTGACGGAGGGTCCGAACGAGCCCACGCCCGTCGAGGCGAACTTGGTGTACGCGGGCGAGCAAACCTACAATCCTATGACGAAATGGTACCGGTGTGGGACCCCCTTGGACTTTAAGCAAGGCATTCTAGGCTGTAACTTTTACGCCAAACCCGAGGATGGGAAACGTCTCTTTGCTTGGTGGTGGCATGAATTGAAGAAGCACGGTCCCGAGGAACCCCCCTTCTGCTTTTTGGAAAGCTTTCACCGCTGTGAGCACAACCTTAACGCCAAAGCCTGTGTGTCACACAGCAAGCAAAACCCTAACCGGATCTTCTTTGCCTGTGATGCCAAACCCCCCAACAAACGCTGCGACTATTTTGAATGGGTGAACACCACAGAGGAGGAGGAGCAGGTGCGCCAAGAGATCGCCGCCAGGGAAGACACGAGGAGGAAGGAGAAAGAGGAGCCGGAGGAGGAAGAAGAAGGGAAGAAGAAGAGAAAGCTTTTCGAAGAAGAGGGCCCCCTCTATCAATCATGGACTGGCTATTTCTAAGAAACGAGTGAGACAGTGTACCCTAAAAACATTTTATTTAATAATAAAATTACCAACCAGGTTGCATCATTCTCATTCTCATTCTTATCCCCCTAGGGGGTGGTGACAGAGGAGGTTTCGTCTTCAGAGTCTGGTAAAGGACCCCAAACCTGAAGTAGCGGTGAACACACGACTCCCCAGAGGGGCACCTTAGTCTATAGGTAGGGTAGTAGGCTCTTTTATCGGCCAGACCTCCCTTACTGAATTTTAACTCTTCCAGGCATAGTTTCCTAGAGAGAGAGAGGAAAAAATTGTTTTAGTTCTCTTCCCACCATTCTGACGTCAGGGCAATACCCAGGGTTCTCGCACACCCACAATCCCCTGGGGGAAAACAAAAACAAAAATGTTCTAAGGCGAGCATGGAAGGCCAAGTCGCCGTCATCATCCGAAAGCGTAGCCTGGGCTGACGGCAGGTGTCACAGAGGCTTGACCCCCAATCGTACAAACGGGCGTACGCGCACCGGTTCTGATATACCATTTTTAGGACCACCCGGTAATCCCGTTCACGCAGGCTCTTTATGAGGGTACCCCTAAAAGAGAGAGGAAAAAAAATCACATCAGACATTCTCTTCTTCCAACCATTCTGACGCCAGGGCCATACCCGCGGTTCGGATATATTCATGCCTCCATAGGGGGTCACAACAACAAAAATATTGTAAGACGAGCAATGTCTTCGCGAAGACCTGAAAGCGAAGCCTGGGCTTACGACAGGTTTTGCACAGGATCGACCCCCAGTTGTACAATCGGGCGTACAGACACCGGTTCAGACAGGCCATATTTGAGACTACCCGGTAATCCCGTTTACGGAGGCTCTTTATCAGGGTGGCCCTAAAAACAAAAACAAAAAAACACACGGTCAAAGGCTACTCGTGTTTGGACCTCTGATGGAGGTAAATTTGGTGTAGTACCTCCCGAGGCAGTTTAAACCATTCTCTAGGGTCGGGGACCCAATCCACAGGGAGGGTATGTTCAAAAACGGACCTACAGAACCCCCGTTTCCTAGAATGCCAACACCCCGATAAACCAATCCAGGTCAGCACGGTCCCCTCCAAGAGTTTGAAACGAATGTTGGCCTTACGGCAGAGGAAACAAAAGTTCCGTTTCCAAAAGAAACGGGAACAGTCCTGCAACAGTTTTTTTATCAGCTGACGGTCGTATCTATGTATCATGCTCACTATCCCTAACCTTTCGCTAGCATGACTGTCCATATGGGCAAAACACCCAAAGGTGTCCCCCAGTTCCTTCAAGATGGCCAAGGTCGGGGCAAACAAGTTCTGGTGGGTGGACAGGTAGACTGTCAATTTGGGGACCACCAAGTACTCGCCAATGCGGCACAAAAGTTCCTCTGGCATGCCTGAAGGCACCAACCAGACGGCAGCGCCCATCATGGTCCAGGGTTTGTTGGCATAATAATACCGCACGTAACTGTCCACCATCCGATGCACCCACGATTTCACCATAGCCTTGGTAAACAAAAGAAACGATTACTTTACAAACAGAAGAGGACGAATTTTCCCGACCACATGGGTGCTGTCCTCAAAATAAATATGGAACCGGTATTGGGGACGTGTCAGGGTGATGGGTTGGTCCCAGTCCGTCACGAGTTGTCCCCCCGTGGTCAGGTACGGCTGTACTCTAGCGTCCCAAGAATCCACCCCGTAACGTGGGTCCGTAAAGGTAGAGCGCGGGCGCAGGACCCAAGCCTGGTTCAACTTGGAGGAGACGGTGGGCAACGGTTTCAGAAACACCACCGTCGGTGGCGATGAACATTTAAAACAAGAGGCCAACCGGGCCACCAACTGCCGGTAGGTAGTCCCTAGCGGAAAGCAGATGCAACGGGGCGACCCCCCACTCCAAAATAACACTTGCATCTGGTTAGATAAAAAAAAAGTCTTAGTCCCATTCGGGTAAGTTCTTGAGACGCCAGAGTTCCTGCATCATGCCCTCCCCTACCAACACCAACACATCGTCTACGTACCCTAAACTGTCTTGGTAGTAGGGCTTCCCGTTCTTGAGTAACGTAATCTGGATATAATCCTGAGGCACTTGGGCTGCGGTACTGATCAGAATCGTGCGTCGGCCTCCACCCAAACGATCAATTCTAAAATCACAAGCACAAGACGAGGTCAGGGGACCAATCTGGCCAAAGGGTGTGACATTATTACAATCCTTCAAGAAACGTTGCACACTTCGGGCTCGACTAGAATGGACTTCAAAGAACATACCTGCGTTCCTTCCGGAAATGGATGACTTCCCCTCGGCGGGGCACTCCTCTATATACCCTACAAACCCGCCAGAGGGAGGGGGTGGGGGACCCCCCTAGACACAGGGGAGGGGGAGGGAGGACACCCCCTAGGCCGTGGGCCTTTCCGGTGAGCACGAGGTTCCGGTCTGGAGGTTATAAAACGGAATTTCCACCCCACGGTCCTCACACCATTTCCGAAGCCGAACAGTAGAATGACTCAAGACATCACCAGTATCATGGACATGGATGGCTATCCCGTGCAGGGTAAGTTCCTGTGTAAAGAATTGGGATGGTTGAACAAAGGAGCCCAGGAAGGCCGGGTACGGCATTTTTATTACAAGGATCTCCTGTGGAGTTTGTCGAAGAAAGACCAGAGGACCGCCCGCTGGATTTACACCCACGTGTTTGACATGCACTACGGCTCGCGGACCATGACAGACTTGCCCCTTTCCACGTTGCCCAGTGTGGTCTCCACCTGGTACCAGCAATCGCCGAAAGGTCTGGTAGGGTACAAGGGCGGCTGCTACGAGAAGACTCTGCTAGACCACTTGGAGATTCCTTGTGTGAACTTAGAGGCTTTCGGGTGCCCCAAGTACGAGACGTTACGGGAAACGCACCCCCACGGGCTCAACAACTGTGGTCGGCACGACCGACGAGGACTACACTGTGCGAAGTTGGAAGTGGAGGTGTTTGCTTCGTGGCTGGGATGGCCTTGGCTGATGTAAAATAAAACGTTGTCTGTAGAGTTGTAGCGGTGTAGTTTATAGAACAAAGCCGGCCTCCGGATTGGGTGACGTCGTGAGGGGGTTTCTCTATATATATAGTGAATCCCCCTCACGAGGTCACTTTCCTTTTTTTTTTTCAGTGACCGATGCGGAAATGTGGGAAGCCCTAGACCTGTTGGGGGGGGAGGAGGCGGTGCAGAAGGATTCTCTGGCCTCCGACGAAGCTCTGTGGGAGGCTTACGATACCATCATGGGTAAAGAAACCCTAGAAGAGGAGGAGGATTCCCTACCCCTCCCCTTGACACCGCAGGAAGAGACCTGGATCGATCGTCTGGTGCGAGAGAATCCTGCCTCCTCGACGGCCGTCCTGATGGAGATTGAGGAGAGGGACTCGTGGCCCAGCCATGGCGACCCGGTATTGTTTACGCAGCTTGAAAAGGAGGCCGCCGACGCCACGGCACGCGAGCGTCAAAGGTCTTGGCATCAGGCGGTGGAGGACTTGATGGCCACCCTTCCCGACGTGGAGGAGGGACAAGTGGGGGGCGGCCCTACAAAAAAAGCAAAACAAAAACGAGGAGGACGACCCTAAAAAAAAGCACACAAAAAACGAGGAGGACGATGTGATTCAGTTGACACGCACGGACCATAACAACTGTAAACAATTTCGATGTCAAAAAAATGCTTACCGGGCCACGGTGCAGTTACGGCCTCGAGCATCGGTGGCCGAAGCGGTGTTGGCGGCCCGGAATGCCTTGGCGACCATTGTAGATCAGGTCAAAGGGGAAGTCGACGCTCAGGAAAAAGATCAATTGCAATTGACGCTGCATGGTACGGGCTTGGACAATCACATTGCGTTACCCTTTATGAACGCGCATGAACTGACGGTGGACCGTGTGATGCGCAACGTCGAGAATGTTCAACAATCCCATAAGGAATTCCTTATGGATGGGGTCCTGGAGGTCTGGGTCAGTCACGTGCAAAACCCAGCCGGGTCGGGACGCCCAGCGAATGCGAACAAACGCCTGTTCAAACACAAAAAGAAGGAGGCTGTGGAGGGGTGGTTGGGGACCTTGGAACAAAGGAATGGGATACGCTGTTCCTTTGTGTTGCTAAGAAACACATATGCTGTGTGTCACTGGAGCCTAGTAAACATTGTTTTCCTCTATAGCCAACGTGAAAACATTGTTGCGGAAGCAAATTTTGCCTCATCGAAACAAAAAAATGTCTTTGAAATGCTTCAGAAAAATGTTTTCCTTCCTGGAAGATTGATTTTTTTTGCGCAAATTTTCCCGCGGACTTTGACTCGTTTTTACAGACAAATGTATGGAAAACTAAATCCACGATTGCATGCTTCCCAGCACAGCTACATCCCTCACATTTCGATCAATTAATCTTTTACCTGGTATCTTAAGTTTGTATCTGAAGAATATTTCAGAAATTCGATTTTACGGATTTTATTTGTCATCGGATTCCCATACAAACACTGTATTTCGCGCCATGTTTACACCCCTTTCAAAATATCGGAATTATAATAAACCGCGAACTGGTCTATTACCTTAAAACTGTAAAGAAATACGTTATTCTTTGTGTACGAGGTTTGAAGTTTCTCAGCTGTAGGATGTCCGGTGTCCGCGGGGAACAGGATATCAGGACACGTGACTTGTCCCTTCGTGTGTACCGACCTTTACGTCTGCGAGCGGGCGAGGCGCCCGGCGTGATTTGTTTTCACTTGTGTGGGTTGTTCTTTTATCTTTTGTTTTCCATATTGATTTTCTTTGTTTTTTTTATGCAACGAGCTCCGCTATAAAGAGATACGAGGACGACAGTAACAAATTGCATACAAGTGTATCACAGGCAGCTTTAAGCAGAGAGTGAGCCATTATGCACTAGTCTAAATCAACCCCCACCCCCCCCCCCCTCCCCCTCCCCCTCCCACCCTGTCCCGGGTTGGGGGAGGAGGAGGAGGGGGGGGGTTACTTTGACTAGTGCATTACCTAAAATCAAAAATGAATAAAATACCCTGTCTAGACAGTACAGTACAGGTGAAAATATTTATAGATTTTATGATAATTTTACTTGACACGCGCCATCAACAACATCCGCGCCAAGTGCCAAGGCATTTCATACAATTCTTAGTAAGGGGGTCGGGACATGCCTTCAACGGTAATATAGTTGTTTTTCCCTGGTAACGCCGAGAAGATATGCCACATTCCCTCGTTGAATATACACAAAATGAGCACTTGATCAAGTCCAAATCCATCTTGTGGATAGGGCGGGAAATACACGTGCAGACGTTACACGCAGTTCCTGTCACGCAATTCTTGAGATATCATTATATCACTGAAGTGATTTCATCTATTTCGGTGATACCACATTTGATTTCATGGATTATACACACATTTTGGTATTTCAACGGAACGAACAGAATATTATGCACAAGATTGAAACAAATTGAGTCCGTAACAAGGTAGTAACGACATCAGAATGGCTTCCCGTTGCTGAATCTAAACGGTTCTAACTTGGCCAACTATTCGATGAGCATATAATAAAGGGCTTCCAAGAAAACGAAACCATTAGGGTTTTTTTTATTATGAAAAGAAAACATCGTTTCTTTACAGAATAAAAACTAAAAACTTGAATAGAGAATCGGCTGAAGAACCTAAATACGACTGTACGTGCATTTCTACTTGTCACTCATTCACCCCGCTACAGAGGCTCGCAAAATTCAGAGTGACTCGCCGGATTAGAAGCTGTATTTAAAGCGTAGAGTAGTTTGAAATCCTCTATATATCATATTCAAAGAAAATTCATTGTCTTTGACCCAATCAAACAATTTTAAACGAAGATACTGCCATAAACTATGAGTACCTATTTTGCAGCTTTGACTCCGTCAAACTCGACAATAATTCAGTTACTTTAGACATCTGCATATCGGGTGATGGACTTGGTCACCCTTCAAAACTAAAATAATATTGAAAATGAATGTGCATTCGAATTCTTAAAGCAATTATTGGCAGAACATCTGTGAAGTTCACCGTATTTTCGATTTTAATCGGGAAAAAATCGCCGTGTCGCCATATCGTCGTTTGTTTAATAACTGAACATTGCGGATTTTGAGAGTGCGTAATCTCTAACCCAGCATTAACTTTACAGAGATTTTTTTTACCAGATGCAAAGATCTATTGTAAGTCAATCTAGGAATATTTCTAAATTCAAAGAAAAGAAGGCCGCAACTCTGCAAACGGCCATTGCCAGACAGCATTTATCGGGTTTTAAAAAGACCTATTAAAGTAGCGTTAAATAAAAATTCGACAGAAGCGACAAAATATAAATAAAATTAGTTGATTTTGGTTTTAATATGCTGACGGGACTTAGTACTAAAGCAGGTAAAAATATTATCTTTCTACTTAAAATCATTTGCGATTGCGACATGTTACAACATAAGGTATATTTTGCTCTGATTTTGAGCATTTCAGGGGGTCAAACAGTTTGATTGTCATATCTCAAAGGCCTTTTACATTTCAGCCAAACTATTTCACATGGGACATTAGCTAGTTAAGATATAAATGTGTGCCAAGTTTAAAGGAAATCGGAGAGGTGCACTGTAGACTCGTCTGCATGGTTTTCACATGGACCCTCTCTTAACAGCTTTGCATACAGTTCCTTTAAGATACCCTGAGGCGAGAATTTCCCACCGCCTCAGTCCCCTTGCGCCGGCCTGTGGACTGTCTTAATACATCAGTTCATGTTTCTTTCTGATAGTGTGGGCGGGTTTTCCCCACCTTTGCTGAAGAAATTGTTAATTTACGTACATTACAATCGTTGGAATGAGGTTTAAATAAAATCGTCATAATAGTGGCCAAACTTACTCCAAACTGAGACTGGCTATCATTCTCTTATTATCTTTCTTCAGCAAACGAGTGCGACGACACACAGAACTCTTGATCATTTCATTATAAGCAAATGACTCGATATAAAAGTTATTAAATGCATGCTTTTCACCATTTCTAAGATCCGTCAAATCACAGTCTTGAGAAGACTGAATCAGATCAGTAGGTCTTGCTTCTTTAAACTTTGATAAAATACAAGACCTGACAATGGGTTGATAACTAAAGCAGTTGTATTTATTTAGCATCTTCTCCACTTGAAATCTTGCACCGATCCGATCCTTGAAATATCAGACTCCATCGATCCCCGATCCGGTAGATAGAACGGCAAAACATATTCATGATTAACTAAACAGTTCACCACTTGATGTGAATATCATAGCGTACACTTTAGGGAAGGAGCATTTAATATGAAAAGGAGGGGTATGAAGATGTTGAGGTGGTGTACGGTCTGACAATATTTTAGGGTATTCAAAATCTTCATACCCCACTTTCCATATTAAATGTACCTTCCCTTATAACAGCTCTGCCTCAAGTGCTTCTAGCCTGAAAAATCTGCAGATCAAAATCCCAGTTTTAGCCATATCGGTCGCCTGATCCATGCAAGATCGATCACTTGATTGACACTTGTCATGTTTAACCAATAGGAGAGCTGCGTTCGTGGATGAACGCGGGGGACTCTAAAAGGTATGCCTTGCGTGCAGCTCTTATTTCATTATCTACCCTCCCCCTCCGCTCTGCTTCCCTTTTCTGCTCGCCCCATTTTGACCGCGTGCCACAGGTAGCACAATCCGAAACCAAATTAGCAAAAAAACACCCACAAGAGCCGCTAGCGGGCTTTCATTGTTCAAGAAAGTGCCAGTTATTTCTAGAAATACTGCCTAAAAAAGGAAAGTAAACACTTTTTATTTTTTTGGACATTGCTATACTGACGACTACACACCACAGAGATCGGTCCAAAAGCAATGTTCACGGTATTTGCTTATATATTTTCTATTATAGATTTTTCTACCGTAGGTCTTATATATAGTTCCGATTATTCCTGCTATTATCATCTGTTTTAAGGCTGGTCGGGCCAGCATATCTATATTTCTCGCCAAAGCACTGACACGTTGAGTTCAGATCTGCTTGGTTTTTGGCTTTTTGCCATACGTAATGATGACGTGTGACCCGATAACTAAGCTTTTCTGTGAGCTCGCAACTAGATCGCTCATACTGTTTGCTATTCCATACTGACGAAACTGCTGTCTATGGCTGTAATCTAGTCCGATCGCTTTTCGTGTCAGGCCTAGCTAACCGTAGTGCTTTGTGTTAGAATTTACGCTGTATATCAGCTTTGCTGTAGTCTTCGGACGTTTCATTCTTAATCCATTGCTCGCACACACTTCTGACGATTCGTTATTTCTAGTTTTAAAATATGTTAAGATAAATATGATTCCAAGATAACTGGTGAAATTGCCAAGTTTGAGATGCTGAAATAATTTGCATAAAATATGTGTTCGCGTAATTTTCACGTAAAATTAATGAAAAACATTTCATAAAACAATATGTTTTCATAAAATTAGTATTGATTTTAGCCAATAATGCATGCTTGCACTAGCACGCATACACATCATCCTATAAACATTTTCGTATCATTATTTTCGTATCACGTTCTTATTTTACATGAACTGGCTCTTTTTTATGTTATCGCCTACATAATTCTCAACATAATCATAATCGCTCTCAACTCCTCTCAAAACGCATGCTCTGCAGGCTATACTGGGTGCTATTCTCGGTGAAATTACTTTTTTCATGATATGGTTACACTTGCTTCGGAAGCCGAGGTGGCGCAGTGGTTAAGCGCTTCGCCTCTCACCTCTGTGGCCCAGGTTCGATCACCGGACGCGGCGCCATATGTGAGTTGAGTTTGTTGGTATCTCACGTACGTTTAGATTGCCTCAAATCCTACCACTCAGTCTGAGCATGCGCGAATGATCACGGGCTCATTTCAGCGGAAACACGTAACAAACATTTCCAATATGCATATGGTGGACAGCTTGCAAGTTGTAGTTGTTACGGCGAGGTGATTATTGTTGCCTTCTATTGCACTAAATAAAGTACGATTGTGAAATTACCTGTAATAAACCTAAGGAGGAAGGTAAAACTAATGATAGCTTGGAGGCAAAGTGCACACAAAAAAGTAAGAGCCTTCGTAAAGTAGCTTTAAAGAAAGACGTTCATCGATTACGGAGACGGATCGAAAGACAAATGATGATAGTGTCTGAATTATGCACTGAGAAAAAAAAACACTAACTCGAGTTTTCCCAACAACGACACACAAATACAACTCATGAGAAGTTCCTTTACTGTAAAATAAAATATTGTTTTGCTTATGGAGTTTTTTTCTTTTTGTGTTATTGAAGACTTCCTGACCCCCATTTTGGCGGGAATTCTTGGCGCGAGCGAAGGGGGGAAATCTGAGCTGGCGCGCACGCGATTGAAACATTTAAATGCCCTAATGTTTTTGTCCCTCGGTTTTCATAGTTTCGGAAATGGATTATCATACAGAAAAACTCTGTGAATTTTGCCGAATTTGTGGGAGGCATAACTCCAAAAATAAGACCAACCCGCAATATAACTACACACGGGATGTGACTAAATTTCAGTGTTGTCTTGACCGCTGTTTTCGGCCCCACCCAACAACGAAGAGTGACCTACCCCAAATTCAACCACCGCGGTTTTGCAACACTTGTTACCGCATGACATCGTTCGAGGCGAAACTGGAGAAAGGTGAAACTTACTACCACTCTAAAGTTTCGAAACAGTGGCACCCTCATCGAGCTGGGTGTGAGGTCTGCAAAACAAAGGCGGACGTCCGGTAAAAACTAAGCGGCGGGAACAGAGGGCTTCGGCTGTCATTTTATCCCAAACCAGTACCAAGTAGTAGCGCCACGGCTAGGGTGATCGCGCCAGCGAGTTGCACTTAGGTTTTGAGGAAAACACACCACCCTCCCTAATGGACAGCATTGAAAATCTTACGTGGCCAAACGATACGAGGAACATTAACGTGGCAAGGCTCAAGTACCCAATTTGTTTAAGACTTCTAGATAGACCAGTGATCACTGCCTGCCAACTTGTTTACTGTTGCGCCTGTTTGGCTAATTGGGTTGCACACAAACGAAATCGTGGGGAGGGGGGGGGACCAGACTGCACTGTTTGTAAAGAAGTGCTTGACCTTCAGGCTATACGTCCTTCCCCTCTACACTATAGCAGGCTATGCGAGCTGAGTCAACTGCCCAAAGGAAGGGTGTCACGCACAGGTATCTCTTAACCGCCTTCAAGATCATGTTCAATTTTGTTGCGGTGATGGGGCCAGGACCACCGAAATCATAGCATGCCCATCGGAACAAGGAGCTTCCAGATACCATCCCGTTGAAAATCCCCTTGCCAGTGAATTTCTCCAGTTGCCCATTGGCCACGCCCTTCCCACAGCAATGGAAGAAGTGATGACCCATGGAATACGAATGCCAACAAAGCATACAATTCAAAACTGGAAGTTCACAGGTATGTGTTTGTGAGAAATAGCAGGTTGTTGTCTCTCAATGTTGATCAGAGGCTTTGTGGGGCTACATTACTAAGACAACAGTTGAGAATGATAGATTACATACGTTTATTGTGAATTTCAGCATACTAAACAAATACATATTTTTAAGGTCTCCGTGACTGCATTTCAGTCTGGCCTGTGCAGTGGCCTTTTCTACACAAACTATAAAGTATTTTTTAACTCGTTAGCCACCTGTTTGTTTGATTAAGATATATTTAACCCGGATGAATTCGATATATATGTTAAATATCTTGATGTTTTCACACATAATATATAGTTGTTCCTATATTTCTATCTTGTAAAATACATATTTATACATACAATATTATACATGTACTGCAAGTATCTGTGGATAGAAAACCGTGTAAATGTATAAAAAGTTTAGCACTAAATTATGGTTGGTGTCTTGCATGCTATTGATTTGCAATCAATCTCCATCAATTACGTGGTGCTGATGGTGAAATATAACATCAATTTTTAATGAGAGTATCTACCTCCCAGATTTGGCTATAAAGTCAAGCAAATTGTATTTTTTTTTTCGTGTGTAAAGTCAGAATGCTGAGGTACGAAAATGTAGCCCCCCCCCCCCCCCCCCCCCCCCCCCCCACACTTTTTTGCCAAAGAATATTTTGCCTAGTTACTTCTCAGTCAATTTAAGACTATAGTTTGGTCATACCCCCTTTTTTTAACCCCCCCCCCCCTCCCACTTGAAATTTCGCTCCACCGTCCCTGATGTATAAATGTAATAGATACATAATGAGTGGCTGTGTGTTATCAGATTTACAAACTCAGGCAGTAGGCCACTGTTTGTAAATCCAATGACATGTTTTTCAGTTATTTTTGCGATATAAACTATTTCAGCCAAAAAAATCAAAGCCAAAGTTTATGTTAACGAGGGCAAATACAGATGACACATTCATTACCTTTGTTTTCCTTCATGGCAAATTATTAATGAGTTTGATAAATAATTATCAAGGTTACATAACAGCCTCCTGCTTCTACATTTTTTTAAATAGTCATTTTTTCATTTTGGTTACCGGTGTATACAGCCAATCATAGTGTTAAGGATTACAATTCCTCGTGTAAAAAGCAATCTTGCCAGCAGTTCTACGATACGACGTTGAAGTAAGGAGCTTAGTGGCCACCGGTTTCAGGTTTCTGGGTCAACCCTTGAGTCTTCGGTAGTGCAGCAGAGGGATGAAATCAAGAAGCTAACCAGAAAAGAACAACAAGAACTAATGGATGGCATTAAACAAAAAATCTTCGTGTCAGCAGAAGTTGCTGTGGCAATGCATGCAGATGTTGACCTGCCATGGAATAAAATAAGGCTGTTAAACATGTGTGTATTTGAGTGAAGAAGTTGATCCTAGTGGCTATTTTATAAGATTTTCAAGAATGACAATTACATAGTAATAAATCCATGTGTATGGATGGAATGGTCCTTTTGCAGGATACAATCAAATGGTTGTACCAGGTGGCTGAAGATTTCCAACTTCATTTATTGAAAAGTTGTTTGGAAATGCTATTTTCCAACTCCAATCAATTATAAGTTCATCTGTTAGTGTCGATCTTTAAAAAACTGTGTTTGTGAAGATTTTTTCCCTCTAGTAAAGCTTTTCACATGGGATCATGAGCTTAATTAATTTGTTTTGACTGTTCCTGCAAAAGGCCTATTCATACTTCTTATTGGACCCAGCCACATGCACCCCCCCCCCCCCCCCCCTCCTGCCAAGTGGTCCCAGTTACAGTAATTGTACATTAATTTTGCTCTATATTTTTATCATATACATGTATTAAATTATGCCAAGAACACACAAAATATGCACAAGAACCCACTAAATATATATGAGTTGTTTGCTGAGTAGTATATACAATGGGGGGACTGGGCCACATCTTTATATAAGCCCTCCTTTCCCCATTATATATCCCTACCCCCACGAAAAATCGTCGAAATTGTTCCTTTTATAAGCCCCATAGTCAACACACATGTTCCTTATATAAGCCCATATCCAACACACATGTTCCTTATATAAGCCTCCCCGATTCCCCCAGGAAGAACTACCACCAATACACATTTAATGCAACCATTAATAAACCCCTATTAGAGATATGGTATCATCATATTATGAGGTTATACCACAGTTACTATATCAAAACATCGGAAGTATACTATGGCTAATATATTGTACCTTCCTATAGAAATCTTGACTAAGATCGTAGAGTATGCCGGTCCCACATCATTTGCAAGCATCTCTTTGACTTCAAAACATCTAAATGATGCAGCATCTCTAGCACGCTATAAAAACGTAGATGAAGAATTCCGTATACGAGTAGTCCTATTCGGGCTTATGTCTGCTCATAACGATGATGAGAGAGATAATTTGGTTAAGATCTTCAATATTTCCGAGAACGACGCATACCCCACCTACGACTATTCTTCTTACGGACTACAATCTGGGATCGATTATTATGGGAATTTTAAGTACTCACTCTTCGACTACGACTCTGACAACGAGCATAACTACGATGGGGACGTACTAATCAATGCCTGTAGGGATGGTAATTTTGGTCTCGTTAAGTGGCTCATTACGCGCCTCAAGTTCGACATAGACAATGATTACATCGAATGTGCACTATGCTACGCATGTGAAAATGGCCATATTGATATCGTTAAGTTGCTCATTAAGCATTCCAAGCACTACTACGGCTATTATGGCACATGTGAGGATACGCTATCCAAGGCCAGTAGAAATGGCATTCTTAATGTCGTTAAATGGATCATTGAGAACTTCGATCTCGACATACGTGATAGATGCGTCAACCGCGCAATACTTGATGCCTATGCTAATGATCAACACGATGTCGTTGAGTGGTTTGTTAAGCACTTCAGTTCACCATAGAGGAGGACCACGATAGTTACGCTATACTAGATCCCCGCGATGGGCAGTCCATCATACGTGATATATACTAGTACTTGAAAAAAAAAAAAAAAACGGCCAACTTAATGTAACCATTAATAAATCCTAATTAGAGAAATGGTACCGCTATATTATAAGCCATAAAATGCGAGGACATAATCAGTGCCGATGGTTAACAATTGGCAGGAGAACTATTTGTGGTAAGAGTTGTTTATTCGAGTGCTGTAAGCAACATCGACACCAGATCAGAGAAGGATCGTTTGAGCCATACCCCTGTCGTTTGTGTGGAGTTGGGACTCAAGCAGAGACGCGACTTTGTCGCTCGTGTGGTAATGTAACCGCACAGATAAACATGATGCGTAAAGGTAGGAGGGCTAGAAATGATTTCAACGCCGTATTGACTGACCTTGTTATGAAGAATTTACCTATAAGGGAACTGATGCGTATAGGTAGGAGGGCTAGAAAGGATTTCGACGATAGAGGCAGCAGGCAAATGTAAACGATGTAATAAGGACGAGCTGGTTGTCATTAACGAGGTTTGGGAGCTAGTGGGGACTTGCCCTCAGTGTGGAGAAGGGAGCATAAAGCAACTCGACCCGTCTCGCCTTCCGATAACCGTTTCACATACGCCCCTGAATGCACACCTTCTTGGGTGCAAAGGCGTCTACCCGTATGAATACATGGACAGTTGGAAGAGGTTTCAGGATGAGCTACCACCACGCGATGCTTTTTATAGCAAGCTTTCTGATGAAGTAATCTCAGATGAGGACTATACCCATGCACAGAAGGTTTGGAAAGCATTTGGTTGTCAAACTATGGGAGACTACCACGACCTATATCTTAGAACTGATGTACTTTTACTCGCAGATGTGTTCGAAGGCTTTCGAGCGACGTGTATGAAAAATTATGGCTTGGACCCAGCTCACTACTATACGAGCCCTGGTCTATCGTGGGATGCATTGCTAAAGAAGACCGGTATAGAGCTTGAGCTGCTCTCCGACTACGATATGCATCTTTTCATAGAGAAAGGGATGCGAGGCGGCATTTCGATGGTCAGTCGACGTCATGCAAAGGCCAACAATCCGTATGTGGCAGAGTACGACGAAACCAAGCCCACTACGTACATACAGTATCTGGATGCAAACAACCTATACGGATGGGCTATGAGCCAAGCGCTACCAACTGGAGGATTCAAGTGGTGCAACGTAGCAAAGCTACAGCCTATCGAACAACTAACCTTGAGTATCCTTGATATCGCGAAAGATGCGGATAAAGGTTATATCCTTGAGGTAGACCTTGAGTATCCTCTAGAACTCCACGACGCTCACAACTCGTATCCACTAGCCCCAGAGCGTATGAAAGTACAGAAAAAATGGATGTCAGAGTACCAATGCGGACTACTAGGTGAAAGAGTATTCCCAATCGAAGTCGAAAAGCTTGTGCCCAATTTATTTGACAAAGAACGCTACGTCCTGCACTATAGGAATCTACAGCTATACATATCTCTTGGCATGCGATTGAAAAAGGTGCACCGAGCACTACGATTCGACCAAAGTCCTTGGATGGAGCCATATATACGTATGAATACGGACCTTCGTAAACTGGCTACGAGCAATTTCGAGAAAGACCTCTACAAACTGATGAACAACTCAGTGTTTGGTAAGACAATGGAGAATCTGCGTAAGCGCGTGGATGTTAAGCTGGTGCGTGCAAGAGAGGAGGACAAGCTTCGGCGGCTGATATCAAGTCCAACATTTGCTAGATCGAATATCTTCGATGATGGCCTCGTAGCACTACACATGCATAAAAGCAGGCTCGTACTTAACCGCCCAGTTTACGTTGGTATGAGCATCCTAGACCTATCCAAACACCTGATGTACGATTTCTATTACAACCAACTTCAGCCTCAATATGGTAATCGATGTGAACTTCTCTACACAGACACAGATTCGCTATTGCTTGAGATCCAAACCGAAGACGTCTACGACGACATGGCCAAAAATGTAGACCTATACGATACAAGTGATTACCCAAAAAACCATCCACTATACGACACTACCAATAAAAAGGTTTTTGGAAAGATGAAGGATGAGTGTGCAGGCGTTGCCATCGTAGAATACGTTGGACTTCGACCTAAGATGTATTCGATCGTATGTGCAGACACCAAGGAGATTCGGAAGGCTAAAGGAGTACGGAAATATGTTGTGAAGAAGCACATGCGACACGAGCAGTATAAGGAGTCTCTTTTCGATAGGAAGACCTTCAGACATGGAATGAATATGCTGCGAAGCATTGGGCACCAGATCTATGGTCTGCGAGTTAATAAAATCTCACTTTCGCCTCTGGACACAAAACGTTGGATTTCCAAAAATGGAATCGATACCCTAGCCCATGGGCATAAAGATATCTGTTTACCCCAAACCGACCTAGCTTAAGATCCCATTCGGAGGTAGTTCGGTATCCGGTGGTACGACTTGTAGCTCTTCACGCACAAATCCACGTGTTGGTTGTTTCTTCGAAACCTGTGGCTCCACAACTGGAGCATACAAATAATACAGAACTGGCTGACCAGAAGAGACCATACTACGTGAAATGCTATATGTTTCCAAACTCCATATAGGGTCGGTAGCACGCCTTCGTCCACCTTCTAGCTCACCAGGAGCGTATAGATATCGAACGCTGACGTAGAATGGAAGTCTTTCCTCTTTGAGACCAACTAGGCGTCGAAACCGTGCTGGTTCTGCTGGTTTTGATTCGATTCCTTTGGAACTCGCAATTGCTACCGCTGGTTGTTTTCCTGTCAAACGAGTAGCTTCATTGTTCAAAGCTTCGATAACTGCAGGTAAACGAGCTACCCATTCAACCGATCTATCGTCCTTTCCCTGCGAAGCAAGCACCATTTCTTGAGCATATTGATGGCCAAATAGCCTTTCGGATAGGGTTCGGTTGAATCGCTCAACGATTGCTTGATCTCGGTGAATGTCCACACGTCCATGCCTTACGGAAACTTTATGCTTAGCCAGTAGTGGAGTAACGGCACCCATGAACTCACGACCTGGATTGACTTGTAAAAGTTTTGGCCATGTCAGCGGACTTCGCTTGTAGATTCGCTCGAATGCCGCAGCGACTTCGTTGGCTTCTTTAGTGGCCAATGGCTCGGCTTCTTTATATCTAGATGCGACATCCACAACTGTAAGTGCATATTTGTATAGTTTTCGTCCACGCCCAGGACGATCGTGTGGAAGAAAGAGCAGATCGGCTTGATGCACCTCGTTTGGCGTAGAGACATTGAATTTAGGTATCGGAACGTATTGAGGAGGCGGTAAATAGATCTACCATATGGCTTGTTTTTCCAACCACGTCCGAGTCGCATCTTCGGATGCGTTGGCCGCAGTGGCAAGATGTTTAATCGCCGCAAATCCTTTCCAGTAGCCTTTTGGGCTATAGTAAGTATTCTCGAATACCTTTCACAGGGCGAAAATAAATGTTTCCGTTGACAGAAATACGACGTAATCGTATGGAAACGTTTAAGTTTCCGTTGCCGTATTCATTAATATCCGTGCACTTAATCATATGTTTAAGTCACGTTTCCGTTACACCGTAAACGTCGGAAACGAACAAAAACCGCACTCTGTTTCCGTCATACGTTTACGGTGGCAGAAATTCAGGTTTACGAACAAACGTATACCGATGTTCACGGTAATGTATACCTATGTATACGTGACGTTTAAGGTTAGCTCTAGCATGACCGTAAACTTTAATTTCTGTCATCGTAAACTCATGCTTTTTGGAATATACGTTTCATTAACTTTGTGACTTTCTTTTGCTTCTTCATTATCTTTTTTTTGAAGACCATGACAAGATATTTGAAATATATAGCTAGATATTTCAACATCAGTAAATATACAAGATTTTACATAACACTTCATCTTTTATTATATCAGGAAACAGTTTTATCATAAAACATTAAAAAGACACTGACAACTAATCACTTTATAGAGTTAGTTAATACTATGAGCAATGTTCATGGTAACGCACATGAAAACAAAAGCGTGATCGAGGAAAAATAAAAGGGAACATTTGGTTCAGGGTTGCCGTGCTAAAAACCTATTAAGCTTTAAACACTGGTATGTAATCAACTAAAGTCGATTGAGGTATGCTAACCGCCGTGGAAAGCGAGTAGCAGCTGAAAACCCGGTTTAGGAGCAACTTTTCTCTCGCAAAACTCTTTTGCTTTGAAAACCCGGTTTAGGAGCAACTTTTCTCTCGCAAAACTCTTTTGCTCTGACGAAGGGCTAGCGCTCGAAACGTCAGCTGCTACTCGCTTTCCACGGCGGTTAGCATACCTCAATCGACTTTAGTTGATTACATACCAGTGTTTATCTTCCCCGCCGACGCAGACCAAAACTAGTTTTTACAGGAACTAGTTGCCTATCATATTAAGCTTTAAGACTGCCATTATTATATAGCTGGACTAATTAGATAATTAGAAATATGACGGTATTCAAAAACCTTTACTACTTTTCTAAGGTCAGCTGTATCGAATCATCTCTGCCAAAATTTGTTTTTGTCACTGTTAAATCAAATTTGTTTACAGAAGATTTGGTATCCGGGTTTTAGTGGGGCAAAAAAACGAATTCCGGATTGAAGACGACTCAGCAACCAAATGACTGTTATTAATGAAAGGTAATCTTATTCTGGACAGATAT
This sequence comes from Actinernus sp. WN-2022, assembly GCA_030867875.1. NCBI lineage: Eukaryota > Metazoa > Cnidaria > Anthozoa > Actiniaria > Actinernidae > Actinernus > Actinernus sp. WN-2022. The sequence continues at coordinate 63,683,904 of JAOWCC010001501.1, read as the reverse complement.
AAATCGCAAACATGAAAACCCGGTTTAGGAGCAACTTTTCTCTCGCAAAACTGGTTTCGGTTCCATGGTCACATATACCTATCCACTCATCATACAAGCCCTGCTGGAAACTAACATAGCTGACTGAATGATCACCCTTTTCTGCAAAGGGTGCACGTATTTCTTAATTGTACGGGAGACATTATGTACTGCTTATATTAATAATTATATTATGTTTTTCGTGCAAAGCATTGTTACTCTGTCCTATGTACTAATAACTAATTGATTTAATGAGGATTTACCAGTTACCAAACTACAATTAAACAAATTAGGTTTAAAGTGCCAATGAAATGAAAGAAATGCTTACCTTAGTCACTTTGTGAAATAAAAATGTAATTTGGAGAACGCGAACATATATTTCTTTCATATTGAACTCAAAACTTGCCGATATCAGACGACAATTTTTATGCCGTTAAAGCATGCTAATCACATTGGTCTGCGCATTTATATAAGTCTACATAAATTCGTCTCCATAAATACTACAATATAAATGCATTTTTGCCCAAGTTTCATTCTAAATATAACGCATTCTAAACTATTTTGTCATTTTCTAAACTATATTTTCTCTGCAAAATCTACTAAAAAATGAACTTACTTGAGGGGACTTTCAACTGTTCTGCAATATACATTGTTTTGAGTCCTTAAAAAGATAAAGCAATGCTATACAACTCGAAGGGAAAAAATACAACCGTTTAGACCCAACTTGTCTGCTCTGAATTTCAGAGTAGCCAACTTGCCTGCTCTGAAATTCAGACCGGTACCCAACTTGCCTGCTCTGAAATTCAGAGTACCCAACTTGCCTGCTCTGAATTTCAGAGTAGCCAACTTGCCTGCTCTGAAATTCAGAGTATCCCAACTTGCCAGTGTGCTTTGAAATTCAGAGTAGCCAACTTGCCTGCTCTGAAATTCAGAGTAGCCAACTTGCCTGCTCTGAAATTCAGAGTAGCCAACTTGCCTGCTCTGAAATTCAGAGTATTCAACTTGCCTGCTCTGAAATTCAGAGTAGCTAACTTGCCTGCTCTGAATTTCAGAGTAGCCAACTTGCCTGCTCTGAAATTCAGAGTAGCCAACTTGCCTGCTCTGAAATTCAGAGTACCCAACTTGCCTGCTCTGAAATTCAGAGTAGCCAACTTGCAATTGCCTGCTCTGAATTTCAGAGTATCCAACTTGCCTGCTCTGAAATTCAGAGTACCCAACTTGCCTGCTCTGAAATTCAGAGTAGCCAACTTGCCTGCTCTGAAATTCAGAGTAGCCAACTTGCCTGCTCTGAAATTTAGAGTAGCCAACTTGTCCAATTCCAACCTATTCCAAATTATGTCCCGGTCTTTCCAAAGTAACAATTATCAATAGAAACTTTTTTGGCATCTTTTAAGCCGCAATACGAACCAAATGGCTTGTTTTAAAGATACTTGCAACAAGGTTTCATTTGTCTAGCTAGAAAATTGACGTTTAATTGGACTGGTTAATCGTTTTATGTACCTTTGTGCAGTTTCACGAAAACAACACTTTCTTAGATTCGTGAAATTCTACATATACAAATTCAGCTCCTTCTACATTAAAAAATTCCTGTTACCTCAGTATGGTAAGGGTACGCAGTGTAACAAAATGATCGTTTCAGCTATGCCGTGAACTTTAATTCTCAATCGTTTTGAGATTCGGTTGACTCAATCTGTTACAAATTGACATTTCAAGCTATATCGTTGATGTTTGATATTCTCAAGCTGATCGATTAACCTACAAAAAATGACCCTGTTCTGCGTAAGACGGTCATTATTTATATGGACTGACGCTTCCAAAACCTTGTATGTACATGTATGTCAGCTTGCTTTTGCATTCTCCTCCTCCTCCTCTGTTTTACAGGAACAGCTCAAGCTTTCTGAAACTGAGAGAATGTTCACTTTTATGAACTTTGTAAATATAAGAGTAAAAAATCAAGTTTCAAGTTAGTTTCACGGTTATGCTTATAATACCATTGGACAAATTAGGAACTTCCTAATTTTATCTTGAACTTTCACGCGTAATTTAATTTCACACTTAAAAATATTTGTTCTGCATCATAATTTGCCCTCCATCAATGTGTGACTCGTGAAATTAGCCTAAGGGTGCGTTCGATTGACCGTATTCCGGAATAGGAATAGATAGAATAGTCTCTGGAAATCACTGGTTCGGGCATATTTTACACTACAAAATATTATGGTTGCTGACAATGATATCCAGGCTACATTTAGTATTCCAGTGGCTAAAAAAATCCCTGTACAAGTGATTTGTAGTGATCATTCTGTGTATTCTTATTCCGGAATACGGTCAATCGAACGCACCCTTATTATGGATAAATTTCACTTGTGTTTGTCAAAAATCTACGTAATTTAATTTCCCTCGCCGAAGCGGCTCAGGACACGCGTGAATTTTTTCTCTGCTAGCGCCCGTGATGGCAGTTAGTTTCACGGCTTAATTGGAGTATTTGTCGTTTCTCAGATTAAACGAATGCTTTCTTTAACCAATCACTGCGGATTTTTGCAGGAATAAAGTCAGTAAATTGTGGCTTATGAGCGATATCGACATTTTTAACTTCTTCAGTTGATATCGGAGACCAGACGAAACAGTTCTACAGCAACTCCAATTGGAGACTGCTGGGTCCTCGTTCGGAGCCCCTCGTTCATCTCCCGATTGACTGTTATTTTGAAAGCCATAACACAACGTGCGTACTTTTAGAATTGGTGCTTGAAGCATGTCGTGACTCGGTTTGTTTCTCAGATAAAACAGGTCCAGATACGAATAAAAAGCAACTCACAAGCCGCTGTGGAAGTAGTATAATCTTTATCTATCTCAATTATATACGCATTCTTATAATTACAAGTAATTTGCAATCTGACTTATATGTTATATTTTACACTGCTACCAATACTTACCTCTCGAATGAGCGTGGAATACTGAAGATTCCTACGATGAACAAGGCTTGTGTGGATATCAAGCAGTAGCACTCGAAACGACGCCGTTGCAACCGACACTTCTAAAATTATTATTCAGTTTTGCGCCAATATTCGAATTTCGTGCCTTTTAGTTTGTGATTGGTTAAAATTGACACTTCGCGCGTAGTCGGAGATATTACATGTACGTGTTAGGCGACAGAAAGTCTGGTGCCATCAACTCAGGAAAACTTTTAATTCAAATGTTATTCAAGGAGCACTCATGCAATTTAAATCGGATGATAGTTTAATACAAGATGGTCAGAGAACCAGAACCGGAAAAGACGTTTTACGGCGAATAATATTTCTGTTGTCTGGGCGCGACTGATCACTTATGATACGAAATGAAATTCCGAGGTGCGCGCTAATACAAAGTACAATGGCAAATTTGCTACCGGCCAAGTGTCAACTTTAATAAATCAGAGCATGTGTTGTTTCAAATTAAAAGGCACGTACAAGCCGAGTAATTACTAGCCTGCGTTCATCCGAGTCCGGATGTGACACAGGCTAAGTATAAATTACTTACTTGCCGTTTCAACACATTTGCATGTGAAAACATATTACAATTGGATTGAATATCCCGCTAAGCGCGAACTGTCAAATTTAGCCAATCGGATCACAAACTAGAAGGCACACGAAATTTGACACAAAACTGAATAATAATTTTAGAAGTGTCGTTTGCAACGGCGTCGTTTGGAGTCCTACTGATTTGTTTTAGCGCCATCCACACAAGCCTTGTTCGTCGTAGGAATATTCAGAATTACATGCTCGTTGAAGGTATGACAGTGATATACACATCATTTGTATATTTCAAATTACTTATAAGAATGGTAAATGCATGTATAATTTAGATCAAGATTACTTCCACTGTACTGTGGTACGTGAGCTATCGGCCGTTACAGGAGGTTAGCTATAGAGGATCTATTCCATCTCGCGGCAGCCAGTATCTCAAAAACTAAACCAAAGCAAATCCAAAAGTCTCGAAATATTTCGAGTACCCGATTCTAAGTACGTATAGGGACGTATCTCAAAATAGCAGTTACTTCAATCGGGATGTGAACATAAGAAATTCAAATGTAATTCTATGACTATGAGTCTCGTGCAATGTCAAAATTATTAACCACGGCTAGAGTATAGAATACCCCGCCATGCTAGGTTGTAGAAGACACTGCTACCGCGATCCGCAGTCAGCTATAATAATATAGCATCGAGAGAATTTGTAGAAAACACTGAAATACCTCGGGATTCCAGCTAGGTTGAAGAAGACTGCTACCCCAGTCAAGGGCATAGAAAAAAAACGTGTGGAATTTTGTCGGCGTTCAAAAATGTTTGAATTTAGAGTGATTCTCAATAGAAATTTTGCCTTAGCAAAATTATTATTCACTTCGGGACGTTTATTTTCGTGTGTTATCTCTGGGACACATTTAGCTCGGTAGTGAAATAGAGTAAAAGTAAATGTGTTCTCATTTATATTTATGTTCATAAACATAAACCGAAAATGCGGTTTATTGTCCAGCTGTGTGGGTAATTATTTTATCAAGCATTTAGCAAACACATTTAAAGTTTACAGTTAAATTCCTTCGGGTATGGAGGTGTTTCACCTCAATGCTGTCGTTGGTTTCCTGTCGTTACTGAGGTGTATACTGCAGTTTCTGTCGTCTTTCTGGCTCGATTAAATGCCTGTTATTAATGTATAAGTGTATAAACGTGTATATTCTCTTTTCAGAAAGCATGAATTGTTGCTGTATCATGTAAAGCAGAGAAGTAGGAGAATACGAAAGCAAGCTGACATGCAAATTTAAGCTTTCGAAGAGTTCACGCTGCAGTCCATGTAAAATAATCAGCGTCTTATATTACACAGAAAAAAACCGGTCATTTTTAGCTTAAGAATCTCAAAATTGTTGAGCGGATTTCAAGTAAACGGACAGCTAGAATGATCACTTTCTAGGTATAGTCACCTGAATGTAAAAAAGCTTCGAGATCAGCCTAGATAAAACCTGTTTAGGAAAACATTGGATACTCTGAATTTCAGAGCAGTGAAGTTGGGTACTCTGAATTTCAGAGCAGGCAAGTTGGGACTCTGAATTTCAGAGCAGGCAAGTTGGATACTCTGAATTTCAGAGCAGACAAGTTGGGTACTCTGAATTTCAGAGAAGGCAAGTTGGATACTCTGAATTTCAGAGCAGACAAGTTGGGTACTCTGAATTTCAGAGCAGGCAAGTTGGATACTCTGAATTTCAGAGCAGACAAGTTGGGTACTCTGAATTTCAGAGCAGGCAAGTTGGATACTCTGAATTTCAGAGCAGGCAAGTTGGATACTCTGAATTTCAGAGCAGACAAGTTGGCTACTCTGAATTTCAGAGCAGGCAAGTTGGCTACTCTGAATTTCAGAGCAGTCAAGTTGGGTACTCTGAATTTCAGAGCAGGCAAGTTGCTACTCTGAATTTCAGAGCAGGCAAGTTGGCTACTCTGAATTTCAGAGCAGGCAAGTTTGGCTACTCTGAATTTCAGAGCAGGCAAGTTGGCTACTCTGAATTTCAGAGCAGCCAAGTTGGGTACTCTGAATTTCAGAGCAACCAAGTACGTCTATAATCGTTTAATGATTTGTTTTCAGCTAATTGTGTAAACTTTGATTTGAAATAAAGTGGATCACTCCAGATTTTAAAATCATGCAATTCCTGGTGTCATTGATTCTTATATTCAGGGATTTCCACTTACTCTGCAATGTCCAACGTCTTATTTTCATAGTAAAAACAGACAAACCATGCATTTTGCAATTACATTTGCAATATTTCGTAGACATTATGGACATAACGAGTAAAATAGATTATTTGTCATAGCCTTTAAGAAAAGTCTCCTAAAAGACATGATAATTATCGACGTTTAGCAGAAAAAAATAGTTTGGAAAATGACAAAATAGTTTAGAATGCGTTATATGTCTTACTTAGAGAAACCTGGACGTTGGCCATATTTTTTTCAAATAAAAACTTTGCCGTTGGACATATATAAAATACGCAGACCAAGTGACGTCACGTATGTGATTAGCATATATTTAACGGCATAAAAATTGTCGCCTGATTTTGGCATTGAATTTATTAAAATAGAATAAATACGGGATCGAATTTGTTCATTTCATTGGCACTTTAAGTGTTTTTATTATTTAATGTAAACTCCTCAGTTGTTGAATATGAGATTATTGAAGTTATATAGCTATCTAATATACCCTATTTAACTGCTGGATATTCTAGTACCATTTTGCAACCCAAGCGGGTATATTTTGGGGTTTTAGGAGAGTTGATTTTTTTGCTACAATAACTACATTTTACACGCCCAGCGAGTCGTTTTTGCGCTGAGGGTAAGTTCTCTTTTATCTGATCGCCGATGGCCTAGCTTCTTCATTGATCTTATAGAGTTTAGTCCTCTCCCAGGCCAAACGACGAAATCTGCGATGCTTTGGGACTGGTCCAGTTGACACTGAGAGCCTTCCAAGCTTGACATAGGCTGTAGAGCGAAATTTTAATCGAAAATGTTTTTGGCTTCTTCTCAGTCATTTCCTGACAGCTGTGTCGATACCAAAGCCTTTCTCCTTCTTCCAAGCTTCTGTGGAAAACGACCATAATTATATTGTTGTTATTAAAGATCAGGCATGAGCATTACACGTAAAAAGAGACAAACCACATTCAACCCTTCTGCAAGCCGGGGAACGTATCTTTCAGGATTTTAAGACATGCTGTAACTACTTAATGATTTTAGAAATTGTTGTACCCAAATAAAGAGGTTAAATGTAATGTTTTTCTGAAAATCTCTCGCAATTTTTCAAAAAGACTTTCAAGCTAGAGGTCGTTTATATATTTATTTTCACATTTTATTCTTTGTTTGCTTTTATTTTCTCGCCCTATTTCAATAATATAATCGTCATGCTGGTCATTCTCTACCCCAGACCCTTCTCTTATTTCTTACTGCGCATGCTCGACGAAATCGTAAGGCTCTGGACAACTCCACATATGCAAAAATGAGGGTTATAGCCAAAATCTGGCTACAGTTCTCACAGCGCATGCTAAAAACTCCAGAAACGTAATGGCGGACAACTCGATGTTTGAACTGGCGTTAGAGTTTGTTATTAGAAAGGTAGGGAAAGACTGTATTTTCAGTAGTTAGTATAGGTAATCAAATGGGGACGAGTGAAATTAGGGATAAATTTCACACGTGTTTGTCAAAATCGAAGTAATTTCCCGAGCCGCTTCGGCGATTTATCCATAATTTATCCATAATATTATGGAAAGGAAATTACCATCCAGAAAAACATTATTTTAAGCGCACGTAAGCGGCGTTTGAAATTTCACCTGTGAAATTACAAACTATGCGTGAAATAGGGATTATGAACTTGTTACTTGACGAAATTATTTGACCTAACTTCAGACACTTGTGTTCGTCTGACATTTTGCTTTCTTCCCTTCAAATGCAAATAAATTAATTATGCACGCACGTGCTATGTCGTCATCTGTATTGTTTTATAAAACACCAATCAGGGCTCTCTAAATTCTGGAGTTTCCCAGAGCCTTACGATTTTGTCGAGCATGCGCAGTAAGAAATAAGAGAAGGGTCTGGGGTCTAGAATGCATGTTGGTATACTTACTCGCTTCATGCGCTGTTGAGAACGTATGCCTGTTCCTGTGGTCCTGAAACTTTTGATTCTTTCTCCTGGCGTTGTCGTTAATTAATCAATTAATTAATTATTATTTAAAAAGCGTGGAATATTACAGAGAAAGGTGATAGATATGTCATTTTGCCTGATGCTATTCGGCCGCTCAAGGACGGCCAAACCGCACCGACTAGCTACCCGCTCAAAGACGGATGGCCCGTCGAAGACATAAATTAATTCACCTAATTGTTAAAAAGCGTCGGCAAATATTACAAAGAAAGGTCAGTGATAGAAATGTCATTTTGCCTCAATGCTATTCTGCCGCTCAAGGACGGCCAAACCGCACCGACTAGCTACCCGCTCAAAGACGGATGGCCCGTCGAAGACAGAAATTAATTCCCCTAATTGTTAAAAAGCGTCGGCAAATATTACAAAGAAAGGTCAATGATAGAAATGTCATTTTGCCTCAATGCTATTCGGCCGCTCAAGGACGGCCAAACCGCACCGACTAGCTACCCGCTCAAAGACGGATGGCCCGTCGAAGACAGAAATTAATTCCCCAAATTGTTAAAAAGCGTCGGCAAATATTACAAAGAAAGGTCAGTGATAGAAATGTCATTTTGCCTCAATGCTATTCGGCCGCTCAAGGACGGCCAAACCGCACCGACTAGCTACCCGCTCAAAGACGGATGGCCCATCGAAGACATAATTTCATTCCCCTAATTAGTTAAAAAGCGTCGGCAAATATTACAGAGAAAGGTCAGTGATAGAAATGTCATTTTGCATGAATGCTATTCGGCCGCTCAAGGATGGCCAAACCGCACCGACTGAAGACATAATTTCATTCCCCTAATTGTTAAAAAGCGTCGGCAAATATTATGCAGAGTAAGGTCAGTGATAGAAATGTCATTTTGCCTGAATGCTATTCGGCCGCTCAAAGACGGCCAAACCGCACCGACTAGCTACCCGCTCAAAGACGGATGGCCCGTCGAAGACAGAAATTAATTCCCCTAATTGTTAAAAAGAGTCGGCAAATATTACAAAGAAAGGTCAGTGATAGAAATGTCATTTTGCCTCAATGCTATTCGGCCGCTCAAGGACGGCCAAACCGCACCGACTAGCTACCCGCTCAAAGACGGATGGCCCGTCGAAGACATAATTTCATTCCCCTAATTATATTAGTTATAAAGCGTCAACTATTACAGAGAAAGGTGATAGAAATGTCATTTTGTCTGAATGCTATTCGACCGCTCAAAGACGGCCAAAACTCGTAGTTGGCTTGCTTTTCATTATCCTTCCCCACAGTTCCATTTTATACTTTGAAATTTATCGTTTTGTGACAGTTCAAGGTATACATTGTGCACGGAGTTCTGTAAATAAGTGGAAAATAAGATATGTTAGTATTAAATCCATGAACATAAAACTTTATTCGCTGCCGTTTGATTTAAAGAAAACACTGGCTTTTCTCTCTCTAAAGATAATACAACTTGAATATTACTTCATTTTGTTAATCGCGCGAGCGAACTTATGATCTTTTAGCCGTAAAATGAGAAATAAATTCTGCGAGTGCTCTGTATTATTGATATCATCAATCGTTTTCTTCTTGACATGATAAGAAATCCCTTCCTACCGTGACTTAATTTCTTTGTTTGCTATAACCTCATTAACTCGTCATTTTCTCTATCTTGACAGGGCATTTTGTCATATAAGATCATTCGGCTCTTAACCTTGATAAATATATTGCTACTGTGACACCAGTTTTCTAAAATGTCTTTACCAGTTATGTTTCTGCCGGTGAGATGAAGTACTTTATACTTTCAGGAAATAGTTTTACTGTTTAATACCCTTTCTCTTCATCTTAAAAATATTTTGTTATGAAAATAATGGTAAGCATTCGTTTGACCCTAGATGACATTACACTTGGCCAGCGAGAATAACTCGTAATAATTCGCATTAAGTTACAGCAAGGTATTTTCAGTCGTAAAGAACTGACATTTTTGAGTCAAATCGCTATTCGTTGGAATATAACAAAACTAAGTTTTTATAGCGAAGAGCAGTGCAAATTCGCGGGAATCAAAGCGACATATAAATTATTAAATGGCGACGAGCGTGAATATGGGCGCCAAAATTGTATACACTAGCTGCTAGTCCGGGCTGCTAGGATATCACTAGGGCCTACATCATGGAATTGAATATAAGTAACTATAATTCACTAATGACACTATTGGTACAATTACCTTAGCTTACCGAACAAGCTGTGTCTATTTCTTGTTTCTTGGCAACCCTTTCTAGTAACTAACGCTTTTGTAAGTTCTCAGGCTGCTCACATCTCCCTCAAGTTTTGTAGTTCTTTAATTTCCTGCCGAGACCTTCGTTCACATCTTCATTGGCCGACTTTAGCTGCTTCAGGTGTAAAGAATGTCTCATGCAGTCCCGGCTTCGATCCCAACCATATTTAAACGGGCAAGGTGAAATGAAACAATGTTCAAAGACCAAAACTACGAACGTAGTGCAATGCGTACTGCAGTCGACACGGCTCGGCGAAGATAACTGATTTTCCCGCTTTTTTTGCAGAGGTTAACGTCATTATGCGGTAGAGGGTAATACCAACGAGTATTTGTTTTCGGTACCCTATAACATTTCCGAACCAGGCCCACGCGGATACAACACAATGGTTCACTGATAACAGTGAACTTCGATCATCAATTAAACATTTTCTTGCACAGTTTGAAACAGTTTAAAGACGTACAATTTTAATGCAAAACCGTTTTAATTTTTACTAATGACAACAGTCGCGATATTACCACTTCTGGCTGAATCAGTGTTATATGTAGTATACGTGACACCTTGAATTTGATAATTAAGATCATGTAAACAATAATTTTAATAAGAGTGTCAAGATTCAAGTTACTAATGGCTGGAATAGAATGGACCCTTTAATATTTACTATGATTAGCTATAGACTACTAGCAGTGCAGCTATTCCTTCAGTATTTTTCCTTTGCGAAAATGAGTTTGTTCACCGCACAGTAGCCTTAAATAGCGGCGCAAGGGAGTAGATGCCGGAGCGGGCTCAGGCTATTTCACAAAAGAACAGTATTAATATTTGCGTGAGATTCGCTAGAGTAATAAGGGAAGTGATCGGTTGACAGTTCATGTTTAACAACCTTTGCGTGATCTACTCGCCGGAAGCAGCGTTGATGGTCAATCAAAGAGATAAAACCTTATTGCGTTTGCCGACTTACTGCCTTAGCATATTTTCATCCTATAAAAATGTATTCGAGATCCATGCGCTTCAAGCTGACGAAAATATACTGCCGTTTTACAAATAACGTAGGTACTGCAGAAAACCTTAGCAAACAGTAATTTTATGAGCGCAAGCAAAGTTATATGCCAAATGACAACACATCTTTATTCATACTCTCTCTTGAATAGTTACAAATTAATTAATATAATTAGCATTGTTCAAGTACTGAGATACCAGAAGTAGATTAAAAACGAGTCTGGTATCCCGAAATAAATTTATAGACAGTATGCTATTGGGTCACGGAACGAAAAAAGAAAAAAACGTGAGAAATATATAAAACAAAGTATGTATTATCACACACAATACAAATACCACTCAATACGTATAAGTAGCGATTACAACATACAGGTAACACAGTTGGGGGATACAAGACTTGGATGAGAAGATGGGTATAAAAATAATAATTAATAGTTCTCTATGAGTTGTTTTTGTAGTCTAGATTGAAAGAGTTTTCTTGACTTCGGAAAGTGAATTCCAGATTACAGTACCTTGATATATTAAACTAAATTTACCATAATTAGTTCGAACAGTTGCAATATAATATCATGATTTTGAGGCAAAGATATTTGGCTCAAGATATTTAGCCTATGTGTTTCCTCAGTTTACATCAAACGTAATCACAACGGAAATGTATATTTCAATGTTTACGTCGGTATTCGACGTATACAAAGACGGAAATTTAAAGGAAATACTTTTTCTGACAAAACCCATTTCCGTATACTTAAACTTGACGGAAATTCGACACGAGCAGATTTACGACTCAATTTCCGTTTTCGTAAGTACCCACCCTTTATATAGAGCAGTCTTTTGATCTGGCGAGACGTTTGGTTCCACCCGAAATCTATCGTTTCCGTATTTTCGTTGACGAGAAAGTCTAAAAGGTGTTGGTGTCCTAGTAGTAAACCTATTTCGTATTCGCTACATATCGTGTTGTTCAAAAGCACAGTCGAGCAAACCACTGCGCTGTGAAGGCTTAAGATTATGTCCCTCATAGGAGTTTTCATTTTTAGATTTACTAAGTCTACCGACTCCACCTCAGTTAGATTATCGTCTTTTAGTGATATAAGATCCACCGACTCTACCTCGCCTTCGAAACCCAGCTCGGTTAGGAGCGAATTTGTACAATATGAAGTAGGAGAGTCGAGAGCTAGTAAAGCATAAGTGGTGATGAAGTTTCCAGTTCCCTTAGCCTTCACATTAACGAGTATGAGATGATTTTCAGGGCTCACGAGGGGATCTTTCATTTTCATTTTAAGTTGCCCCTACTATGAACGTATGCATACGTTTGTTCAAATCGACGTAAGACCGGTCGATTTTTTCGTTCCTTTATTATAGCCATCGACTGGCAACGTATCCTATCGCGAGCGATCCACCACCTACGAATAGCAATTCAGCAGTTCTATGTGAACTAGATGGTCGATAGTAATCGGAGAAACTAGGCCTTTTCAGATCCTGCGGACGTATGTGGTCCAGCCCTACTTGGTTCGTATTGAATAAGGAGGAAGCTCGATCCAAATGAGCTAGTTCTTCGCGAGAGTAGCGCTTCAGACGTATCTGCGATTGTATCCAGTCGGACAATTTTTGTCGATTCTCCTGGTAAGTAGCCCAATCAGCTTGATATTTCTCGAGGGCTTTGTCGTGTCTTTCAGCCTCTACGGCCAACAAGTCTGGATCTTTACCATCAATCGCTTTTTGGGCGTAGTGCGCGGCTATACCTGCGACGGAAAAAGCCACCGCGGTACCAATCACTGCTCCCATGGCGTGCTACTCAACAGGCTTCCAATACCCCTTGTCCTCGAGGTATTTATTTGCTGCAAGGCTTCCCGCTAATACGGCAGTCCACTTCGCGTAGTTTGTGACTGAAGCTGAAGGGTCGTTAAGCATGGACTCTTTGGTTATTTTTTTCGCTAAAAACCCAATGCCTGCCACTAGTCCAGATAATACGACGGCGTCCTGTAATGTTTTCATCAACATATTCTCTACCATCATACACATCCATTCATTATGTTATGACTTCAAATGGACTTACTCCATCGTAGACCTTACGCGTGTTCGTTCCGAATGGGTAGGCCGTGCGTCTTCAGTGTTTTTCGGTGATGCCGCTCGAGACCCAGCATTGTATTGGTAGTATAGACCTACTAGCGTAGCGCCTACGCCAATAGCTGTGAGTGTAGTATTGGCAGATAAGTTATCGAACCAGCCTTTGTTCTTCTCGCATTCAGGTACACCGCTTTGTTGAGCCTCCTCTTTCTCACGAAGAGCCTTTCTACCAAGGCAATTGGTTTCTGCCATTTTTCTCCCAGCCCCCACGCGGTTTGGATTTTTTTCCTTAGGCGCGGGCTTCGGGTCCGTATTAGTAATTTGATCAACTTCAGCCATAGCTTATTATAACTTCGTTGTGTTTAGCTTCAATACGTTAACATTACACTAATTACGTTAACATTACCGCTGGGCTTCGGGTCCGTATTAGTAATTTGATCAACTTCAGCCATAGCTTATTATAACTTCGTTGTGTTTAGCTTCAATACGTTAACATTACACTAATTACGTTAACATTACCGCTAATGACGTTAAACATTACGCTAAGATTACGCTAATTACGCTAAAGATTCTTAAAATTTGAATATGCCTCAAGTGCTTCATCGATTTGTGGGGTAGCCACTTCATATTCGCTGACTTCGGCATCCTGTTCCGCCGACGTATAATGGCTAACAATATGACAAAAGGCACTGAGTTAGTGCTACGAATGGGCCTGCTGCGTAGGACAATGATCCAGCCAGGGCAGATATCTCGTTTCGGACTAAGCGGTCTTCTCGTAGATCTTTCAACAGTTCTTGTCGAGAATCTATAGGCATCACATATGCGACTACACGAGTTGCTAGACTTAGTGCTCTATCCACTAAGCAGTTATTTATTTGTTTTGCTAAGACGGCTTGTTATCTACGATATAGGCGTTCTATGTCTTTATCAGGTAACTTAGAAATGTCTCCAATAGAAAAATCCTTTCCCAGATATTCTTTTGTCGTACCAGTCACAGCTAGGATAGAAAGAGCTTCCCGATAGTCACCTATTTTTATGCTGTGATCTTCATCGGCGGTATGGCTACAAGCTTCACATGTACAATGTAGTTCCGCTACGTGCTCTACTGCGGGTTGTGGGTGGAGGGCCTGTCACATCCACACCTATACGTCTTCGAGGGCTTTATCCATATCCGACATGTTATAGTATGTGGTGGTATATCACAGGAGCAGGTAACTCTAACACAACGGTAAAAGGACTTCGTAAACAGAAGCATAGCCGAGAGAACTTGTGGGACTTGAGTTCAGATTGCAACTTTTTTTTCTCATCTACCTCTATACCTTCGCCGTAGTCCTCGAAAAGTTTCTTACCATCTATAGCCGACACCAAATGAAAGGCCACTACTATGGCTATATTTTCACGAAAGGGTTTGGAGATACTTGTGAGTTGCTGGGTGAGCACCCAAACCGAAATACCAATATGGCGAGCAGAAAAGCCAAGTTTCGAAAGATTGCTAGTTCTTCCTTTTACATCCTTTGAAGCGGCACAATCATCTAGGATGAAGAGAGTATTGGTTCCTTCGTAGTAGGTGGTACACACCCCCAATACCGCATTGATGGCATCCTGTGAGGGTGATATAACGCGAAAGTTTTTGTCACCTATAGCAAAGCCGCGATAGGTTTCGTTGTGGTCATATGTGGGGCATATCAATACGATGTAGTCAAATTTTTCACGAAAGGCTCCACGAAGCTGTTCCACAAGAAAAGCCGTTTTTCCACAATTCGTTGGCCCCACAATCAGGGCATTAAATGGGATTCGTTCTACTAGTGCGTCCATTGAACGTTATACGTTAATATTTAATATTTAACAGCCTCCCACGTTCAATAGTTGCCTGCGCATCAGCAAGCACAAATATATGCATATGAACAATTCCTAAGTCACCCTTACGATGAATCCTTAGCTGTAGATTTTGACCACTGCCTATTTGGGCCAGACCATCTCCATGAGTATTACTATCTTTAGAGGTACGACAGTCAATGAGTACAGCAAACTTGTTCTCGTAAAACTTTTGCGGTGTCATGGATGTAGTGGCCGTCGTTCCGACACCTGTACAAAACCAATTCTTTGCTGACTCCCAAAAGTCTTCTGGTAGCATCCCAGCAGGAAATAGATCGTTAGGGCGTCCATTTACGTCCATCTCGACCTTGGTGATACCCGGATTTACGAACTTCTCGCTGTCTCGGGTGCCTGTAGTATGGTGCTTTACAAAGAGAAGAAGAAGTCCAGTTAATGAGCGACGAAGGATGTTTACGTTTCCAGATACGAGTGTGTCGGTTGAGGTGTTGACTGGAATGGTACTGAAGTATGCGATGTGGTTGTACATGAAGTCTTTACCAAAATCGTAGACTCGCTCGGTCTGCGCTGCAAGAACGGAACTATCGATGGTTTGGTATTCGAGCTCGATGTTTGTGAGCTGATATGTACCTATTTTCGTGCTGTCAGATCCAACTATTACGTCTGCGGCTGGCGCTAGAGTCAATGCGAAGGATAAGACTTCGTGTAGTGCATGTGGATAAAAGACGCGTAGGTCGTGATAATATCGTGATCAATAGGTATTCTGTACTTACTACCATATACAGCCAGCATCGCATTGTCAGTCGCATTCGAAGTGACTGCATCTCCGGCCTTGGAGCGAAGTTTGTTCACGTTGCTGGATTGAATACCCTGTGCTATACTTGCCTCTCGTTTTGGCTTAGATAGATAGAGATCCCTATATACCTGTGGTAAATCTATCCTAGAACAATTTTCTAAGCTATCGAGATTCATTCTTGTGATCCGCTGCGATACCAAACAGCGTCCGACGTTGGCCACCAGATAGTTGTTGGCATGACCTCCAGATAGAGTGATATTGGCTATGAGTGCCAGACTATCAGGTACTAGAAGTCTGTTTTCGCCGAGCGTGGGAACATCAACTCTCAAAGTCACACCAGGATTGGCCGTTGTGGGGTTGAAATTCATCCGTCTGGCTTTGAGAGATTCGTCCTCTCTAGGAGCATGATCAGGATGGAGCTTTGACGATATCATGTTTCCTGTCACATAAATTGAATATTAAACCTTTATATCTGTTAGGAGATATCTTCAATATGGGATCGAAGTGGCGTGAGGAAGATGCGGACGTGGAAGATAAGGATGAAGCTAGTGCTAAAGAACACCGTGGATACGATGAACGCGAAACCCTGAATAATATGCGTGATGAGATGGATGCCTTGTTCCCAAACGATGGTGAGGCTATAGAAATGAAAACCCTACACGACTATACTGCACAGGGCGCTAGGCCAAAAGATAGCCAGGCTGAAACATCATTTATCGAGGTGAGGAGGGGTATGGTATTCACCGATCGAATCGCAAGAGAAACAAGTGAGGATTTGGTTAAGACAATAAGGGATTTCTACCCAGACGTAGGCATACGTGGTACGTTAGAGGTATCTATCGCGCCGGATGGCAGAATCGAGCTCCATGCGATGAATAGCAAAGAGAAGCCTATACCTTTGACCTCTAAGAAAGGAGAAATATACAAGAAGATTGGTAAGGACCTCAAAAGGGCTCTAGGGCCTACGCGAGAAGAGGCAGACAAGGAAGTCGAACAGGCTGAACGACAGCTAAAAGAGCATATCGAGAATGAGGAAGAGATATTTCAAGACCCTAAGTCAACTCCAGCTCAGAAAGAAACAGCTAAGAATGAGATAATCGATGATCAAAATAAAATAGATGACCTCGAACGTCGAAAAGACGCCCTCCAAGAAAGTATGTCACTGCGATACCGTATCAAAGCTATTTTCAAGAAGTACGGGGTTGGTGTAACTGGCGTGGTGATCGCAGCAAGCACTGTGATTGGCGTCATAGTTTCCAAGTTGTTGAATAGTCCAAATAATACCCCAGATGACCTCGAACGTCGAAATGGGATGTTTGATAAAACAAAAGAAGCAATGAAAAAGGGGTTAAAGGCAGTGGGGAAATGGCTAGAGGAAATAGGAAAGAAGCTGGGAGAAATCCTACCTAAAATGATTGGACCAATTGTGAGCTTTCTATTTAGTATGGCTGGCAAGGCCGTGGGGTTATTAGCACAGAATGTTTGGCTGTTAATCGTGGCCGTAGTCGTAGTCGTAATAGAGCAGTATAAATCATTGGGACGACGATAATCAGCGAAACATCATCCATGTGGTTGCGGCCGCCACGATAGCCACAACTACTAAGTTAGTTTCGTGGGTGGTAATCACATTTGCAACCAGCGTTGGTGGCTTTGTGGTGGCCGCAGCCACATGCTTCGACGTAGTTTCTTGCGTTGGTGGCTTTGTGGAGACCGCAGCCACATGCTTCGACGTAGTTTCTTGCGTTGGTGGCTTTGTGGAGACCGCAGCCACATGCTTCGACGTAGTTTCGTGGGTGGTAATCACGTTTGCAACCGGCGTTCGTGGTGGGTTTTTATGCACTTCATTGATGTCATTTATTCCGGGCTGCATATCTTTGCTGACTACCTTAAGGTTATTGTTATACCCCATCACAGGTTTGAAACGTAGGTCCATGTTGCCTGGGAGAAACCATACCCCCGGGGTGACTGCATAATTGAGGCGCATATTGTCGTCTCCAATGATCTTTTGAAAACGCTCTATGCTAGCGGCGATTCCTCCTGGTGCTACGATTTCGTCTTCGAGCAGAGAAAGAAACTTATCGCGAACCTCCTTTGCATGTCCAGACTTACCAAGTATTGATCCTATTGCTAGGTTCTGTGCTCCAAGTACGCAAATCACGTACGCCTCAATGCTTTGGTTTAATCGGCCGCGACCAACGACTGTCAATCCCGGATGGGTGTTAGCTGTGGCTGGAACAAATTTCTTCCACTGCTCAGCTGCCTCTTTGTTTATGATGCGCGTCCTTCCAGCGTCGAGCTCTTTATCAAGGTCTCCTCTACTGAATGCCTCAAATTCTCTATCATCGGCCCAAGTGGGATTCACATTCCACCGCTTATCTGCCAGTATCCATGTGGATGTGGTGCCCAGACCTCCCAGATGCCCTTTCCGGAACCGAAAATCAGTTTTTAGAGAAATACCAAAATCTTTACAAATTCGGCTGTAAACCGCTCTGCTGTGGGGGTTGTTCCAAGCAATCCATTGTGAGGTTCCAGGAAGCGGAGCACCTATTTCCTGTAGGATTTTACGAGCCGTAAAATATATGTGAAACCTTAGCAGTGATACGACGCGCCTTGGTAGATCTTCCAGCATCTCAATGTAGATCCCACAGCCTTCTGTGGCTAGAAACATTGCAAAGTTGACCTGTTGTGGCCAGAAATCGCTGTTAGGGCCTCGTAGCCACTTATGAATGTCAACCGTCTTACCCCCTGTGGGGCCTCCACCAGCTCCGCCACCATATAACACAACGAGGTCTGAAAAGATGTCTGGGACACCTACAGTGAAGTAACTATCCTCATTAACATAAATGTCTAGATCTTGGAGTTGAAAGGATTTTTTACCCCATAAATCGGATGACCAATATGGTGGAAGGCGCATTTTCCTGGACTTGTCTGCTAATAGTAGAGACTGTGGGAACCCACTAATCAAGCCTAATGCGGCGTCAATGCGTTTTTGTACGTCAGCCTTATTATGGTAGCCATCTAACCCATAGGCTATACCTATACGTTCTTGACCGTTGTCTACGAATATGACATATGAATAGCTCTCCCCATCGAACTCGGAGGCTTGAGTGCGAAATTTAGAGTAGTCGGCGTTCGGATATTTCTTTTTGAACTCTTGCCATACAGACATATCAAGTAAACGATATGCGTTAGTGTTGTTAAGTAAATAATATGCGCTAGCATAGTAGAGTAAACAATATGGTTTAGTATTGAAGCTATCACTAGTAAACTTAAGACTTTAATATCAAACTCGAAGTTTAATATGGTAATCTTAAATGTCACCTGTCCTACGGCTGACCACATAGTCTACTTCGATGATCCCCTTCTTATGAATAGTATTTCGCTAGTTGAGGTCACTTTTGAGAATAGCTGGTGGAATCTAAAAGAGAAGGCTTCGTTCTCGTGGTGGAATAACGAAGGTGTGGGGTTCCCATGCGATGTCGCTATGGGGCATCATGATATGGCAAGCATCCAACTATACTTTAAACCTGCAATTGATGCTGATATTGCGAAATTCGCGAAACCTGTGCCTACAGGGGCTTGGACCCTAGAAATCAAGAAACCAATCCATTTAGTGAAAATCACTGCACGCTGTTGGGCATCAAATGTAATAAATATGGGGAGAATAGCAACGAGCTGATAGCACTAAAAGGTATTCATGAACTGATGCTCAAAGATATCAAAACAGTGTATGTTCACTGCGATGTGGTGGATTCTAGCTTCTCAATTCTCGATGGAAAGCAATCAAACGTGCTGGCTAGCTTAGAGATCCAAGGTGAGAGGTTTACAAAAAATACTTACTCTCTAACGAATCCCCAAGCCATGCGAGCTCTAGGGACAAGACGAAACTATCTCCGCCTGACAATTAGAGATGAAAAAGGAAATATTATAGACTTCCGTGGTCGACCTATCCGATACGTATTGAAGATTGAGTAGTTATGATATAACATAATGGCAAGCGATTCGATTCAACTACTTCCAACGGCACCAAATATTTATCCGTCGCTGGATGGAGATAATTTTCGTCGGCGAGATATCCGTGATACGCTTGAGTCTATCAAAGCCCAAGAACAACACTACGAAGTGGTTCGTAAGAAATATGCTCGCATACAAGGAATTGTTCATAGCATCTCTGTGGTAAAAGGCGGCCTATCTGTGCTTTTATCGAGTTCAGGATTAGCAGTCGCTCTAACTGGTCTTGGCGTAATAATTGGCCTACCACTCGGCGTTATTGGTGGGGTCTGTGGGATGATTTCAGCAGCTACAACCATTGAGGCTAAAAAGTTAGGAATAAAAGTCTCTAAACATGAAAAGACCACTATGCTGGCGAAAGCGAAAATTAATACAATTCATGATCTAATGTCAAAAGCCCTACGTGATGAAAATGTGTCTAGCGTCGAATACGATCTCATCCTTGCTGAGGCAGACAAATATGAAACTATGAAGATCGAAATTCGCCACAAAACTTCAGCTAATTTGAGCCGAATGAGTGAAAAAAGAGTGGAACAAATTCGAGGCGAAGTGCGAGAAGAACTGAGAGCAAAACTGAGATAAGAATCGCCCGCAGGGACGTTATTTACACTTTTCTAGCGTTTCGTATAAATTAAGTCGTATGCAAATTGGTGAGAAAAGGACTTAACCTCGACTGATACGGCAAAAAAAAAAAAAAATTTGACAAGAAGGGGGATTAAAAAACGTAGAAGAGGCAGTCTAATGGGATCTCCTACGAAAGAAAGGCACTAGTTAGTACTGGCGTGGATGTTAGTATAAATTACTTGGTTCGTATGCTAATTTCGAGATAACACGTGGGCGCCGCTAATTAACATACGGCTACAAGGTATATAAGGATATTTTTCCACTAGATCTTTTGTCTAGCATATATAGCCCTCGCGGTTCTACGCTGGGCTGGAAGGAAAATGGAGGCCCTTTCAGTTCAGAGTTCGAATCCGGCTGGGGACTATATATGTTAGATCGGTTTGTGGGGGGTAAAAAGCCTCCAGCCCCTCACAAATCGTAGCGCGTCTGTCGATGTGGCAGAAGTAGTAGTAAGCCGAATGAATACAGTAGAAATCAGCGGCCAGAGTACAAGATACCTGTGTGAGAACCAAATGTGGTCAGAAGCTGAACAAATACAGTAGAATGAATACAGTCAAATACCGGGCCCGGTAAATAAACAAAAACCTCTCTAGGAACGAAAAAATGGCGAAGGAAGGAAAAGGTGAAAGGTTCCTAGAGAGGTTCTGGCAAGTCCAGTTTTGTTTTTTGGTTTTTTCGTCTTTTTTCCTTATTTGATTTCTTCTTCTTAGAACTAAAATCATATGGTCTAGTTCGAAATTTTTCTATCTATATCGTGACCAGAAATGGGAAAGAAGTGCTTTTTATGGTGAACATGGTGCCTATTTTACCAGCATCGAATAGCGCATAACGTATAATAAATACAGCCACGCTCTATGGCGAGATGTCTCATTTTCGTAGACATCGAATAACGTATAATAAATACAGTCGCACTCTATGGTGAGATGCCTCATTTTCGTAGACATCGAATAATGTATAATAAATACAGTCACACTCTATGGTGAGATGCTACCTATTCTTAGACGTCGAGTAATAACGTCAAGCTGTCCTCTACGGTGAGCTGGAAGAAGTGCTCAACGAGATACTTAACGATATCACGATAATCATTATCGTGGGCATCCATTAGTGCGTGAATGGCGTCTTCATCATACATGTAGAGATCAATGTGCTTAATGATCCACTTAACGACGTCGAGAAAGCCATTTCTACTGGCCTTGGATAGCGTGCCATCATAGAACATATCTTCATCAACTATTGGGATTGGGATCTGGGAGTGCTTAACGAACAACTTAACGATATCGATATGACCATTTTCGCATGCATAGCATAGTGCACATGCAATGTATATATCGTCTATGTCGAACTTGAAGCGCTCAATGAGCCACTTAACGATACCAAAATTACCATTCCTACAGGCATTGATTAGTACGTTCCCATCGTAGTTATGCTCGTTGTCGTCGGCATCGTAGTAGTAGCACTTAAAATCACCACGACACCAGGTATATCCTATGGAACTATCTTCGTCGTCGTCGCATACGTCATTCTCGGAAATATTGAAGATCCTAATCAAATTATCTCTCTCATCATCGTTATGAGCAGACATAAGCCCGAATAGGACTACTTGTCTACGAAACTTTTGATCTACGTTTTTGTAACGTGCTAGAGATGATGCATCATTTAGATGTTTTGAAGTCAAAGAGATGCTTGCAAATGATGTGGGACCGGCATACTCTACGATCTTAGTCAAGATTTCTATAGGAAGGTACAATATATTAGCCATAGTATACTTCCGATGTTTTGATATAGTAACTGTGGTATAACCTCATAATATGATGATACCATATATCTAATAGGGGTTTATTAATGGTTGCATTAAATGTGTATTGGTGGTAGTTCTTCCTGGGGGAATCGGGGGCGCTTATATAAGGAACATGTGTGTTGGATATGGGCTTATATAAGGAACATGTGTGTTGACTATGGGGCTTATAAAAGGAACAATTTCGACGATTTTTCGTGGGGGTAGGGATATATAATGGGGAAAGGAGGGCTTATATAAAGATGTGGCCCAGTCCCCCCATTGTATATACTACTTGCTGGCACTGGGAGGTCCATATAAAGAAAAACTGAGTCTGAGGTCATGAAATGTAATGAATGAGGCCACAGGCCGATGTCAGTACTTTTAAGACAGAGGGCACAGTTTTTCTCTATAATTATAGACCGACCCTAAGCCGGTAAATAATGTGTTAATTCTCTCTCTCTATTCTTTTCGACTTGAGACAAATTATTGAAGAAACTCCAATGAATTGAGACCGTGGTCAGAGATAGGAAAAAGATGCCTGCTCCTGGAACCAATCAGATCACATGAAATTGTAGGTTACAGCCTGCTCACAATGGAAAAAAACGTATTTTGGGTAGTTATAGTCAAATAGCAAAAACAATGTAAAAAAAGGGGGGGGGAGTTTCCATATAATTTATATACATGTAATAAAAAAACGTATTAGTAGACTAACATCTACATTGTAACACAGCTGTGTATTTTTACTCTCCATTCCCATTTTCGCTCACCTAAAGGTTTGCCAAAATATGAATAACTCTTAAAAATACAACATTTAATGCAGCCATATTACATGCATAGCTGACCAATAACCTCTAAATTATTTATTAATTTTGTAAACAATTCATTTTAAGATGGTACACAACATTCAATATACATATGGTGGGCGAGGGTATACGAAGAGAGAGGGCCAAACAACTCATTGGAAATGATTGATGCTACAGAAGTGCCTCTAACTTTCCCGGGAGAGCATGGAAAGGGAACATCAATAACCAAGCAAGCTCCATGTGTTTCCATAAAAGACTTACATGTAACAGAAAGAATACTGACGCACCTTGAAAACTTGAACAGGTAAACTAATATTAGAAAAGCATGTTAAGATATGCAAATGTACCTTACTGTGACATACAGTACAATGTACATGTAGAGTTGTATTAGCTGTTACATATACAAGTAGCTACTACTTTACACCTGTATGACTGATGAAAAGAAAAATACCGGTCCCTTCACTCAAGCTTCAACACTAGACATGCTGAGCAACGTGGTGCAGTAAGTGCCCTACAGAGGCTCGAGAGAACACTGAAGAGGCACCTAACTGGCAGTCCATCCAGAAAATGCAAAGCTGAAGCCTCCAGTGAAGAAGAGGAAGTAAAACGTCAGCGCAACACTCGACTGAGTTCAGGATTTAATAATACAATGTACATGTACAGTGTATGGCATGCAGAATAGAGTGACCTTCCTCAGACAAGCAGGTTTAAATTTACATGTAATGCACAATAACATAATCACTTTTATGAATGATCAATTATGATTTGTTTGTCATTTATTAGCATATGTTGTAGTAGCCTGCAAACAGAACCAAATCTTTGTGCTCGCTCCAACTGGCTCCCCCAAAGAAACGTCTTCAACTCAAGGTCAAAAATTTGATACTGATGATGTCAATATGCCCAGAATCCAGGCATTCACCAATTCATTTGTCTTATGAGCAAACTTAAAAAATCGACAAACTTCGAGTACAAAGTGAAAGCAGAAATATTCTCTTTGGATGTTTTTAAACATACTTAAAGAGCTGCACCCTGCTTTTGGCTTATAGTCTCTCACCAACAGGTAAGTTTTTTCTACAGGTTTTTGTGATGGTAAAGATATACCAACGAGACTTGAATAGTAGTAGTAGTACATCTTTATTTATACATGGAAAATCATCAGTTACATACATAGATAAAAAACACTAAAATATGAAACTGTTTTACATGAAAGCCATGTTGCAGGGACGAATAAGAAAAATAGGAATGTCATATATAAGAAATATTTACATAAGGTTAAAATAACTCGATTTCGTAAGATTAAAAATGAAGTTATTTAAACTAGTTGATTGCCTTACATCCTCAGGCAGTTCATTCCATAACTTAGCCCCACTAAAGCGAAAAGCCTTTTTACCGAAATTGGTTCGTGGCCGTACGAGGGTTAGTTTTGTTGAATGCAACTCGTTCAGGTGGTTAGAGCTTTATCGGTGCATTACACAGTATACAGTGGATTTCATTGACTGCTATACCAATTACCCATATTATTATTAGTCTTGCTACTTGTATCATGGCAGTGTCCATCTTAAGTTTATTGTGTTTTGACTAATCATAGAGTTTGTACATACACAAGACTTACTTTGTGTGGTACAGCAAACTAAACGAAACTTTCATTCAATTTTCATTGGTAAACATAAATGCATCTTTACCATCACAAAAACTGTATAAGGAATTGACCTGCCTTTTGGTGAGTGACTCAGGCTAAACTGCAAATACAATGACACTGCAGTGCCACTTAAAAGGATCATTAATGTTTAAGAAAACTTATAGAACATTTTATTAAACTAAAATTGAACACTGGTCAAGTGTAGTTTACGACTCCAATCGAAAATTTATTGTTGAGAATTACTCGAAGATCAAACATATTTTTTTGGACGACAAAACTTCACACGATCTTGCCACCCCAGTCAATATTTGGGGATTTTGTCGTTCTAAAATGTTTGAATTTCGAGTGATTCTCAATAGGAAATTTTCGATTGGATTCGTAAACTACACTTGATCCCAACCCTTCTTACCTTTATACACCTTAGGATGATCGGTATCAGAGCATTCTTTGCTCAACATGTCATGAGGCCAGATGCATATACCTCGCGAAGTACACGAGCACGAGGGACGATCCAAGCAAAATCCAAGCAAAATCCAAACAGTCATCAAACTTCACCAACAAAACAGGAACACCCAACGAACTGTTCTGCAAAATAACTGTTCTTCTGGGCCACTCGGCTGGCAAATTCTGCACTTTGGAATTTCTTGGCTGGCAAATTCTGCAGTCTGATACTAAATAATAATATAACGGAGCGATATTTGTCAGCTGGTAAATTCTGCAGTCCGATATAATTACATAATAATAATATAACAGAGCGATATTTCTCAGCTGGCAAATTCTGCACGTACCTGTTGTTTCACAGGTTTTTAAAAATACCGAATTCTGCAGGTTAGCTCAGGTTTTTTTTCTTAAAATAAAAATATAGCGTTCTATATTTCAGTTAAGCCCTGTACAAACCGTTTCAACATCGGAACAATATTTAGTGTTGGAGCCGATCTTGAAACAGGTTTAAAATGTTGAAAGGTGTTGAGATATAGAAATCATTTAAAAACAGTTTTCAGTCTCTACAAGTCCCCAGGGGAGGGGTATGTACCGCCCTGGTCATCAAATGTGGACCCCGTTTAAGAGTAGTTTCGTGTTAATTTTGATACCCCGTTTTAGAGTTTGCCGGTATTGTCCCAAGACGGATTGAATGTAATACGTAACACGCGTTGCGCTGCTTGACAGAGTCTGCCGGATCAACACCTTCAACATCTTCAACTTCTAAATGAACCACACACAAACTGATCTTCAAAAAAATATACTTTAATTCAACAACGAAGTGTGCTGGTGTGAACTGAATTAGAATCATTTATTGCAATGTAACTTCCTTTGAAACATTTTAGCTTCTCTGAATAAATATCATACCCCGTTTCAGAGTGCATTCCAGGCATTTTTAAGTCTGAGGTCTAAAAATTTATACCTGGCAAATTCTGCACTTAAATATTTCAGCTGGGAATATATTCAAAAAAATATTTTTGCTGCTGGCAAATTCTGCACTTAAATATTTCAGCTGGGAAATTTAGAAATTCTTCATGAACTTTAGGCTGGCTGGCGCTGCAGAACAGCTGTTCGTCTGCCAGCTGAAAAACAATTCCCTTAAATATGTTTAAATACATCTGATTTGTTATAAAAACATCAGAATGTTTGTTTTTATGAAGTTTTACCGTTGGGTGTTCCTGAACAAAACTCCATAACTAACGACTTGCTTGGTCTTCATCAACTGGACCTGGGCCATGACTTCCAATACTCGAAAGTTTTTCAAAAACTAGAATAACCCGATCTCTGGAGCTCCAAAGTTGTTTTTAAAAAGAGCCTGTAAACGTTGTCGTGTTTTCAATCACCATGGAAAGGCGAGGGTTTTACTCCGGGTTCTCCGGTTTATCTCTCTCCACAAAAACCAACACGCTAAATTCCAATTCGATCTGAGTAGCCGGGTCATGACTTTGATCAGCCCCTAAGGTTGTTTCAGGTTTCGTTAGAAATTCAGAGTAGATTAGGCTCGATTACCAGCCGTTTGTGTGAGCCCGACTTCCTCACCTACTCCAACGGCTGGCTAAACGGTCTCCCCTATTGTATTCTAAGCCAATGAGGACTGTCCATGCATCGCCTGTACGAATCTTGTATGTGATTGGTCGGTTAGGTTATGTGCTGGACGATCGGCATAACCCTTACCAAACCAAACATATGGGATTCATATGGGTATGACATGGGATGTACATGGGTCTGGTATGGGAACTACAATGTATATGGGTTTGAGTTTTTGTTACATGGGATAAATATGGGTTTACCTACCATTCAGAAACCATATATGGGAAAAGTAAGGGTTTAAAATGATATCATATGGAAAATACATGGGCAGCACATCCCATATGAAACCCATATATGGAAAGCATATGGGAAACAGATCCCATATGAAACCCATATGTATGGGAACTGTATGGGCAGACAGGATAATAGCCATACGGTTCCCATGATATGGCACAGATATGGGTACAAAGTGGAATTTGTATGGGCGAAACATGGCACGCATAGGTAGAGGCCCATACTATTCCCATCATCTGGTAAATACATGGGAAGTATATGGGGGATGCATGGGCTAAAATGGTTCTTTATTCGCGTAGATCCCATATGAAACCCATATACATGGGAATTATATGGGCAGAGACTGTAACAACCCATACGGTTCCCATGATATGGCACAGATATGGGTACAAGGTGGAATTTGTATGGGCGAAACATGGCACACATAGATAGAGGCCCATACTATTCCCATCATCTGGTAAATACATGGGAAGTATATGGGAGATGCATGGGCTAAAATGGTTCTTTATTCGCGTAGTTCCCATATGAAACCCGTATACATGGGAATTATATGGGCAGAGACTGTAACAACCCATACGACCCCCATGATATGGCAAAGATATGGGCAGTAGATGGGATTTGGATGGGCAGAATGAAGACACAGAGACCACACAGACATGAACCCATACCTTTCCTAGCATCTGGGATACACGTGGGAAACATATGGGGGATGCATGGCCAAATGTTTCATTGCTCGTATGACTGATCCCATATTAAACCCATGTGTATGGGACTTATATGGGCAGAGAAGATAATAGCTGACACGATCCCCATGATATGGCAAGGATATGGGCAGTAGATGGAATTTGTATGGGCAAAAATAAGGCAAATTAACAGGAATAAGTGTATCACATTCATTGTTTAGATTAATAAGACTGCATGGACTATGCTTTAAGGGCTCACTAAGGCACATGGAAATATATTTAATGCTGTCCGATCCAGCGTAAGCGCAAAATTTGTCAACCCAAACTTAGATCACGGACTGATATGCTAATAACTGCGTAGAAAATTGAAAATCGCTTTGTTTGGAATATTATATGTTTGAAACATTTTAAGATTTTGAAACAAGTCAAAACAGCGAAGAAAAATCCTCTAGACCACGGCGCATGATATACCGACTTGTACGTTTATACTTTTGTCTGATACCAAGCGGATGTCGAGGCGCCGGTATAACCATGCAGACTTACTTTTCCAACGGAACTCGCGGTGCCTTCATCCGCCTGCATGGGAGGCCAGCTACAGGGATCCAAAGCCACGAGGGAACACCGTCGTGCATTGCGGCTAATTGAAATGCCTTCACAACTCGGTAAAATGAGGATGACAGGGTCACAAGAAGTTGACGTAACTCGCGATTGTCAATTCTCAGGTTCAAATTTGGCGAGAGTTGGCGGTCAAGCGAGAGCGTAATTGAGCAACTCTCATGTTCTTGAGCAACTCTCCGGGGGGGGGGACACAGGGACAAATATACCAATGTATCATTAAAATATCAATAAAATATTTAAAAAAACTCATGTTCCCTGTGCTCACATACTCGTTTGATCGGCGCTTAAACAGTACATTAAATAAATACGTGCACAAAATACATCATGCAAATATTGCGTGACCGTTCAAAAGTACTGGAAAGCTACTGGGAAAATGTGGGTTCTAATGCTTCTTCGCATTTGGTGGGTTACGTTTGTTATTATTAAAATTAGATAAATAAACTGTAGAGTACAATCAAATTTCATTAGCCTCGCCATCCGAATCACAGGTAGCCCAAGCACTGTTTATGGCTATTTTATAAGTTTGTATGGGAATTTTTAAATCTAGCTTTTCGATAAACATACTGTAATAAAATGAACAAGACGCCCGCTGGGCGTTTACTCGGGCTGTCACTTTTAGGTACGAGGCCAACTGTTTCTAAAATAAATTCTGCCAAAAAAGGACGACTTCGTGAAAATCATTAAAAATTAAAGGCACTTGTACGAGATTGGTAGTGTTATTAGCAAAACCTGTTTGTAAATGCTATTTTCCACCTTCTTACAATTCTCAACCTCCAAAGGTGGTCACGGTCACTTACAGGAGCTTCTAATTGCAAAGTTTTACTAATAATTAAAACCAGGTTGCATAAGGGTGGTCGCTGAAGGGACTGGTCAGAAATTAGCAGGGGAAGGGGTTGTGAAAGGGGGAGGATCATATTGTTTTGAATCCCCAAAACTGGATGGTCATAAATATTGGGCAACTGAAAAAGGAGTGGTTATAGGGGAGAAAGGGTCAACAAATTTCATACTAATACATACTATACATTTTTAGACTTTTTATCTCCACCCCACCCCCTTTGCACCTCCCCTGCTAATTGTTGACCAGTCCCTAATGTTTAATAAAATATTGTGTGCATTGAAAATTAACTTTATTTAATGAGGGTAACACCAACTAGTACACACATAGAAATGCGTAGCCTCCACCACAGTCGTTTTTAGGGGCTAGTTATGAGCCCCTAAAAACGACTGCGGGGGAGGCTAAGAAATGCGTGGAACATGATTTAGATTAATATCAATTAAAATATGTCACTAATGAAGCTAAATATTGTCTGTTCATGAGTGTAATAATAATATCAGTATACAAGTGAAAGCATATAAATTATATATCAGTTCAATTGGTTATCTGAAAACATAAATACTTCTTTGTCTTCTTTCTTCAGTATTTCAAGTTGACTTTTCAACATATTTTTCAGGGCAACAGTGTTCGCTTGGTAAATAAATCTCCACACCCAATTCTATTTATGATTGTTCTAATCAGTTCCAGTATCTGTGTATAGCTCTACCAATTCCAAACCTGCCCTTCCCCAAGGGTGGGGGGCATAAGTGGGGCATTTGACTGAGTGTTTGTCCCAGGGGTGAGACATTTTGGAGCAAACAAAAGTTGGCAGGGTGAGGAATTCATTTGTAGAAAGAGTCAAAATAGTGAATTTGATAAGAGATTTGCACCCGTACCAAAGCCCCACCATGGAGCACTTGACTCCACAGTGGGGCATTTGATGCTCTACAAATATCCGGGGGGGTCTATCAATTCCAAACCTGCCCCTCTTCCCGCCATAACTTATATAATTGTACTCTCCAGTATGGCTTTACACAACCAATTCTGCTCTTCTTTTGACAGTTTCACATTCAATTCGGTATTCTCGGTTTGTAAGTCATATCCAGTTCTGTTTATGGGTATAATTCGTAGTAAATTCGAATGCCTCTGTATCTTCCGAGTTCTGTTATTGTTTTGACGATCGATTTTAACTTTTTTCCTTCTTGGTCTCTATAAAGTCACATACAGTTCAACTTACGGACAATTTCATTTCCAGTTCGAATTACAGTCACCATTACACTTAATTTAAAAGTGGGGAACAAGTAAGATTTGCATATATATAAACACATAATTTCAACCTCAGGCTCACCAGTTCTGATTTCCGTTCGCGTTCAAAGCCAAGGGTCAATCACTGTTCACTTCAAGCTTTTCCGACTCTTGAATTGAAGTCTTCGCAAAGTTCGGCATTGTTTGACTGGTTTAGTCAAGACTTCCCAGTTGTGTAATCTCAAGAGTATTTCATTTTCAAGAGAGGATCGACTTCGCAGTAAACAATTACAGCCAACATTGCAAACAATCAATCCCTCACTGATTTGACCTCCTCACAGTGTGTGATGGTAATGAAGAGCATTTCAACAATATCAAGGCAACACTGCAATCGTATGGCACTTAGATGCAGCAGTACAGGCATTTTCTTTCAGTTTCCGTGGATTATTGGACCAAAACCATCGACAATCCTCCGGCCGGCTAGACTAGCTTACTGTGCGATATTTGGATCGCCACATCCCTTTCGTAAATGTGAGAATTTTCCATCGAAAGCCCCTAAAAGTCCTGTCAGCCCTAGAATAACTGAACATCTTGGTATTTCATTCGAAGAAACCTTTAGTTTCAGCAAAATAAAGGTTAAGAATGGCCCCGAATCTTCGCTCCGTTGCTCCGTTGCTTCGCACACTATTAACAGGGCATCTGGAAAAGTGCGGCAGTGCGGATCCGCACTTTTGACCCAAAACCGCACTAAATTGCACTTTTACACTTTTCCCGCACCTTTCCGCACTTTTCAAGGAAAATCACTAAATATTGCATGTAAATACCTTTTAAACACGACGATTATGAAGTATCACATGTAAATACTTAGTTAAATACGTTGATGTTGAAGTATTAAAGTAAAAAAGCATCGAAAATCTAACATTTTCTTTGAGTTACAGTCGGAACGAGTCGGAACCGAAGCAAAAAAATACCAGGCGTCCCGACAACAAACCGCAAGAGAATGAGTACGAGTAGCCGTCAAGTACAATAACTGGGATTGGATAGAAATTAGCGAATAGCTGATCTTGTAAGAAATGTGTCAAAATGTGGCGGCTTTTTGTCATGCCTTTCTTAGATGATCCGCAATGGACAGCTTCGTGGTCAAAGGGAAACCATCCGCAAAAAACGCGACGAATATAACAGCACACGATAGAGCTCGCCGTTATCCACATGGAACTTTCCATGTGGAGAAAAACCTTCTATTTTGTTCCACGTGCAACGTGGTTGTCGATCACTTGAGGAAATTTATTGTCGATCGCCATCTTGACACCGCCTTGCACAAAGATAAGGAAAAAAGGAACAAACATGCAGGTAAGCAAGGGCGTTGTGTCAGTAAACTCTATAGTGAAATAAATTCTCGCAAACATCTAGTACTCTCGAAGATTTCGTTATTGTTGCTTGAATTGCATTAATAAAGTTTCAAACAGGTTCAAGTACTTGGTGTGACAGGGAAATAATTACAATAACGCGTTTTAAAATAGTATTTAATATTTTCCCGCCAAAACTCACAAGTACGACGCGCGTGGCGTGATTGATTTCGCGTAGATTTCCCGCAATTTACACAACATGTACGTCTGTCCTGCTTTTAATTTGTTTTACTATCTACCGTGAAGCATGACGAAATAACTTTTTTTCCAGCATCAAACTTCAAGTTGTAGGCGTAGAACTTTCAAAATCAAACTGTCCTCTAACTTTGAAGATGCGGCCTAAACACAATTTTTTTTCACGTGAAACATGATAGTTGTTTTCCACCTGCCATTACGAGCGGCATCTTCAAAGTTAGACGGGAGTTTGACTGTCAAAGTTCCACGCCTAAACTTGAAGTTTGATGCGGGAAACAAAAACATTTGACTGTGAAACGACTGGGATAGAAACTTTTCAAAATCAAGTCAAGTTAATTCGTCACGCTTCACAGCTGAGTTAGATCGCAAATGGCGGTCTGGGATGCACTTCATTTTGCTCTAAAACACGAGGACGTAGCGGGTACCACACTTATCGTAGTAGTTACCGGTCGATTTGTGATGCTGCGTTTATCTTCCCAAAAAGAGGATGGGGTGTGGTTCACTTAAATATCTTTTGCCCGTAGTAGGCGAGGCTTTCACTGCCTTTTACTGAGTGTAAAAGTGAAATCCCCGGCTTTAAAAAATAACTGCTGCATTACCCATATCGCCAAACTTAGGAGAATGGCTAGCATCGAACTTTGGAAATCAATTAATTTCAATTAATTTCTAACTTTGGAAATTCGAGGTGCCGCACTTTTCTTGTTCTAAGTGCGGCGCTTATTTTTTTTAAATACGTTAACCCACGTGCTGAGGCTGATTCTTCGCCGTGTACACATGCATTGAAACATGTTGCTAGAATCTCTTATGACTTATCATATTTCCGTTTCATTAGGGATGAAGCAACAAACGGTTCGCACGAGTTTGGAGTGCAAATCGGAGCCACAAATGGAGAAGGTGAAAATTTGCCATGACTGGATTAGAGTGTGTACTGGAGCTAACATCCCACTGCACAAGTCTGATAACCCCATTTTAAGGAGATTCCTCCAAGAAAAGGTGGCTAATGGAGGGGCTATTCCTAAATCGTCACAGCTGCGAGATCATTACTTGTTTGATGTGTATGAGGCAGAGAAGTTTGAACTCAAAGATCTGATAAAAGGAAGAAAAGTCTCCCTAATAACAGATGAGCTAAGCGATGAGGAAGGAAGATATGTTCTTAATGTCATGGCAGTCATACTCGACTTTGACGAACTTTCTCCGAATGGGGATTCAGTGGCTTATCTTCTAGACACCCAGTTTCTTCCTGCAACCAATAACCGAACCGTGTCACAAGCTGTTGTTAAAACTTGCAATGAATACGAGATCGATTTTAACGATGTGCTTGTGTTTATCTCAGACAATGTGGCATACATGAAGAAGGCATTCAGAGAGACATTGTCATGTTTATTCCAGTACTGTGTACACATTACCTGCCTGAGTCATATTGTAAACCTCGTTGCTTCAGATTTCAAGAGCAAATTTAAGGTGGTAACCGAATTTGTGAAGTGTTTCCGGAACCTGTTTTTCGTACCGAGCGGAATTAAGAAAGAGCAGATTCCGATCATTTCTACAGAATGCTCTTGGCACAGCTGGTAAGGTTCGAATGCCACCGAACCCAACAACCAAAAGCTGGAAAGCGTGGTTCCACTCAGCCATCTACCATGCTGATCATTATTATCTTTTCGGGGATTTCATTGAAGATGAGCTGGTCCAGTCGGGGAGTTCTGCTTGTTACTCTCTCGTTCGCTTACGGGAAATGTACGAAGATCCTAGCTTCATGAAAAAGCTTAATGCCCAGCTTGCTTTTATTAAAAGCAAAGCACCCACTTTGATGCATTTTCTAGATTATTTCCAAGAGCGGATGCCCCACGTCTTAGCTGCCCATGACAAGCTTGAAAGTCTTCAGCAGTACTTGAGTGACAACAGCAACCTGCTGGAAGAAGATATCGAGGATTGTTTCCCAGATGGTTTCACCTGCGAAGAGAGAGAGGAACTAGTGAATTTAGCAAATTCTGCTTTCACTGCTGCCTACGACAAGTTAAATAAATACACCACCGGAGGCGCTCAGCCCGCTGCAGAATTTTTAGATAAAGTGCGTATCCTTGACCCGAGGAAACTGGTGGATGTTATTTCAAGCTTTGAAGATATGGAGAGTGTCCCTGGTTTCACTGAGAGTGTTTCACGAGAGGAGTGGGACCTCTATGTCAACAACATTGGGCCCAGAGCTGTCAAACAATGCCAGGAAGGCAAGCTAGACTTGGTGCTGTTTTGGAAGTCAAAAGCAGCTGAGCTTCCACAACTGTACAAAATGGCATCAAGATACTGCACCGCGACCATTACTACACTGCCATTTAATAACAGCAAAACAACATGGCTTAAAAGACTCGAGTGACTTCTGAATAAGTATAAGAACTACAATGTATGCGAGGTACAGTTAAGGCGTTTATCATCCTAAAAACACCTAATAAGTGAGAGAGTGAGAACGCTGGTGGGACGAAGTGACGTCACTTCCGTAAATGCAAACAAAGATGGCGGCGCCCATGTCTTCGTGGGGCCAACTTTGAGGTGCTCGTTCTTAATACTAAAAACCTTTGATCAAATTTTAATACATTTTCTGAACAAAGAACATGTTGAAGATTCTCTTGAGCCCCAATGTGTTTTTCACTCGGGTATCCCTTTAAGAAAGCTACAGTTGTATTTCTTATTATATTTCTTCCCAGGCCTTTAGTTGCTCACCAAAAGCTTTTGTATTGTATAAATAAACAGAGCTTCTAGATAGAGCTGTCAGTCCTGTCGTCAACTAAAAGTGCCTTGAGTTCATCATCAAGTCAAATATTACATCACTCATCAGGCCAAAGTCTGGTCACATGCAGCTCGTTCAAGTTTTCAATGGTAAGGAAAGTACATGCACATTGTATATGGTCTCCTAGTTGACTGCAGAATACCCTGGCACCCCTTCTAAACTGCAAAATTTCTCCATTATAG
Organism: Actinernus sp. WN-2022; assembly: GCA_030867875.1. Taxonomy (NCBI): domain Eukaryota; kingdom Metazoa; phylum Cnidaria; class Anthozoa; order Actiniaria; family Actinernidae; genus Actinernus; species Actinernus sp. WN-2022. Next base: position 63,649,202 of record JAOWCC010001501.1, on the reverse strand, counting down.
CTGCCCCGGCGTCAGATCGAACCATGGTTTGTCCATGGTCCACCATGTTTATAACATGGTCAACCATGGTTCTTGACCATGGTTGACCATGGTTTGTCCATGATATGACCATGGTATGACCATGGTATGACCATGGTAAACCATGAACGTTAAATTGCCCAAATGTTGACCATGGTCAACCATGGTCACAATGTGAAATTTCATACTTCCGTGAACATGGTAAACCATGGTTAGACCATGTCCTTAAATCATGTTTAGACATGGTAATCCATGGTCAAATAATGTGTGCTGCAGTTGATAAATACAGGTGTTGACCATGGAGAAACATGGTCTTCCATGTCTCAAACATGGAATAACATGGTCAACCATGTTTACAGGTTGGGGGTTCAACATGGTATAACATGGTCAACCATGGTCCAACAGTGAAAGATTGAACATGGAGAAACATGGTCAACCATGTAACAAACTTCACATCAGTCAACCATGGATTACCATGGTCAACCATGTCCCATGCTTCACATCAGTCAACCATGGAATACCATGGTCAACCATGTCCCATGCTTCACATCAGTCAACCATAGAATACCATGGTCAACCATGTGCCATACTTTAGATCAGCCAACCATGGAATATCATGGTTAACCATAGAATATACCATGATCAACCATGTCCCATATTTCAGATCAGTCAATTATGGAATACCATAGTCAGCTGTGTTTCACCAATATTACTGCTCCCTGTACATATAAAAGTGATCATGTGTAATTAAGTTACAGCTTCCCATTCTGTTATCCCAAAGAAAAAGGTAATGTCCATTGATAGTTAGAAAATTAGAGAGATTATCTGAGAATAAAAATTAACCCTTTCACTACATGTAGATGTAAAGACCACATTTATGAAACTACTATAGTCACTCACAACAACAAATTTATTAATGATTGCAAACAGAACAGTGCCTACATGTACATGTAAAAGACAGTGTCGGATAATTTTATAAGTCTCATTATAAAAACTGGACTTATATATTAGGGAGTGAAATATACATGTATTGCATATTAGTCTTAGCACTAAAAACTGTGGCCAAAAAAGCCTTTCCTATTACAGAGCAGCTCAGCTGTGTAAACAGCCCAGTTCCTGTACATGCACACCACATCTTTACAGGGTATTCTGTTTTGAAATTTCCTGTTTCTACATAAATTCTACAGGTAGCTCAGTAAACTCCCTTACAAAGTCAGCTAAAGCCAGATGAAAAGGTGAGACAAAAATACTACAAGCCAAAGTTATTGGAGTGCTGCTCGCTAGTCTAGTTAATTATTATTATTTAAACTAACAGTTAATACCATTTTATGTTCTGACTATGTAACAATTAAGTCCACCATTATTTTGAGAACAGACACCTTTTCCCTTGAAGTACTGAGGTCCTCCAGGGATTCATGCACTTGTTCTCTTGTTCAGTACTTAAGCGTTGTTTACTGCCTAGAAAAAGAAACACATGTGATTATATAGTTGTCTTGATCTTGTCTAGAATTGTTTATATACTTAAATTATAGGGACAAAAATAATGGTCACTTAGTCTAACTGACTTGCATGTGCAATAGACTATTTGAAGGTTGCCATTAACACTACGATATCTACTTCAATTAGCGATAGCACCGGTACCACTACAAAGAGCACCTCAAAATTAGTCAAAATCCCAAATTTGATAGTTATATCCCACAAAGTAAGACAATTTTACAGACATTTGTATGCGGGGGTGCAAATTGTTGCACCCTCATACAAATGTCTGTAAAAATAGCACACTTTACTCGACTGTATCTTGGCTTCTAGGTGAGGTAAACTCTCAAATTTGGGATTTTGACTCATTTCCAGGAGCTCTTTTCAGTAGCACCTGCAGTGCTATCGCTAATTGAAGTAGATATTGTAGTGGTAATGACAACCTTGAAATGGTCTATGGGTTACTAGTTCCTGTAAAAACTAGTGTTGATCTGCATCAACAGGGAAGATAAACACTCAGGGTATGATCAACTAAAAGTAGATTAAGGTATGCTAGGTGCTGGGGAGCAAGACAGGCCCAAGCATATAACCAAAGTTGCTTATGACTAGAGCATTTATAGTGTAAATCGTAAACCAAGGAAATCATGAAAATAAAGTATATTTAATTACACTGTATAATATAGTCTTGTGTAGTGAGTTAGACTTCCTTAGAAATAGCCCCACTGTGATGCTCAACACAAATTATGACAAAAAATAATCAACAACACTGTTGACTCAGTCCCGGCCTATAAGAAATTTAGACTTTATTTCCAAGATTTTCTTGGTTTATGATTTACACTGTAAACATACATCAGTACATGTGCACAAATATCGAGCTTGTGCTCCCTGTGATAGAGTAGAGCTCTTTATACATAATTATAAAGGAAGTGTTTTATCACCTGAGCTGCATGAATTTAATGCCTGAAGTAGTAAATATTTGAAGGGGGAAACATTAAGTTACTGATCGAGTCATTTCATTTTAGTGTGTCTATTTAGTACATGTAGTAGTGTATTTATCCATGTTTCACAGAGTATGCTTCATATTTCAAAACGTTTCAGAGAACACTATACAGTACTCTGCTAAAGTTTATGGCGGGCAGAACACAATGTATAAAGCAGTCAGGCAATGCAACGTATTAGAACGTACTGTGACTGAGACGGTGATCTCCGGTAATTAACGCACTGATACAGATAAATGAACATTGTTAGATTAGCTTGTTAAATTAGCTGTAACGTATAGGAATGAGTTACTGACAGTACTTGCCTGATTCAGTAATACTAAGTTGAACTTGAACTTGTAGTTGTAACGATGTTTTCCGTTGACCACTAAAAAGGCATTGATCCAGTTTTGCAATCACAATAACTTTACACTGTTCAATTAAGTAATCACCATAACCAGTGCGAGTTTCCTTGTCTTAATACCCGTTATTTAGAACAATTTGCTTTGAATAAACCTCCAAACTCCCTTCACCAGTTCACTTACATAGTGTCCGCCAAAAACCGTTGAAAATTGAGCCCACAGGCATTGTGACCCGCTGATCCGCTAAGAGAAGGCCAGGTGCCACAGCAATAAAGATGGCGGCGGCAAACTAAGTCACGGTTATTAAAGAATGGGTTATTCTTTGGGAATTGCAACGCAAAGATAAGTTGTTGAAACTTTCTGCATTATTTACACTAATAGTGACTATTGTTTAAGTAAGCTTTTTGTTAGGACAAGAGTTAAATATATGGATCAATTAACCAATTATATCAAATTTTATAATGCCCTTTTTAATGCCAAATTTATAATCAATAATGGCATGGTTTCAATGGTTTCAATAGATATATTTCTGATCAACAATATAAGCACACTCTTAGCACATATCAACTTCTTTTTATCGTTCCAGAAATGAAAAAGGAAATATTAATATGATGAAATGTATAGCAGTTGAATACTTCTGTAAGTACTGGTACTTGTTTACCAGATAACAAATTGAAAATAAATAGGAGTTTAATGCTTCATACATGTATTTGTCATATTCTGGTTTTGCCTTTATTTTGTTATGAAATTATTTTTTATTAGAAAATCTAGAGGTCAGTCTGAGGATCAGGAGTAAGGGTGCAATTCAGTTAAGTAAGATGGAATATTAAATTACTATTTTCCCTTCCTTTTTTCTGATGGAAATGTAAACCATAGAATCCTGAACAATGAATAGCCCCCAGGGACTTAATAGATTACAAAGGATGTTATACAAGAGGGAGGTACATGTATTATCCAATTTGTTCCTTTAATATGGTAGCAATAAGAGAAGCTCAAGCGCAATACCTATTTTTGACAAGTCACAAGTTAAATCACAAATTTTAAGATAAATTACAGTAGATTTATATTTTTTCCTCTTTATTATCTAGTAATTTAGGTTGAATTTCCCTTGTTGATTGGTAGTGACCAACTAGGGGAGGGGAACATTACATGAGGGGGGACTTAATCTACAGGGGAGGACTATTCATGAATATTGTGTACATGGAGTCAAAAGGAGGGGATTAATTTAATGCAGGGACTTAATCCATGGATCTATAGTGTGGTTTAATTATAAGTGCTAATATGTAGTTGAATCATAACTATTTTGAAGAGCTGTTTGCACATTGTATTTTAACTGGGATAATATTACTCCAGTGATAATAACAAAATACTAAACACATTAAATTATTTCCTTCAATAATATTCTTACTCTGGGTAGCTCCTCTCTACAATGTTATTACCTTTGCATCCTAGAGTCTTTATCACTCAGGTGTCATTTTTTAAATTTTAAAAATCCATTGGGTGAACCATACTAAAATAGCTTTACTCAATAACTTTTCTCATAACCAGAACAGTCAATTTTTCAAATATCACATGGGAAAAATATGTGTAACAGAACCTGTAAACTTAAACATGTTAGCACAATATAAGCCATGTATGAACACTTGTAAAATTACTTCAAGTGACTTTAGTGGTCAAACATGGTCAAACATGGTACTTCCATGGTCATATCTGAATATCAACAACTGTTCCTGTTGGTTGAATTTCACCTTGAGTGCTCACTTAATTATGATTTATGTATAGACCCATTCGAAAAATGGCTGCCGCTAATTTGCATAATGTTGATATTCAATATTTTCTGAAGAATTAACTAGCCTATATGAAAGAGCGAGTTCATGTTAGCAACATCTAGCTCTTTGATAACAGAAGAATACATCCTTTCAAAGCAATCCACGTTTGAAACTCTGAAGAAACATGAAAACGAGGCTAGTCAGTACTGACGTCCTGAATCTCATACAAAACTCTCTTATTTTGAACCTTGGTAACTTCGCAACACTTGGTGCTATGCTCCTTAAATTTTACAAACGTACTCATTTTTGCATGCTCTCTGAAGTGACAGCTAGTGCTTATTTTGGTACCAACATTTCATTACAACCAAAGCTTGGTGACACCATTTTTCGAATGGGTCTATAATTCTTAAATAAAAATGACACTCTGCTCACAACTAAATGCTTAATTTAAGTTAACCAGAGAGACCATGGTCAAACATGGTATTCTATGGTGTCCAGAAAACATTTCCAGAAGTTCAAAATTCAGTAACAAATTACAAAATACACATTTATTAGACCTGGAACTGTCATTAAATATGTACATGTGTAACATATATTTTTAACATCTGCCCAAATGATCTCATCTTTAACACTTTGTTTCGTGACCATAGTTGACTATAGTATTCCATGGTCAATAGCCTGAATATCAACAACTTTCATGTCGGTTGATTTTCACTGTTAGCACGAATAATTGTATGGTATTAGTTATGATTTCTTTGTAATTCTTAAATAAAACTTTTGAATAAAAATGGCACAATCTGAGCTCACAACTAAATGCTTAATTGGTTATTTAGAGAGACCATGGTCAAACATGGTATTCTATGGTGTCCAGCAAACATTTCCAGAAGTACAAAATTCAGTAACAAATCACAAAATAAAGATTTATTAGACCTGGAAATGGCATCACATGTGTAATATTACTTAACATTGCTCAAATTATCTCATATTTAACACTTTGTTTCTTGACCATGGTTGACCATAGAATTCCATGGTCAATAGTCTGAATACCAACAACTGTTCATGTTGGTTGAATTTCGTTTTTATCACTAATAATGTTATGGTATTAGTTATGATTTCCATGTAATTCTTAAATATAACTTTTGAATAAAAATGGCACAATCTGAGCTCACAGCTAAATGCTTAATTGGTTATTTAGAGAGACCATGGTCAAACATGGTATTCTATGGTGTCCAGCAAATATTTCCAGAAGTTCAAAATTGAGTAATAAATTGCAAAGAAAACATTTATTATGCCTAGAACTGGCATTAAACATGTAATGTAACTTGAACATTGCTCAAATTATGTCAACTTGAACATTTTGTTTTGTGACCATGGTTGACTGTGTACCATGTTCTAGACCCAGTGAGAGACCATGGTGAGACACCATGGTCATATCACTGTCAACCATGGTCAACCATGGTTGACAATGAAAAACCGTGTTACCATGGTCAGCCTGACGCCGGGGTAGCTCTGGTGTATTTAGACTCATTCTATTCATGAATGATTTTGTGGTGGTTAGGGTTTTTGATTTTTTGGGGGAAGTTTTTAGAAGGTTTGTATGAGATTTGAGAACATGCATTATTAATGAACCTGCAGTGGCAGGGTATTCTGCATTTACCGGTAGCCCAAATAAAGGTTTAGAAGTCAGGCATCAATTTAGTAATAAAAATAATAGAGGTGTACATGTATGTGGTTCTCAGGTTACACTTGCATGACTTTATAATTTTAAATACATTGTAGCTACATGTAGGTTTATTATAAGTACAGTAATACCATGACAAGAGGGAAATTAGTGATTAAATTTCCCTGCAAGCCAAGGGAGAGTTTGTTGAAGTCCCGAGGCCGCTTCAGCCGAGGGACTTTTACAAACTCTCCTGAGGCTTGAGGGGAAATTTAATCACTAATTTCCCGAATTGTCATGGTATAACTTTGTAATACTCTGATCGCCGAGGAACAGAACAAATCTGTGAGAAGTTTAGTTTTCTCTGCCTAAACTAAAGATGTCGTAGTTGAGTTGCTTTCGAAAATGTTTTACTGCTCGATTGAATGACCTTGACTTCCCCTGGGGACAAGTGTTTTTTTTTTTAGAAGAATAGCAGTAAAACAAAATGTGCTTGGCTAAGTATTTAAAGGTCATGCGTACATTGTATATGGTTTTAAGTATCCCACATGGAAGAAGCGGGTTTGAGAAATAAGAGAAGAATGTGCAGATTGAAATACGTGATCCCACATGGATTACGTTGAAGGTTATGATGAAGTCGGGTCAGTTTGGGTTCAATTTTTTCAACCGGGAGCACAGGGCTTAAGTCGTGCCAGAGGGGAGCAAGAGTTGATGCTTTTCACCCTCTCATGTCCAGCCTGCATTGTCTTCTAGTTTTCCCTCTTTACGATGCAAGCAAAAATTAGAAATATGCATTGTTCTTGCAGGGAAATTTAGAAATTTCCCTGTTGAAGACTGCATATTTCTAAATTTTCCTTGCATTTGTAATGAACCAGGGAATTTAGAGATTAAATGTGTGTGAACAAACAAAGGAATCCGAGGCGATCATGGATTTATCATAATTATGACCTGTAAGCTAAGGGTCCCTGCATGATTTCCTTTCAAAACTATTTACAAAAGTCATGTGATGGGGGCTTTACATATTTGATGTGAGCCCAACCCCTGCTAGATTTTTTGCTTGAGAAGCTTCAGTCTTTTGGCCGAATGAATCTCCTAACACCCTAATCTCACGCTTAGACTCTGCACGGGTAGAGGAACTCGGACTCAGATCCCTCACGTGCTAGCGGCCTAATCCCCTGACTACATCATTGTAGTTTCAAATATGAGAAGGGAGGAAACTAAAGTCACATGATGGCTTGATGATCGCCACACGATACATGGAATGGAAGTAAAATTACAGAAAATCGAAAACATGAAAATCAGAAACAATTATTTTTCTGTTCGGTTATTTTTCAAATATTTGTAAAAGCGATATCTATGTGTTTGTTTCTTTGACTCAGATTTTCATTACATGTAATTTATAAAACAGACGAATAAATTCTGTCAGTTATGATCGCTGAAAAGAAAACTGAAAGAAACTATCGAAGCTGAAAATCAAATTCCAGTTCTAGAAGCATTATATTCAAATTAGTATATTAGCAAGAATTCTTCAGGCAACTTTGAGAACGATTTAAAATGCCAATGGCTCACATGAGTTTGCAAGGATTTCTTGTCAAGAGATTGTAAACAAGACAATTAAAAGAACATTCAAAAGTACCAACTTTGCTTACTTTGCAGGTTTTTTGTCCTTGGGCCATTCCACAGTATTTGGGACATGGAACTCTGAATTCTTAATTACTGAAAACTTACAAGATCATTGCATTTTCCATTATTTGATAACTAAAGTATTAAAAAATATGATTTTGAAATGATGGCACACTCTTATAGTCATAAATTATCATTAATTAGCTGAAATACAAAATTGTCTGTCACGGAGGGGAAAACCACAAAAAACCTGAGCTACTTGCTTTATGTCAAAAACAAATAAAAAATATCAAGACACACAGTTCTTCACACGCACTGATAGAGAAACAAAAATTAATTTTAGTTGCTGTTAAGGAGGTGTTGCTATAGTTCGTCCAAGAGGGAACTTTCCCCTCCATGACAAAATTTGGTATAAAAGTTTTGATATTTCCAAAACAGTCCAAACAAAATTCACAATATTTTATAAACTTCTGAGTTCAAGTTCAATACAACTATATAAATAAAAAAAATTCTGAACTGCAAGTTTTCTTTGTTCTATTTCAATAATAACAAGTGTCACGGAGGGGAAAATTATGTCACGGAGGGGAAAATTATGTCACGGATGGGAATTAAAAGTTTAAAAGCTGTTTAAATACTTAGAAAATGCATAAAATGTGTAATTTTCATACATAACTGTAACCTCTGCGCATGCTCATAGCAGCAATGCATTGTAGGCAAAAGTTCATTTGAGCATGCTCATAGCAGCAATGCATTGTGGGCAACCTTTGCCGTGTGCTCCATGTAAGTGTAACTAGTATCATAGATTGACATCTACAGCCTTATTGTTCCCAGTTTATGTTCCCAGGATAATTACATAATGTTATATTGTAAGTTAAATTAATATTCCAGTGGGATTAATTAAGACAAAAGTTTTCGTTCTGTTTTCATTCACTGAAGACTTGAAAATAATATTAAACTTTCCCAAATCACTCTTAGATTCCACTAGCAGAGGCACAGATGATCAGTCTATACACAGTAGTACAATAATTGGAATTTGGCTTCCGAAAATACAGTAAATTTATACAATTTTGCTTTTGTCTCTTCTCACTACTGATGTCACTAATCAATCGTTCAAGGTTGTCAGTCATCTCAGCAAAATTACTTCCGTTCCATGTATCGTGAGGTGAACATCGAGCCATTTGTCGAAAAATCTTGTACTCCTATTTTAGTGTTTTGAAATGAATCATTTCATTAAAACATTGGCTAGCACCCCTCTCTGAAAAGGAAAGAATTGTTGGTAGCAAAAAAATCAAATTTGTCGAAACGGGACCTGGTTATTTCTTACTCAATTATACACTTGAATTTAGTTTCCTCTCTTGCTACTTTCTAACTACATGTAGTTACCATGCGAGATCTGAGTCTGAGTTCTTCTGCCCGCACTGACTTAGGCCCAAAATTAGGGGTGCTAGGTTACACTGCCAGTGGTCAGATTCGTTTGGCTGTAAGACTGAAACTTCTCTGTTAAAAAGGCAGCATATAAACGGTTGTACTAATTAGGTAGGGTTTTCATTATATTAGGAGCCAGTAAACTGGTAAACATTACTGCTGCATGGTTGTTACTGGATCATGCAGTAATAATATTGTTTGCTGCACCATTCTTCATTTCCCTCATATTGCCATATTTCAGTAGCATTAAACCCTCCTGAAGGTGGATAATTAAACATAACTTTTAGATTTTCATTTTCTTTCAGGTCGAGAAAGTTTACTGGAAGCACGAACCATTTTAGTTTATAAGAAGTCATAACCAAATAAAACTACACAAAGGTGATCTTCAATTTAATAGTCAAATTGACAAATTAAATTAGTGAGTTAAGACCTGATCAAAGCCTTGCATGTATATTTTTTATATTAATTAAGCTATGAGGCACTATTTGTCGACAGATGCACTATAAAGGTTCCTTGATGGACACACTCTATTTGTATAATAGTGCCTGCCCATCATTTGATCAATATCCAATCAGAATTTGAGAGAATTTCCTGGTGAACTATAATGGCTGCAGATACATGTATATGAAGTTAGTGAGGGAATTAGCCCTGAGTCAACTACATTATCACACTTATCATAGAAAGCATGCAAGATCATCAAGTCTGTTAATTTAAGCATAATATATAGTAGATTCGATTTATATACAATTATAGACATGTTAGATCTTGTTCAAATCAATATTAATAAGTCATAATAACTTATTATCTAGTACAAGCGGCTTGATTCATACATTAAACACATTTTAAAGTAACTGCCTGCATGCTTATAATCACGGAAAATGGCACATGCAACTTGTGTATTAAATACCAACGAAAATTAATGCTTGGTACAAGATTGTAACAGTGTTTAGAACAACAGTACTTTGTATATTTGCTGTTGAAAATATAAAACATACTGTACATGTATGTCACAAACTTTAAATATAGTAGTTTGATGCACTCATAAATTTATAATAATTTTCTGTGTAATACATGTTAGACATCTACATGTATGTGTTTATACCATGGCATCAATGAAAATAAAGACATTGTTAATTGAATTATGGTTGAGAGTTATAATATTTATATGAATTAAGACATGGCAACTGCATGTACTTGTACAGCAAAGGATTAGGTACATTGCACAGCTGCTAGAGTATACTGGGGGTGGGAATCAAAACAATTTATGGATATCATGGGTACATTTTTGTATGTTACTGCATCATGACATGGGTATTGTATGGATAATGTCTGGTAATGACATGGGTATTGTATGGAGAATGTATGGTAATGTGGTGGGTATGGGAACTGTATGGTAATGACATGGGTATTGGCACATGTAATGACATGGGAATGGGAATGGGAATTGTATGGTAATGACATGGGAAGTGTATGGTAATGCATGGGAAGTGTATGGTAATGCATGGGAAGTGTATGGTAATGACATGGGAACTGTATGGTAATGACATGGGTACTGTATGGTAATGACATGGGCATTGTATGGTAATGACATGGGCATTGTATGGTAATGACATGGGCATTGTATGGAGGATATATGGTAATGACATGGGTGGTGTATGGTTAAGGCATGGGTATCATGGCAAAGGTATGGGTAAGATATGATAATGATATGCCTTGGGTAAATTGCAAGGAATGGGAATAGAATGGAAATTGTATGGGTATACTATGTAAATGGTACAGGTTTCATATGGCATTTATATGGGAAACCTATGGATTCTGTATGGGAAACGTATGGCAAGTGTGTGGTTTTTATATGGAAAAAGTCTGGGACAATGGCTTCTCCCATATATTCACCATATCACTCCCACGCTTATCCCATATGCTACCCATAGTATTCCCATTCACAACCCATGTATTACCCATCCCTAAATATTATAAATAATTAATCTTACCCATATACTCCCCATATATGAAAACCATATGGCCATATATGGGAACCATCTGGATTTTAGACAAATCCATACTTTTCCCATATACTTTTATATGGGCAATGTATGGACCAGATATGGACCATATATGGGTTTGAAAATATTGCCATTTAGACAGCATGTAACCCATATATGGGAATCATATGGCCCATACAAATCCCATGCACAACCCATCACATACCCATATATGGAACTTGAATGGGCCCATACAAAACCTGTTGGTAAGGGAAGTTAGTCAGTTCGAAAATGCCGGGCATCTACATGCAGTGAAGAGAGATTACCGGCTGTATGTAACCGGCTGTATGTAACCGGCTGTTTTAAAGGCTTATTAAGCTAGAACACTTACCACAGCCTCCGATTTTTCAGTTAAGTCGAGGAGGCTCTTAGGCTCGGTTTCCAGCCGTGGGGGTTTCGGTGAGCCCGCGATCCTCTTCCCACTCACTCCCAAAATGCATTTAAATTTGCTTTGGAAAAGTTTGCTTTCGAATAATTCAAGGATTCACACAAGGAAGCAGTACTGAGAGTTCGTTTTGGGTAAAGACACTGTGTCAGTACGCACCGGGTTTGGAAAGTCACTTGGGAAACCGTCACTCGTACCACTAGCTCGAAGGTCGCGAAACCCGTAATGTTCAGTCATTTCTTTGCCTATGCAAGACCAGGTAGCCATTCTTACTTCAAAGAAAATTAGTGCTGCCTTGATCGGAGAAGAAAAGAAGCACGACTCCTTTTAAGAGTTATAACAGAGGAAATCACGTCTGACTCAGGCCACGTTTAACTCTGCGATCACAACAAGGGCACCCAACGAAGTTTTCGGTTAAAAAGCTGTTCGGGAGAGTAAGTTAGCCTAAAACTTTCGGATTTGAAAAAATTGTCCCTAGAAAATTGTTTTCTGAAATACTGGCTAGAAAATTTGTTTTCAATCCCTAGAAAATTATAGAAGAAAAGGGAGACTAAAAGGTTTCCCCTAAAATATTCGTACGTCCCAATTCGTCTGATCAATAGAGTCAGAACAGGAAAAAAGAATTCCTAAAAAATTCGTACCTCCACAAAACTTTGCAACATGAAGTTACTTAGGCTAGAAAATTCTTGTTATGTTCTAGACTACTAACAAATTCGTAGGCCGGGAATATTTTGCCATAGCCGGTATTTTCGGTTGACGCGATTTCCACCTAGAAAATCCGAACAGCTAATAGCTTTCTAGAATACGTCAAAAGACATAGTAGGCGCCTTAAAATGGCTAGATAAGCTGCAGACAACTGGTTTCAAACGAATTTAAAAAAGTACTCGTTGGTGCCCTTGATCACAATTCACTTGAAAATCGCTGCATCAAACGAGTTTTACAATTCTTTAAGTCCTATGTACTAACTAAGTTTGTGCAATTTTTTAAGGTCTCCAAAACATACTCTACACAAGTACTGAGCGGGAATACTCGACTCTAGCTCAAAATAGTTCCGAGATAATATCTGAACTTTATCCCCGTATTTCGGCTTTTAATTTCTGTCAGCGAGGTCTTTTGAGCGGCACTAATATTACAGAGTAACAAATAATGCAGCCTAGTTTCTCAATAATTTTAAATGGCGTTTGTTCTTGAGAATTCATTTCACACTTGGAGTTTTAGTTTAGAGTTCCAGTGTGTTTTGAAAGTTTAGAGCCTACGCTACAGTCGTGAAAGGGTAAACGGCTTTTCTCGGTCAAAACACGCAAATTGAACAATTTTGAAATTTAATCAGTGACGTCACGCGCGCCCAGCCGTTAGTGGGGGGGAGGCTTTGGAGAAACGACACGCCAACGGCTGAAACCGAGCCTAGGAGGCTCTGGGAACGAGAATGTTGCATCGCCAGAAAAATTGAATGGACATACGCACCCTTACCAAACCAAACATATGGGATTCATATGGGTCTGACATGGGATGTACATGGGTCTGGTATGGGAACTATATGGGTTTGAGTTTTTGTTACATGGGATAAATATGGGTTTACCTACCATTCAGAAACCATATATGGGAAAAGTAAGGGTTTAAAATGATATCATATGGAAAATACATGGGCAGCACATCCCATATGAAACCCATATATGGAAAGCATATGGGAAACAGATCCCATATGAAACCCATATGTATGGGAACTGTATGGGCAGACAGGATAATAGCCATACGGTTCCCATGACTGATGGCACAGATATGGGTACAAAGTGGAATTTGTATGGGCGAAACATGGCACGCATAGGTAGAGGCCCATACTATTCCCATCATCTGGTAAATACATGGGAAGTATATGGGGGATGCATGGGCTACAATGGTTCTTTATTCGCGTAGATCCCATATGAAACCCATATACATGGGAATTATATGGGTAGAGACTGTAACAACCCATACGGTTCCTATGATATGGAACAGATATGGGTACAAGGTAGAATTTGTATGGGCGAAACATGGCACACATAGATAGAGGCCCATACTATTCCCATCATCTGGTAAATACATGGGAAGTATATGGGGGATGCATGGGCTAAAATGGTTCTTTATTCGCGTAGATCCCATATGAAACCCATATACATGAGAATTATATGGGCAGAGACTGTAACAACCCATACGGCCCCCATGATATGGCAAAGATATGGGCAGTAGATGGGATTTGGATGGTCAGAATGAAGACACAGAGACCACACATACATGAACCCATACCTTTCCCAGCATCTGGGATACACGTGGGAAACATATGGGGGATGCATGGACAAATGTTTCATTGCTCGTATGACTGATCCCATATTAAACCCATATGCATGTATGGGAGTTATATGGGCAGAGAAGATAATAGCTGACACGATCCCCGGCCATGATATGGCAAGGATATGGGCAGTAGATGGAATTTGTATGGGCAAAAATAAGGCAAATTAACAGGAATATGTGTATCACATTCATTGTTTAGATTAATAAGACTGCATGGACTATGGGAAATATATTTAATGCTGTCCGATCCAGCGTAAGCGCAAAATTTGTTCAACCCAAACTTAGATCACGGACTGATATGCTAATAACTGCGTAGAAAATTGAAAATCGCTTTGTTTGGTATATTATATGTTTGAAACATTTTAAGATTTTGAAACAAGTCAAAACAGCGAAGAAAAATCCTCTAGACCACGGCGCATGATATACCGACTTGTACGTTTATACTTTTGTCTGATACCAAGCGGATGTCGAGGCGCCGGTATAACCATGCAGACTTAATTTTCCAACGGAATTCGCGGTGCCTTCATCCGCCTGCATGGGGGGCCAGCTACAGGGATCCAAAGCCACGAGGGAACACCGTCGTGCATTGCGGCTAATTGAAATGTCTTCACAACTCGGTAAAATGAGGATGACGAGGGTCACAAGAAGTTGACGTAACTCGCGATTGTCAATTCTCAGGTTCAAATTTGGCGAGAGTTGGCGGTCAAGCGAGAGCGTAATTGAGCAACTCTCATGTTCTTGAGCAACTCTCGGGGGGGGGGGGGGGGGGAGGGGGGACACAGGGACAAATATACCAATGTATCATTAAAATATCAATAAAATATTTGTTTAAACTCTCATGTTCCCATGCGCTCACATACTCGTTTGATCGGCGCTTAAACAGTACATTAAATAAATACATGCACAAAATACATCATGCAAATATTGCGTGACCGTTCAAAA
Source organism: Actinernus sp. WN-2022 (assembly GCA_030867875.1). Lineage (NCBI taxonomy): Eukaryota > Metazoa > Cnidaria > Anthozoa > Actiniaria > Actinernidae > Actinernus > Actinernus sp. WN-2022. The sequence goes on along the minus strand of JAOWCC010001501.1, from coordinate 63,634,195 downwards.
GTACTGGAAAGCCACTGGGAAAATGGGCGTCCTAATGCTTCTTCGAATTTGGTGGGTTACGTTTGTTATTATTAAAATTAGATAAATAAACTGTAGAGTACAATCAAATCAGTTTCATTAGCCTCGTCATCCGAATCACAGGTAGCCCAAGCACTGTTTATGGCTATTTTATAAGTTTGTATGGGAATTTTTTAATCTAGCTTTTCGATAAACATACTGTAATAAAATGAATAAAACTTACCTGACGTCTATCTGTCTCTTGGCTGCGTCTGTATGCAGTTTCAGCGAATTTTGGTGCCTGTCAAACTAAAAAGAGCTTGGGCTTCCTGTGCTCGAACAATTGATCGATATTTGAAGTCCCGGATAGTGACTTGATTCCTGATTGGCTAAAACTTGTATTTCAAAATTATTGTCTGTTTCACAGTTCGTGTGGATGTGAACAGATAAGAGCTAGCGAGAAGACCAACAAATCAGCCTTCATACCTTCAAATCAGCATTTATAACTAGATTATATTGCTAGAAAGACTAGAGTAACTGCTGCTACTGAGAGACATAAACTAATTTGTGGATAAATCGGTGAAGAACCGCCGGGAAGGCCGAAGCCGAAGGTAAGCATTCATACTGCAACGTGTCTAGTTCATGTCGTGTACAATCTCACAAAGCTTTCATTGTAATGGGCCATTCCATTTTATATGCACACCCCCCCTATTGAGGGACTTGGATATCCTTGGGGGAGGGAGGGGGTAAAACTGACAAACATCCAGATGGGGATGAGTAAAATATCCAAAGGGGTAGATATCCACACCAGGGATATCCTGGATGGTAGCCAGGATATAATATCCAACAGCCCCACCCCTATTGAGGAACTTGGATATCCTTGGGGGGAGAGGGGAAAATCCTAGAGGGCTGGAAAGGCTATCCAAGGGGGTCTTGAGAAACAGCGACAAAAACAAAACAAAAAAACATCCAGAGGGGGTTGCCCAAAATTATATCCAAAGGGGTATAGAAGTGAATCCCTCAATAGGGGGGGTGTGCATATAAAATGGAATGGCCCAATTCAGTTCATCAGTTCGCTAATTCTTCTCATTCTGTCGAAGAAATAGCCGGTTGATTCTTTAGATCAGAAAATGGGACTGTCAGAATGCTCCTCGAGTGACTGCATGGCACTGACTGCATCAGTGCATGCGTGTTAAAATATCGAAGCAGCTTTATAAATATTAAGATAGCTCCAGTTGTATTTCTTATTATATTTCTTCCCAGGCCTTTAGTTGCTCACCAAAAGCTTTTGTATTGTATAAATAAACAGAGCTTCTAGATAGAGCTGTCAGTCCTGTGGTCAACTAAAAGTGCCTTGAGTTCATGATCAAGTCAAATATTACATCACTCATCAGGCCAAAGTCTGGTCACCGATACAGCTCGTTCAAGTTTTCAATGGTAAGGAAAGTACATGCACATTGTATATGGTCTCCTAGTTCACTGCAGAATACCCTGGCACCCCTTCTAAACTGTGCAAAATTTCTCCATTATAGCTAGCTCTGGTGTATTTATAGACTCATTCTATTCATGAATGATTTTAATTTGTGGTGGTTAGGGTTTTTGATTTTTTGGGGGAAGTTTTTAGAAGGTTTGTATGAGGTTTGAGAACATGCATTATTAATGAACCTGCAGTGGCAGGGTATTCTGCATTAACCGGTAGCCCAAATAAAGGTTTAGAAGTCAGGCATCAATTTAGTTATAATAAAAATAATAGAGGTGTACATGTATGTGGTTCTCAGGTTACACTTGCATGACTTTATAATTTTAAATACATTGTAGCTAGGTTTATTATAAGTACAGTAATACCATGACAAGAGGGAAATTAGTGATTAAATTTCCCTGCAAGCCAAGGGAGAGTTTGTTGAAGTCCCGAGGCCGCTTCAGCCGAGGGACTTTTACAAACTCTCCTGAGGCTTGAGGGGAAATTTGATCACTAATTTTCCGAATTGTCATGGTATAACTTTGTAATACTCTGATCGCCGAGGAACAGAACAAATCTGTGAGAAGTTTAGTTTTCTCTGCCTAAACTAAAGATGTCATAGTTGAGTTGCTTTCGAAAATGTTTTACTGCTCGATTGAATGACCTGTGTTGTTTTTGAGAAGAATAGCAGTAAAACACAATGTAATTATGTGCTTGACTAAATATTTAAAGGTCATGCATATATGGTTTTAAGTATACCACATGGAAGAAGCGGGTTTGAGAAATAAGAGAAGAATGTGCAGATTGAAATACGTGATCCCACATGGATTAATTACATGTACGTTGAAGGTTATGATGAAGTCGGGTCAGTTTGGGTTCAATTTTTTGAACCGGGAGCACAGGGCTTAAGTCGTGCCAGAGGGGAGCAAGAGCTGATGCTTTTCACCCTCTCATGTCCAGCCTGCATTGTCTTCTAGTTTTCCCTCTTTACGATGCAAGCGAAAATTAGAAATATGCATTGTTCTTGCAGGGAAATTTAGAAATTTCACTGTTGAAGACAATGCATATTTCTAAATTTTCCTTGCATTTGTAATGAGCCAGGTAATTTAGAGATTAAATGTGTGTGAACAAACGAAGGAATCCGAGGCGATCATGGTTTATCATAATTATGATCTGTAAGCTTAAGGGTCCCTGCATGATTTCCTTTCAAAACTATTTACAAAAGTCATGTGATGGGGGCTTTACATATTTGATGTGAGCCCAACCCCTGCTAGATTTTTTGCTTGAGAAGCTTCAGTCTTTTGGCCGAATGAATCTCCTAACACCCTAATCTCACACTTAGACTCTGCACGGGCAGAGAAACTCGGACTCAGATCCCTCACATGTTAGCGGCCTAATCCCCTGACTACATCATTGTAGTTTCTAATATGAGAAGGGAGGAAACTAAAGTCACATGATGGCTTGATGATCGCCACACGAAACATGGAATGGAAATAAAATTACAGAAAATCAAAAACATGAAAATCAGAAACAGAATTCGTTTTCGGTTCGGTTATTTTTCAAATATTTGTAAAAGCGATATCTATGTGTTTGTTTCTTTGACTCAGATTTTCATTACATGTAATTTATAAAACATACAAATAAATTCTGTCAGTTGTGATCGCTGAAAAGAAAACTGAAAGAAACTATCGAAGCTGAAAATCAAATTCCAGTTCTAGAAGCATTATATTCAAATTAGTATATTAGCAAGAATTCTTCAGGCAACTTTGAGAACGATTTCAAATGGGAATGGCTCACATGAGTTTGCAAGGATTTCTTGTCAAGAGATTGTAAACAAGACAATTAAAAGAACATTCAAAAGTAAACTTTGCTTACTTTGTAGGTTTTTTGTCCTTGGGCCATTCCACAGTATTTGGGACATGGAACTCTGAATTCTTAATTACTGAAAACTTACAAGATCATTGCATTTTCCATTATTTGTTAACTAAAGTATAAAAAAATATGATTTTGAAATGACGGCACACTCTTAAAGACTTATAGTCATAAATTATCATTAATTAGCTGAAATACAAAATTGTCTGTCACGGAGGGGAAAACCACAAAAAACCTGAGCTACCTGCTTTTTGTCAAACACAGTTCTTCACATGCACTAATAGAGAAACAAAAAATAATTTTAGTTGCTGTTAAGGAGGTGTTGCTACATGTATAGTTTGTCCAAGAGGGAACTTTCCCCTCCATGACAAAATTTGGTTTTGATATTTCCAAAACAGTCCAAACAAAATTCACAATATATTATAAACTTCTGAGTTCAAGTTCAATACAACTACATGACTGTATACATGTATATTAAATGAAAAAAATTCTGAACTGCAAGTTTTCTTTGTTCTATTTCAATAATAACAAGTGTCATGGAGGGGAAAATTATGTCAAGGAGGGGAATTAAAACTTTAAAAGCTGTTTAAATTACTTAGAAATTGCATCAAATGTGTAATTTTCATACATTGTACCCAAATCAGATAACTGTAACCTCTGCGCATGCTCATTGCAGCAATGCAATGTAGGCAAAAGTTCATTTGAGCATGCTCATAGCAGCAATGCATTGTGGGCAACCTCCATGTAAGTGTAACTAGTATCATAGATTGACATCTACAGCATTATTGTTCCCAGGATTTTACATAATGTTATATTGTAAGTTAAATTAATGTTCCAGTGGGATTAATTAAGACAAAATTTTTGGTTCCGTTTTCATTCACTGATTCAAAATGTCCTCATCGCCAGTCAACTGGATACTTGAAGACTTGAAAATAATATTAAACTTTCCCAAATCACTCTTAGATTCCACTAGCAGAGGCACAGATGATCAGTCTATACACAGTAGTACAATAATTGGAATATACAGTAAATACAATTTTGCTTTTGTCACTTCTCACTACTGATGTCACTAATCAATTGTTCAAGGTTGTCAGTCATCTCAACGAAATTACCATTTGTTGAAAAATCTTGTACTCCTATTTTAGTGTTTTGAAATGAATCATTTCATTAAAACATTGGCTATATACATGTACATGTAGCACCCCTCTCTGAAAAGGAAAGAATTGTTGGTAGCAAAAAAAATCAAATTTGTCGAAACGGGACCTGGTTATTTCTTACTCAATTATACACTTGAATTTAGTTTTCTCCCTTGCTACTTTCTAACTACGTGTAGTTACCATGCGAGATCTGAGTCTGAGTTCTTCTGCCCGCACTGACTTAAGCCCAAAATTAGGGGTGCTAGGTTACACTGCCAGTGGTCAGATTCATTTGGCTGTAAGACTGAAACTTCTCTGTTAAAAAGGCAGCATATAAACGGTTGTACTAATTAGGTAGGGTTTTCATTATATTAGGAGCCAGTAAACTGGTAAACATTACTGCTGCATGGTTGTTACTGGACCATGCAGTAATATTATTGTTTGCTGCACCATTCTTCATTTCCCTCATATTGCCATATTTCAGTAGCATTAAACCCTTCTGAAGGTGGATAATTAAACATACAGTAACTTTAAGATTTTCATTTTCTTTCAGGTCGAGAAAGTTTACTGGAAGCACGAACCATTTTAGTTTATAAGAAGTCATAACCAAATAAAACTACACAAAGGTGATCTTCAATTTAATAGTCAAATTGACAAATTGAATTAGTGAGCTAAGACATGATCAAAGCCTTGCATGTATATTTTTTATATTAATTAAGCTATGAGGCACTATTTGTCGTTATTGTTCATCACAAAATTGTCGAGGGCTTATATACTAGTTTTAAGAACATCAAATTTCCAAAGGAAACTATCAGCCGATAGTTCCAAGACAAACCCAGTCTGTTTGTCGTTATTGTTCATCACAAAATCGTCTTCCGCTCTCAGCGAGCACTGATAGTTCGCATCCACGGATGATAAGTATGACGTCACATGATCACTTTTAGCTTATAGTGAGTGCATGCCAAAATTTTCTGGTGAACTATAACGCCTTATAGTTTGCATCCATGGACGACAACTATCACTTCTAGTGATCGGTTTTAGACAATGAGTGTGCACCAAAATGTTGTGGTGAACTATAACAGATTGTAGCACCCTGAGGGCGGAAGATAATTTTGTAATGAACAATAATGACAAATAGTGTGTCTGTCTCCGAACTATTGGCTGATAGTTTCCCTTGGAAATTTGATGTTCTTAAAACTAGCATAATTTTATAAGCCCTTGAACTGCGTCCTCAGACTTATAGTTGGTTTCAGAACATGAAATTTCCATGGGAAACTATTTTTAAAACAATTATTCACCAAAGTGAGCCACTTGTTTTAGTAATAAGTATATACCACACATTAGTGAATAGTCAGCACCAAATAGTTATATTATTTTCAGTCAATTGGACAAAAACTTCTGTAAGGTGATCACTGCTTCGCTCGGAGCTGAATATGAAATCTTATTCACTGTTTGATTAGCCAATCAGAGCGTGCAAAGAGCACTATTTACTGGTGTGGTACGTGTATACACTAATAGCCGATAGTTCCTCGACAGATGCACTATAAAGGTTCCTTGATGGACACACTATATTTGTATAATAGTGCCTGCCCATCATTTGATCAATATCCAATCAGAATTTGAGAGAATTTCCTGGTGACGCGCCTGAACTATAATGGCTGCAGATACATGTATATGAAGTTAGTGAGGGAATTAGCCCTGAGTCAACTACATTAATTATCACACTTATCATAGAAAGCATGCAAGATCATCAAGTCTGTTAATTTAAGCATAATAAAGCTACATTTATATGGTTCTTTCCAACATACAGTAGATTCGATTTATATACAATTATAGACATGTTAGATCTTCTTCAAATCAATATTAATAAGTCATAATAACTTATTATCTAGTACAAGCGGCTTGATTCATACATTAAACACATTTTAAAGTAACTGCCTGCATGCTTATAATCAGGGAAAATGGCACATGCAGTGTATTAAATACCAACGAAAATAATGCTTCAGGTACAAGATTGTAACAGTGTTTAGAACAACAGTACTTTGTATATTTGCTGTTGAAAATATAAAACGTACTGTACATGTATGTCACAAACTTTAAATATATAAGTAGTTTGATGCACTCATAAATTTATAATAATTTTCTTCTGTGTAATACATGTTAGACATCTACATGTACATGTATGTGTTTATACCATGGCATCAATGAAAATAAAGACATTGTTAATTGAATTATGGTTGAGAGTTCTAATATTTATATGAATTAAGACATGGCAACTGCATGTACTTGTACAGCAAAGGATTAGGTACATTGCACAGCTGCTAGAGTATACTGGGGGTGGGAATCAAAACAATTTATGGATATCATGGGTACATTTTTGTATGTTACTGCATCATGACATGGGTATTGTATGGATAATGTATGGTAATGACATGGGTATTGTATGGAGAATGTATGGTAATGATGTGGGTATGGGAACTGTATGGTAATGACATGGGTATTGTATGGTAATGACATGGGAAGTGTATGGTAATGACATGGGAAGTGTATGGTAATGACATGGGTACTGTATGGCAATGACATGGGTACTGTATGGTAATGACATGGGTACTGTATGGCAATGACATGGATACTGTATGGCAATGACATGGATACTGTATGGTAATGACATGGGTAGTGTATGGCAATGACATGGGAAGTGTATGGTAATGACATGGATACTGTATGGCAATGACATGGATACTGTATGGTAATGACATGGGTACTGTATGGTAATGACATGGGTACTGTATGGTAATGACATGGGTACTGTATGGATAATGAATGGTAATCAGATGTGGGTATGAGAAGTGTATGGTAATGACATGGGCATTGTATGGAGGATATATGGTAATAACATGGGTGGTGTATGGTAAAGGCATGGGTATCATGGCAAAGATATGGTAATGATATGGGTAACTTTGCAAGGAATGGGAATAGAATGGAAATTGTATGGGTATACTATGTAAATGGTACAGGTTTCATATGGCATTTATATGGGAAACCTATGGATTCTGTATGGGAAACGTATGGCAAGTGTGGTTTTTATATGGAAAAAGTCTGGGACAATGGCTTCTCCCATATATTCACCATATCACTCCCACGCTTATCCCATATGCTACCCATAGTATTCCCATTCACAACCCATGTATTACCCATCCCTAAATATTATAAATAATTAATCTTACCCATATACTCCCCATATATGAAAACCATATGGCCATATATGGGAACTATCTGGATTTTAGACAAATCCATACTTTTCCCATATACTTTTATATGGGCAATGTATGGACCAGATATGGACCATATATGGGTTTGAAAATATTGCCATTTAGACAGCATGTAACCCATATATGGGAATCATATGGCCCATACAAATCCCATGCACAACCCATCTCATACCCATATATGGAACTTGAATGGGCCCATACAAAACCCATACAAGGGCCATATATGGCCCATATCAGGCATGTTGGTAAGGGCAGTTGAAGTCAGTGGCACTTTAGACATTTTTGCCCTGTGTAGGAGTTCCCAACTTTACAGTAATTGTATGGCGCTATTGTTTTCATAGTTCAATATCTTCGCGCACGCTAATATCCCCAAGCTACCTTCTATATCCGTGTAGAATAAGACACTCATTGCCTTTGTTTTGAGGCCTTTATGGGTGATCTTAATATAAATTTACTCAATTGTGATTCTCACAGTAAAACTGATGAGTTTATTAATACACTTTCTTCTTATTCTTTCCAACCTCATATTCTTCAACCTACTCGAATAACTAGCCATTCAACCACACTAATTGATAAAAAAAAAAAAAAATCCCTGGAGCATCTCACTTATAGTGGCAATATTATGTATGACTTATCTGATCACCTCCCTAACTTCTTAATTATTGATGCAGTTTGTTCTCTTCCAAGCAAAAGACATGTATTCAAAAGGGATCATTCAAGACTTGATGAACTGGCTTTACTAAGTGAATTTGAGCAAATTGATTGGAACCTTCGTTTCTATGGTCTTAATAATATTAATGATATTTTTAGTATGTTTCCAAATACATCTAATGAAATAGTAAATAAGCATGTCCCTCTCAGAAAGCTATCTAGAAAAGAAATCAAATTCAAATTGAAGCCTTGGATTTCATCTGGTCTTAGAATACCCATTAACATAAAGAATAAGTTATATAGAAAATTTTTACATTCCAAATGTGAATGTGCCCATGCCAAATATAAACTATATAGAAACAAGCTAAAGCACTTGATTAACATTAGTAAAAATAAATACTACGAAGACTACTTTTTATACAATAAATCCAATATTAAAAATATATGGACAGGCATAAAGCAATTAGTATCCCTGAAACATAAGGCTTATGTCACTCCAAGTAAAATTATAAATTCCAGAAATGTAGTTCTGACAGATACTGACAAAATTGCCAATGAATTTAATCATTATTTTGCTAATGTTGGCAAAAACTTGAGCCAGGATATCCCCAGAGCTAATACTAATTTTTCACAATTCCTTCCACTATCATCACCCACAAGCTTCTTCCTCACCCCCACATATTGTCAAGAAATCCAAGACATAATCTTAGGATTTAAATCGGGGAAAGCTTCTGGACCTAATAGCATACCTATTCCCTTGCTCAAACTAGTTAATTCAGTTATTTCCAAACCCTTAGAGATACGTACTTTACAACCTTTCATTTTCCTCCGGCACTGTCCCCAATTCATTTAAAATTGCCAGAGTTATCCCAGTTTTTAAAGCTGGTTCCCACTTAGTCCTTTCTAACTATAGACCAATATCTCTTCTTCCTATTTTCAACCAAATTCTAGAAAAATTAATGTATAATAGGTTAATGAATTTCCTTACTAAGTTTAAAGTTATTTATTCAGAGCAGTTTGGTTTCCGTGCTAATCATTCTACTGAACACGCTTTGCTCCTTATAACTGAAAAAATTCAACGAGCTATTGAAGGTGGTCAATACTCCTGTGGCATTTTTTTAGACCTTAGTAAGGCATTTGACACTGTTGATCATAATATTCTTCTATATAAATTGCAGAGATATGGTATCCGTGGAGTTCCTCTAGATTGGTTTACCTCTTACTTATCAAATAGACAACAATTTGTATCAATAGGTAACTCCACATCATCATACACTCCAATTTCTTGTGGTGTCCCTCAGGTTCAGTGCTTGGCCCCCTTCTGTTCCTCCTATACATAAATGATTTTAACCATTGTTCCAAGTTATTTGATTTCCGCTTGTTTGCTGACGACTCAAATTTGCTCATTTCAGATGAATCCTTAGATTCACTTGAATCGAGTGTTAATGCTGACCTGAAAAATGTTCACACTTGGTTATGTGCAAACAAATTGTCTCTAAATATAGATAAATCCAATTTTGTTATTTTCCATCCACATCAAAAGAAATGTTCCAAATCAATTTTTCTGGAAAAAAATAATAATTACTCAGAAGCAGAATATCAAATACCTTGGAATTATTATTGATGCAAATCTTAACTGGAAAGAACATGTTCATCAATTAATTAAGAAAACCTCAAGAGGTGTTGGAATTATTTCAAAGCTACGTCACTTTGTCTCTATAGAAATTTTAACTCAGCTATATTATTCCTTAGTCTATCCTTTCCTTACTTATGGTATTATTATCTGGGGAAATACATATGACTCAACTTTAAAACCACTTATTATACTACAGAAAAAAGCTGTAAGAATTATAACTTTCTCTAAATTTCAAGATCATTCCTCTCCTCTTTTCAAAGTTTTAAATATCCTAAAATTTCTTGACGTCATCTACTATTTAAACTGCATATTTATGTATAAGTTTCACTTTAATTCGCTGCCCTCTGTCTTTGATAATTTTTTTACACATATATCTTCAAGGCAAAGGTACAAAACCAGGCTAGCTTCAAGACCAGGCTAGCTGCTAGAACAAACTATGGGAAATTTAATTTACGTTTTAAAGGTGCTGTCATTTGGAAGGACACACAAGAATCTTTCAAGAGTCTCCGTAACTTGAGAACAAATTTAAAGGTGTAATTAAGAAAAGTTTTATTGATTCTTATTGAACTGAATTTCGACTAAATCTCCTCCTCCCGTTGATTGTTGCATTTTTCCTTGCTCCTGTTTTTTATTTCTATTTTTTTTTTGTGTGTGTGTGTGTGTGATACGACTATTTCCATAATTTAATATATATAAACGTTAGCTACCTAGCTAGATTAGCTCTCTTATAGTTATTCTAGGTAGCCAATACCCAACTACTGCAATATTTTATTCACCAGTTTTGTATCCAGTTATTTGCGTGGTATTAAATAAATTGTTGTTGTTGTTGCCTATAAACGGCATGCACTCTTTAAATATAAAGCCTAATATGTGATTATTTGCTGAAGTGAATTTAAAGGACGCCGTAATAAAGATATAGTGATACCTCAACACACTAATTGACTCAATTATTATTCCTTTTGAGGTGCTATAATGAGCTAGTCTTAATAGTCTTACATTCTATCGCATTTGAAAGATCCAGTATGTCCTCGTAATTTTGCTATGTTTCAAGACACTGTCTACTTTTTGGTTAAATTTTTTTTTGGGTAAGAAATCAAGGTTCAAAGAACTTGCCAGAAGACCTTCAAACTAGCGACAGAGTTGGTAAAAACAGAGCATTTTCTCCCATTTCGCTACCTCAAACGAGTCCATCTTGTAAAATTATGAACCTGGCGCGGCGAGTACCAACACAGGTTTACCATCAAAAAAGGTTTGCACATCAAAATTGGTTTTGGGTTTCCTGTAGCTACGAATTGAAAGATTATATACTGAGAAACTTTGATTAATGGAGTTAGATTTTCACTTCTGGAATGAACCTTTAGTGATACTGTGCTCTAAATATTCTCAAGAAATAAATATTAGTAGTTATTTGAGTGCTGTGTGGTGTTTTTTTAACGGAAAAAGTGTTCTATTAGCGAGTTTAGCGAAGGTACGATTGTTGTCCTACAAAATTATCGTATTAATAAAGTCTCGCCACATTTTATTCGACTTTTCTGCTGATGGTCGAAAATTACTTCAGAATACCCTGCCACTTGCCTGGTCATTAATAATGCATGTCAGTTCTGAAATCCTCATACAAACCTTCTAAAAAAACTACCCCAATAATTTCAAAAAACCCTATAACCATTTCCAACCCAAATCATTCGTAGAACAAGGCTAAATACGTATGAGCTATAATGGCGAATTTTGCACAATTTACAAGGGGATGTCAAGTGATCTTTAGAAGTTGCAGGGTATTCTGCAGTTAAGCTAAATTGGAAAATTCTGTCCATTCTAGGTAGCCAGAGATACATCAAATATTAACAGTCAATAACATTTGCTACTGTAGAACTACAATTCGAAGAAATAATATATTCATTTCGAAAGTGAAAGATATCAATATGTTGGCATACTGCTTCATGGTAATTCTTAACTTAGTGGTTGGTGTGATCGTCGACTCTGTCTTCTTGTAAAGAAATTACTATAACAAGCGGTATAACCAATGAGATATACATATACAATTATGGTGAAGTTCTGCCGAATCAGCAGTACGTTCAGTACTTATAAGGATATAGTTTAAAAGCATTCGTACTAAACCTAACCAAACCACGGGACTTCCGCCCGGTCTTCACTGATCCTAGCTGCATTTACCCTAAACTCCGTTGCTTTTGAAAAATACCTTACCTTTAGAATTGAAAGCCTTTTCCCTGGTTTTGCTGCAAAGAAATGAAATTAAAGCTCAATGCAACGATTGTATCCAACACAAACAACTTTCAGGCTCGCGTCCTTTGAGTGATCCAGCCAAACTGAATAAATCAAGAGTTATATAATTCTTAGAAATATAAATCACTCATTCCCAGTTAACACCAGCCAATAGGCATTTTCGCTGTCTTTGCTAAATATATATGCCTTATTATACCGTTACTGCTTTGCTGAATCGATTTAATTCATCAGTATGAATGGTTCTGTTGAGACAACAAGCAATAAGACGAAAAGAAAATGTTTCTGAAATTTATTTCATGGGAAACTACCCTTATATTTGCATATTTCAGCTGTCCACCACTCACTAATCAAACAACATCCTCCTAACTTGTACGGCTTACCGAGAGATACCTCCAAACTAATATACCATTTCAAAACTACGATAAATAATATTTCTAATGAGCCTATGGACTTAATAACATGATCATTCTAGCTCAATTTCTGAATAACAGAACGACTTGTCCACCGTTTATGAATAACCTCCGTTACCTGAAAGCAAATACATTTAATAAATGCTAGAAATTACATTTTATTACACTATGCATGACAAATTGTTTCCTTATTGCTATGGTATTGCAATATAAAATTTAACTTTTTTTCCTCAAACCCAGCCCATGAAATTACACCGGCTGTATATGTGACTGCATGGTTATGGATAAGGGAATAACCTCCGTTACCTACATTTTTTACCATTTGCGCAATAGCTCAGCGTTTACCGTTTGAAATGTTGTGCGTCCTAAAGTCCTTGGTAAATATCAGCTAAAACAAATATGCCAGGACCTAATTTTGTGTCGAAAATTGAGCAAGAGATCGCGAACCACAAAAAATAACCTCCGTTACCATGTGTTACCAATAACCTCCGTTACCGATTTTTGACATCTCTTTTAATATCAAATCTGCTGCTCAATATAAGATGTCAACATTGAAAGGCCTGACATTGCAAGGCCACGCGAGTAAATCGACACCAATTATGCAATTCAGGTAGATCTCTCAGATTCCTTCTTGGGTCCACGTGCACTAATACCTGGCTTGTACAGTATGTATCCCCTTTCATTTATTATACTACGTTGATATACACTAAGGGAAAGTCTCTGGATTCATACTGTTCTCTATTTCCAGGAGCCGTAGTGGCTGAGAACATTGGTTAAGCGCTCTGTGGCCCACTTTCCGGCGCTTCCCGATCGCGACGCCATATATGAGTAGAGTTTGTTGGTATCTCGGGTTTTTTGGTTTAGCCCGGCCGGGTCCCTAACTTTGATCAGCCTCTATAGATATGGTTGTTTCAGGTTCCGTGAAACTTCAGTGCAGTATGAATCCGGAGCCGACATTCTCCTCTTGTGTCAACGTAGTTCCAATCATTTAATAACTTTCTCAGTTATAATATAGTTCAACCGATTGAAAATCTGTTCTTAAAATGCAAATTGTCAAATAATTATGTTGTTTTCAATGCATGTAGCACTTGCAAAATCTTTGGCTCTATTATTTACGTTTGCCTTCATTCATCAGAAAGTTTGCAAGGTCTTACTTAGCTATTTCGAAGAATTATAGTACTGAAATTGTTTTTAAATGTTCTTTTCATTTTTTTAACAATGTGCTACATTAATAAGAACTCTATCTAAAACCAGCCAAGCCCTGCTCATCCACTATTATTAGCAACAATTTTCCTAAATTTTCCTAAACGGCTGCAAGAAAACAAAACTTATCTTACCTTGTGAAATTACTGGGTCTCACTGCCAAGAAAAATATTCTAGGTTTTCAGTCGACAGCGCGTTCGTCCAAGAAAAACAAGTATCGCACCTTCGACTTTCAAGACAGGTGAGTTCTTTGAATCAACAACTCTGCATGAGCATCATTGACAAGTTAGCACTGTCCAATCATCGCAGAGCATCTATATTTCCACTGTACAGTGGTGACGTAATCAATGTGTCAAAGTACAATTAAACTGGTTTGTTTTCTTTATTTGTTAAACTCCATCGGAAATTTTCCATATTTGCCTTGAAACTGATTTCCAATGAGTGTTAATTAATAGAAATCCCAATAAGTGATTCGGTATCAAGTTAGAATCCTGATATTCTGAACGTGGCATTCATGGTGATCCTGTGTAATCGATGTTGTTTCATAATGAATTATTTTTCGATATAACAACTTTTCAATAAATAGAAACACTCGAAATGAGGAAATCAGGGATTTCTCCCGTAATACAAATTAACGGATTCAAATTAACACTAGGAGGAGGGGGTGTCTATTGTCAGTTGGCGAGCATGACGTCACGTAGCAACGAAGTCAGCGCGTAAACATAATATGTTTGTCAAAGAATTACCTTGGTATAGCTCGTAGTATGTAGAGTTGTAGTGAATTTTACTCCAAAACGAGACCAGGTATGAATTCTTCTTTACACTTTTACATCCAAATTTTCAATAAAACTGGAACCAACGCTGCAAAGCAAAACAGAAGAGACTGCATGATAATCGTGTCTTAGCTCTAACACTTCCCCTGCTTTAGCTAAGTGCCATAAATGCTACCAAACTTTTCATTTATTGTTTAGAATAATGTTGATAAAGCTATTCATTTCATCCTGCGTACATAGCGGGGGAAAGCATGATCGTTTTTGGCTTTTCAGCAATTTTAATATTCTCTACAAATCGCTGAAATTAACACCGTTGCAAAATTATTCCCGTTTGATTTTTTTTAACTCGGCATAAAAACATTCCATCCGCTATGCTACGAATCATTCGTAGCATAGCGGATCAAAACCATCGCCTATTTCAGCCCTCACGAAAAGATGGAGAGAAGATATACTGGAAGATGCATGTATCATGAAAACCTTTTTCCAGATATGAACTGAGTATATCCTGAGTGTATCATATTACAATATTCAAGAAGAAAAATGATTAATAATGGAGCTTTCGCCAAGGAGCTTGCCTACAATCTCCCCAAACATGTTCTCAGTTCAGTACTCGTTTTCACGTGACGTCATCGCCACCATCTTGGTCGACGGATTGAAAACATGGCGGCCATGTTTTGTTATCTGTCAGCTTAAATGACGTAATTAATCTTAATTGGCTGCCAGTACGTGAAAGGAGGGGATTTAGTTTGCTGAAGACGACCCATAAGGCTTTATATAATGAAGTGTCGACAGAATATCTGCGTCTGCAATTACATTCTGTTTGCGCTTATAATTTAAGATCATCATCGGCCCCTAGATTATTTGTACCTAGGGAATCAGATAGTTTTCAACATATGGCTGCACACACATTTAATAGCCTCTCAGAAGTCATTAGCCGTATCACAAGTTATAGTGCATTTGTCAAGGCAATTATTATGTAAAGCGAATCACGCGTAGCTTAATTATTGATATCTGATATTAGTTTTTATGCTTACTGAACACTATTCTTTATGGCATTTTTATACTTAATATAAAGATCGAGTTAACAACTAATGAGAACTTTTCTATGATAGTTATGTTAATAATTATTAGTATAATTAGTATCACAATTCTTTTTTCCTCTTAAAGATGTACATTGTAATTTTATTTAGCTCTTAGCAAACGAAGAGATACCTAGTGGATGTATTGCTAATAAATCATTATTATTATTATCATTATTATTATTATCTGAATTTCTGTGGATTTCATGATTATTGCAAACCAGCAATAGTTCATTATCCCTTTTGCTTATTCATTAGCACTAAGGTGTGGGGTAACCTGCCCCTCTCGAGCTGACAGAGGAGACAGGTGAAATAAGCAAGAGGGGAGGGAGGGGGCGCTGTGTGTTGTTCTGTAACATTCGCCAGCTGACATCGGTACATAATTAGCATTGAGTTATATAATGCCAATGACGTCACAGCGAGTGGTCATGAATATTAATAGGTATGAATAGTTCATGATCCCTCTTGCTTATTCATTAGCATTAAGGTGTGGGGTAGCCTGCCCCTGTCTCCGCTTTTCGCCCTAGCCCGTTGTCCTTACCTATTTGATTTCCTGTATATCTCATACCCAATCCTTAATTTCCCAAACCTTACATTCCCAATCCTCAAATCTCAATCTTTAATTGCACAACTTAGCGGTATATAGTATATCGACGGCCCGATAAAATCCGCTATAGAACTACATGTAGTACATGTTCAGAAGGGCCAGGCCCAAAAGCCTGGGTGAAACCCGTTAAATTATTTGTCTCCTTGTAATTTTTTGCTGCGTCAAGAGGTAGGGTGACTAGAGCCTCGCTTGCCCCCTCCAGGTGCAAAACCTGCGTAAGCTTGATATAGTGTCTGGCTGTGCCTGCACTTTTCCATCTAACATGCTCCATGATTGTCGCGATGTCCTTGCCCGAAATCGCTAGGGATATCGCGCTTCCACTCCCTAGACCACGCAGCGTTACTCGGCGATCTCCAAAGGCGTGTCGCAACTGCTCAGCGTAATAGGTCAAACGGGCCTGCGCTGCACCCGACTCAAACGGTGCCGGGACAACCTCTCCTGATGGGTTTAAGGGGCAAAATAAAAGCCTCGTCGAATGGGGATATCCATAAGATCGCAAAGGCCGAGATACACTTCGATAGCCGTTACAGGGTAGAGCGACCTGTCCTTCAGGTAATGTTTGACACCAAACATAATTGAGGACCCATCTCGCAAAGCCTTGATGAGGACATGATTGAACAGTATTCCTTCATTCTTTGGGAGATCTTTACCATTTCCACGTCACTCGCTCTGACTCCCGCGAAGAATTGTACTTTGAAAAATGCTTGGTCTCTTGCCAAAACAAACAGCTCTTTTGGTGAGATGTGGGGTCGTCTTAAACGTCTAGAGCTGTCTCCTGACACCAAGGCCAAATCATCCAAGAAAAACGGACCGGCCTCTGTAGGGAGGCTTCGTGCCCGAAGTTATCTTCTCTCTCATTGCCGTCAAATAGTCCTTCACCTCCCGCGAAACTGCGGGATTCCCGTACCCAGGTAACAATGCGTCATTTAAATTCTTCCCTGCTACCGCAAATACCACCCTTAATTTCCCCACCATATATATATAATCCACCGTCTCACAGGCTAGACGTCTGGGGCATGCGCAATCGGTGGTCGTCTTTTCTTACCTAAAAATGGACATGCGTCCTGGTGTACAGGCGTTTTAACAAAACTATCCTTCCATATTAAAAATGGGACTACGTCCACAGGTGACGCCGCCGAGATATCTTTAGACGGGCTTATACAGGAAACTCCCGAGCTCTGTTTCTAAAGACGACGTCTGCTTCGCATAAGGGGCCATCGCCCTCAGTTTCTGAAAGCTAGCTTTCTGAGCCTCGATGTCAAGTGAATCGATAGGAGTCTTGATCTCTGGAGGGGGCTTGAGTGTTGCGGGTTGACGTTTGTATCCGCATCGTTGACAAAAGCGAAAATCCTGGTCAATCGGGTACAAGCACTCAGGGCAGCCGGCTACCGGAACAAAGAGCCTGGGGACCAGCGGTAGAGACTGGGAATAGAGTAAGAAAAGCGAGTATTATCCTCGATCACATATTTGCTAATGGCGGATGTCAAACTTTCCTCCTAAGAAGAAACTTACTCATTTCACTCACTAAAATCGATAAACATGTAAAACAAGTTCACCATGAGTTCACTAACTGTCGAATCATTCAAAACCATGTGGAATAAGGGAGGAGGTCAAAACAATGTTCCTGGCTAGGGACCCAATTTTTGGGGGTCGGGTATGACCCGTCACCACCACCCTTTTTGGATAGTGATGGAGGGAGGTTGTACCCGAGACCCACCACCTTTTTGGCTGGTGAGAGAGGGGGTTGTACCCGAGACCCACCACCTTTTTGGCTGGTGAGAGACGGGATTGTACCCGAGACCCACCACCTTTTTGGCTGGTGAGAGACGGGGTTGTACCCGAGACTCATCACCGTTTTG
This sequence comes from Actinernus sp. WN-2022, assembly GCA_030867875.1. NCBI lineage: Eukaryota > Metazoa > Cnidaria > Anthozoa > Actiniaria > Actinernidae > Actinernus > Actinernus sp. WN-2022. The sequence continues at coordinate 63,616,000 of JAOWCC010001501.1, read as the reverse complement.
GGGCTGATGAGCCGAGGGGGTTGTATCCGAGACCCACAACCTTTTTGGCTGGTGACTGAGGGGTTGTATCCGAGACCCACCACCTTTTTGGCTGGTGAGGGAGGGGTTGTACGCGATACCTGACCCACCACATCTGAGGACTGTTTTGACTGGCTGGCTGGCTTGCTAGGACGACCAACATATGTTATTACACTAGTATACCTAACAGGTAGTGAATGCTGCTCCGCTCAGTTAAGGAAGTGTATTAGAAGAGAACCTACAGTAGCAGTTTGGCAGGAAAAATAGATTACTGGGTGATAAAAATGCCAAGGTGTTAGATGAACATATTTTGTAGTTTTGGGGCTATCGTGCGACTGAATCCTGTTTGACGGAGCTGTGGTGTGTAACTCAAAAGTTGTCGCGATTTATTTTCATTTTGTCCCGACATATCAACGATCTCCCGGTAAATTCCCTGACCCTACCAATTCCCGACATTTTCTAAAGATTCCCGGCACAACAAACTGCTGTACTCCCCGGTGAAGTTTAAACACCGGAAATCAACTGTAATTGAGAATGTAATTGTAGATGCTAATTGTATTTTGAACCGGCTGCTTGATGGCAGTTTATCAGTAGAAGCCAATAGAAGAAAATTATTTGCTGCTCACCATCTTGATTAAAGGGCTGAGAGATCTTGCTCTTTGGAAACTGATAGTTCACACAGAGTTAGAAAGAATTCGCCAAAACGTCTACACTTCAACAAATTCATGATTACACAAGGATTCCATACACAGAAATGCATTAGTAGTTAGCTCAAACAATACAGATTCCACCTCGTGTAATGTCACGTAACGATCAGATCTGTGCAAAGCAGTGTGGTAAAAAAAAAGACAATAGAAGTGATGCATTATGGGAACAAAAATTATCGAGATTTGGACCCGCTTACAGATTAGACCTGCTGCCTTGCTCGCTCGCTTCAGGCTCGCTCGCTGCGGCAGCAACTACGACGACCGCTCAGATTTAAGATCCAAGGACGGCAACGCTGATGATGACGTGCTTGGAATATGGTGGTAAATTTGCCTATTTTTTTAGTCTTAAGGATGCTACTCCGCTTCAATGAACTGTTCTTTCCCGTAAAAGAGTATTTCTTTATCCATCTATGCTTTTCTACTTTTCTGCTGCATGATTTACAAACAGTAACTTTCTCCCTATCTCGAACCGAACGGCAACTCCGGCGAGAGACTGCTGTTTTTAAATAGCCTCAAATATTATAACGATTTGTTGCTTCAAAAAGGTATTCACAACATACACATTTAAGAGGCACTTGAGAAGCAAATGGATGCAGCCAAGTAGGGCCTTAATTTTGACATAATCTCAAATAATTTCTCAAGGCAAGCGCTTTGTTTACTTGACCCATGCAACGAACTATTTACAGCCGCCATGGCAGTTATTTTTATTTGTTAAAAATTTAATCCACTTTGACGTCACTGATCGGCATTATTAGACGTCCGGCTCCGGTAAAGTTTGGCTTAGAGACGGCAGTAGAACCTCTGGAACCCAGGGTCGGGCGGGGGGGGGGGAGACGGCTGAAATTCAGGCTAATCATTGCCCAAATATGGTGAAAACATGCTTGGATATATAGGTTTACCTACACATGACAGAATCGAAAATGGCACACAAAACTTTGATGAATATACAGTTTAACGATAACAGAGTTTGTTTTGTTATCAGTGTGTTGATTGACTAGTCCCTACGGGTGAATATCCGACAGAAGCTGTCATTTTTATCACTCTCGGTTGAACATTTCCAGGAACGTTCTCCTCGGAGAGAGAAACGGTCGACGTTCAGTATGTATTCGCAAATTACAACTTTGCAAACTACAACTTCGCTCGAAGTTGTAATTTGCAATTGCGAAGTTCTAGCATGACTTCTTCCGCGTATCCGATGTAACATCCAAGGAATTAGTCTTCGTAGCCAGGGATTTACTGTACCACTGCCGGCTAGGAACCATTTGTCTAGGATATGGCAAACTTCAGAGCTGACCGTGCTGTTGCTTTCAACTTTAATTTTGAAGGACTACAAATTTCTTTAGACGTGAAAATTTCATCTTCTCGGAAAACTTATTTGAATTTGTTTTCTATCTTTCTTTCTCGCTTTGCTGCCCTCGTTTGTTTTTTGTAGTGTCTCCTAACTACTTTCATCTCCTTTTTATGTTTTTGTCTTCATGCTTACAAAATCGCGCAATTCAGATCAGAAAATGACATAGTAGTGGAATACTGAGTTTTACCGAATACAACCTCTAGCTGTTCTTATATACCGCGAATTTCTGGATCATTGATATTAAAAAGTCACAGGGATCATCATGAGGTGTGACGTTCTTACGAAACAGCCTCAAAACACTCGTACCGGCGATTACTGCGCAATGGATATGATGATTTTGGGGGGATTTTGACGGAAATTCGACAAAATAAGTATTACTTATTTCACAGGCAACCCAAGCTATAATTGTGTGTATTTGTGAGTATAATATAGGGGAACTACTAAACGGCGAAAACTCACGAATTTTACTACTATTGATAGGTAGGGAGAGGAGATCCGAAAAGGAAAATAGGCCCAAATCGCTGATAAACGACAAAAGACAACATATAAAGCAAAGGTACGTTTATTTCAGTTGATTTTAACCTATCAATAGTAGTAAAATTCGTGATTTTCGCCGTTTAGTAGTTCCCCTATATTATACTGACAAAGACGCGCTCTGATTGGTTGAACGCCGTGTTTCTATAACTCTATAGAAACATGGCAAATTATGCCGGCATCGTGGCCTTGAACTCAATTTGAAACTCGGCGAAATAATTCCTAAACGTTTCTAAAAACATTGAGCACTAAATCCAATTCGACGAAGAACCAGCTACAGTATTGTAAGAAACGACAATGTGTTGTTAGTTTAGGAACAAGCCGATGTTTCATTCAACTCAAAACAATCTCAAAGTACGAATTACAACATTCATTTTTGTGGACAAAGTTGAGTTGCTCGCAAATTTGTGCGATATTAAACAATTATTTTCGCCAAAACAATCTATTTTGGCTTACTAAGCTCAATTAAAGACTATTGTTTGGTAGATTTAAGCCGGAGAACTTTAAAAAAATCCAGTCTTAAATATTGCTAACATGATCTAGATGCACAAAATAGAGGTTGAAATAGAAATGGAAATCAAAAGTACAGCAAAATGTGGAGCACAAACCTGACAAAGTGTTTCCACAGCTATTTCGAGTTCTCCAAACTTACACAAGTGTTTCTATAACTCTATAGAAACAAGGGGAAATGTTTTCTATTTCCTTTATAAAATAACCCACAGAAAATAAGTACAACAAAGGAAAATCGCGCGTTTATTGTGATCATCAAAACATAAATTCTCCTAACTCGTGCAGTCGTACGTCATGAACTTATCACATGACTAAATCAGTCAGTTTTGTCAATCCGATTCAGTGAGTTTGAAATCAGCCTAGCTACGAAAAACCTTTTAATTGGAGCCCAAAATTACACAGAATGGTGAAGAAAAAGAAGCTCTATGGACTAATGCTAAAATTGGATTGACAATACACTGAAGCACGTAATGTTTAACAGTTCATTTTGCCTCATGGACTTCACGGCGTGGATCAAGCGGGCGCCGGTTTTCGTACCAAACTGCAAACAAAGTTTGCAGGAGATCAAGACGTGCTGCAAGAAAGGAGGATATTTTGGATTTCTCTTTAAAATCTAGAGCTACAAAACATGGAAGTCATCCCTCGGGTCATCAGTTGTTTTGTACATTCTGTCTTCCAAGGACTAGAATAGTTCTTCGTCGATTCGCCGTGTGTCATGCCTCATGAGGTCGCATACGGACGGCATGTTGTTTTCATCAGACACTTCAAGCTTGATCAGATTTCCGATTTCCTTGCCCTTCTCATCCTCTACGGCACCTGTAGAGAGTCATACTGAACCGTACATTCCCATCGGATGGCGTTTTAGCATCTGTACAAGACTGTAGCACTTGGATGTTGATTAACTTTGTCAGGTTTGTGCTCCACTTTGTATTCTTATGTACATGTATACACGACTTTCATAATGGCCGCCTCCTAATTTACATATGTGATTTCCCGTTTCGGTAGTCTATCTACATGTATAGAAAATATGAACATTGCCATGTGAAAGAGCATGTCGACATTAGTGAACTTGTGAAAGTTGTGTGCTGTAGCTTAAAAAACAATGAAGTTACAGCCAGTTGAAATTAGAGAGATTTGTATGAGAAAAACAACGGAAGCCTTACTAGCCTCGCTTTCATGTTTTTCTGCATTAGAAATTCTCATAGCTCAACAGCAATTTTCCACATTGCTCTAAAACTCAAAACAATTACTAGTTTTAATGTGATCTTTCATGTGGTAGGATTAGTTTTCCTCTACAGATTGGTCTTCCAAATTATGCAAATTAGGAGGCGGCCATTATGAAAGTCGTGTATAGGCAACGACAAATGGACCAATCTGAGTTCAAGAAAACGTGCTTGCGTTTTAGAAAGTGTGATATCAGATATTGTTCAATTACGTTTGTGAATATTTGAGTATATAATTAAGACAAAGAAACATGCCATAAAAGGCCTTTGGACCGCTAGGCCAATTACTTATGTGACTGGGTGGCGTAGAATAGAAGTACTGATAATAAATTACGCCTGGACCGTTTTACGATAAATAAACATTCAACAGAGAACGTATCTGCATAAAACCTATTAATTACAGCCTTTTCCTATTAATTACACCCTTTTCAGCAATAAATGTCTTTAAATAAGTAATTGTCCTATTTCATTATGACCAAATTTTAACGCAAAGCTCCATGACCTTAGGAGGGGGATAGAAGAGCTACAACACAAAGGAAATCGTAAATATATAACTGTATTTAGAGGCCAGACATACGAGATGCAAATTTAGTTTATTTCAAGGAAAGCGCTTCTTGATAGATCAGTTTCGCTTTTGTTCTTAAATGATTTGACCCCCTAAAATGGCGTCTTGTGTTTACAGGTGACGCCATAACGAAATAGGGCAAATCACGCCTAGATATTTTACGCGCTGTGAAATGGTTTACTGTAGCCAAAGTCAAACCGGGCTAAAACAAATTCAACTCGTCATTGGTTTAACTTGGGAAAATAATTAAAGTGCCTATAACCCTCAAATATTTTTTTGAATTGAAACTTTAAACCGTTATTTAGAACTTAAGGCAAAAATAGGAGGCTAAAACTCAACAGTAATTTTTTTTACGGCGTTTCAAAGTTGAGAACCAGAACATGTGGCCGTCAGTTTTCAATTCCCTTTGGGGGCCTGGAGACTAGTGGCCTGTGACGTGTATGTAGTGAGGCGTCCTTCCAATTCCATGCAAATGTATCTTATGACTCTTGCAAGCTCACCACATAATAAATATCCAATGAAATGTCACCAAACTTGGTAAACTTACTAATTTCGATGTGCTTTTTCTTGTGATGGAGTTTATTTCCTACTGATTAGACTATAATAGGGCGTTTTTCCTTTTTGAATTCTTTATCTTATTCAGATTTTCCAACTCCTTTGAGAATATCAAGACAATGTAGAGGAACAAAAGAAACCGTGCAAAGGATTCTGGTAGTTGTAGTAAAATGCGCCCGATCGACGTCATAATCCCAGTCCTTCACCAAGACTCGCGCTGACTTCCAACTGGAAACAGGAAGCCCAAAACGGATTTTTTTCGCTAAATTTGACGCCAGTAAAATCGTCGAGGTTTAGTTTTTTCACTTTTATTTTTGTCGAATTCTTAGTCAGGGCGCTTTACAGAATCGATTTAAAAAATAATTTGTTGGGGTTATAGGGACTTTAACAAAGTTAAATATAATCATGCTTAAATCGGTATTTAGTATTTAGTATTACTATTTAGTTGACGTCATCACAACTTAGCGTACAACATTTATAATGGTTTGACTAGGTAATTTTCAAATCATTTGACGTCAACTAAATTTAGGATAATTACAATCGATTATTGATTGATTAGACGCTTTGGGAAAATAGTATGTAAAACTCCCTCTTGGTGCAAGCTTTTGTAAAATAACATTTATCGACAAATAAAGATGCTTTTATATAAGGTTATTGTTATATTTACTTTAAATAAGGATATGTCACCAACACTTTCATCTTTTATTTGCTCTGCAATGGTCCACTGCAACGTCAAATACAATCAAGTTGAAGCTTTTTTTTTGTAGAGCTGTTCTCCCTTGGGCAAAGGTCATAGCCAATTATAACAGCAGCATAATTTCATGTCAGGCTGCAATAGACCTTTATCGCGCTGCGGCCACCTTGAATGAAACCATTGTTCGTGCACGTCCAGCCTCGTTATAAAACGTATTTAACCGAGGCTGGACGGGCATGACAATAGTTTTATTCCAAGATGGCCGCCGTGTGAGAAAGGTCTATTGGCACCAAGACCTGAATACGCAGCATCATCATAGAGTTACTTCCAATCTAAAAACCGTGGCTGCGGTAGCCGATTTGAAAAATAATAATGGACTCCTGAAATGTGAAAAATCGAACTGATTTGGTCGTTACAACGTTGTGTGTAAACCAGCATATTTCTCTCTTATAACCGGTGTGGATCAAAGTATTAGAATACGTTGGTCTTTGTTAAGCGCTCTACATCACAAAAATACCCTTGTGAAGCGCATTTGAATATATTCATATAGAATTTGCGCTATATAAATGAATACCTTTACTTTTTAAGAGAGGTTGATCCATGTAAAGAATTTTATGAAACGCATGACTTTTGGTTTGGACCTCATAACGCTGGTGTGGAGTCAACGCGGCAGGTTGGAAATGTCGGTCCCCATAAACCGGGTGTGTATTTTGACACAATTTTCCAGATGGACAGCTCTTCTGTGCTGTTTTTAGGGGAGTCCCTGTAACGTAGTTTTGAGAACATGGTCCCCATAAACCACCTTGCTGAAATCAAGATCGAACACAACACTATTAACTAGTTAAGATTCTCCTTTTAATAAAGAAAAAAGCACAGCCTCCGTAACTAAGTTTAGCTCATTAGCTCGTTTTTAAACGGCAAAAAATATTTGTTTTGTTTACTTGAACGACATGCTATATGCCAAGGGTGACCTAAATACAGGTCCTCACAATGTCGGTGTGATATCAAACCGAGAGGTTGGAAATTTTTGGTCCTCATAAACCGGTGTGTGAAAAGTGACAAAGCGTGAACATGGTCCAGCCCCAATAATGCACATGCAATGTTGACGCTTAACATGTGTCCATCAAGCACACTGACTAAGAGCTCTTACAACTGTAAAATCTTGTGGTCCCTGTAACGTAGGTTTGAGAAACCGGTCCCCATAAACCACCTGAGGTAGGTAAGTGTGTCAGTGTGTGTGTGTGTGTAACGCTCTTTCCCAGGATCCCTCGATCGATTTCCTAATATGGAGGACGCGCGCGCGCTCGCGTCCGAAAATGGCGCCAAAAAGTGACGGCCACAGGTATTCCAACGAAGACGACGTAGTATGCGAAAAGTTGCTTTCTGTCTTGGTCTTGGTTGCATTTGAGGAAAGAATGTTAAAAAGAAATGAGTTTTCTCAAGTTCTACACTTACTTGGGCGAGCGAGCCATCGAGCTTACGGGAATGTGTTTTAGGGAAAATCTGGGTGAGCAAGCCATCGAGTTTACGCGAATGTTTTACTTAGAGTTTAGGGAAAACCTATCGCCAAGCGAAGCGGCCGAAGTCAAACGACCGAACGAGGTAAGACCAGGTATTCAAACACAGTTAGAAATGTTGTCCGTGGAAAAGGCTGGTATTTTTTTTATCTTACAACTCTATGATGTGTCTAATAGTAAGATATGTTGTCCATGTCTGTTTTCTGTATCCAGTTTCCTGTGTTCTTAGATATAAAACCAACTGTTTCGACGGCCAGATTTGTTTTCGTCACACGAATTCATGTCTCGAGCTGCCTGTGACCGTCAGTTTTGGCACTTTTTCGACAATAATTGTGTTCATCGGTTTAAGAAATTAACTGAGATCCGTAAGATATTATTCCCTTTAAAAAAAAAAAATACAACCTTGAAAATATAAACACGCTAAAAACATTGTGCCAGGAGTCAGTCAGCCGGCTAGACTATGTTACTATAATTTATCATATTTGTTGATTTCATGTGAGTTCCCACGGGTCCCTGCTAGTCCATTTATAATAGGTTTCTCGATGTTTTCAATTACCTTTAACATTAGTAAATTTTATATTTTCAATTTCCCATCATGTCGACAACAAAGAAACCGAAAACCCGAGTTCGATTGGTTAAGAGGGAGAAAAGTTATTAAATTTTGAATTTTGGCAATTTTCCCGCCAACATTTGGCGGGAAATATGCAATACAGAACCATTTACAAAATAACTTCTTCATTCATCTTTTAGAGTTTAAAATATTTGTTTACGACAATCTAGCAATCAAAAGAGTAAATCGGTACCCACAACCGTATGTTTTTAAAATTTTCAATTTTTGAGAGGAAATACTTTAAAATTCACAGTGAAAAAGAGGAAACGTCATTATGACGTCATATATTTTTGAAAATGTCTTTTAAAAATAACTATTCGAGTATTTTTCGGGTTTTAAAGAGGAACTGTACTTACTGTACACTGAATCGCCGCAATATGGTCTTTTTTATGTTTCTTCAATTTAGAAAGCATGACTGATGTCAGACCCATGACGTCAGAAAATAACTCGGCAAATATTTATCGTAGCGACTTTAAAATTGCGGCAATCAAAAACACACATTTATGTTGTTGTGATAACATGCTTTATTTCAAACGTATAGGTAACGCAGAATTTGACCTTAAAAGGAGTCGTTCGTTATGACGTCACACTAACGTCAATATACAAATGTGTTCGATCCTAAAGATATTATTACATTTTGATATTAACATACGAAAATTTCGTTAAATTTGACATCGAATTAAACAAGATGTGCTGGTTCATATATTTTTGGCTCGCTTTTAGTGATCGATTTTGAGGTAACTTATGCCATGCGTGTTGCTTGATAAAAATCATCAACAACGACATAAAACCGTTTACAAGACGCACAATCATTTAATTCCCTTCCCAAAATGACAATAAAATCTTACTTAAACCCTTTTTTCCTCATATTACCCTAAATATCACCACAACTGAACTATAATTAAAGGAGCTGTGTCACTGCCGTATGACAAGCTACAATTGCGGACATGAGTTGTTGGGACACTCGAGAAAAAACGCAATTTTTCAGCCGTGCGGTCTTTTTCCTCCTCCTCCCCTCCCTCAATGTTGGGACTCAACAGGCCCAATCGTTCTACCCAACATTGGGAAGGAAGAGGAGAAAGTGTCTCAACACTCGTGTCCGCAATTGTATTTAATTGGAATGAATAGTATGCTGAGTAAGCACATTTTCTGAAATAACGGGGTTGAAGCCGTTGCGTTCGGTTAAAAACAATTAAATAAATATTTCAATGAGATATAACATTTTTTTTGTGAAGCAGTAATGAATAGGTCGAGTTATTCAAAAAAGAAAATAAATCAAATTGTAATGTTGAAAAATAAATAACAAAGGTTGAGGGAGAGTGGGGAACTTTAAACTTGCAACATATGTCGCGACACGGGTTGTACATTTCATTTGAGCCGTCCGAGACCCAACACTCCTTCGAAAAGCACTATTGAATGTTTAAGTATTGATAGTTCGGCTGTGTATGTAATGGAGGAAGAAAGAGGAGATTTGAATAGCGAAGCTCGAGTAGTTGGAGAGTTTTTCCTTTCATGCATGATCACTCTCAAATACCTGAGGGGGAGCAGCTTGCAGTACCATCGTGCTGTCGGTACTTTGCCGAACTTGTCTTCTGCCAAGCCGTAGCGTGATATATAGTTGGTGTGACATGACAACAGTTCACCACACGGTTCACCAATCTATTCGATAATGCTGATCAAAGCCACGGGAAATTATCTCTTAAACCAATTTATATCGCTAACAGATCCGGTATATTTTACGTTTCTGTATTATTAATGCCTCTAGCAAACGTTTTCGCGCACTGTAACACGTTTCTAATGGTGAACCGTAGTTTGAAAGAAAAATTAAGTATGTTTTTTTATTGCAACGGTTCACCATGCGAACCGTATCGCAGTGCACGAAACCGTTCGCTAGAGGCATTAATAATACAGAAACGTAAAATATACCGGATCTGTTAGCGATATAAATTGGTTTAAGAGATAATTTCCCATGACTTTGGTCAGCATTATCGAATAGATTGGTGAACCGTGTGGTGATCCGTAGTCACGTGACAGAATGCCAGTAACCTGTTCTTTTAGTAAACCATTTTTTCTCTCCTCCCAAGCCTTAATTAAGTCAGGGTAAGTCTCTGCTGGGAACAGTTTGCCAGGATTTCTTTACAGTAATCGTTTGTTTAAGTTCACTTTAATTTCGAAATTACTCCTCTATTTGGCGGTGTTTAGGAAGATTTCTTCTTTGAAAAAACCTCATTTCGTATTCTACTTACACTTGCTTGCGATATGTTGCACATTTCCTACTTTACGATTGGACAGCCCTTGAACACGGCATAAAAGTAATGCAACGCGACCCCGTGTCACACTGCCGATAGCAGAAACTGACCATTATTTGTCCCAGTGTCGAGTAATTGTTTTTATTTCTCAACACAAAATGTATATTTCTAAAATAATAGTCTTTTAGCTACGTACATGGGATATTTATATGACTGTAAAACTGCAAATAGAGAGGTTTCGCAGGCGTTATTCACTAGTACGTAGCGTTTACGTGAACTCTTATCGCTGCTTTTCACGGCATGACTGCTAACATTAATAGCTTGTCAATCAACACCCGCACCACTTAATAGCATAGACAATTGCGGACATGAGTTGTTGGGACACTCCAGAAAAAACGCAATTTTTCAGCCGTGCGGTCTTTTTCCTCCTCCTCCCCTCCCTCAATGTTGGGACTCAACAGGCCCAATCGTTCTACCCAACATTGGGAAGGAAGAGGAGAAAGTGTCTCAACACTCGTGTCCGCAATTGTATTTAATTGGAATGAATAGTATGCTGAGTAAGCACATTTTCTGAAATAACGGGGTTGAAGCCGTTGCGTTCGGTTAAAAACAATTAAATAAATATTTCAATGAGATATAACATTTTTTTTGTGAAGCAGTAATGAATAGGTCGAGTTATTCAAAAAAGAAAATAAATCAAATTGTAATGTTGAAAAATAAATAACAAAGGTTGAGGGAGAGTGGGGAACTTTAAACTTGCAACATATGTCGCGACACGGGTTGTACATTTCATTTGAGCCGTCCGAGACCCAACACTCCTTCGAAAAGCACTATTGAATGTTTAAGTATTGATAGTTCGGCTGTGTATGTAATGGAGGAAGAAAGAGGAGATTTGAATAGCGAAGCTCGAGTAGTTGGAGAGTTTTTCCTTTCATGCATGATCACTCTCAAATACCTGAGGGGGAGCAGCTTGCAGTACCATCGTGCTGTCGGTACTTTGCCGAACTTGTCTTCTGCCAAGCCGTAGCGTGATATATAGTTGGTGTGACATGACAACAGTTCACCACACGGTTCACCAATCTATTCGATAATGCTGATCAAAGCCACGGGAAATTATCTCTTAAACCAATTTATATCGCTAACAGATCCGGTATATTTTACGTTTCTGTATTATTAATGCCTCTAGCAAACGTTTTCGCGCACTGTAACACGTTTCTAATGGTGAACCGTAGTTTGAAAGAAAAATTAAGTATGTTTTTTTATTGCAACGGTTCACCATGCGAACCGTATCGCAGTGCACGAAACCGTTCGCTAGAGGCATTAATAATACAGAAACGTAAAATATACCGGATCTGTTAGCGATATAAATTGGTTTAAGAGATAATTTCCCATGACTTTGGTCAGTATTATCGAATAGATTGGTGAACCGTGTGGTGATCCGTAGTCACGTGACAGAATGCCAGTAACCTGTTCTTTTAGTAAACCATTTTTTCTCTCCTCCCAAGCCTTAATTAAGTCAGGGTAAGTCTCTGCTGGGAACAGTTTGCCAGGATTTCTTTACAGTAATCGTTTGTTTAAGTTCACTTTAATTTCGAAATTACTCCTCTATTTGGCGGTGTTTAGGAAGATTTCTTCTTTGAAAAAACCTCATTTCGTATTCTACTTACACTTGCTTGCGATATGTTGCACATTTCCTACTTTACGATTGGACAGCCCTTGAACACGGCATAAAAGTAATGCAACGCGACCCCGTGTCACACTGCCGATAGCAGAAACTGACCATTATTTGTCCCAGTGTCGAGTAATTGTTTTTATTTCTCAACACAAAATGTATATTTCTAAAATAATAGTCTTTTAGCTACGTACATGGGATATTTATATGACTGTAAAACTGCAAATAGAGAGGTTTCGCAGGCGTTATTCACTAGTACGTAGCGTTTACGTGAACTCTTATCGCTGCTTTTCACGGCATGACTGCTAACATTAATAGCTTGTCAATCAACACCCGCACCACTTAATAGCATAGACAATTGCGGACATGAGTTGTTGGGACACTCCAGAAAAAACGCAATTTTTCAGCCGTGCGGTCTTTTTCCTCCTCCTCCCCTCCCTCAATGTTGGGACTCAACAGGCCCAATCGTTCTACCCAACATTGGGAAGGAAGAGGAGAAAGTGTCTCAACACTCGTGTCCGCAATTGTATTTAATTGGAATGAATAGTATGCTGAGTAAGCACATTTTCTGAAATAACGGGGTTGAAGCCGTTGCGTTCGGTTAAAAACAATTAAATAAATATTTCAATGAGATATAACATTTTTTTTGTGAAGCAGTAATGAATAGGTCGAGTTATTCAAAAAAGAAAATAAATCAAATTGTAATGTTGAAAAATAAATAACAAAGGTTGAGGGAGAGTGGGGAACTTTAAACTTGCAACATATGTCGCGACACGGGTTGTACATTTCATTTGAGCCGTCCGAGACCCAACACTCCTTCGAAAAGCACTATTGAATGTTTAAGTATTGATAGTTCGGCTGTGTATGTAATGGAGGAAGAAAGAGGAGATTTGAATAGCGAAGCTCGAGTAGTTGGAGAGTTTTTCCTTTCATGCATGATCACTCTCAAATACCTGAGGGGGAGCAGCTTGCAGTACCATCGTGCTGTCGGTACTTTGCCGAACTTGTCTTCTGCCAAGCCGTAGCGTGATATATAGTTGGTGTGACATGACAACAGTTCACCACACGGTTCACCAATCTATTCGATAATGCTGATCAAAGCCACGGGAAATTATCTCTTAAACCAATTTATATCGCTAACAGATCCGGTATATTTTACGTTTCTGTATTATTAATGCCTCTAGCAAACGTTTTCGCGCACTGTAACACGTTTCTAATGGTGAACCGTAGTTTGAAAGAAAAATTAAGTATGTTTTTTTATTGCAACGGTTCACCATGCGAACCGTATCGCAGTGCACGAAACCGTTCGCTAGAGGCATTAATAATACAGAAACGTAAAATATACCGGATCTGTTAGCGATATAAATTGGTTTAAGAGATAATTTCCCATGACTTTGGTCAGCATTATCGAATAGATTGGTGAACCGTGTGGTGATCCGTAGTCACGTGACAGAATGCCAGTAACCTGTTCTTTTAGTAAACCATTTTTTCTCTCCTCCCAAGCCTTAATTAAGTCAGGGTAAGTCTCTGCTGGGAACAGTTTGCCAGGATTTCTTTACAGTAATCGTTTGTTTAAGTTCACTTTAATTTCGAAATTACTCCTCTATTTGGCGGTGTTTAGGAAGATTTCTTCTTTGAAAAAACCTCATTTCGTATTCTACTTACACTTGCTTGCGATATGTTGCACATTTCCTACTTTACGATTGGACAGCCCTTGAACACGGCATAAAAGTAATGCAACGCGACCCCGTGTCACACTGCCGATAGCAGAAACTGACCATTATTTGTCCCAGTGTCGAGTAATTGTTTTTATTTCTCAACACAAAATGTATATTTCTAAAATAATAGTCTTTTAGCTACGTACATGGGATATTTATATGACTGTAAAACTGCAAATAGAGAGGTTTCGCAGGCGTTATTCACTAGTACGTAGCGTTTACGTGAACTCTTATCGCTGCTTTTCACGGCATGACTGCTAACATTAATAGCTTGTCAATCAACACCCGCACCACTTAATAGCATAGACAATTGCGGACATGAGTTGTTGGGACACTCCAGAAAAAACGCAATTTTTCAGCCGTGCGGTCTTTTTCCTCCTCCTCCCCTCCCTCAATGTTGGGACTCAACAGGCCCAATCGTTCTTCCCAACATTGGGAAGGAAGAGGAGAAAGTGTCTCAACACTCGTGTCCGCAATTGTATTTAATTGGAATGAATAGTATGCTGAGTAAGCACATTTTCTGAAATAACGGGGTTGAAGCCGTTGCGTTCGGTTAAAAACAATTAAATAAATATTTCAATGAGATATAACATTTTTTTTGTGAAGCAGTAATGAATAGGTCGAGTTATTCAAAAAAGAAAATAAATCAAATTGTAATGTTGAAAAATAAATAACAAAGGTTGAGGGAGAGTGGGGAACTTTAAACTTGCAACATATGTCGCGACACGGGTTGTACATTTCATTTGAGCCGTCCGAGACCCAACACTCCTTCGAAAAGCACTATTGAATGTTTAAGTATTGATAGTTCGGCTGTGTATGTAATGGAGGAAGAAAGAGGAGATTTGAATAGCGAAGCTCGAGTAGTTGGAGAGTTTTTCCTTTCATGCATGATCACTCTCAAATACCTGAGGGGGAGCAGCTTGCAGTACCATCGTGCTGTCGGTACTTTGCCGAACTTGTCTTCTGCCAAGCCGTAGCGTGATATATAGTTGGTGTGACATGACAACAGTTCACCACACGGTTCACCAATCTATTCGATAATGCTGATCAAAGCCACGGGAAATTATCTCTTAAACCAATTTATATCGCTAACAGATCCGGTATATTTTACGTTTCTGTATTATTAATGCCTCTAGCAAACGTTTTCGCGCACTGTAACACGTTTCTAATGGTGAACCGTAGTTTGAAAGAAAAATTAAGTATGTTTTTTTATTGCAACGGTTCACCATGCGAACCGTATCGCAGTGCACGAAACCGTTCGCTAGAGGCATTAATAATACAGAAACGTAAAATATACCGGATCTGTTAGCGATATAAATTGGTTTAAGAGATAATTTCCCATGACTTTGGTCAGCATTATCGAATAGATTGGTGAACCGTGTGGTGATCCGTAGTCACGTGACAGAATGCCAGTAACCTGTTCTTTTAGTAAACCATTTTTTCTCTCCTCCCAAGCCTTAATTAAGTCAGGGTAAGTCTCTGCTGGGAACAGTTTGCCAGGATTTCTTTACAGTAATCGTTTGTTTAAGTTCACTTTAATTTCGAAATTACTCCTCTATTTGGCGGTGTTTAGGAAGATTTCTTCTTTGAAAAAACCTCATTTCGTATTCTACTTACACTTGCTTGCGATATGTTGCACATTTCCTACTTTACGATTGGACAGCCCTTGAACACGGCATAAAAGTAATGCAACGCGACCCCGTGTCACACTGCCGATAGCAGAAACTGACCATTATTTGTCCCAGTGTCGAGTAATTGTTTTTATTTCTCAACACAAAATGTATATTTCTAAAATAATAGTCTTTTAGCTACGTACATGGGATATTTATATGACTGTAAAACTGCAAATAGAGAGGTTTCGCAGGCGTTATTCACTAGTACGTAGCGTTTACGTGAACTCTTATCGCTGCTTTTCACGGCATGACTGCTAACATTAATAGCTTGTCAATCAACACCCGCACCACTTAATAGCATAGACAATTGCGGACATGAGTTGTTGGGACACTCCAGAAAAAACGCAATTTTTCAGCCGTGCGGTCTTTTTCCTCCTCCTCCCCTCCCTCAATGTTGGGACTCAACAGGCCCAATCGTTCTACCCAACATTGGGAAGGAAGAGGAGAAAGTGTCTCAACACTCGTGTCCGCAATTGTATTTAATTGGAATGAATAGTATGCTGAGTAAGCACATTTTCTGAAATAACGGGGTTGAAGCCGTTGCGTTCGGTTAAAAACAATTAAATAAATATTTCAATGAGATATAACATTTTTTTTGTGAAGCAGTAATGAATAGGTCGAGTTATTCAAAAAAGAAAATAAATCAAATTGTAATGTTGAAAAATAAATAACAAAGGTTGAGGGAGAGTGGGGAACTTTAAACTTGCAACATATGTCGCGACACGGGTTGTACATTTCATTTGAGCCGTCCGAGACCCAACACTCCTTCGAAAAGCACTATTGAATGTTTAAGTATTGATAGTTCGGCTGTGTATGTAATGGAGGAAGAAAGAGGAGATTTGAATAGCGAAGCTCGAGTAGTTGGAGAGTTTTTCCTTTCATGCATGATCACTCTCAAATACCTGAGGGGGAGCAGCTTGCAGTACCATCGTGCTGTCGGTACTTTGCCGAACTTGTCTTCTGCCAAGCCGTAGCGTGATATATAGTTGGTGTGACATGACAACAGTTCACCACACGGTTCACCAATCTATTCGATAATGCTGATCAAAGCCACGGGAAATTATCTCTTAAACCAATTTATATCGCTAACAGATCCGGTATATTTTACGTTTCTGTATTATTAATGCCTCTAGCAAACGTTTTCGCGCACTGTAACACGTTTCTAATGGTGAACCGTAGTTTGAAAGAAAAATTAAGTATGTTTTTTTATTGCAACGGTTCACCATGCGAACCGTATCGCAGTGCACGAAACCGTTCGCTAGAGGCATTAATAATACAGAAACGTAAAATATACCGGATCTGTTAGCGATATAAATTGGTTTAAGAGATAATTTCCCATGACTTTGGTCAGCATTATCGAATAGATTGGTGAACCGTGTGGTGATCCGTAGTCACGTGACAGAATGCCAGTAACCTGTTCTTTTAGTAAACCATTTTTTCTCTCCTCCCAAGCCTTAATTAAGTCAGGGTAAGTCTCTGCTGGGAACAGTTTGCCAGGATTTCTTTACAGTAATCGTTTGTTTAAGTTCACTTTAATTTCGAAATTACTCCTCTATTTGGCGGTGTTTAGGAAGATTTCTTCTTTGAAAAAACCTCATTTCGTATTCTACTTACACTTGCTTGCGATATGTTGCACATTTCCTACTTTACGATTGGACAGCCCTTGAACACGGCATAAAAGTAATGCAACGCGACCCCGTGTCACACTGCCGATAGCAGAAACTGACCATTATTTGTCCCAGTGTCGAGTAATTGTTTTTATTTCTCAACACAAAATGTATATTTCTAAAATAATAGTCTTTTAGCTACGTACATGGGATATTTATATGACTGTAAAACTGCAAATAGAGAGGTTTCGCAGGCGTTATTCACTAGTACGTAGCGTTTACGTGAACTCTTATCGCTGCTTTTCACGGCATGACTGCTAACATTAATAGCTTGTCAATCAACACCCGCACCACTTAATAGCATAGACAATTGCGGACATGAGTTGTTGGGACACTCCAGAAAAAACGCAATTTTTCAGCCGTGCGGTCTTTTTCCTCCTCCTCCCCTCCCTCAATGTTGGGACTCAACAGGCCCAATCGTTCTACCCAACATTGGGAAGGAAGAGGAGAAAGTGTCTCAACACTCGTGTCCGCAATTGTAGCTTACACCCTCCAGGTATTCCAAGGTTCATTTTGAATCAGTCTATTCCTCACTACCAACTCAGTGTCATTTAGGAAACATGTTTGTGAAGTTTGTTATTGATAAAGATGTGTTCATAAGTCCTTAACCTGTCGGTGAAACACTTGAACTTGTCTTGTGTTCTAGTCGTCGTTAACAGCGCGTCTTAGGTGATCAAGTGACAATCCATTCACGGAATTGGTGCACACCCAGCTGCAACGCAGGCTGCCATGCACACTCCTTGTGCAGCACTGCATGCAGAAAATGCAGGTCCTACGGCTAGGACTCCAGCTACACCGCCCGCTGCCGCATAACATGCGACCCAGACTGCATTACATCCTGTTTGGCAAATTCCATACGCCGCGAGGCCTCCATTGACTGGAGTCATAAACATAGCGGCAATGGACAGAAGGACAATTGTAGTCATTCGAGCCATTTTTCCCAACGTAAGATTAGATCCAATACCTTAAAAACAAACAACACAATATTACATGAAGCAGTTTAATGGCTTTTTGTGGTGTCAGTCTGTACGTTTAGCTAAATTATTACTTTCAGCTGTACCACATTTGTTAGGATATTTATACAATCTGATTGGTCAAAAGCGAGTGCATAAAATTTGTTAATGTTCATATCAGAACCAAGTAATGTCCTTATGGTATATTTATCAAACTCATTAATCATTCATGAAGGCAAAACCAAAGGAAATCACCGAGCGATAAGCGATCTGTAAATCTGATACAGATTCGTCCTGATTTGCATAAACGGTTGCTTCGATTTTATTGGCCTAAATAGGTCGTATCACCAAAATACCTGGAAAACATGACTCTATACATCTAGACGTTTGATAAGCCATATACAGAATTCGTGTCCATACTTTATTGGATTTACATTTCCGGCTTGAGTTTGTAAATCCGATAAAGCACGACTACTCTTTCTGTATCTACTACATATAGCTAACAATTTAGCTCTGAAGCATAATTTATCATTATATTTGGGGTACAAGGTCATTAATAGCTTTCTAGGTGAGCTATCAGTATTTTATAATTAAAATAAGACCTATCATACTTTAGGCGGAATTCGGCTTTAAAGTGCCTATAAGCCCGACTATTTTAATTACTCCGGCGCTGCTATGGCAGCAGCCGGAGTCTTAAAATGCAGTCTGTGTCTTTTTTTTATTATTATTTTTAATGTTCAGTGCAGTAAAATTTTTGATCAGTTCTGACCTCTGCCGCTAACAATGTGGGTCGGAGACGCTGTGATCGAGCGATAAAGAGGAGGCATGCGC
Source organism: Actinernus sp. WN-2022 (assembly GCA_030867875.1). Taxonomy (NCBI): domain Eukaryota; kingdom Metazoa; phylum Cnidaria; class Anthozoa; order Actiniaria; family Actinernidae; genus Actinernus; species Actinernus sp. WN-2022. The sequence goes on along the minus strand of JAOWCC010001501.1, from coordinate 63,596,953 downwards.
ATTAGTTGAAAGATAAATGTTCGCTAGAGAGTTTTAGAGGGTTTAAGGCTACCGTCACGTCATGAAGTACTTAATTTGCTGCAATCGTCTCTCTAACCGAGTTATTAATATGGATGAAGTATTGTTGACTCAGGCGAAACTACGGCGCCTTCTAGTCTAGGACCGTATGAGTCATTGATAAAGGCAACAACGAAGTCAAAACATAGCTATCAAAATACAATCCGGGATCAGATCTTCTAGGCAGACGCCAGATAAGAGGTCAAGCAATTAGACAAAACCAATTACAGTAAATGACAAGAGATCAATTTCGTCTGATATGACCAATCTTTAATCTCATACAATCGTTCAACGAAGTCACTGGGTCACGAAAAATCTATTCGGGCTTTCGTCTATGCAAACGGTTACCGTTAAATTGTACTACACAACGCTCTCGCTCTAAGGCATTCAATTAGAAAAGCATCTATATTTGTTGTCACCTGACTGTTGCAATGGAGATTCAGGTTGTTCAAAGCGGGACAAATTCTGGCGAGTTTCACGTAAATATCCTGAAGAACTGAACTGGAGTCCGTTTTAGGAAATCGAAGAAGGTCAGTTGACTCGATCTAAAAGCCGTAATTATTGTACTGGATTTGATTTGATAAACCGTATGATCCGAACTGAAAATGACTTAAGAAACCGTAATGACCGTAAAGAAACACTGGAATGACTTGAATGGCTGTTAAGAGTAAATAGAAGTTGGATTTGTCATTGGAAACCGTATAAACTGAACAGGATAAGACTTTGGAAATCGAAACATAGCCTGGTACAGACACATTTTTTCACTCATAAATTCGAACTGCATTCATGAGTGAAACAAAAACTCTCAGTTTGTCTGTTAATTGCTTTTTGTTCTAATTATCGCTCTATTTAATATGTGGCTGTGATGCCTGGTACATTTCAAGCTACCAAGAGTATTTGTTTGCTTGTGCTTTCGTAAATCCAATTTGAATATAAAGTCCTAAACGAATATTACTGGCTTCCTGCCGAGGTCAAATCATATTCGAAGCACCGGGGGAAATTCATGGGTTCGATTGTGTTTTTAATCCGGTAGAAATTATGAAATTTGTTACCCAAAGCACGTGTACCTCTTTCATGAAACAAATAAACAATCAAGAGCATTTAATTTCTTCAACAAGCTACTAGTTAGACAAGTCCCGAAGCTACGCTCGGCAAGTCAGCATTTATTCAAGATCGTGAAGTATAATTTGAAATCATGTGGACTACTTCGGATGTTTTGGTATCTGCTCTTATTTTATGGAACTCGTTACCTCTGGAAATGAGGTCTATTGATTCCTCGGGTTGTTTCTCTTAGTTCTTTTAATTATAGTGTTAAAACAAGTATTTTTAATTCAAAGCTTTTGGTATTTATTTATGCGGCCGTTGATAAAGAAATGATAACGGTTAAGCAAACTCATAAGGTTTGCTCAACTGGCAATTTGCTGATTTTAATTGCCATGTAGTGGCACTCGATCTCTTCAGCAATCAACTGTTTCATAGTTGTTTTGTTTGCACAAGGATAACACAGGTAGCCCGAAAAAAACAGAGGGCATATATTTTGCACTTATTGTTACTTACTTTAAGCCTTCATCATTTATCTATTTAATATTATTATGTGACTTGTATATTCACTGTATGTATACTATGTGTTAATATATTTATACAGGAGCCCATGTGCTCCTGATTTATATGTATATATTTAAATAAACAGACTTAATTAAAATTATTGGAATAAAATATAATAAGTAAGTATTTTTCTTTTCTTGTATATTCACTTTGTAACTCTGTAATCATACGTCTACATACTGTTTTTGTTCTAATAGATTTCGTAGAAATCAGGCTCTATTGTTCGTAAGTTCTATATGTGTATGTAACCAAATCTACTTGCTATCCAACCATTTACGGCAGTCAACTCGAAACTGTGTACTTCTGCAAACAAATATTTTTAATGACCACAATATCAGACTAATCAAAACATTGCTCACCTGCAACGATTCATGGGTGCACACGGGGTCACAGGTAGTAACGCAATGGGCTGCTTTTGCAGCCTCACGCGGCATTTACACAGGTAACCCGAAACAACTAAGACGATAACAGAATTGGTTTTTAATTGTCAATGTTGGTTAATTAAATGACGAAACGCTAGCTAGTGTACTCGTGTTCACTAGTGTGGTGTTCTAGATCAGATCCTCATAGTATTTGGATACAATTTGTTTTGGGCTGGTACCGCACTGATACACAGGTAACCCGAAACAACTAAGACGATAAAACAATTATTATTATTACAGAGGAGTGTTCCTCTTCCGACATTATATTGTCACACAACACTGTAGACGGAAGAGTTATTTTTAGCATAGCATGAACAATAGAATTTTGAACTAAATCTGCTCTGCTGAGGAAAATTTAACTTCGAATTGTCTGGTTTCCAGATATCAGCTGTATCAATGTTTATCCCACAATATTTACCGTATTTGGTGGCTGTTACCGCTATTCTACGTTCTATAAAATGCATTTTACAGCGATTTCGATACCTTTGTGTTGTTGCTGTTTTGTCCCCCTCCCACGACCGTGATCCTTAGCGTTTAAACAATAGATTGTTTTGATTTGACGTCATAATGATATAGGGCAATTAAAAGGGAAACTGAACTCTAAAATACTCTAAAATCAACCCAACGTCTATACAAAGATGTATTCAAAAGACATAATTAAGTTCTGCTATTTAATTTTTGTGTTGCGCGTCTTTGAAGAACAAAATTGTTTTCATATTCGAATGTCCGCTGATAAATCTAGATTGTAGTTAGCCCAAAAATACATAGAGTATAGTACCGTACCGATCACCGCACTGCATTGATAACAATAGGACAACACAGGTAACCCGAAAATACAAAGACGGCACGCACTGATACAACTATTAGTTAAAGCCGAAACAACTAAGCCGATAACACAATTTTTATTTTTATTATGCTTTTCTGTTAATTAAATCATGAAGCTCTGGTGCACTCGTGTGTTCTGATGTTCTGGTGCATTCGTGTTCTAACTCGTGTGGAGTTATAATTCAGATCCTACTAGTATTTGGATCCCAGTATTTTTGGGCTACCTGTGTAATCCTAGGTACCCTGGCTTACGTGACGGTTGCTCGTGTTTATTCGTGTTCTACTTGCGTGCACTAGTACGGCTCAATTCAAAGCAAATTTCCCCATATCGACCTCCGAACACAAAGAAAACACAATGGTTCACAATTAGGAGCCGTTAGTCCAGCAAAGAAATAGACTTGAGCCGTCTGAGCGGACGCTGTGAGGAAGGTTTCATATAAACAGTGATCTGGCTGTGTGCATACTAATAACGATGTGAACACAGGTAGCCCGAAAATACAAAGAGGGGGTACCCCACTGATAACACAGGTAACTCGAAACAAGTAAGACGAGAAAACAATTAAATGTTTTTTTATTATTATTATAATGTTTTGATAACTATGAACCGCTGTGCACTCATGTGGAGTTTTAGATCAGATCATCATAGCATTTGGATCCTAGTATTTTTTAGCTTCCTGTGTTATACTAGTTTGCCCTAGCTTGCTTGAAGTCGCTCGTCTTCACTTGTTTTTACTCGTGTTCTGACACATGTGGGTGTTAGGTCAGATCGACATCTGTGCGTGCGTACTTTTGCATCTGATTGTGCGTTCATGCAGTGCCAAACACGCAGGTGAATGGCTAAGCTAAGAACAGGTAACGCGAAACAACTAAGATGATAACACAATTTTTATTAGTGATTTTTTAAATTATAATTTTTTGTTAATTAAATTATGAATCGCTAGTGCACTCAGGTTCTGACTCGTGTGGAGTTTTAGATCTTGCAGTTCGTCAGCATTTGTATCCTAGTATTTTGGGGCTATCTGCATGTTATCCAAGAGTATCCTGGCTTACTTAACCTCGCTCGTGTTCACTCATGTTCTACTTGTGTTCGCGTTGTACTTGTGTTTACTCGGGTTCTAACTCGTGTGGAGTTTTAGATCGGATCGACTGTCTCTGCGTACTTTCGCATCTAATTGTGCGTTCGTAATGTGCCAAACACGCACTGAGGTGTATGAGAGCATCCGCGTTGCAAAAGATACGCCGGAGTTCAAGCTTTGCTTTGACGACACCTATGTAGAGCCTACGCCCTTGACGATTAGTAGTGAGGTGGAAATTCCTGAAATCAATGAACGGCAGGTCTGGAACTCACTCAGATCGCTAAAAAGAACTGCAACTGGACCCGATCTCATTCCGTACTGGGTATGGAAAGAACACGCAGAAATACTTACTCCTGTTGTCACCAGAATCTGGAATCTGTCAATCTCCACTCAATCATGGCCTTCATCTTGGAAGCGGGCGAATATAAACCCACTGCCTAAATTGGAACTGCCCAAAGAGAATGGCGACTATCGCGGTATAAACATAACCCCTGTGATAGCAAGGGCTTTCGAGAAAATTGTGCACCGCATCCATGCCAGAGGTATTGTGGAAGATAATCTCAGCCCCACACAGTTCGCTTATAGAGATGGTGGAAATTGCACGGACGCCCTTCTCTCTATCCAGCATAAGATCAATAGTTACTTTGACAATCCTGATTGTAAAGCCGTACGCCTTTTCGTAATGGATTTTAGTAAAGCCTTTGACTCTGTTAAGCATTGCTTACTAGCAAAGAAACTCAAAGAATTCCCTCTTAGTCCATACATTACTAACTGGTATTTAAATTTCTTAAAGGATAGGAAACAGAGAGTATACCATAATAATTGTGAATTGGAATGGAAACATGTAAACAAGGGTACCATGCAAGGCAGCGTTAGCGATCCTTATCTTTTTAATATTTTTTTGAATGATCTTAACATTAACTTAGAAAATCAGGCTGTGCTATTCAAATATGCCGATGATTCATCGCACCAGTCTGGCAGGATAGAGATAGTTCCAGTGACTTGGTAGCTCAGTTCTTACGATGGACAGAAGAAAATAGTATGTCATGTAACCCTAGCAAGTGTAAAGAACTTACGTTTTATAAGAAAGGCAATAACGATCATTATCCATCTATCTCAGCTATCCCTACATGCAAAGAACAGGTTATACTAGGAGTCACCTTCCAACAGGATAGCAGATACTCTATCCATGTAAAAAACAAACTTATCAAGGCTAATAAGTGCCTGTACGTTCTCAGATCTTTAAGAAAAGAGGGATACAATCAATCTGAAATAGACTTGCTTTCTAATAGTATCGTACTACCTAACATAACTTATGCTCTATCTGTATATGGTGCTTCCGAATCTGACCTTACTCCGGTGCAGTGTTTTTTAGATCGATGTTATAAAAGGAAATTCACCTCTAAGCCTATTAATGTGTATAAACTATTAGAAAAACAAGATCGAAATATTTGTAAAAAAGTATCTAATTCGGACGGTCATCCACTTTTGTCAATCATGCCGCGTTTCAAGTGTACCAAATATAATCTAAGAAAAAAGTCCAGCCATATGCCTAACATCAACACCAACCGTTTCAAGAACTCTTTTATAAATCGCTTAATTTTTAAATACAACTTAGCTTTATAGTTTTTTATATCGTATTTTCTTATCTTGTATAATGTTTTTTCTTATCTATGAATGTAACATAAGATATGTATTTTTATCTTTTGACACAATAAAGACTATTATTATTATTATTATTATTATATCATTAAAATCGATTCTCCATCAAGTAAATAGTTGAACTACAAAATATTTCTTGATTTGAGTGTTGCGTCCATGAGTTATAGAGGTTTCTATTTCCAATATGCTAATTATGTGATGTCACAGGAGGCCTCATTTATTATACAAAAACGTGATGACAGAGATAACAAAAAATCTACACATCCGTGTTATATTTGAGCCTAATTTAAAACCTTCAAACATTTCACATCATAATGATGATGAGTTGGTTTTAAAGCTTTTATAGTGCCGACGGTGTTCGATTCCTTTGAGAAATGTGAAGTGTCAATACACTAAGCAAAAAGCACGAGAATAGAACACCGTGTACAGGCGCGAACACTTTCTCTAGCTCACTGCCTATAGACGTTCTTAAACTGCCTTGCTTTTGGCAAAACATCTTACCTTTATTACGAAGTTGAAGTATTTTAACTGGGATTTCTATATAGCGAACAAAGGTGCTTATAGTTTCCAGTGACTCTTTTAAAAATGCGACGCTTCTTCCAAGAAAAAAGGTAAATTCTTAGAATCAACAAACTCGACATGGACGATGACATGATATTTTTGGCCAATCAGCGTGGAGAACCTAACATCTTCTAGCGTCACACAATTGGCCAGAGGCTAAGAATATTTCAAACCTCACCTTTTAGAACAATATATATATTTATAGAATTCAGTGAGCCCGATTTTATTTAGAATCGGGTCAGAATTCGTATCAATATATATCGACGGTAAAACCTACCTTGCATTGAGTGATGCTGTGTTCTTAGAAAAATATAAAGACTGGATCCATCATGCATCAGGAGATACGAATCGATAATCAGGGATTTCCCCGAAAAAGCTTTAATAATATGAATATATCGAATCGATAATTAGGGATTTCCCCGTAAAAGGTTCAATATTATAAATATATAATTGCCTAACGTACCATTGTTTTGACCTCTTCCCTAAATGTATAAAAATGTCTACTACTTAAATTTAAATAATAATAATACGACGACAACAACAACAACAGCAGCAGCCGTACCTGTTTAGAAAGTTAACTGTTTATACGTTTGTACAATTCGATTCTTATGGGTTGAGACAAACAGATCATTCAAGTATATAACATTTAATAAATTCATTTTAATGGCATATGTTTTACCGAAAGTCTAATTAATATTCAGGTGGATAGAACATATTTTTGTCACACGTTGCCGACTTCTTGGAATGACAGCGTAGTTCAGAGAAACGTAACCTTAGTTATGCAAAACATAACAAGACAACATCAGTTTAATTTCTTCTACTCTAGGTCAATTAATATATTCACTGGTACGAAGACAGGGTTATATGTGTTTTTGAAGACAGAGTTATATGTGTTTTTGTAACATATTACGGTTTATATAGACCAGTTTACGGTTCATACGCAGTTGTACAAATCATTTGTTTATTTGGCGGGCCACCAGATGTTAGACAATGGTGGTATACCACAGGAAAATATTCCAAATTTCCATCCATGTTTTTTTTTTTGTGGTTATCATGATGTGGTTTATTTAAAAAAAATCCACACGTACTTGGAAAAAGTATCTTTTTTCCACACATGTTTTTGAACAATTTCATACTGACTGGGTTTATTAGAATTTCAAACGTGGTAAAAAAGGAATATGATCGGCAAGTAATGTGAATATTGTCACAACCCAAGGTGGATTTCAAGTTTTCCAAGTTGTATGAAATATCACTGCATGGTTACCTATGAAATGTGAACAACAACCACAGGAGGTAAATGCAAAAACCAATTTTTGGATGCCAGTCTCTTCTTTCCTTAACGGGTAACCAACCCAGTTTCACAATTTCACTTATTTCTCTGACATATTTACAAATAACAAAACTGGCTGCAGCAAATTGAACGCGTTGTAGACGTTTACAAGGAATAGAGGAAGAGGATAAAATACAGCACTTAGGAAGAAGGTTTCACTAAGGTTTCAACAAGATGTTTGCGTAACTTAAAGTGAGTAAAATACTTTATTATACGACTTGGCGTTTTCGAGTGCAAATACGGGCTAAAATGAGTGCAAATATGAGACCGTATTACACGGGTCACAAACAGGTTTGCACTGGTTTATTCAACACTTAAAAGGTTTTGTAAGCGCGCGAGCCAATCGAAATGGGGCTGTTTGAGTAACAGCCAATCGCTTTTAGCGCGAGAAAAACGTTTTCGGTGCGCGCCCGCCCCCTTCATTTGACTTCAACTGAGGCTGAGAGGTTTCTAAATTATACATCTTCTTGCCGACTCTTTTGAAACACACGGTATCAAATGCCTTTGAAGAATCTGTGAGAACCATCAGGTGCCTTTCTTTCTCTTCATAGCATGTATCAGATCGCCTCTGATCCCCAAAAATACTGTTGTAGTGGAATGCCCTTTAAAAGCGGAAACTGGAGAATTGCTTCCTTCTCTGAGAACTCCGCTATCTGCTTCGAAACTAACTTCTCGAATACCTTTGAGAGAGCCGGTAGGATCGATATAGGTCTCAGGTGATCCTCACATTCAGGGTGATCAATCTTAGGAATTGAGCTGATCCTAGCTATAAATATGCGATAAAGAGAGTTCTGCAGTCAGCGAGAAAAGCTTGTATGCATTCCCGGAAGTGACGTACAGGTGCGTTATCTACAATATACAATCACTACATTAAAATCAGCTGTGAATTACGCCTCGTTCCACAATCGACTAAGGCCCGATTCAAACGTCGAACTTTTCATGCGCCCAACGTAATTGAAATAAAAGCTATTTAGGCGGCTTCTTTTGATCTAATTAGATTCGGCACCGAGTGAAAAGTTCGACGTTTCAATCGGACCTAAGCCTTTGCCAATGTTTCCATTCTACTCCATTCCATCAGTGAATTATTGTTTAAACAAGGACCCGCACTATAAAAGGGCCTCAACCAGGTTGAAACACCTTCAGTTGTCAATCAGCCGGCAAGTGAACATCTCTGTTCATATGATAACAATGATGTACGTTAAACAAGGACCCACACTATAAAAGGGCCTCAACCAGGTTGAAGACACCTTCAGTTGTCAATCAGCCTTTGTCAAGTAAACATCTCTGTTCAAAGCTCTGCAACTTGAGTGATCTCTGACATTTGGTATCGCGCGAAATTCAAATCGAAAACTTGAAAGTCTTAAAAACACTAAAGAATTTGTAAACGGTTCTAAAACACAATTGACAGGCATAACTGAGCAACTACCTTCCTGCTCTTTACTTTTTCTTGCCAATTTAGTATTCTAACAGGAGAATATTGATTAATTGCTTACTTGCTCGACTGCTCTGAATTTGATATTCAAATTTAGAATCCCAAAGGGCGAGAAGGGCTTTGTATAAAGGCTGCATATGTCATGGTGACAGGCTTTTGTCTTCGCAGTCTGGAACGGAAACATTCCTTTTCAGCGGTTTTCATATAAACTGTTCAAGCTCATGAATAATTAATAAGGTGAACAGCCAATTGGGTCAATCTTTTTTATAGCATCTTTACTTTCAAACTGACAACCTCTAAATTGTTGCATGCATGACATTTATTAGAACAGAGGACATTTAAAAGTGGAAAAGCATTCCTGATGTGGATCAGCCCCTATGGTTGTTTCAGGTCCTGATGTGGATCAGCCCCCATTGTTGTTTCAGGTCTGATGTGGTCCAGCCCCTATAATAATAATAATGGCCATATTTATATAGCGCCATATCAACCACAGTTTCATGGCGCTTTACATATGACTGACATATCCCGTCAGTGAATTATTTCGAACTGCTTCACGGCGCTAATAGCTGCCACGCAGTTTACAATGTTGAGTGTGGTTAGTGCACTGGCCAGGCTGCTGTACCGGGTGACAATCTCCTGCTCTTTTTCGAGTAGTACAACAGGTTATTTCACGTCCCCTTCAAATACTGATTAGAAGTAGAAGGAGACAAGGCCAACGGCTTATAAACGTCCCTGCCCAAGGACGCGGCCGGGATTCGAAACCCCGACCTCCCGCACTCTAGACCGTGCTCTACCAACTGAGCTAACCACGCAGTGAGGCGGTTGGTTGTTTCAGGTCCTGTTTGTATCAGCCCCTGTGGTTGTTTCAGGTGCCATTAAATTAAATGTTTTTTACCGTGCCCCATGTTTGATAAAAATCATCAACAACTACATAATACCATTTACAAGACGCACAATCATTTAATTACCTTCCCCAAATGACAATAAAATATTACTTAAACTTATTTTACCTCTTATTACCCTAAATATCACCACAACTGAACTACAGTTAAAGGAGCTGTGTCACGGTGAGGGACACGCCTTTATGTTCTGGGTCGGAACAAAATTATTTTCAGTAGTTTTCATATAAACTGACAATCATAGCACACGTGTGGGATGGATGAAATCAAAGTAAATGTGCAAAAATGATCAACAAACTGTGCGTAGATCTAGTCTTCAAGGAAAATATTGCATATCATTTAGATCAAGCATTAAGGGAGGGGACTTTAACTGTTTGAAGCCAAATAACAGCCACCAATCGAACACTGATTCCAGACATGCGCAAAACCGTGACACAGCGCCTTTATACGACCTCAGTATACAATAGTTATTAAGAAGCAAACTAATTAGCTAGTGAGTACTTAATAAAAGCTTAACCAACGCCAAGTTACATGTTACTTCTATATTTTCCCCATGCGATGATTACATTAATTAGAGCAGTTTTCATATGACTGTCGGAATTAAGTGTTTTGGTTTTGCGCGGTTTACTAAGCTCTCCTACTGGCTAACAAAATAAACCAACCAATCAGATTCCATAGTAAAACCAAACGCAAATTGGTTTTGGTTTTGGTTTGGTTTGTCATTGGTACACAGGGAAGCCATTTATGAGTTACTTGTGAATATTCGCTCCTATGTTTGGCTGGCTGTGGGTAATTTGCATTTGGTCTTTCGACACTCATGTGAAATTCGCTCTAATTGTTTTAACCTTAACATGTATTCGTAGTTATATACTTGTTCATTTCAAACTACATATCTACAAAACTCGTTTTCCATGTTTCATCAAGAGAGTTCAAGGGAAAGATCAAGTGAAAAGCACTCGCCTCGCGGCATTTGTTTTTCTTGCTGTTTCGTTCTTGTTTAGATCTATCAGCACACACGCGGTTAACATTCAACACACTGTTCAAGATATATTAACCGAGAGAGAAGCTGAGGTTACAGAAGTACCTAGACAATTTACCTGAGTATCCATAGCGACCAGACTTAACTGATATTAGGGTGACTCGTGTGAATTTATTCACTTTATTCAAGCACTTTATTCCATGAGAATAAAGTACTTGGTAATGTCAATCGAGAAAGTATTTATTTCTTAGGAAGCATAGTTTTTCATAATTAAAAAAGCTCTTAACAAATATGTAACGTATACTAAAAATAATACTGCGGTATCAAGCTAGCTTACACCCTCCAGGTATTCCAAGGTTCATTTTGAAGATGGCCTTAATCAGTCTATTCCTCACTGACCATTGTGTCATTTATGAAACATGTTTGTGAAGTTTGTTGTTGATAAAGATATATTCATAAGTCCTTGAAGTCTAGTTAACCTCTTGATGAAACACTTGAACTTGTCTTGTGTGCTAGTCGTCATTAATAGGGCGTCTTAGGTGATCACGTGACAATCCATTCACGGGGTTGGTGCAAACCCAGCTGCAATGCAGGCCAACATACACACTCCCTGTGCAGCATTGCAAGCAAGAACTGCAGGCGCAACTGCAACTCCCCCGGTACCTACTCCAGCTACAACCCCTGCAGCAGAACAACATGCACCCCAGAGTACGTTACATCCTGTTTGGCAAATTCCATACGCCGCGAGACCTCCATTGACTGGGGTCATGAGCATAGTGGCAATGGACAGAAGGACAATTGTAGTCATTAGAGCCATTTTTCCCAACCTAAGAAGATCCAATACCTTAAAAACAAATGACACAATATTACTTGAAGCAGTAGCCAGTTGCTAGTTGGAATCTACTGTTTAATGGCATTTTGTGGTGTCAGTTTGTACGTTAAGCTAAATTATTACTTTCAGCTGTACCACATTTGTTAGGATATTTATACAATCTGATTGGTAAAGAGCGAGTGCATAAAATGTGTTAATGTTCATATCAGAACCAAGTAATGTCTTTATGGTATATTTATCAAACTCATTAATAATTAATAAAGGTAAAACAAAGGAAATCAATATGCGATAAGGTTGCTTCGATTTTCTTGGCCTAAATAGGTCGTATCACCAAAATAACTGGTGATAAGCCATATAGAGAATTCGTGTGCATGCTTTATCAGATTTACAAACTCTCGCCTAAATCCGATAAAGCACGACTACTCTTTCTGTATCTGCTACATATAGTTGACAATTTAGCTCTGAAGCATAATTTATCATTATATGTGGGGTGCAGTGTCATTAATGGCTTTCTAGGTGAGCTATCAGTATTTTGGAAATATCGAGTTGTTCGGAGATCAGGGAAGGCATTCAAAAGACCTATGATACTTCAGACGGAATTCGGCTTTAAAGTCGGCCCATAAGCACAAATATTGATTCTCCATCAAGTAAATGGTTTTTATTTCCAATATGCTAATTATGTGATGTCACAGGAGGCCTCATTTATTATACAAAAACGTGATGGCAGAGATAACAAAAAATCTACACATCCATGTTATATTTGGACCTCATATCAGTGATTTTACCAAATATTTTGTATAAATCAGAAAGAGTTTAATAAATGACCTTTTGTTTGTCTCCTATGACATCACATAATTAGCATATTGGAAATAGAAACCTCTATAACTCATAGACGCAACACTCAAATCAAGAAATATTTTAAAGTTTAACTATTTACTTAATGGAGAACCGATTTTAAGGATAAAAAAATTGGGCTTATATATAGGCACTTTAAAGGCTGTTTGTGAATAATAAATCACTCTTGTTATAACATGTCATCGAGACCGAGATTTGGTGTTTGTAATAACCATGAATATTCAAAACCGGTTCGATCGCGATATTTCAAACATATTGTCAGGAACAAGCATTACGAGGAAGGAAAGATCAAGCCAGAAAGAGTGATGCAGACAATGAACCGGACGTCTTTAAAGTCTTTGTAGTATAAAAGAGCCGGCGACGACTTATACTGAAACGTTAAAATGTTCTAGGTTTCCGCTTTACCGGGGAATAAAAACAACACAAATGTTACGTTAGGATAGAACGAAGTGTCCGTAAGTTTGGAATACTAGAGATACTCCGTTATTATAGCGGGTGGCCGAAAAGATTGAAAGTTAGACGTGCCGCAATGTGTTCCACTGACATCTTAGTTTAGTGTCGATGCTCTCATCTATCTATTCTTCTTCCTATTATCACAATTCCTGCCTTCACATTTTCGTAGATATTCATAAGACCAACTTTATGGAGTTTGTTCACAACGCGGCTATCGACTTCAACTCAGTTTTTGAATCTACACTTCATTCTTTCCATTCGTCCTTACGACCGCCATATGTATAATCTCGCCCACTAATATATATAATCTGATCAATTATAAAGTGGAAACAGAAATTAATCTCGATCTGTTTTGGTCTAAAATGTTTAAATAAAATATGCTCTATTACAGTTGGCATATACAGTGCCGCTCGAAAGTAAGTGTGCAGACACGCGGGCAAATCCGCGGGCAGTCCGCGGGCAGTTCGCGGACAGTCCGCGGGCAGTCCGCGGGCAGTCCCCGTGGGCAAGACTTCGGGCAGTCCGCGGGCAGACTTCGGGCAATACACCTACATTTGTAACGAGTTTCGTGTTCGATTACCCGTATAAAAGTTACCGAGTTTTGAATTAATACGTACGTTGTTTCTTAGCGAAAGCATTTTTATTTTAAAGCGAAGAAGCCAGACATTGGCGTTCGTGTTTGTAAACTGACTATTGAAAATAAAAATACTCGCGACTAGACTGCTGACACAAGTTTATTCTTGTGTCTCTTCGAGAGTTGTGTTCTATTTTTGAACACCGCCGTTCGTGTTTGTAAACTGAGTAAGGCAAGCGCCTCTTTAAATGAAAATACTCACGACTATTAAGACTCGCTCATACGCGGCAAAAGTTTATTCTTGTCTCACTTCAAGAGTTGTATTCTATTTTCGAACACCGCCGTTCGTGTTTGTAAACTAAGGCCGCTTTAAATGAAAAGACTCACGACTATAGACTTGCTCATACGCGGCAAAACATTATTCTCACTTCAAGAGTTGTGTTCTATTTTTGAACACTGGCGTTCGTGTTTGTAAACTGACTGAGGCCGCTTCAGTTAAATGAAAATCATACTCACGACTACAGACTCGCTCCTACGCGGCAAAACATTCTCTCACTTCAAGAGTGTGTTCTATTTTAGAATACTGGCTTTCGTGTTTGTAAACTGGGATCCGTAAACTGAGTAAGACAAGCACTTTTAATAAATGTAAATACTCACCGGGACAACTCTTGGATTCCCACGTGATATCACGTGTTCTTTAACATCGTGATTAAACATCGCCAACGCAAGGATTAAACTTTGAGCGAGCAGGTAGCTTCGAGGATCTTCAAGTTTTCATTGCGACTTTAATTAACTGATGTTATGTGGCATCTCATAAAAAAGAAACATTCAAAACCTTAAACTGAACAGTTTACAACATAATTATGAGTTGGTTTTATAGCCTTATTTTAAGTGCCGACCATGTTCCTTAGGAAAATGTGAAGAGCCCATGCAGTCTAAGCAAAAGATCACGATCGAACGGAGACTATACAAAAACACGTACAGACACGAACAATTTTCCTCGCTCACTGCCTCTACACTTGTTGTTGACAAAACATCTTACCTTTCGAGGTTGAAGGCTTTTAACTGGGATTTCTAGCAAACAAAGGTGCTTAGTTTTAAAAATGCGACGCCTTCTTCCAAGAAAAAAAAGCTTAGAATCAACAAACTTGACATTGCTGGCACGGTGTTTTTGGCCAATAAACGTGGAGAACCTAACATCTTTTAGGATCACACAATTGGCTAATCATATGGGCCAGGCTTTAATATGTCAATTTATCATTATCAATGTGGGTTCAAGAAGTAACTCCGAGATCGATCTCACTCGTAAGTGTGCACGGCTTCTTTCGGTGTTAGAAATCTTTGAATCTCCAACAGAAGGCTTATTTTAAAGTAAGAACCTCAGCAGTTATAACAATATTTATAGAGTTTAGTGAGCCTGAGAATCGAGTCAGAATTAGTATCAAGATCTCGACGGTATAAACCTAGCTAGCATCGAGTGAAGCTGTGTTCTTGGAAAAATATAAAGACTGGATTCATCATGCATCAGGACCCACGAATCGATAATCAGGGGTTTCCCCGAGAAAGCTTTAATAATATGAATATATAATTATAAGTGATGCTGTGTTCTGGAAATATATAAATACATTTGCCGACTTCTTGGAATTACAGCGTAGTTCTGATAAACGTAACCTTAGTTATGCAAAACATAACAAGAAAACAGAATTATTTAAGAGCGCGTTTTCTTGGTACATATTCCAGGTATACAGAAAAAAGGAATCAAACAAGAAGCCATTTGTTGTGTACATTAGCAAACACATGCACAGTTAATCCCCAAGGGACGCACTAATATATATATGCTCACTATATTTCAGAGGACATGCAGATATATGCAGGACTCGATGTATTCTGATTTCAGAAACGCGATCACGATTTGCTTCGTTCATTTCAGCAGTACTACTGACTTGTCGTTCCAAACTATATATAGCCTCGGTTATTTTCCTATGCTACCGTAATGCTCTGAAATACCAAACATCCTGACAGGAAACAAACAGGTTTTGCAAGCTCAGGTTAACGTCAGACTCGGTACAGTCACGGTACAGACTCTTTGCAGAAAATTGCAACGTGTGTTCACCTCATACTCAAGTCGATTGAATAACCTAAACCTAGACGTCATTGGACTGGTGTTACAAGTATACTGTGTGTAATGATATAGAATTTGTCAAGTTCCGGTTAAAGTGATAAATCAGTACCCTGGTCAAGACGGCACAGAATCAAATCATATATCCTGTTCAAGACAATAACCCTGAAAACCAGCGGCACGTCCCCGTATATTTTATATAAGGAAGTACCCCATCCCCCCCCCCTCTCTCCGGGAATGAAATGGGCCAGAATCTCCAAAAAAAAGGCTAAGAATTAAAAACCTCAACAATTCAAACAAAATATATACAAAAATATATACAAAAATATATCGCCCTAACAACTCCCCCCCCACCCCCCCCCCCCTACTTACTCAGACACATACTTACTATACATATAAAATATAGGCCAATAATGAGCCTATCGCCAAGCATGGAACTACCGATATCTAGTTATCTCGATCTGTTGTTAAATTATAAAATAAGGTCTACACTGCTCCCTGTTCCATGTAGAAGGAAATTCGAGGAAATTGCATTCTTAAATTGCCTTTACTTCCAGGAAGTCATGACTGAGGATCGGAAATTCTGGAGAAATGGTAGCGAGCTCTCAATGTCACCATCGTTGCCATGTGAATAACTTCGCGAGACTGAAATTCACAAATGCATTATACATTTATCCGCAATACAAATCAACTTATACTACGTTGATATACACTAAGGGAAAGTCTCTGGATTCATGCTGTTCTCTATTTCCAGGAGCCGTAGTGGCTGAGAACATTGGTTAAGCGCTCTCGTGGCCCAGTTTCGATTCCCGATCGCGATGCATGCCATATATGAGTAGAGTTTGTTGGTATCTCGGGTTTTTTGGTTTAGCCCGGCCGGGTCCCTAACTTTGTTCAGCCTCTATAGATAATGGTTGTTTCAGGTTCCGTGAAACTTCAGTGAAGTATGAATCCGGAGCCGACATTCCCCTCTTGTGTCAGCGTAGTTCCAATCATTTAATAACTTTCTCAGTTATAATATAGTTCAACCGATTGAAAATTTTCAAATAATTATGTTGTTTTCAATGCATCTGCACTTGCAAAATCTTTGGCTCTATTATTTACGTTTGCCTTCATTCATCAGGAAGTTTGCAAGGTCAGTCTTACTTAGCTATTTGAAAATGTAATACTTTTTGTAAAAGTTTAAATATTTCGAAGAATTATAGTACTGAAATTGTTTTTAAATATTCTTTTCATTTTTTTTAAAATGTGCTACATTAATAAGAACTCTATCTAAAACCAGCCAAGTCCTGCTCATCCACTATTATTAGCAACAATTTTCCTAAACGGCGTGGCTGCAAGAAATAAAACCTTATCTTACCTTGTGAAATTACTGGGTCTCACTGCCAAGAAGAATATTCTAGGTTTTCAGTCGACAGCGCGTTCGTCCAAGAAAAACAAGTATCGCACCTTCGACTTTCAAGACAGGTGAGTTCTTTGAATCATCAACTCTGCATTAGCATCATTGACAAGTTAGCACTGACCAATCATCGCAGAGCATCTATATTTCCACTGTACAGTGGTGACGTAATCAATGTGTCAAAGTAAAATTAAACTGGTTTGGAGAATGTCTGAATTTTTCATTGTTTTCTTTATTTGTTAAACTCCATCGGAAATTTTCCATATTTGCCTTGAAACTGATTTCCAATGAGTGATAATTAATAGAAATCCCAATAAGTGATTCGGTATCAAGTTAGAATCCTGATATTCTGAACGTGGCATTCATGGTGATCCTGTGTAATCGATGTTGTTTCATAATGAATTATTTTTCGATATGCAAAATTGTGTCAGAAACTGTTCAACAACTTTTCAATAAATAGAAACACTCGAAATGAGGAAATCAGGGATTTCTCCCGTAAAGGTGAAAGTACCGTAAAAGCTTGTAAAGGGGTGTCTATTGTCAGTTGGCGAGCATGACGTCACGTAGCAACGAAGTCAGCGCGTAAACATAATATGTTTGTCAAAGAATTACCTTGGTATAGCTCGTAGTATGTAGAGTTGTAGTGAATTTTACTCCAAATCGAGACCAGGTATGAATTCTTCTTTACAACTTTTACATCCAAATTTTCAATAAAACTGGAACCAACGCTGCAAAGTTAACTCGGGTTAACGTCAGACTCGGTACAAACTCGGTACAGACTCTTTGCAGAAAATTGCAACGTGTGTTCACCTCTGAAATTCAGTTGGTGCGTGCAACCCTCTTCCGAAGACAATTCATTTCCTCATAACGTTGCGAGCAATATTAATTAGAGCGTGTACCTTTACGTATTGGTTCGGCTACTAAATTCAACAGCGGTCAGCGATAAATGTGTTATATATATTCTAAATCATTTTTTTATTTTGACCAACAAATTCGCTAGCTGTGAGTTTTCATTACGACATTAATTACCTTCTTAAACTGAAGAAACTTAAACTTTGAGACAGTTTATATCGTAATAACGAGTTGGTTTTATAGCTTTACATGTTCTGTAGGAAATCCGATTGTGTAACTGAAATGAAATGTAAAGTGAAAATGCACTATGCAAAAGCTGAAGCTAGAACACATACGTACAGGCACGAAAGCTATTCCTTAGGACACTCGTCCCACTGACTGATAAATAACTATTTCTTAAACTGCCTTGTTATTGGCAAAAACGTCTTACCTTTGGAGTAGCTAGTTGAAGTATTTTAACTGGGGATTTCTGGCAAACAAAGGTGCTTAGTTTCGAGAGACGCTTTTAAAAATGCGGCGAAGCCTTCTTCCAAGAAAAAGACGAATTCTTAGAATCAACAAACTCGACATTAACGATAGCACGATATTTTTGTCCAATCAGAGTGGAGAACGTAACTTCTTCTAGCGTCACACAATTGGCTAATCAAATCCCGAAAAGGGGGGGGGGGGGGGGGGGGTACTCTAGTAAAGTTTGGATAGAGGGGTGCCGCTGAGACTCTCAAACCCTGACCGTGTTTAAGACATAAAAATTGGCAAATTCCATAGTCTGTATAAGATAATACAACCTTAATAGTATACCCTATCTAAAACTTGAAGTCAAATACTGTACCCTGTTTGATAAGATAAGACAGATACTCAAGTCGATTGAATAACCTAAACCTAGACGTCATTGGACTGGTGTTACAAGTATACTGTGTGTAATGATACTAGAATTTGTCAAGTTCCGGTTAAAGTGATAAATCAGTACCCTGGTCAAGACGGCACAGAATCAAATCATATATCCTGTTCAAGACAATAACCCTGAAAACCAGCGGCACGTCCCCGTATATTTTATATAAGGAAGTACCCCATCCCCCCCCCCCCCCTCTCCGGGAATGAAATGGGCCAGAATCTCCAAAAAAAGGCTAAGAATTAAAAACCTCAACAATTCAAACAAAATATATACAAAAATATATACAACAATATATCGCCCTAACAACTCCCCCCCTCCCCCTACTTATTCAGACACATACTTACTATACATATAAAAATATAGGCCAAATAATGAGCCTATCGCCAAGCATGGAACTACCGATATCTAGTTCTCTCGATCTGTTGTTAAATTATAAAATAAGGTCTACACTGCTCCCTGTTCCATGTAGAAGGAAATTCGAGGAAATTGCATTCTTAAATTGCCTTTACTTCCAGGAAGTCATGACTGAGGATCGGAAATTCTGGAGAAATGGTAGCGAGCTCTCAATGTCACCATCGTTGCCAATGTGAATAACTTCGCGAGACTGAAATTCACAAATGCATTATACATTTATCCGCAATACAAATCAACTTATACTACGTTGATATACACTAAGGGAAAGTCTCTGGATTCATACTGTTCTCTATTTCCAGGAGCCGTAGTGGCTGAGAACATTGGTTAAGCGCTCTGTGGCCCATGCAGTTTCGATTCCCGATCGCGATGCCATATATGAGTAGAGTTTGTTGGTATCTCGGGTTTTTTGGTTTAGCCCGGCCGGGTCCCTAACTTTGTTCAGCCTCTATAGATGTGGTTGTTTCAGGTTCCGTGAAACTTCAGTGAAGTATGACTCCGGAGCCGACATTCCCCTCTTGTGTCAACGTAGTTCCAATCATTTAATAACTTTCTCAGTTATAATATAGTTCAACCGATTGAAAATTTTCAAATAATTATGTTGTTTTCAATGCATCTGCACTTGCAAAATCTTTGGCTCTATTATTTACGTTTGCCTTCATTCATCAGGAAGTTTGCAAGGTCAGTCTTACTTAGCTATTTGAAAATGTAATACTTTTTGTAAAAGTTTAAATATTTCGAAGAATTATAGTACTGAAATTGTTTTTAAATATTCTTTTCATTTTTTTAAAAATGTGCTACATTAATAAGAACTCTATCTAAAACCAGCCAAGTCCTGCTCATCCACTATTATTAGCAACAATTTTCCTAAACGGCGTGGCTGCAAGAAATAAAACCTTATCTTACCTTGTGAAATTACTGGGTCTCACTGCCAAGAAGAATATTCTAGGTTTTCAGTCGACAGCGCGTTCGTCCAAGAAAAAACAAGTATCGCACCTTCGACTTTCAAGACAGGTGAGTTCTTTGAATCATCAACTCTGCATTAGCATCATTGACAAGTTAGCACTGACCAATCATCGCAGAGCATCTATATTTCCACTGTACAGTGGTGACGTAATCAATGTGTCAAAGTAAAATTAAACTGGTTTGGAGAATGTCTGAATTTTTCATTGTTTTCTTTATTTGTTAAACTCCATCGGAAATTTTCCATATTTGCCTTGAAACTGATTTCCAATGAGTGATAATTAATAGAAATCCCAATAAGTGATTCGGTATCAAGTTAGAATCCTGATATTCTGAACGTGGCATTCATGGTGATCCTGTGTAATCGATGTTGTTTCATAATGAATTATTTTTCGATATGCAAAATTGTGTCAGAAACTGTTCAACAACTTTTCAATAAATAGAAACACTCGAAATGAGGAAATCAGGGATTTCTCCCGTAAAGGTGAAAGTACCGTAAAAGCTTGTAAAGGGGTGTCTATTGTCAGTTGGCGATCATGACGTCACGTAGCAACGAAGTCAGCGCGTAAACATAATATGTTTGTCAAAGAATTACCTTGGTATAGCTCGTAGTATGTAGAGTTGTAGTGAATTTTACTCCAAATCGAGACCAGGTATGAATTCTTCTTTACAACTTTTACATCCAAATTTTCAATAAAACTGGAACCAACGCTGCAAAGCAAAACAGAAGAGACTGCATGATAATCGTGTCTTAGCTCTAACACTTCTCCTGCTTTAGCTTAGTGCCATAAACGCTACCAAACTTTTAATTTATTGTTTAGAATAATGTTGATAAAGCTATTCATTTCATCCTGCGTACATAGCGGGGGAAAAGCATGATCATTTTTGGCTTTTCAGCAATTTTAATATTCTCTACAAATCGCTGAAATTAACACCGTTGCAAAATTATTCCCGTTTGATTTTTTTTAACTCCGCATAAAAAAAATCCATCCGCTATGCTACGAATATTCATCAAAACCATCACCTATTTCAGCCCTCACAAAAAGATGGAGAGAAGATATACTGAAAGATGCATTAATCATGAAAGCCTTTTTACAGATATCCGGTATGCATATCATATTACAATAGTCAAGAATAAAAACAATTAATAATGGAGCTTCGCCAAGGAGCTTGCCTACAATCTCCCCAAACATTTTCTCAGTACAGTACTCGTTTTCACGTGACGTCATCTCCGCCATCTTGGTCGACGGATTGACAACATGGCGGCCATGTTTTATCTGTCAGCTTAAATGACGTAATTAATCTTAATTGGCTGCCAATTCTTGGGTTGCAACCAATGACCAGAGATTCAAATAACAAAGCCGTGGCGGCCATGTTGGTGAACATAACAAGAGAAGCTAACGAGGAATCTTTTGTTAACGTCCACCAACATGGCGGCGATGACGTCACGTGCAACCCAGCAATACGTGAAAGGAGGGAATGTAGTTTGCTGAAGATGACCCATAAGGCTTTTATAATTTGCTCTTATAATTTAAGATCATCATCGGCCCCTAGATTATTTGTACCTAGGAAATCAGATAGTTTTCAACATATGGCCGCGCACACATTTAATAGCCTCTCAGAAGGTATTAGACGTATTTGCCAAGGCAATTAGTAATGTCTTATTATGTAAAGCGAAATCATGCGTAGCTTAGTTATTTATATATTATAGCATTTTTTATGCTAATTAACACTATCCTTTATGGCATTTTTATACTGAATATTAAGAGTTGGTAACTAATGAGAAATTTTCTATCATAGTCAGATGTTAATAATTATTAGTATAATTAGTATCACAATTCTTTTTTTCCTCTTAAAGATATACATTGTAATTTTATTTAGCTCTTAGCAAACGAAGAGATACCTAGTGGATGTATTGCTGATAAATCATTATTATTATTATTATTATTATTACAAGTGGATACCGCGCTAACGATAATCATACAATGGTTTCCACCCCTACACCCTTATTTTCGTAAGCTTCGCAGATCTTACACAAAATTCGCAAACGATATTTGTATTAGTCTTGGTTAGTACCAATACTATGATTTTGATGCTGCAACTTTATTCAATCCCTTTCTAAAGGGGGAGGGCACTACCATTAACAGGAAATGCATATGCAAACCAATCGAGGAAAGATTATGCCATTTCTGCCTCTCGGAGATTGAGGATGAAACCCACTTTGTCTTGAAGTGAAAGAAATATGAAAACATAAGGAAGGAATTATATGCTTCACTAAAGAATAAATTTAATATAAATGCGGCACACCAATCTGAAAATAGCCTATTATGTCAGTTATATGGATCCGAATATTCCTGTTATTGTCATCATTTATAAAGCTGGTCTGGCCAGCATAACTATTTCTCACAAGGCACTGACATGTTAGGTTCAGATTTGTTTGGTTTTTGGCTTTTCGCCACACGTAATGACGTGTGACCCGATAACCAAGCATTTCTGTGGGCTCGAAACTAGATGCTACTTAGCTCAGTCCCGGGTCGGTAGTGCATTGGCACCGAAGCCTGTGTTCTGTTTGCTATGCCATACTGACGAGTTCTAATAAGAACGAAACAGCTGTCTATGTCTGCAATCTAGTCCGAGCGCTTTTCATGTCAGGCCTAGCTAACCGTAGTGCTTTGTGTTGGAATTTTACGTTGTATATCAGCTTTGCTGTAGTCTTCGGACTTTTCATTCGTTATTTTTCATATTTTTGGCTGCATAGGTCCTCACTTCGGATCCAACGTATTTTTACAGGATGTTTGTTCACGGTATTTGCTTATATTTTTTCCTATTATGCACAATCATGAACCCTGACAGTAGAATTTCTAGTCTTTCAGCAAAATTCATTTATAACTGCTCCAACATCAGAGCTGAAGCTCTAACGTAGTGATGCCTGTCCCACTAACAGAGAAGTACATAATCTAAATTAACTGAAATTTATTTAAATTTATTGGACCTGTACGGCCCCGCAAATGATCCCAGGCCCGCAAATGATCCCGGCCCGCAAATGATCCCAAAATCGTCCCGCAAATGATCCCGGCCCGCAAATGATCCCAAAATCGTCCCGGAAATGATCCCAGCTGAAAATGTAGAATGGCAACGGATTTTGGATTGCGAGACTTTTTATTTGGAATTATACATGTTTTTTTATCTTATGCTTATATCTTTGAATATATACGTTTCTTTTTTAATATTTTTCAATCAAAAAAACTTGGCTGGATACACTGAATATAGTTATCCGAAAATAAATGTTCTGAGTACGTAGCAATAGACGCCGCTTTCTTTGTAAAATCATCAATCTACTGTATTTTTAAAGAAGCTCAAATTAAAACCAGCCCACTCAAAACACATAGGAAAACCTGGGCTTCTTGAATATTATTCCGGAAAACGTTTGACGAGATGCTTTTAATTAAAATTGCATTTATAGTTCCTTTGTTTGAGAGCCATGTTTTAGTAATGAAAAGAGGAGCATTGTAGTTGACCACCGCTAGTTGATTTGCCCAACATTTCACAGGCAAGGGGTTTAGATATTAAAAGATATCAAGAAAGCAAGAGAAAGCCTAAGCTGGGTTGAATAAAAAAAAAGAAGTCAAACAACTATTTTTTGAAATCCTATTTACTGTTTAATGACATCTTGGACTGACGACTGTTTGATGACGTCTTGGACTGACACTGTTTAATGACTTTCATACAATCCGTCCTCGCGGCAAACGCCGCATCGGCAAAATAAAGCTGGTAAATATATGCGTAAATTTGATGCGTAATCATGACAAAATTGTACACCTATCATTTTGAATTATACAGAAACGGCAACGCAGGCGTCAATGACAACCATTGATAAAATCCATACTCGCAGGTATTATATACAGTGGAAACCCGCCTTACGGATACCCCAAAGTTACTTGCAGTTTTCGGCTAGTTCCATTTTCTGTAAAAAAGAACCCTTTATTACGGACACCCGCGACACCCGTTAGTACGGACACTTTCTCTGGTCCCTTCGGTGTCCGTTATAACGGGGTTCCACTGAATACAGGAAAACGGAACGGTAACTTAAATCTTCCTGATCCTAAATTGTCAACAACAATTCTGTTAAAATCGCTTGATTGTTTTGGACTGGCAATAATCCGTGTCACTGGATCATGTCTCACATGCCATGATAATAAATGCAGTCTTCGCAGTATTCCATGGTACCAGAATATACCCTCAATGTTCCGTTATCCTCAGCGAAAACACCTCCCGAATAGCAGTTAAATTTCTTGTTGCAGTGCAGGCATATTTCTTCGGTAACTGTTCCCTTACCATACCTGGCCTCTAGCTCCTGCACAACGTCCCCCACCTCTTTACTACCGGTCACATCTGAAGCCGCATCACTTGGTTGAAGGCTGTGGTAGTGTAGCTCAGCCTCGTGACCGAGTAAAATTGTGGGATTTCCCGCTCGGTTTTGCTCTTTATCTGGGTTGACAATGTGCAAGCCAGACTCCCCAATGCTCGACACTATGGCAATGGGAGTACCAAGCATATTGCACAGGCCCAAAATGCTTATCCAATCTCCCCATGTGCCGTTCCTAGACATCCTTAATAGGTAGGCTTCCCACTCTCCGCCAGAGACAAATTGTCGGAAATGGGTTCCGTCTAGGGTTGTACAGTTAGCGCGCAGGTAATCCACAATATTTTTCCGTAGGTCTGAAGTACTCTGGGCTGTCATACCAAGAAGAGAGAGCTGACTGCTCACGGCGTGAAATAAGCAGTTGCCATCTTTGGGTGTAGGAGGGTGACAGTATTGCAACCCGGCACTTTCGACTTCGTTATCTAATTTAAATTTTGGCGAGACTGTAGCTTCATCCTCTCCTCCAAGCATCCAGTGGAACGCGGAAGGAAGCCCGTTTTGATCTAGCCTGGCTGTTGCCAGGTCAAGTAGATCATTCACTACCTCATCTCGTGCGAATTCGCCATAGCCATCCGTAGCAATCTTGGTTGAATTTGACTGCAACAATTTCTTCGCAAAAAGACAGGAGAAAATGCCGCAGTCTATCGTATTGCTTTGTTGAGGGCACTTTGACACTTCCTCGACCCAGTTATCGTCTTGCCAAAGTCCCTGCTCATCTTCTGTTAAATGTGTTAGTTGACGGCGGATGTATCTCGTTTTTATCACATCAAATACCGTGCGATAGGTACTTCCAGGACTTTGCGCTGAGTCATATATATACAGGCACACATTAAGGACACTTATAAGGACTAGCAACCAGTGTCTGCGATCAGGCAGGTGCACTGGAACCAACAATTGTTCAAACTCCCATAAAGACTTGTGATCAGTATATTGTGTGTAGTCTACATCAACTTCGTCAATTTGTCATTGTAAAGACGGGTACAAGTAGGTACTGGCCAAACCCCAATTACTTTCACTACATGCAGCGAAACTATGAAGATAGCTACCAAAATACAAATTTACAGTGTCACCGTTCAGCTCTCGATTAGACGTTACCACGTCAATCGCTTTCTCTAAGTCAGTGATAAGTTTCGGTTTTTTTGATGTGTTAGTCACTTGATTGTTTTGTTCATGAGCGAGGCGCTGTCGTTCATTTTCGTTTTCTTTGGTTAGCGACGTAATGCCATCCACCTTAAACCACTGCTCGCGCGACTTACTAGTCCATGGATTAGTAAATTGCAACCTATACCGGTGGTTATTATGGTTGACTTCGAGAACTTTACCTTCACAACTTCTAAGAAGAGACGTTTTCTTGCCTTTAACAGATTTTTTCGAGACTGGAACTCGGACAAGCACAGATTCACTTACATAATATCGTGAAGGCGGTTTCCTCTTTAGCTCTCTTTTAACCATTCTTCGAGCGGCGTTGTCAGAGGCGTTTAAAGCTCTTTTTCGTATCGTTTCGTGCTGACAGGAAAGCTCTTTCAAGTCCAATTCATCACCGTCTCCTTCCTCTACTTCTCCCGCTTGCGCTTCTTCCTCTGCAACCTCAAAATCAACTTGTCCCTTTAGGCACAGCTTATTTTTCTGTCGGTTGGGTTTCCGGCCGAAGTAGACCTCGAATGGACAAAGAAGGCCAAGTGATCGATGAGGCGATTCGTTGTACAACTGCTGGTACTGTGGTAGGTTCTTAACCCAGTTCACTCCGTCAGAGCCAGCATTAATCAAGTCATAGGCAATCTTTTCCTTCCACGTCCTATGAGAGCGCTCATCTTTCCCTTGTGTCTGAGGGCTGTAGGCTGCACTTTTGATAATGCGGACGTTTAATTGCTCGCATACTGATTTGACCACTCCTTTGAATTCTGGACCTTGGTCACTTTGCAGAATTTCCGGGGGTCCGTGCTCCGTGTAGATGTCATGAAGATGTGCAGCTACTTCGGCTGACTCTTTTGATTTTAGAGGCCTGAGAATCAAAAACCGACTAAAAATATCAATAACTGACATGATGTACTTGTACGTTACTCCTTCTATGGTGACAGGTATACTTTGCATACTAACTAGGTCAATTTGATGCCTTTCTTGGACTGTTGACGCCCTAATTGGTGTAAGCGGCGATTTATTTTGAAACAGTGGTCGGACCTTTTGTTGTTGTTTCATGGTGTTTAAGTTAGTTTGTATACAGCTACGCGACACTCCACGATACATTTCGGACAATTGTTTGTTTAATTTCCTTGCGCCCTCTCCCTTTGTTTCGTCGTACGCACAGTTTACAATTTGCCCAACCTCCGACTTCTTGACCACTATACAATGTGTCGCCTTTTCCACTATCCGATTTTGTGTCTTCCCCGACATTGGATCATGCACTTCTTTCATGGCGTATAATCCACTACTCAACTTCCGGTACACTTTTTGCCTTAGACCCTTATCTCTAGCTCCTCTTTTCGGCCAGTCGGACATTGTTTTGGAGCCACTCAGTATACTTGCTAGCGCATCGTACACCTCATCTTCAAATGGAATATTTTTTTTCTAAGGAATAAAATTTAAAAAATATTACTACTATAGTGCGCACCCAGCATTGAGACGAGTGGGGAGTGATATTTTTTAGCGGCCACCTAGCTAGCCTCCTTTATTTTTATTAGAGATGCCTCTTGCGGAGGAGGCTAGCGAACACCCTCATCGCGTCACAATTAACGCCACATGGACATACTATATAACGTTTTAAAGGTCTTGAATTGAAGTACCGCCTCGATGATAATACCATTATGCTCAGCCAATTACGAGAGGCGTGCGTGCTGTCGCTCTCGGCTCTGAGTCTATGGCATGCGCATGCGTACGACACTCGTGGCGCACATTGTACAGAACAAGAACTACATTTACGTGGAAGATGTGAAGAACGTCATGGTTAATAATATAAATGCTTTTATTTCGTTTATAAGGCTTTAAAGTTTTAAACTTATTAAAATGTTCGTTTGAGATACCGCAAACTACAAACTACGATTTTCTACCGGAACCGTAGCTTCCTGCATGCATAGAATTCTCCAAAATTGATGCACTTAGTGCATTCATTAGTAAACTAACTTTTTCGTGCAGTACTTTCTACTTTCTTGTCTCTTTTGTATCCTACTTTTTTAAAGCCGACCAAGGGTAATCTCTTTTATCTTTCTTGGGCATTGCTAGATCGTAGCAATCTTACATCCTGTAAACTGATAGATAGATTTCTTTCCCGCGAACGGAAACTTACCAGACATGCTAGATGGGACGTTGACAGCAGCTGTCAATCATTATTCGCGCGTTTGGCGGGAGATCGAAAAGTCGCATTTTTGAGGCTTCAAAAAAGTATTTTTATTTTTATTTTTTGTGGTGCTAGATTAGGAAATTAACATTCTATTTATATTAAAAAAAAACGAAGGTTCAAAATAAAAATGTGTTTAAAAACTTTTTTTTTTAATATAAATAGAATGTTAATTTCCTAATCTAGCACCACAAAAAAAAAAAAAAAAAAAAAAAAAAAACTTCCTTAAGCGGCCAAAGTCACATCTGTCAGTCATGTACTGTAAAATTTAATCATTCATGGCACTGCAAATGTTTTAATGGTAATACTATAAATGTGACGTGCTATTTTATCTTCTTTATCTGTAAAATCGTGGAAGGGTTTAGACCCTGGAAGAATAACCTGCACGATGACCTCCAGAAAAAAAACAATAGTAAATTCCGCCACCCTTATCAAAACATCTAATGGTCAGTCCCTGAGTTTCACATTGCAAAGCGGCACAAAAGGGCAAATAATCTTTGGTTTGCCTAGAAACATTAGGTGATATTATATCCCGGTCAAATGGAAATTTTGTCGGTAGTGCGGATTACCACTTAAATCAAGAACGTGATATTTGTATTATGAATGTTTCTCATGAGGATGGGACCTAGTACACTGTAATCTATTGTATCAAGTTATTTGAAACTGCTTTGTGAACACTTAGCAAATATAATTGGCTTACTTGGCAGTTTATTCAAAGGCTATTTTCGTTTCTGTGTAGCAAACTAGCATGATAGTTCAGCGACCAAACTGACAAATACAAGTATCTGCACTCAGATTTATATTACAAACATGGAAAATCAGTTATTAGAGAGGCTTTGTAAACTTATCTTAACTACAGGTCTCCATGCAGGCTATAACCAGGGTCCTGTAGTTAAAGTAATTCCAGTATCAATTTAGTCTCAGCAGTTATTCAACTCCTTATATATGGCCAAATTTTAAAATATCCTACTTGACTGGACAAGTGGTTTCAAATCAAATTGCATATATACCTGTGCAAATTAAAGTGGCTTCTGCAGATTGCAAGCACGTGGTAGTTCAATTGAGGCAATACCGGCAAATGCCACCGAAGAACTTGTAAACACTGGAAATATAATTTATAAGTTCTCAATACACGTACCTCTTTCTTGTTCTTTTTGTCATCCTCATCTCCTACTGAGGAAACGCTCAGACAATAAAGTATAAGTAATAGCACAATAAGAAGTAGCGAGGGTTTCTCCATTTTGCATTTGTAAACATTGAAGGAACTGTCACACAACTAGACCACCTACGAGGCGTTGATTCCCGCCGAAACCACAGGCGACCCACTAATTAGTTGTCGGCTAGTTATCATCAGTTATATATTACGCAAGCGTTTCGTAGTGCAGAGACGGTAAATTTAGTAAATTGGATTTCTAAAAATTCTAAAAATGTTTTTTGTTATCTAAGTACCGCGTGAAACGTAGACTAAAGACTCCAAGTGTTTGTGGCTGAATTTAATATGATAGATGTTTCAAGGAATCCAGCTAAAAAAATTTATTAGCTATTACTTTACATGTTGTTAAAGTTAAAGAAAAATATACGCAAAATGATAATAAGTATAAGAAAACCATATGAAGAATTGCAAATCAGAAAAGTCTCGCAATCCAAAATCCGTCGCCATTCCTTATTTTCAGCCGGGATCATTTCCGGGACGATTTTGGGATCATTTGCGGGCCGGGATCATTTGCGGGACGATTTTGGGATCATTTGCGGGCCGGGATCATTTGCGGGCCTGGGATCATTTGCGGGGCCGTACAGATGTACCCATGTCGAAGTACTTGCACGTATACGTACAAAACACCAATAAAATGTGTCTGTCTGTCTGCTTATCCACCCCTCCCCCCTCAGTTTTGCAAGGATCGCAGATCTTACCCAAAATTTGCAAACGATATGCTGTATTAGCCTTGTTTAGTACCAATACTATGATTTCGATGCTGCAACTTTATTAAATCCCTTTCTAATGGGGGAGGGTACTACCATTATCAGGAAATGCATATGCTTATCCACCCCTCCCCCCTCAGTTTTGTAAGGTTCGCAGTTGTTACCCCAAATTTGCAACCAATATGTTGTGTTCGTCGCGTTAACTATAGCCTGCTTACAGGCTCTAAGGTTTTTTCGGAAATATTAGTTTTCGGGTTGGGTGGAAATGTTGGGTTACCTGTGGGCCGAGCGAGGCCCGGACCCGAGCGAGGCGGAGGCGAGTGCGTCAGAATGAGAGCCTGCCCGGAAGGCCGGTGTTTCAGAGTAGCCCGCGTTCGTCCACGAACGCAGCACTGTGATTGGCTAATCGTTGACAGATAGGTTTTTGCACGAGCCGCTTCATTATGATGGATTGTCAGATTGACAGATTGTTTCCTGAATTAAACCAAGACGAAGGCAAAGACTGTACAGTAGTATTCTCTATATTATAAGCAGTGTTCTCTTTTTAATTATTACTGTTGTTATCGTAGCTTGAATTGTAATGCGCATATGAACATATTTCAGGGATGTAATATGCACAATATAAATTAAATTATTATAATTATTATAATTCCGAAGACTTGCTCTGTCGTTGAGACTTCCATTCTTCCCATTTACACACGCCCGAGCGATTCTAATACAGTTCATTTGACAGTCAAACGGTTCAGTCTTCGTCCGTTTAGGGCTCTCAAAATAGCTTGCGTTTTCGCTTCTCTTCATCCAGCCGTTTTGACGCCTGCCATTCTCATTCTCACTGAACTATATTTTGATTATACGAACCTCATACTTTCATACTGTTCATGCGACGTTTCTTTCTTTCCCAGGAACGACTAATAATATCAATAAAGAAAACAATAAAGACAAATTCGGAACAGTACATTTTATCTGGAAATCTCACGCTGAAAGTAGATCAACTTGAATTTCATGAACTCGCATGTGCCGTTCCTAGACATCCTTAATAGGTAGGCTTCCCACTCTCCGCCAGAGACAAATTGTCGGAAATGGGTTCCGTCTAGGGTTGTACAGTTAGCGCGCAGGTAATCCACAATATTTTTCCGTAGGTCTGAAGTACTCTGGGCT
This sequence comes from Actinernus sp. WN-2022, assembly GCA_030867875.1. NCBI lineage: Eukaryota > Metazoa > Cnidaria > Anthozoa > Actiniaria > Actinernidae > Actinernus > Actinernus sp. WN-2022. Next base: position 63,565,923 of record JAOWCC010001501.1, on the reverse strand, counting down.
GTCATACCAAGAAGAGAGAGCTGACTGCTCACGGCGTGAAATAAGCAGTTGCCATCTTTGGGTGTAGGAGGGTGACAGTATTGCAACCCGGCACTTTCGACTTCGTTATCTAATTTAAATTTTGGCGAGACTGTAGCTTCATCCTCTCCTCCAAGCATCCAGTGGAACGCGGAAGGAAGCCCGTTTTGATCTAGCCTGGCTGTTGCCAGGTCAAGTAGATCATTCACTACCTCATCTCGTGCGAATTCGCCATAGCCATCCGTAGCAATCTTGGTTGAATTTGACTGCAACAATTTCTTCGCAAAAAGACAGGAGAAAATGCCGCAGTCTATCGTATTGCTTTGTTGAGGGCACTTTGACACTTCCTCGACCCAGTTATCGTCTTGCCAAAGTCCCTGCTCATCTTCTGTTAAATGTGTTAGTTGACGGCGGATGTATCTCGTTTTTATCACATCAAATACCGTGCGATAGGTACTTCCAGGACTTTGCGCTGAGTCATATATATACAGGCACACATTAAGGACACTTATAAGGACTAGCAACCAGTGTCTGCGATCAGGCAGGTGCACTGGAACCAACAATTGTTCAAACTCCCATAAAGACTTGTGATCAGTATATTGTGTGTAGTCTACATCAACTTCGTCAATTTGTCATTGTAAAGACGGGTACAAGTAGGTACTGGCCAAACCCCAATTACTTTCACTACATGCAGCGAAACTATGAAGATAGCTACCAAAATACAAATTTACAGTGTCACCGTTCAGCTCTCGATTAGACGTTACCACGTCAATCGCTTTCTCTAAGTCAGTGATAAGTTTCGGTTTTTTTGATGTGTTAGTCACTTGATTGTTTTGTTCATGAGCGAGGCGCTGTCGTTCATTTTCGTTTTCTTTGGTTAGCGACGTAATGCCATCCACCTTAAACCACTGCTCGCGCGACTTACTAGTCCATGGATTAGTAAATTGCAACCTATACCGGTGGTTATTATGGTTGACTTCGAGAACTTTACCTTCACAACTTCTAAGAAGAGACGTTTTCTTGCCTTTAACAGATTTTTTCGAGACTGGAACTCGGACAAGCACAGATTCACTTACATAATATCGTGAAGGCGGTTTCCTCTTTAGCTCTCTTTTAACCATTCTTCGAGCGGCGTTGTCAGAGGCGTTTAAAGCTCTTTTTCGTATCGTTTCGTGCTGACAGGAAAGCTCTTTCAAGTCCAATTCATCACCGTCTCCTTCCTCTACTTCTCCCGCTTGCGCTTCTTCCTCTGCAACCTCAAAATCAACTTGTCCCTTTAGGCACAGCTTATTTTTCTGTCGGTTGGGTTTCCGGCCGAAGTAGACCTCGAATGGACAAAGAAGGCCAAGTGATCGATGAGGCGATTCGTTGTACAACTGCTGGTACTGTGGTAGGTTCTTAACCCAGTTCACTCCGTCAGAGCCAGCATTAATCAAGTCATAGGCAATCTTTTCCTTCCACGTCCTATGAGAGCGCTCATCTTTCCCTTGTGTCTGAGGGCTGTAGGCTGCACTTTTGATAATGCGGACGTTTAATTGCTCGCATACTGATTTGACCACTCCTTTGAATTCTGGACCTTGGTCACTTTGCAGAATTTCCGGGGGTCCGTGCTCCGTGTAGATGTCATGAAGATGTGCAGCTACTTCGGCTGACTCTTTTGATTTTAGAGGCCTGAGAATCAAAAACCGACTAAAAATATCAATAACTGACATGATGTACTTGTACGTTACTCCTTCTATGGTGACAGGTATACTTTGCATACTAACTAGGTCAATTTGATGCCTTTCTTGGACTGTTGACGCCCTAATTGGTGTAAGCGGCGATTTATTTTGAAACAGTGGTCGGACCTTTTGTTGTTGTTTCATGGTGTTTAAGTTAGTTTGTATACAGCTACGCGACACTCCACGATACATTTCGGACAATTGTTTGTTTAATTTCCTTGCGCCCTCTCCCTTTGTTTCGTCGTACGCACAGTTTACAATTTGCCCAACCTCCGACTTCTTGACCACTATACAATGTGTCGCCTTTTCCACTATCCGATTTTGTGTCTTCCCCGACATTGGATCATGCACTTCTTTCATGGCGTATAATCCACTACTCAACTTCCGGTACACTTTTTGCCTTAGACCCTTATCTCTAGCTCCTCTTTTCGGCCAGTCGGACATTGTTTTGGAGCCACTCAGTATACTTGCTAGCGCATCGTACACCTCATCTTCAAATGGAATATTTTTTTTCTAAGGAATAAAATTAAAAAAATATTACTACTATAGTGCGCACCCAGCATTGAGACGAGTGGGGAGTGATATTTTTTAGCGGCCACCTAGCTAGCCTCCTTTATTTTTATTAGAGATGCCTCTTGCGGAGGAGGCTAGCGAACACCCTCATCGCGTCACAATTAACGCCACATGGACATACTATATAACGTTTTAAAGGTCTTGAATTGAAGTACCGCCTCGATGATAATACCATTATGCTCAGCCAATTACGAGAGGCGTGCGTGCTGTCGCTCTCGGCTCTGAGTCTATGGCATGCGCATGCGTACGACACTCGTGGCGCACATTGTACAGAACAAGAACTACATTTACGTGGAAGATGTGAAGAACGTCATGGTTAATAATATAAATGCTTTTATTTCGTTTATAAGGCTTTAAAGTTTTAAACTTATTAAAATGTTCGTTTGAGATACCGCAAACTACAAACTACGATTTTCTACCGGAACCGTAGCTTCCTGCATGCATAGAATTCTCCAAAATTGATGCACTTAGTGCATTCATTAGTAAACTAACTTTTTCGTGCAGTACTTTCTACTTTCTTGTCTCTTTTGTATCCTACTTTTTTAAAGCCGACCAAGGGTAATCTCTTTTATCTTTCTTGGGCATTGCTAGATCGTAGCAATCTTACATCCTGTAAACTGATAGATAGATTTCTTTCCCGCGAACGGAAACTTACCAGACATGCTAGATGGGACGTTGACAGCAGCTGTCAATCATTATTCGCGCGTTTGGCGGGAGATCGAAAAGTCGCATTTTTGAGGCTTCAAAAAAGTATTTTTATTTTTATTTTTTGTGGTGCTAGATTAGGAAATTAACATTCTATTTATATTAAAAAAAAACGAAGGTTCAAAATAAAAATGTGTTTAAAAACTTTTTTTTTTAATATAAATAGAATGTTAATTTCCTAATCTAGCACCACAAAAAAAAAAAAAAAAAAAAAAAAAAAAACTTCCTTAAGCGGCCAAAGTCACATCTGTCAGTCATGTACTGTAAAATTTAATCATTCATGGCACTGCAAATGTTTTAATGGTAATACTATAAATGTGACGTGCTATTTTATCTTCTTTATCTGTAAAATCGTGGAAGGGTTTAGACCCTGGAAGAATAACCTGCACGATGACCTCCAGAAAAAAAACAATAGTAAATTCCGCCACCCTTATCAAAACATCTAATGGTCAGTCCCTGAGTTTCACATTGCAAAGCGGCACAAAAGGGCAAATAATCTTTGGTTTGCCTAGAAACATTAGGTGATATTATATCCCGGTCAAATGGAAATTTTGTCGGTAGTGCGGATTACCACTTAAATCAAGAACGTGATATTTGTATTATGAATGTTTCTCATGAGGATGGGACCTAGTACACTGTAATCTATTGTATCAAGTTATTTGAAACTGCTTTGTGAACACTTAGCAAATATAATTGGCTTACTTGGCAGTTTATTCAAAGGCTATTTTCGTTTCTGTGTAGCAAACTAGCATGATAGTTCAGCGACCAAACTGACAAATACAAGTATCTGCACTCAGATTTATATTACAAACATGGAAAATCAGTTATTAGAGAGGCTTTGTAAACTTATCTTAACTACAGGTCTCCATGCAGGCTATAACCAGGGTCCTGTAGTTAAAGTAATTCCAGTATCAATTTAGTCTCAGCAGTTATTCAACTCCTTATATATGGCCAAATTTTAAAATATCCTACTTGACTGGACAAGTGGTTTCAAATCAAATTGCATATATACCTGTGCAAATTAAAGTGGCTTCTGCAGATTGCAAGCACGTGGTAGTTCAATTGAGGCAATACCGGCAAATGCCACCGAAGAACTTGTAAACACTGGAAATATAATTTATAAGTTCTCAATACACGTACCTCTTTCTTGTTCTTTTTGTCATCCTCATCTCCTACTGAGGAAACGCTCAGACAATAAAGTATAAGTAATAGCACAATAAGAAGTAGCGAGGGTTTCTCCATTTTGCATTTGTAAACATTGAAGGAACTGTCACACAACTAGACCACCTACGAGGCGTTGATTCCCGCCGAAACCACAGGCGACCCACTAATTAGTTGTCGGCTAGTTATCATCAGTTATATATTACGCAAGCGTTTCGTAGTGCAGAGACGGTAAATTTAGTAAATTGGATTTCTAAAAATTCTAAAAATGTTTTTTGTTATCTAAGTACCGCGTGAAACGTAGACTAAAGACTCCAAGTGTTTGTGGCTGAATTTAATATGATAGATGTTTCAAGGAATCCAGCTAAAAAAATTTATTAGCTATTACTTTACATGTTGTTAAAGTTAAAGAAAAATATACGCAAAATGATAATAAGTATAAGAAAACCATATGAAGAATTGCAAATCAGAAAAGTCTCGCAATCCAAAATCCGTCGCCATTCCTTATTTTCAGCCGGGATCATTTCCGGGACGATTTTGGGATCATTTGCGGGCCGGGATCATTTGCGGGACGATTTTGGGATCATTTGCGGGCCGGGATCATTTGCGGGCCTGGGATCATTTGCGGGGCCGTACAGATGTACCCATGTCGAAGTACTTGCACGTATACGTACAAAACACCAATAAAATGTGTCTGTCTGTCTGCTTATCCACCCCTCCCCCCTCAGTTTTGCAAGGATCGCAGATCTTACCCAAAATTTGCAAACGATATGCTGTATTAGCCTTGTTTAGTACCAATACTATGATTTCGATGCTGCAACTTTATTAAATCCCTTTCTAATGGGGGAGGGTACTACCATTATCAGGAAATGCATATGCTTATCCACCCCTCCCCCCTCAGTTTTGTAAGGTTCGCAGTTGTTACCCCAAATTTGCAACCAATATGTTGTGTTCGTCGCGTTAACTATAGCCTGCTTACAGGCTCTAAGGTTTTTTCGGAAATATTAGTTTTCGGGTTGGGTGGAAATGTTGGGTTACCTGTGGGCCGAGCGAGGCCCGGACCCGAGCGAGGCGGAGGCGAGTGCGTCAGAATGAGAGCCTGCCCGGAAGGCCGGTGTTTCAGAGTAGCCCGCGTTCGTCCACGAACGCAGCACTGTGATTGGCTAATCGTTGACAGATAGGTTTTTGCACGAGCCGCTTCATTATGATGGATTGTCAGATTGACAGATTGTTTCCTGAATTAAACCAAGACGAAGGCAAAGACTGTACAGTAGTATTCTCTATATTATAAGCAGTGTTCTCTTTTTAATTATTACTGTTGTTATCGTAGCTTGAATTGTAATGCGCATATGAACATATTTCAGGGATGTAATATGCACAATATAAATTAAATTATTATAATTATTATAATTCCGAAGACTTGCTCTGTCGTTGAGACTTCCATTCTTCCCATTTACACACGCCCGAGCGATTCTAATACAGTTCATTTGACAGTCAAACGGTTCAGTCTTCGTCCGTTTAGGGCTCTCAAAATAGCTTGCGTTTTCGCTTCTCTTCATCCAGCCGTTTTGACGCCTGCCATTCTCATTCTCACTGAACTATATTTTGATTATACGAACCTCATACTTTCATACTGTTCATGCGACGTTTCTTTCTTTCCCAGGAACGACTAATAATATCAATAAAGAAAACAATAAAGACAAATTCGGAACAGTACATTTTATCTGGAAATCTCACGCTGAAAGTAGATCAACTTGAATTTCATGAACTCGCAAGCCCTTCGTAAAATTCATAAATAATCCGAATGCAGCATTCCGAGTCACATGGATACCTTTGTAATCCCCATATGGTATCAGTTGCAGAATACTAAGCTAGTTAAGGTACGGACAGTAAAACCTTTCTACATTTCCCGAAACATTTCGATATGAGAATTGAAGGGACACACGCTGCAACATCTCCTGCAACATTGCGTGCAACATAGAAGGCGCGCCTAGTACGTCACAGTATTTTGGTCAGCGGTGAGCAAAAATAATAGTATTTCATTGGCTGAAAGCGTCACACCATTGCTGTATTCTACGTTTCTCATTAATATCTTCTTGACGTGAAAAAAAATTAAACTATTCCATACTTTGTTTTGCCAGAAAGTCAAAAATAGATTGATGGGAGACGAAGTCTAAAGACTAGCTGCGACACGTGCTCATCTTTGGATACACCTATGTACAAAATAACTTGCACAGATCAAATTATATTTTACGTATTATCATATACCTATGTGTTGATCTCGCTTTTTCATATTTGAACAGCTGTAAATCACCGGCTGTAATAAACCCCAGGATACTACCATCAGTAGACTTCTTGTCTTCATTCATTAGGTGAAAATACAGGGCAGCTGCACCCACTTCCATGAAGAGGCGGTTAGTATATCAACCTTTTATGTACAATTTGATCAACTCTGAAGGTCGACTAACAGTGTCACATTCTTCCATTGCAGCAGACCTACGCTACGAGAATAGTGCCTCCATTGAATCAGAACGTGTTCGTAGTTACATTCTGTTTTCCTTTGAAATCATCAATACCCTGTGAAAGTGGAAAGAGAATCTAAGAGTAATGAGAGTTGATGTGTAAACAAGGTAGGTCTGTTTAACATCACACTATCTGCATTCCTATTTGAAGCCGGTAGTCTACTTAATTGTTTTTCTTTTCTCTTTTCATCACCAGAGCATTCTTTGCCTCTCATTCCAGCCGCGCCATACCTCATATTAAGAGAAAGAAAGAGCGCAATGGAATCAACTGATCGGCAATTAGAAAGTACAGGCTAGGTAAGTTATTATTTTAAAACCTGCACCTAATTTCGAGAACATTGACATGTAAAAAATAAAACGATATAAACAATAGAGATGCACTCCGTTTATACAATGGGCTTTTATTGCACGGCGGCCATGTTGAGTCCCAGGAGAGAAAAAAAACTTTGTTTTCGTCCGGTAAACTCGTTCTGAAAACAACCAGTGCGAGGCTACCGGGGCCAAAACTATTGTTTTATCCAAGATGGCCGAACTGCGATAACAGCCCACTGATAGTACCGACAGCCGCACAATTAGCTCTTCCCCCCTTAGTTACTGTTGATACGTCCCACAAGCCGTAGACTTAAACCCGAGAAAATTCAAAATCAATATGATAAAAAAGGTTGACTTCTGTGATAGTCTTCGTAACAGTCCGAATATTTATCGATTTCCTACCTTTTGCTGATTTTTTTCATTTTTGCGAAGAAATCGAGCCTTGTGTGAAGAACTCGTAGGATAAAATGGCGGCCATATTTTCCCGGGGGAACATTATCGTATTCTGATTGGTCTAAACTGTTTTTAATTGACAGGTTCGGAACTATGAATTAGGTGTATACTAAACAATTAATTATTCGGATATAAATTTGGATTATAAACCATTTTTCTATCTCAAAACACACTCACTCTAAACGTATACCGACTAGACCTGGTAGGTAATTTTTTCCCATGTGGCTCATGTTTCCAGTTATTCTCTTTTGAAGCTAAAGTTAAAAGAACCTTGAATGCAACTTATGTTTTTATTAGCTATACCGTGTAACGTCAGTAGACGTATATGTCATGAGGTAAATGAAGAGTATATATATATACACGCGTATATATTTATTTTTCGATTCAACGTTTTAACCTAAGGACTTCATAGTTTTATACTTTAAGTGTCAGCCATTATTCTATGTGTAACCGCTTTTATATTTACTTACTTATACCATTTAGCCAGTTTTCTTTTTTCCTTTTACATGACCTATCTGAAAAACACTTCGGTGACGAGAGCACCCTGTTTAAATATTATTAGTTTTAGTATAGTAGTAGACCGTTGTCGGCGTTGTCTTTAATGCATTTCTGTGTAATATGTGATCCTTGTGTAATCATGAATTTGTTGTCGTGTAGGCGAACCGGGAGGCGAACTCTGGGTGTGTTCCTTTGGGAGGAATCCAAATCCGGATTTCGAATCAAAGATCACTCAGATCATGAGTCCAAAGGAACGGCAATTCGTGAGAAAGGATCAGTTTAATACCACAGTAACCCAATCGTAGTCGATTTCAATATGGCACAAACAATACAATTTATTCTCTTGGGACTAAAGATGTCGCGTGAGAGAGAAGTTCTACATGCTCATGTATTTCTGTTTATTTAACCATTTGTCGACTTTCAGCTTTACCTAACGGAAGGAAAATATACCAGTTAGGGAAATATTTAGATAATCGAGGAGACAAGAGAGTAAAAATTCGCCTGCTCTCACGAAGTATTTATTCATCAAAGTGTACGCCACTTGTCAAATATTTTCAGTGAAAAGAAAAGAACAAAATCAAAGTCCTACCGCGGCTGCTGCATGACTCATTAATAATCATCGTTCTAATCATTTGTGAAGAAAATAGGAAAGAATACAGAAATCTCACCTACTCTTCCTACAGCTACAGCGCGACAAACTGGTATTTCTGTTCCCAAAGGAACGCGAAGGATTACGAATCCGTGAATCCGGATTTGGCCGGATTAATAGATTCATGATCCGATGAATCCTTTCTCGTTTCACAAATCCGTTTTCGGATTCGGCCAAAGGAACACAAAATCCGTTTTCGGATTCATAATCCGGATTTGGATTCGCCCAAAGGAACACACCCTCTGTGTGAACTATCAGTTTCCAAACAGCAAGATCTCTCCTGTTATCAAGATGGTGAGCAGCAAATAATTTCCTTCTAGAGGCCTTCGATAAAGTCAAGCAGCCGGTTCAAAACACTGAATACATTCTCAATTACAGTTTATTTCAGGTGTTTAAACCTCACCGGGGAGAACAGCAGTTTTTTGTGCCGGGAATCTTAAGAAAATGTCGGGAATTGGTAGGCTCAGGGAATTTACCGAGAGATCGTTGATATGTCGAGACAAAATGAAAATAAATCGGGACAACTTTTGAGATACACACCACAACTCAAACAGGATTCAGTTGCACGATAGCCCCAAAACTACAAAATATATTCATCTAATACCATTTTTATCACCCAGTAATATAATTTTCCTTCCAAAGTGCTACTGTAAGTTCTCTTCTAATACACTAACTTCCTTAACTGAGCGGAGCAGCATTCACTACCTGTATACTAGTAATTTATATAGTTCGAGCTTACTCGCGAAAAGTTCAAGTTTATCGGGTGTTCGAGTTAACATGAGTCTGCTGTATTTTACATTCTCCACTAATGTCAGCTAGACATGAATTCACAGGACAACGATTCCATACTTTGTTTTGACAGAAGTCAAGAAGAAAGTTAAAAATATATTGATGGGAGACGAAGCCTAAATACTTGTGTGGTACAATGTTAAACGCAGTTTTCTTCGTTTTTTAACTTTATAAATATATCCATCGACAGTCGAAGTGTATATTTATTTAGTAATTATTTACCGAGACGCAGTTTTACTAATACAAATACATATATGGCGAGTTTATCAAGTAAAGGTAGATCGTAGGAGTGCCGTGTTCTGCTTGTGACAACTGTTCAAATATCTATAAGCCTTTTTTTACTTTCTTATAAGGAATTTGTTGACAACACTCTTTCTTAAATACATCGGTACAATGAGAGGTATTTATAGTTCAGCAATATTTGTCACTTTCACTGCTGGCTGACAGACAAGTTTTAATAACTCTTTCTTACTATGGTCACGAACCTGTTTGTTATAAGCAACAGCTGGCGCTCATATGTTGTTTGTTGCGTGCGACGAGGAGCACGCAATCCTAATCGTGTCGTTCAGCACATACAGGAAGATCACGCCACAGTGCGAAGGAAAGATTTGAAACATTATGTCGTTTGGCCGAATATTGACGCTTGAGACGTTGACACGAAACTTCACGACATCACTTTAGTTAAAGACTTTGTACCTAGTTAGTATGATAATCAAAAGCTATCCATATTTGGTCACTTACAGCCTCCATGCTAGCGTAAATACCCGGGGGTGGGGGGGGGATACTCCTGTTTGTGACGTATTATGTATGTGCCGCGGGGGTGGGTCAGGGTTTTGAGCTCAGTTTGGGCAGGTAGGGTCAGGGTTTTGACCTGATTTGGACAGATCAGGGTCAGGATTTGAGATTAATTTTGGTGCAATCAGGGTCGGGGTTCAGTAATTTTTAGGCAGTTTATAGGGTTCAGTTTTTTTTAGCTACTATGGTAAAAAAAGACATTCTGTTGCGGCATTTTGATCGCCTGGACATGCAAGCACTGAGGTTCCCAGACACCGTGACGCCGCTAATTCGTACTTCAGTACTTATCTATGTACTTCATCTGCTGATTTGTTTACCCAATGCCACGTCCCGACTTGAAATGTTCCGGCCGTATTTTGCATGCAATCCCAGTACGCGGTATACCGGCCGGGATATATATCCGACCGTGTTTTTAAAACAATTTAAAGAAGGGGCAATCAGGGTTTTTTCCCCCAAAAGGGGGCAATCAGGGTTTTGGAGCTCGGATTGGGTCAAACAGGGTCAGGGTTTGAGCCTCTTGGCCTCACATACATACCCATTTTTCATGTAAGTACCCCCCCGGGCGTAAATGTCTGGTAAATAATTAAAGCAAATTTCATATTAGTGGTCAAGTTACGGCAATCACTTACAGCACGATTACCGTACGGCATGCTGTGACGTTGAAATGGCTTCCTCGTTGTTTCTTGTCTTTCTGAACCAATCAGATTACTGAGTTATATGGCTCAGCACGGTTACGGTACGGTTACGGTAAGGCTACGGACAAGCCGTATTTTTGCCCAATCATACGAATCTAAGAATAACTTATAACGAACATGAAAAATAATGCTGAACCGAAGTGATGACGTCATAAATAATACATTTTCGCTTTAAGAACATTTGACCACAGTTCCAGAAAGATCACGATAAAAGAACAATTTTTACAACAACATCCCATTTTCTCGCTTTCTGATTGGCTCTCCGCTATATGCAAAATATGTACATACAATGAAAATGACGTCACTCGCAAGCCGTGGTAGCTTTGCAAAGTGCTTTCACGGCGCGCGAGGTTTGTGAATTCAAATGGATGTTAACTTCGCTTCCAAAAAACAAGAAAGTGAGGTTTCACAAGCATTTTATTACTAGGAGAAGTTAATCGGTGAGTCAAACTTCTTTGTAGTGTGCCATTTGACAAAATGAGAGTTTTCTCTTGAGTGGAGAAAGTTTCGGCGAATTTGTAATCAGCTAGACTTTGTGACTAGACTACTTCTCTCTGAGCTCAGAAGTTTTGAATTATATAACAATAACTTTGCTGATCCAGAAAAAAAACAAGAAAGGATTTCACATGCATTCCATCAATTACAGAAGTTAATCGGTGAACCAAATTGCCATTTGTCTAAGAAAGCTTTCTCTCGGCAACGGTAATTGTTTACGTTTTGACTTTCAATGGCCTTTTTCGACTCGAAAGCAGTTTATTACGCACTCATTTGAAGCTATAAGTGCTTCGATTCGTCGTTGTAAAAAACAAATCGCACACATTTTTCCATTGTCTGTACTGTACGCTACGCTCGTTGTTCCACTTGAGTTTTGAACATTTTAAGGCGTCATTTCTATGATCAATACGAGTACAGACAATGGCAAAATGTGTGCGATTTGTTAAACATACCAAAAATGAGGTGAATACGATGAAAAGTGGCCGAGATATGGGCATTGGAATATATAGTTTTATTTAACAAATCACTGTAATAAAGTTTATGAGCCAGGACAAAAATACAGTAATTTGTTAAAGAAAATTATATCTTCCATTGCCTATATCTCGGCCGCTTTTCATCGTATTCACATCATTTTTGGTATGTAATGTTCTTTTATATTGCTCTTTCTGAATCGGTGGTCCGAAAATTCTACATCTAAATTTTTCAAACTTCGGTATTCTATTGTTTGCATTAGACCCCATCCCACTCTCGAAAAAAACTCGATTAAGCGCCCTCGTTGAACATGAAAATGACGAAAATGGCGACCAAACCAAAGAAAATGTCGACAGGAAATGGCGGGAAAGAACGCCAAAACGAGGCTCGTAACTTGTGGAAGCCGGTCGTTGCTTTGTAACTCTTGCAAACTCACTGGTGAAGTACTGAATATCATTGGACCCTCAATTTTAAGCGATTTCTTTAATTTCGAAATAGTAATGACAATAATAATAATGATGATGATGATGATTAAAAAAACAATCACCTTTTTTTTTACCGAGGCAACTGTCTCCGTTTGCTTCATACTGGCTCCGGGCCTGAAATGGCTAAGTACTGAAACCGATAAGAAAAAAACTAATTATATTCGGATATTGAAAGGCAAGGGTAAATAAAGCCATTAAAGATTGACCTCGGATTTATATTTCAAAAATACACATATCTATTGAAACAATTCAAAATGAATCGGTCAGTAACATATTCAACTTACTTTTACCTCCTTTTTAGATTAGACAAAATGTGCACCAAGATGACAAACGTCAACACGAACACAAGTGACTTCCTTGTTGGTATTAACACCACTAGAACAAGTAACACAAATGTGGAGAAGATGCTGAACATTACAAGAATATCCTGTAAGGCTGTTGTTTCGTTTGTTATCCTACTGGGAAACATATTCTGCCTTTTCGTCTTTCTTAAGACAAAACGTATGCGAAAAAGAAGGTATTATCTCCTGGTCAGCTTAAGTGTGGCTGACTTCCTAGTCGGTGTCAGTATTTTGGAGGCAATATCACTAGAAATGCATCAGCCACATTATAATCAACTGGAAGGCGAAGTTATTACCAGCTACTTAGCGAGTCCTGCGTCACTTTACACACTAACTGCGATATCGATTGAGCGTTTTATTGTCACTGTATTTCCCATTTACTATCGTTCTGCCGGTATTGGGTTGTACGTGGCGCTCATCGGCATGCCTTGGTTTTTCGCCAGTGTTCTATTCGCTCTTTTACTTTGTCGTTACCAACTGAACTTGATACCTCCCTCTGTAACTACGTATCTTCGCCTTACGATTCCACTTAGTCTGATTACAATTTGTATTGCATACTTTGTTCTTGCACTGAAATTAAAATATTGTCAGCACTTTCATGGAGCTAATTCTCAAATCCAGACGTTACGTGAAAGGAAACTAGTCGTCACGCTTATCATTGTTACACTAGCCTCGCTAGTGACATGGAGCCCGTTTGCTATCTATTTAACAGTATTGATTGACTTTAAAAAGTGCAATATTTCACCGTCGAGTGACACTTTTATCGCTTTAGATTTGTTGAGGTATCTCAACTCAGGTATTAATGTTATCGTGTACATGTTCAGGATGCCTGAATTCAAACGAGTTCTTCTTAAGTTCGCTTCCAGAACCTGCTCTGTTTGTAGACCCAGGCACATGCAGGTGAATCGTGTGGTTGAGATCTAGAACCAGCAACAAGAAACGTATTTGTGAATATCGTGATCAAGGCAATAGTTAAGGACTATTTGTTGACAACACTTTTTGTAAATACAGTGGAACCTCTCTGAGTGACCACCTCCCACAAGCAAACATTAAAAATCCGTTAATTTTGTTCCTCACCTGACGGGAACTTGAAGGACACCAAGTGCACAGTAATCCGCCACAGGACCCGCAATACTTACAACCAGGAACTTTCCCTTCCCAACGGCCGGTCTGCAGAATTTGCCATTTCACCAACTCAGTTAATTCTCTACGGACGCCAATTAAGAGAACTGACGTTTACGTATCCACCGCCATTATACGTGCATAACAGCCAACCTCAACTGCATATCATGCCGCAAGTGCCAAAAAAAACACTATGAATAACACCGACAGAGGAAGTACGCACAGATCGAGGAGGAGCTTCTTGCTGTTGTGTTTGCCTGCAATATGTTTCACCAGTATGTTTACAGCAAGAAGATACTTGTTGAATCAGATCACAAGCCTCTTGAGGCCATTCTCTCCAAGCCTCTTTCACAAGCCCCACCACGGTTACAAAAATGTTGCTTCAGCACCAACATTATGACGTTGGCCTCAGGTAGAAAACATGAGCTGAAATGTATCTAGTTGATGCACTGTCTAGAGCGTACTCCTCGGTGTCACACATGAGCATTTCGAAAGTGACATAGAGTTAGAGAAGTCCATTCACTTGATGTCTTACTACGGAATCTACGTAACAGATCGAAAGCTCGAGGAGATCAACTGACAAAGATGTGATCGCAGAAGATCAAACTGAATGCAAATCCTTTTAAAGCAAATACGGTCAGGATGCATGGACAGAATATAGGAGCGATGTTCCGAACGAGCTCAAGGAATACTATTCGGTCAGACATGAGCTGACAGAAGAGAATGATCTCATATTCAAGCTGCAGAATGTTCTGATACCTCCAACACTTCGCAGTGACACGTTGAGAAAACTTTACTTCTCATATCAAGCTAGGGATGGGAAGACCAATAGACTAGCAATACAGTCTATTTACTGTCCTGGGATGAGCAGTCAGATAGATGACATGATATCCAAATATGCCTAGAGCATCGGATCAGCAGTCAGAAGGAACCACTTACCCGTGAGGCACCCTGGGTGGCCCCTCCTTATCATCGATTATTACAATCGGTATTCGGAAGTTTCAAAACTGAAGGACACTATAAGGCAAAGAATGTCATCAACAAGACCAAGTTATTCTTTAGTCGCAACGGAATTCCTTAAGAAGTCTTTCTGACAATGGTCCACAATTCGCCTCTCAAAAATACAGTCAGTTTTCAAATGAGTGGTTTAAATTCGTTCATACAACCATGAGCCCGAGATATCCTCAACCAGGCGGTTTACGCGTGAAGTCTGTACATACTGTGAATTGCGTCTTCTCGAGAAAGACAGGAAGGACAAACGAATCTTACCTCGCCCTATTAGAATATCGAAGCACTCTGGCTAATAGGTGAAGCTTTGATGAGCAGGAAGTTGAGAACTATCAGTGTATCATATGATTCCTGTCAGCATCACCAACGTTGTTCTAACAAAGCAAAGCATCACGGTCGACAGAGAGACAACGGGAGACAATCGAGGTTGACTTTAAGGAATCCACAGAACTGTTGCAGGAGTTGTAAATACTGTTGTATTATTTAAATAGACTAAGTTGACCGGAACTTGACATACTGGAAGCGTTTATTTGTAATCATAACGTCACGTGACCTACCAAGAGCTAGAGAATAAAACATGGCGGACCAATCATGTGCTCTGCTCTTCTCTAAGTCGGTAGTCTAAGCCGCATTACTACTAGATATAACACGACGCGGAATACCTGAGACTTTAATATAACCTACACGAACAGTCTGCTTAATTATATCTCTGTATTTAGGTTTTACTGATATGAGATAAACTGGTAAGGTACAAATGGACAGAACTGAACATCCTTTAATTGACATGGGAATGAAAATGAGTAATGGATATATTCAAATCATTTCAAACAAACACGTTCAAATAATTCAACATTTTCTATGATGCCAGATAGAGGGAAAAGATTGATTATCTGCGATTGATCATACCATGCAATCGTAATAACTAACTAAGTTGAGTTTAGCACTTTTTCTTCTCTTTTGCAGTTATCGTGGCATCGTCTTTTCTTCATACTTTTTAGTTTATAAATCGGATAAACCACGGACACGAATTCTGTATTTGACTTATCAAACGTCTAGATGCTGAGAGTCATGTTTTCAGTTATTTTGGCGATACGACTTATTTTGGCCGAGAAAATCGAAGCCAAATGTTTACGTAAATCAAGACGAAATCTGTATCAGATTTACAGATCACTTATCGCTCGGTGATTTCCTTTGGTTTTTCTTCATGAATTATTAATGAGTTTGATAATTCCTACATTTTAGCGTGTAACATCCCCTCGGGAAACTCTTGAAATAAATCAACACGAAATTAAAAAGTCGATTTGGTTTCTACTTTCTGCAACAAATTTCCATCAATTACACGAAAATAAACGTGTAACATGCGTCGTGCAACTTGCAACATTTCTTTTCATGGGACTATAGTTGCACAAAGAAGTGTATCGTGCAACAGGGCCTTAAAGGAGCTGTGTCGCGGTGAGGGACACGCCTTTATGTTGCCGACCGGAACACAATTATTTTCAGTACTTTTCATATAAACTGACGACCCTAGCACACGTGTGGGATGGATGAAATCAAAGTAAATGTGCAAAAATTATCAACAAACTGTGCGTAAATCTTCTCTTCAAGATAAATATTGCAAATCCTTTAGATCAAGCATTAAGGGAGGGGACTTTAACTGTTTGAAGCCAATTAACAGCCACCAATCGAACATTCATTCCAGACATGCACAAAACCATGACACAGCGCCTTTGACTTATTAGACTACGTGTGGTCGTTAACCCATCATGTTAAAAAGGAATTAGAGTTCACTGTTCGGACAGACCTAACAACTTCTGTGGTAGACTTCGAGGCTCTTTGGGTTGAAATTCACGTCGATGGTCAATCTAATATAATCTGTGGGATTGTATATAGACACCCAAGTGGTAATTTGGATAATTTCATGGATTATATTAATAAGACAATTGAACAGATCTATACTAACAATAAATATTCCCTGATAATGGGAGATTTTAACATAGATCTCCTCAAGGAGTCCAACCCTTGCTCTGATAATTTTATGAACACTCTTGGCTCTTATTTCTTTCAACCACATATTTTACAACCAACTAGAATCACTGACCACACTTCAACCTTAATTGATAACATCTTCTTCAACTCAATTGAGCATTTTACCATCAGTGGCAATTTGGTCTATGACCTCACAGATCACTTACCTAATTTCATTATATTAAGCAAATTGTCTTCTCTCCCATCTAATATTAAAATTTATAAAAGAGATTATTCTAAATTTAATGATTCAGCTTTAATCAATGAAGTACAGTCTGTAGACTGGCAGACAGTATTCACATGTGACACTGATCCATCTAATATGTTTGATTCTTTTTATTCTAAAATATCACAAATAATCGATAAGCATATTCCTGTTAAACAGTTATCTAGGAAATAACTAAAGTTTCATTCAAAACCATGGATTACATCGGCAATTAAGAAGTCCATTCGAGTTAAAAATAATCTGTATAAACAATTCTTGAAGACAAAGTCCACCTACTATCATTCTAAATTTAAATGCTATAGAAATAAATTAAATCATCTCCTAAAAGTTAGTAAAAGACAATATTATAATAACTATTTTGTTCAAAATATGACTGATAGTAAAAAAGTCTGGAAGGGAATCAAGGAAATAATACATGTTAAGCCTCCTGTAAGCCAAAGAACTGTTAAAATTTCTGTTAATGATAATATTATTACTGATCCAATCATAATTGCTAATGCTTTCAATAAATATTTTGCCAACGTAGGGAAGGACCTAGCATGTTTGATACCAAATGTTCACAAATTTCCTTTAGATTACCTACCTACTCCCTCTTGTGATAGTTGTTATCTTTTTCCCATTACTGCAGATGAAATTGAACTTGAAATAACTAAAATAAAAACTGGTAAGGCTGTTGGTCCTTTTAGTATTCCTGTTAACATTCTTAAAATTGTTAAATCTGTAATAAGCAAACCTTTAGAGACTTTATTTAATTTATCATTTTCAACTGGGATAGTCCCAAATAATTTCAAAATGGCAAATGTAATACCAGTGTATAAAAAGGGTCCACAGACTAGCCTATGCAATTATCGCCCAATCTCCCTCCTTTGTATCTTTAACAAACTCCTTGAGAAACTCATGTGTAAAAATGATTGACTATCTTGACAAGAAGACAATTTTCTTTGAAAATCAATTTGGGTTCAGAGCAGGACATTCAACTGATCATGCAATTCTTAAAATAATTGATAAAATTCAAAGAGCAATTGATGAAAGAGATTTTTCCTGTGGGATATTTTTAGATTTTAGTAAAGCTTTCGATACTGTGAATCATGAGATCCTGCTAAAGAAACTAGAATACTATGGTATAAGAGGTGTCGCTAAAAGCTGGTTTGCTTCCTATCTTAGTAACCGACAACAAACTGTAACTGTTAACAATGTCACCTCAGCCTCACATAATATTTCTTGTGGTATCCCCCAGTGATCAGTCCTTGGGCCAATACTTTTCTTATTATATATAAATGACTTTCATTGCTGCTCTGACCTTTTTGACTTTCATCTATTTGCTGATGATGCTAACCTATTCTGCAGACATAAAAATCTTGCTCTACTACAATCTAACATAAATACTGAGTTAAAAAATGTTCATACTTGGTTGTGTGCAAATAAACTCTCACTTAATATAGAAAAATCTAGCTTTGTCATTTTCCATCCCCCTCAAAGGAAAATAGTATTAAATTTTACCCTTCTATTAAACAATAAGCAACTACGTCACGATGATTGCATTAAATATCTGGGTGTTTTAATTGATTCTAATCTAAGCTGGAAACCTCAGATTGACAGTATTACAAAGAAGTTAAAGAGAAGTGTGGGTGCTCTGTCTAAACTTCGCTATTTTGTTAGTTCAAATCTCCTTGTAAGTCTCTATTATTCATTAATTTACCCATTCCTAATATATGGAATAATTATCTGGGGTAATACTTACCCCACCACACTTCAACCTCTTTACATTTTGCAAAAGAAGACCATGCGCATTATGACATTCTCAAAATTTGATGAGCACTCAAGCCCACTATACAAATCATTGAACATTATTAAGTTATTTGACCTTGTTTCCTTACATATTTCAGTATTTATGTTCAACTTTCACAATGGATTATTACCTTCTGCTTTTGATAACTTCTTCACCTATGTAAAAAACGTTCATAGTTATAATACTAGATCTGCAGCAAATCAATCATATTACTTACCTAGAGCAAGAACCAATTATGGTCTTTTCAATATTAGATTCAAAGGAGCAAAAATTTGGAACTCAATTGGTGAACATACAAAATTGTCCTCATTAAGAACCTTTAAACAGAATTTGAAAAAGGAATTTATTTAAGAAATAGAAAACATTTCCCGTGTTTCTATAGAGTTATAGAAACACGAGTGGGAGTTTGGGAGAACGAGAAATGGCAGTGGGAACACGAGCCCGAAGGGCGAGTGTTTCCACACCTATTTCGAGTTCTTCCAAACTTCCACAAGTGTTTCTATAACTCTATAGAAACAAGGGGAAAATGTTTTCTATTTCCTTTATAAAATAAACGAATAAAAGCATGGAAACGCTCGCTTAATTTGATAACCAAAACGTAAATTCTCACAACTAGCTCAAGCGCGCTCTCAACTGTCTATGTTTCTATAGAGTTATAGAAACACGGCTTACAGCCAATCAGAGCGCGCGTACTATCGAAACTATTTTATAAAAGTAAATATTAGCTTAAGTTATTTTCTTGTGTTTATTTACCGTATATACCTCAGGCTTATACTGCATGCTTTATACTATGATTTATTTGCTGTTTAGTTTCTCTTACATACATTATAATGTTAGGTTGTGTGTGTGTATTTGTGTGCATTGTGTGTGTATTTGTGTGCATTGTGTGTGTGTGTGACTCCGACCTTGTATTTTATATTTCTTCCTTTAAATCTGGCTTCCTGGTTCCTTAACCCTATATGGTTATTTCAGGAAGCCAGCACCCCCCTTAGTATTTATATTTCTTCTTATTTATTGTATTAACTTTAGTCATAAGGGTAAAAAAATTGTTGTTGTTGTTGTTGTTGTTGTCGCCACATAGGCTATAACTTACTCCTGCAAGTGTACCTTAAAGCGCAAGTAGCGCCATAAAACAACATGAACTCTTTTTGTCCCAAATTCTAATTCTGATATACTTCAGTTGTCCAACTTAGTTTTCTTTGAGAGACACTAGCAGAAATTAAACTAGAATAAACGCTACCCGAATTGCAGGATTGGTTCATCTTGTGATGTCACAATGAAAACCTACGGATTTTATTGTAGTAGTTTTCTATAGGGAGGGAGTTGATTCATCTTATGACGTCACACTATCCAAGAAAAGTAACCAAAATTAGGGTTTAAAGGGGCTATGTCATGGTATTGCGCATGTATCAAGTAATCGCTCGTTTAGTGGATGTTAATTGGATACAAACAGTTAAACTTCCCTCCCTCAATGCTTGATTGAAAGGATTTTCAATATTTTCCCTGGAGACTGTTTATATACACTGTTTGTTAGTCATTTTTGCATATTTACTTTGATTTTAAGCATCCCACATGGCCGAGAGGTTCGTTAGTTCATATAAAAATCGGTGGAAATAGCTCTGTCTTACTGTGACATAGCCCTTTAAATGCCAGAAATGTTACAAGATTAATACCTTTTAGTGAATTCCCCCAAAAAAATCCATACAAGGGAAAATTATCAAAAAAAAAATTCATGCGCAGCCAGCAACACAGAAAAAAATTCCTACGTGGAGGGGACAGGCAAGGCAGAGGCCAGGGACTGCACAAATGTACAGGGATGCCATCAACTCCAAATGGTTTACTTGTATCACACTGTGTTTTTGTAGCAGCAACTCTTTTGTGAGAGGTACGCATATGTATCCTTTATTATCAAAGTCATTAATAATTCATGAAGCAAAAACAAAGGAAATCACCGACCGATATCTGATACAGATTTCGACCTGATTTACATAAACTTTGGCTTCGATTTTCTCGGCCAAAATAAGTCGTACCGCCAAAATAACTGAAAACATGACTCTACATCTAGACGTTTGATAAGTAAGATAAAGAATTCGCGTCCGATCGTTATCCAATTTACAAACTCTCGCTTTCAGCTCGAGTTTGTAAATCGGAAAAAGATCGGCCACTCATATGCATTCTTTATCTATTACTTAAAATGCAGGAGAAATTTACACAAGAAATTTACATAACTGTTGGTCTCTCAAAAAGATTTGTTTCAATGGGATCAGTTCACTGGTCTCGCTATGAGCTTCAATCATAAACAATCATTTGCCGTGCAAGGTGATGCAGCTGTACACTTTTATAGGTATCAATATTAAAGTATAACTTTATGGGCATGCTAGCCCTGACGCCCTGGTTAAAAAAGAACAGATTTTATCAGGGGCATGGCTCTTAAAGTTTACTTAGGACAAGAATTGGTAAGTACAAAGATAGCTAATTTTGGAATAACTTGGGAATATTCCAAATTGAATAGATTAGTACATAATATATATATATACAGTCGTTGTCGTTAAGGTTGTCCTAGACATATCCACATATGGATTTATAGCCTTTGTTCAGTTCGCACCTTTTACACAAAGAACGGTAATCAGCCGTGAACGCGCCCTTTGTATTTGGTAACAAAGAGCTAATGTTAGTGGACTAATGGTTAACGCTCTTGCTTTCCAGTTCGAAGCCCCGAGTTCAAGTCTCAGTATCGGCATCGTATCTTTTTTTTCTTGTCAGTTTCTTTTTTGTTTTTTCTTGTTTTTTTCCCCCTTGTTTCTTTGTTCTGTTTACATGTGTTTCTTTTTGCAGTTCAATTTATTTTTTGATATTGGATAAGAACGGACGCTGTAGCTAAAATAATACTATCAACCTGAAACGGCTTACATGTATATACCAGAAAGAGTTTTGAAAATACTAGATACCCACTGATTCAAAGTATTATATCTTTGTTTAGAAGTAGGAAGCCATTTTAGCAAGTGTTATGAATTTCATTCGTACTGATTTTCTGAACTTAGGCAGACTGAACGAGCGACCTAATATTTTTCGAGATTTCGAAAACATCGGCCGCGAGACACGGAGCGGACAGTTTAGAAAATAGCCGGCTGTCCAGAAATTGTCCAGAATTCTCTTTGAAACCCATAGTAATGCTTGCATAAGTTCACGAAGCTTTTTTCTTTGTGAAGGAAGAGAACTCATAACTTTTCTAATGGTCCGTCCCTTACTATAACATCCAAGTGCCATGAACAATGTCGAGGGCGTAGCCCGAGACGTCTAAAACAATAATGCGGCTTTAAAATGGCTTCTCACACATCAACACAGAGGACAATGATATGAAAATAGCACAACTAATTAAACAACATAAACAGAGGGAAAAATCGAAAGCGAGAATTCCAACGGATTTGTATATTCATATTCAAATTTGAGTTCGCTGACGCTGACGAATAATCAAATCATAGTTCAGTGAGATTGGGAAGGCTTCGAAACGGTTGGATGAAGGGAAGTGAAAACTAACGCAAACGAGTGCCCTAAACGGATAAATACTGAACCAGTTTGACTGTTGAATGAACTGCCAAGGATTACAGTATTAGAATCGCTTGGGAGTTGTAAATTGGAAGAATGGAAATTTGGAAGTTTGACGGGAATTGGACGAGAAACGTTTGGAGATTCGTATAATGGATATGACGCCGGCAGAAAGCTTATCATTACAAGCATTTGTAAACAAAAATGTAAGTAGACTTCTAGAAGAGTAAAAGTTTTATGTTTATGTTTCTGTTTCTTCATGCTTTCTTCATGTAGTTTTTGACAGACTGTTTTAGAACTGTAATCTAGAACTAATTATAATTTGCATATTTCATGTTTATTTGGAACCGTTTTCAAACTACAGCAAATATGCAATTTAACTATTGTTTTAACGAATTTGCCGTAGTTTGAAATCGTTTCCATTAACTACAGCTACTGACATGCAATTTTGTCGTACTATCCCTAATGTTCATGTATTCAGACGTGACCTGAAACACTACGAAAGCCGTTGTTTTGTTTTGATATGGTATTTTAAGCTGTAGTGTGGTAAGCAAGTCGTCAACGACAAGTATATATATCATACCCTTTCCCAGACCAAAACCGTAAAAAAGGATACCCTATCCCAGACCTCGGCATCTCAAAAACCGGTATATACTTCATGGTAGTGTTTCGTTCCATATAGTCTCCCTGCAAAATACTGTAAAACAGTGGAGAAAATATATTATGCATGGAACGAAACACTACCATGAAGTATATATCCAAAAACCCATACCCTATCCCGCGGCACATAACCGTAAAGCCCATATAAGGGAGTACTCCCCTCCTTCGGGAGTAAACATCCCGTGATGCTCCGCTTGAGTGCTCCCTACTCATTGGTTATGGTCCGAAATTAAAATCAAACATATCAACGTTAAACTTCATAGTAAAGGCTACAGAGTTTGTAAACAGTCTTTAATAAACAACTATATTTCCTCTGTTTACTTTTTGATGGCTTTTTTGATTTCAAACCCTCAAAATTTAGCATTTTAACAGGAGATGCTGATTCACTAGCCTTCGTTCTTCACTGCTATGTAATTTGAATTTCTCATTTTAACACGAGAGGCTGCTGATTCACTCACATACGTGTTCTTCACTGCTATGTAATTTGAATTTCAAATTTCGTCATGCGAACTGCCTGTTTAAGAACATTTTCTGTCGTAATTCTGTGCATAATTAGAAACTGTAACAATATGCATTTAGTTAAAATAACATCTAAATCTGGTTATAATCCTTCTCTTTTTCAGCAGCTAAATTATTTAATAGCCTAGGTGATAATATTAAGAACGCTACACCCGTTAAGAACTTTACTGGAGGAATCCTATTCGTGAATGAATCTTAAAGACCTTTTTGTTCACATTTTTTAATCGTTATTATTAATATCAATATTTCACATGATATTTACTTATAAGTATAATCAGAAGTCCTGGTATAATTAAATTAGAATAGGAATATCGTATCGTAATTTAAATAGCAATTAAATGAGTTTTTTAGACATTTTAGTGAGTAGTATATTTAATAAACCACCTCGAAGTTTCCGCCGCCATTTTGAAAGGTATGCAAGATTTCCTGGCGCTGTTACCCAGTCCCATACAAACCTTAGTTTGCATTGACGCAGCGTGATCAGATTGCAAAGGTTTGTATGGGGACTGGGTAACCGCGTTAGGATTTCTTGCATACATGTACCTTTCAAATAGGCGCGGAACCTTCGAGGTAGTCTAATAATAATAAATGGTTTATTTTACGCCGAAGATGCAGGAAGCCGTTACCGGGTCTCCCAAGCCAGAGGCTTATGTTTAAGTATTCCGACGAACTCCAAGATCGAATTGGAATTTAGTTTTTTTTTTGTCTATTATTATTAGATACACAGCTTCAATTCGCTATTATCGCACTTCGGCCATCTTGGATTGAAAGCGAGGCTTCCGGGTTGTCGGTTACGTAGCGCTTACTATTTGCTCTGTTGTTGGTCGCGAGTTTGGATGAAAAAACTACTTCATCTCCACTTCTGTCATTCCAATTGTACAAATAATAGCCAGAAAAGAAGATCTAGGGATTCTTTCCACATATTTGATTCCAATAAACAGCTCAGAAAGCGATGGAGTTTGAAAATACGCGGAGATGTCGACCCACACTTCAGACTTCGATAAATATCCAGAGGTAGAGTGAGGAAAAAAGTGTCACAGGTTCCCTCAGACTCACAGCTAGCACCGGTCTCTACAGGTAAAATAAGAAGAGAGAAACCTCACCTAGCAGGGCGAATGGAACATGTTAAGTTATTGTTCTCAATAAATATATATACACGGGCACCAGCCACCCTCTATTATTATATTTTGATAATTTTTTAGTACACATGGGACTATTTTCACGTTGATCGTTATTTTTCATTTTACGAATAAGACTTGTGTACTTTGCACACCACTAATAATAAATTGGCACTAATTTTGAAAGTGTCATGACCATCATATTAATGTTTTAATGTGTGAATAATATTTTTTATGTAAAATATATTATATATCATATGTATTTGTACTGAATCAAAGGGAAATATTTTGGGAGGTTTTATTAGAATGGGTGTTATGCAATGATATTTATCACTGTCAAATTTCTGGTATGAAATGAAGGTTTATTTATTAGTTAATCTGGGATTTTCATGTGTGATTTTCTTAGTAATACCACGATCACCTCAGCTTTCTTTGTTTGTTTAGGGACATTTAAACTCTAAATTCCCTCATCAGCATGGATACTTGTTCTAATTTTCTCTCGTTGACATGCAAGAATGAAAATTAGAAGGGCATGCATGCTGATGAGGGTTATGGCAGGTCATTATAAAAATTAGTCCCTAGCAGAGTGCATGAATGCCTGTCAACCCTGTACCCTACCTATTTTATGGCTCAAGAAAGGTCTTCTCTTCTGCATTTGTCAAACCCGCTTCTTCCATACATGTGAGATAATTATACTTAAAACCACAAACATGACATGATTAAACTCTATGCGTGCTCCTGGAATATTTAGTCAGCCACATATTACATTTTATTTTTACATTTTACTTGACATTTTATTTATTCTTCACAAAATCAACACACTTGTTGGGTCCAGTTCAACCAATGGTGCTGAATCAAGCATAACAAAACGTTAAAAAAAATATGGTAACTTTAGTTTAGGCAGAGAAAAACTAAAGTCCTCTGAGATTAGTTTCATCAGTCAGTGATAATAGTATTACAAAGTAATAGCATGAAATTAGCTAGTGATTAAATTTCCCCTTGACCCTTGGGAGGATTTATGCAAATTCTTCCTAATCCCCCTCAGCCATAAATCCTCCCTCAGCTCTCGGGGGAAATTTGATAACTAATTTACCTTATGCCATGCCATTACTTATAATAATAATATTTTGGAGTTTGGACTGATTTTACTTGCCAGTAACCTGACTGTTAGGTCTATTCGATTTTATTAAACAGGATTTAAAAATCTGCTCTATCTGTGAATAAATTCAAATCAAGCTATCCTCCATAATTTATGTGGCTTGGCTTGGGAAAGAAATAATATTAATTATAATAAATTGATAAAAAGGATGTAAATGATGCTGGAGTACCCATCCAGCTAGCAGCTACATGTAGGTTAGAAAAAAAACATAGTTGAATCATTGCAATGATTATGGCAGAAGAAAATCTATTGTACAAAATGTTGTAATATACCAAAACAGACGACTGAGACAGTGTTGGGGTCTGGCAGTATTTAACATAATATAAATTATTATTACAATATATTTTAATATGTTACAATTTATTTACATGATTGAAATATAATATTAATAGTGATACAAAAGCTGGATGGTATATTATTAGTATGGCTGCTCCCCTAAAGCACGAGATAGTTGGTTTACAAAATAGTTACTACCGAGACATACAAGGCCTAACCCATTGGCTATATCCAGCCTGATGATAATTTTACAGTATTGCTCAACTAAAAGTAGGCTGTACCCTGCCAGACTCCAACCTGATCAGCTGATTCTGAATATCTAGATTAATATTCACTTCAATTATAAATTATGGAAATTAAAATAATTGTACAAAGTTTGAAAACTAAAGTTAGGTGATTTAAAAACAATTAGGTAGTCATTGTTGCAATTTTTATTGCCATTATTAGCACTGTCATCAACATCAATATTGTTTTGCATTAATACCATCACCAGTACCATTTCCATTGTCACTATCATCATTGTACATGGTCAAATGACCCATATCTCAGTTTCTCTACAGGTAATTTTGGTCAATTTCCAAGTAGCCATTTGTTGATAATGGCCCAACATTGCAAGTCAGTAATACTGTCATTATCATCATCTTAACATACACTACCTGGTATACATATGTTATTTGTATCAGGAGCCATATTATGTATATATGATATAGTTACAGTACCAATGCAATGTTATCAGCCATCCATGCAAGTGAACCATTTTGGTTCATTGATAATGCATTTTCTCAAATCCTCATACAAACCTTCTAAAAACCTAACCCAAAATTTGCCAAAAACCCTAACCATTTCCAACCCAAATCCCCGGGGGGGGGACTCTCCATAAAAATAGACGGGGGTGCTCGACGTGAGAAATGAAATTCACCCCTAAAAGATAGCAATATGGGCGTGGCTCACAAAAAAAATACCCCTAAAAGATAGCACTCCATAACCTCGTCTTTAATATTCGGATGGATAAAATTCTATATCGAAGCCGTAAATACCGATTCAACTTGTGGGGTCTCATGCTCGAGGATCCAGCGCTATTTTTTCTCGGCCACAAACATTTTGGGTCTCGGAGACCCCTAAAAGATAGCAGACCTTTGGAAGACTCCTAAGAGATAGCACTGCTAACAATTTTAACCCTTAAAAGATAGGTCGAGCACCCTCGTCTATTTTTATGGGGAGTCCCCCCCCCCCCCCCCCCCCCCCGGGCCCAAATCATTCCTAGAACGAGTACACCCAAGGCCAAGCTATAAAATTATGAAGGATTTTTCACAGGTTTTCAAGTGATCATTTGAAGTGGCAGGGTACACTGCAGTGAGGTTTCTCTCTTGTTTTTTTACGTGTAGAAAATGGACTTCTGCTATCTGTTAGTCTGGGGGAACCTGTCACACTTATTTAAGCGAAGAAGTATTTTATAATCAGTTTTTTTGTACTCACTGGATATGTTATCGATGTCTGAAGTATGGGTCGACATCTCCGCGTATTTTCAAACTCCATCGCTTTTAGAGCTGTTCATTGCAATCAAATATGTGAAAAGAATCCCTAGATCTTCTTTTCTGACTATTATTTGTACAATTGGAATTACAGAAGTGGAGATGAAGTAGCTTTTTCATCCAAACTCGCGACCAACAACAGAGCAAATAGTAAGCGCTACGTAACCGACAACCCGGAAGCCTCGCTTTCAATCCAAGATGGCCGAAGTGCGATAATAGCGAATAGACCAGTTCGCGGTTAATTCCGACATTTTGAAAGAGGTGCAAACATGGCGCGAAATACAGTGTTTGTATCGGAATCCGATGCCAAAAAAAATCCGTAAAATCGAATTTCTGAAATATTCACTGCCTGCAAACTTAAGATACCAGGTAAAAGATTAACATTTGTCTGTAACAACGAGTCAAAGTCCGCGGGAAAATTTACAGACAAATGTATGGAAAACTGAAAACACGATTGCACGCTTCCCGGCACAGGTATACATCCCTCAACTTTTGATCAGTTACCTGGTATCTTAAGTTTGCAGACAGTGAATATTTCAGAAATTCGATTTTACGGAACTTATTTGGCATCAGATTCCCATACAAACACTGTGTTTCGTGCCATGTTTGCATTCCTTTCAAAATGTCGGAACTAACCGTGAACAGGGCCGGGTTGTTCAAAGCCCGATTAGTGCTAATCCAGGGTTAATTTCCATGACAACCAATAGGTTCTGTGCAGAGTTAATCCAGGATTAACACTAATCGGGCTTTGAACAACCCGGCCCTGGTCTATAAAAATCAGTGTTAGACTAATGACTGTTTGAATTCTGTGTCGATCTAATAAAGTTAATTATTAATAGTGTCATTATTAGTATTTCCTGAGGAAATTCCTCGCGTTCTTCCTCCTGAACGTCCTCGTGTTTGATTTTCCAAGTCATGTTCTGTGCCAAATCAACCTCGTTACGCAATTTCCTGTTGATGCAACATATTATACAAATTCGGTAAAACGTCCTAAAGGTTGGTTTACATGGCGCAGTAAAAGTTTAATTTGGCTAAGTTCTTTCGAGTATAGTGCTAAATTTCATTTACAATTTGCTCACGATTGAGGCCCTAAAATTTAGGGCCTTGTGCCCAATAATGGCTGAGGTCACACTGGTACGTTAACTATAGTAAACCAGCCAAACTATGGTTAAGAATGTTTTACTATAGTTAAAATAGTAACCTTGAGAAAACCAGACGCTTGTCAGACAGGCGTCTGATTTTCTTGGCTGAAATCAGTGAAATGACAAATGATACATTCCAACGTGCGTGTTGACAGTTCAGAAACCACAAACTAGGATTTAATTACAACAAACATCAAAATAGATGACAAGCTGTCACTTAAGTCAATAAGTTTAGATTAACTTAGCGATAAACCCATCTTTTCAGGTCGGCTAAGGGACGGACCATTAGAAAAGTTATGGGGGGGGGGATTCTCAAGCTGCATGAATATTTTTTTTACTCCAGCTTGCTGTGCAGCAAATTTTTTTCGGCTAAGATCTCATGCACGTTTTTTTTTTTTGAAAATATTTTATGTACTAATTTATTCAATTTGGAATATTAAGTTATTCCAAATTTAGCTATCTTTGTACTTAACAGTTCTTGTCCTAAGTAAACCTTAAGAGCCATGCCCCTGTGAAAATCGTTTTTTTTTATCAGGGCTAGCGTCACAGCCCATATTAAAAGTTATACTTTAATATCGATACCTATAAAAGTGTACAGCTGCATCACCTTGCATGGCAAATGTTGTTTATGATTCAAGCTCATAGCGAGACCAGTGAAAATCCCATTAAAACAAATATTTTTGAGACGAAAAGTTATGTAAATTTCTTGTGTAAATTTCTCCTGCCTTTTAATAGTGGATAAATCAAAGGATACATACGTGTACCTCTCACAAAAGGGTTGCTGCAACAAAAACACAGTGCGATAGAAGGAAACCATTTGGAGTTGATGGCATCCCTGTACATTTGTGCAGTCCCTGGCGTCTGCCTTGCCTCTCTCCCTAGCCTGCGAACAGCATCCCCTACTTGAGGGAGAACGACGATTTCATCGTTTCCGTTTCTCCCCATTCTCTCTACATGGGGAGAAACCGCCGTTCTCCCTCAAGTAGTAGCCTGTACACAGCCCGGGAACCCGACCCTGACTGCACCCAAATTATACTCAAATCCTTACCCTGATCTGCCCAAATCAGGTCAAAACCCTGACCCTACCTGCCCAAACCGAGCTCAAAACACGGCCCACCCCCGCGGCACATACATAATACGTCACAAACAGGAGTACCACCCCGGGGTACACAGACCTCCGTAATCCCTTCAAAGGAAGAAAAGGGTCTGTACTATGGATGAGTTAATCGTGTTCTAGGTCACGTGGATAGATACAGGAATGTTGTAACCAGTCGCTGATTAGCTGGTGTCTCATAGCAGGTGCTGATTGGCTTAGCGGTTATGTTGACCTTCGAGCTCGGGTTTTCCCGTGGAGCCAGAACTATTCACTCTGGTTTGGAATTGTATTAAGACAAATTGCTATGTCATTTTGTGTCCTGTGCTCGGTTATGCACCTATCAGCGGCTTCCCCGAGGGGTCGGCCCCCGGGCTAACCACGGAGATATGTGGGGGAATACAGGAGGATTGAATGCAAACATTGCCCCTGGTTGGAAAACTGGGGTGGGCGATTTGTTCCTTAAAGATACTATGAAGGTCAGTGAAGTGTTAATAAAGTTCCATTTTCTGTTGAAAATAGAGTGTTCAATGTTATAGAAATACGGTTAGTAACAAGATTCCAGTAGTCAATTCAGGTCCATCGGTCTCATTTTGTGCAAAATGACGGGGGATTGTAGGTCGTGGAAGACCTAACCAGGGGACTTTGAAAGGGACGATTCCCCTACCACTGGGGGAAATCGTCAAGATTTGTTCTGTCTTTTTACAATCTCCCTGGTCACCCCGTGGGTCGACCCCTCGGGGAAGCCGCTGATAGGTGCATTAATGATAAGAATATCGTTCATGGAATTGCTGCATTTCAAGTTAGACCTAGCTACAAAAATCCCGAAAAATGGCCTAAAACTCTTTCCGGATAATCTACAGAAATGCTCTAAAAATCTCAGTTTTATCTCTAAAAATCTCGTAAACACTTCTAAAAATCTCTAAAATTATATCTTTAAATTTTTCTTTCGAAATTAGCGTATTTTTGTTCACTGGCACTTGGAGCCTTTAAAACATACTTCCTTCTCTCTTTCTTCATCTCTTAACTCAACCAGTTCAGCTGCAACTTCAGCAGCCTCGACTGATTCCGCCATTTTGAACTTACAGGCAAGGCATGTTGGGACTGCATAACTTATTGGGGGGGAGGGGGGGGGGGGGTTTGACAAGTTTCAGAACTACTTAAATACTGCTTATGTTCACACGTTAATGGTTGGAATTTTTAATCTTAATAATTGTTATGAGATTTCTCTTTAAAAAGCTCATAATTTTTTAAAAAATTGTTTTTTTCTGAAAAATTGTTTTTTTCTTCTAAAAATCCCGTTAGGCTCTAAACCCCCCCCCCCCCCCCCCCCCCCCTCCCAAAAAAAAAATCCGTAGGCCTATTTCAAGTCTGGGAAGAAATTATTTCTCTCGAATTTCAAGTGAAAAGAAATAGCCTCGGCGGTCAGGCGAGTTCGGCTACGAGCGCGAATTCTCAAACATCGAGTTCACATGGTTCTCAAACTCAAGAGTTTATCCAATCTTCAACTCCCTCGAGGAAAGAAAGATCTCCAAATCCCTTCCTTTGAAGGGATTAGGCCGTCTGTGTATAGGCTATCGAAGAAGGAAATTTATTTATTTTCCCCGCTTCGCAGAGTCCTCCCTCTTTGTCTCTTGCATTGCCATTAACAATAGGAAATGAACAATCTGAAATCTACAATGTGTACCGTCTAGTGTTTCTCGGCCAATGGAAATCGAAATGTAGTTTATCCAAAATTATGACAGAACACGATTAACGACAGTGTAGCACAGACGTCCCTTCCCGAGTTTTGAGGGGAGACGTACGGCTG
The DNA here is from genome assembly GCA_030867875.1 of Actinernus sp. WN-2022. NCBI lineage: Eukaryota > Metazoa > Cnidaria > Anthozoa > Actiniaria > Actinernidae > Actinernus > Actinernus sp. WN-2022. The sequence goes on along the minus strand of JAOWCC010001501.1, from coordinate 63,534,215 downwards.
TACACAGGCTATCAAGTAGAGGATGCTGTTCGCAGGCTACTATCTCCCCCTCCATGTATGTTTTTTTTTTCTGTGTTGCTGGCTGTGCATGGATATTTTTTTTGATAATTTTCCCTTGTATGGATTTTTTTTTTGGAATTCCCCCACCCCCCCCATAACTTTTCTAATGGTCCGTCCCTAACTATAGTTAACTTTTCTTTCTTCCTGCCGCCGTTGTCGGAGCAACTAACCACAGTTGAGTTTACTACGGTAAACCGTAAAATGCAGGTCACACTCAGGATGCCTTTAACTATAGTTAAATCTGCTTAACTATAGTAAACTTCATCCAGTGTGACCTCAGCCAATATGTCCGTATAGCAAGTGCAATTTTAATACCGGTAAGCGCCACGCCACTATTCCAATTAGCGCCCCCTCTTCGTATTTCAAAAAGCACCATAAACAAAAGCTGTAGTTTCTCGTGTTTTATTTCTCACACCAAACAGAAATTGGCCTCGCTACAGTTGCTTTGGGGCTAGACTTTCTCAAAGTCCTTTAATTTTTCCCCGCTTCGGTAAGTTGTTTTCGTTCGCCTCGCTTCGCTCAAATAAAGAAAACATAATTAAAAAACAAAAATAGGGCGATTTGTGGTTTAAGTCTACTTTGGGGCGAGCAATCCTTAGTATAAGCGGCCACCATTATGGAGGGCCTAAAAATGTTTTTAAAAATCAGGGACTGCTAAATATTAATAATAATATTTTACTCGTTGTGGCAGGTTGATTATTATGGCAGCTAAAAGCTGATGTGGGCCTGCTTTTACTCCTTACACACTCCTCAATACATTAACTGTTTTGGACACACAACACTCGACTCGTGTTGATTATTACGGAGGGAGGAAAACCGGAGAACCCGGAGAAAATCCCTCGAATTCAGGTATAAAGGAATCAACAAACGTAACGTACATAGTGCCCAAGCAGGTAATCGAACCCGGGACCGCAGCGGTGAGAGAGAGAGGCGCTGCGCACTGCGTTAAATAGGTTAAACAAACCTGATAATAAGGAAGAAGACTAACGCAAAGACGACAACTCCTGCTGTTGAAGCCCCGATAACCAAGTTCACCAGTTTTGCTGCTGAAAGAAAGAAATACAAAAATGACGTCATTCGCTTGGCTAGATCCGAATCGTACACTCGCGAGTGTCTATTACAGTTGAACCACTCGTAAACGAGCGCCCTTAATATGAATATAAGCTAAAGCCAGAAATCGTTGATGTGGATGCTGTAGGGTGTTTTAAATCTTGTTCAACCATTTTGGGGCGATTGATGGTCGTAATTACAAATCCTTGAAATGACTTGATTTAACTAAATAGTATGCTAATGTATTCAAAATAGATTGAGTCGTAACATTGAATTGGTTTATTTCTAGTTCTCTTTTAGGCGTCAGGCAATTGATCCTTGCAGGGTCTATTTTTAAGAGATATTTTATATGTATATATTTGATATAATTTAACCTTCCTTTCCCTGTTCATCACATGTGTCGTTGACCCATCCACACGCAGGCTGGTCCGCTGGTGGTGTAGTTCGTCCTCCCGCCCATATGACAGTCACATCTACATATCATCGCAAACAGAAAAATCATGGATTAAACTGGAGATTCTCAGAAGATACTGAATAATTATGTTTGCAGCAAAAAAATCCCCGAGAATAGACCAGTTCGTGGTAAATTCCGACATTTTGAAAAGGGTGCAAACATAGCGCGAAATACAGTGTTTGTATGGGAATCGATGGGAATCCGATGCCAAATAAAATCCGTAAAATCGAATTTCTGAAATATTCTTCGGATACAAACTTTTAAAAGATACCAGGTAAAAGATTAACATATCAAAATTTGAGGATGTAGCTGTGCTGGGAAGCGTGCAATCGTGTTTTCAGTTTTCCATACATTGTCTTTAAAAACGAGTGTTTTAAACTAAACGGCTTCAAAAACGCTTTAAGAATGCAATGAAAGAAAGACGCACATCTCAAGGGAATGGTTACTTAATGAACCATTGAACCTTTCTATTCACAACGCCATGCAAAATATTCGAGAAATCACCGCCTGCAATTACGAACATCTCAAGGGAATGACATGAAGAAATTACCATACTATGTTGTTTGAAGCAGCGTTTCGCAATGCAAGAAGAACCTGCACTTGAAGGATTTGGTGTCGTGGTTTACCTAGATAAAGTTCAAGACTTGGGAAGCGATGTGACTGACATGACGGCATACGGCTTTGAGTTTGGTTTAATAATTGGAACTAAACAGTGGCTCAGTAAACAAGTAATGGTAGTTGGATAACTTCATTTTAAAAATATTATCTGTGTATCTCGGTAGTCTGCTGATATTACTAAATTTAGTGCAAAATTTATTATCTAGGTACCTTATGTTCCGTGTACTTTTTGCTATCTTTGGGTCTTTATCAGTGAATTCTTAATTAGGATGAAACTTTATATAAAATTTCATGTCATTAGTATTCTTTATATAAAACGTTCATCCTAATTAGCAATTCAATGAGAAAGCTGAAACGTCAATAGAAATTCCATTGTCTCAATCATTAACCCCGTTTCCCCCTTGGACAGAATTCAAATCCCTCCGCGGGCCTTTTAGAATGATGAGATTTTATCAGGTATAAAGGAGCATGCACGTGACTGATTTGCTTCATCTGATTGGACAAAATGCTCATTAATTATTCATGAGTTTCCGAAACGTATTTATACAACACTCGTCCCAACATTGTTTTACGACCAGTGGTAACAAAAATGTCTAACTTTTCTACTCTTCTTGTTTATACTTATTTCACATTCTAAACGGATTATAATTTCATTAAGTTTTTATTAACAGCTATGTTTGTATAAGGGAAATTATTTACCTCTTAAACTGAATCCTCCCGTAGAGTGGGTGTAGTCAGCAATAGTTTGGAAGCTGCCATTCACGTAATACTTCAGAGAATAGTCCGGTTCTCTGTCACCCGATGAATCGATTCTCACAGTACCAGAAGCACCTGAAAAACAACACAAAACTAATACTAAGATTCGACCAGAAGCCCCTACAAAACCACGCAAAACATTCGACCAGAAGCGCCGGCAAAACCACGCTAAACTAACGCTAAGATTCCATTCTGATAGGCGGAGATCACGGGAGAGAAACACTAATTAAACGTTATATCTGGGAAGCTTTTGCCAAAGATTTTAAACTAGTACGCCATTAGCTAGTGGTTTCGCGGGCCTGGAACTCTATATCCGAGGTAATATATGTGGTTATTTTGAGGTTCTGAATATTGCCGGTGGGTGGAACCAATTAAAGATATGTTACAACACCATTAAAACAGCCGTTAAAATCAGTTATATGTTGTCATTCCAACAATCTCGTTTTAACAGCTGTTAAAATAATATTTTCTCATTCCAACAATCTCGTTTCATACTCATGCTTATAATTCAGTAGACAAGTTAGTTTTTATCAAACCTTGGAACTCTCTGCTCATCATCCTTGTGACGATTGACTTGCCGTCCTTTTTGTGTCCGCCATTCGCCAGGGTTTCATTCAAGGCGATTGCATACAAGAAGATGGCATCGTAAATTGCTCCGGCATTCACCTCGACCTTAACGAAATAATGGCAAGCAACATTAACAGAAGGTTTGAATCTTGGAGAACTTTTGTAATTTCACTGGATGCATGTGCTGCTAGCTATATGTCTTTGAAGTCAAATTACAGCCGCGTTGTGATTTTCAGGCTATTGTAACAAGTATCTGAATTAAGTATACTCACGGCACGGTTATGCATCTATCCATGTCAAATGCTCACCCCGCCCTCCCCCTCTCGGGCTTAACATTGATAGCGGCATTACCATACAGCACTGCTGATGCCTAAAGATGGATTTTCATTGTCGCGCATTTTTTTATGTACTACGTAATATATGCGTCAAGAAAGCGTAACATAAATGATTTCCACTGTCGCGTTTATAGGTCGTAATAAACACGCCACGATATTTTTAGGTACGTTTTTAAAACGTATGTAAAAGACTTGCAGTGTCCGAATTGTAAGCACATCATACGAGGTTATCTCTGTTTCTCGGTAGCATCACGTGATAAAACCAAAACATGGTGATCGCAGAAGGCAGGAGTTTTGTTCTGTTATCCTACTTCGACAGAGACAAAAGAGAAGATACAAATAGTATTAAAGATTTTGGGTGAAAGACATTTTCCAGAGTTGTTAGAGCTAAGAGAGTGACTCTCTGGTGAAAGAAGGGTCTATATTAGCCGACCATCTGTTCTTTTTCACAAAACTGAAAACTCCCTAACCTCCTCATTTGGTAGGTCCTCAACCGTCGAGTATTTCCCATATCCGATGCAAAATACAGACGCTAGAATCAGTTCTGAGATCGTACACCATCTCAAAACAAATATGGCGTCATTGAAATTCATGATGACATTCAAAGATTCCATTGGGTAAATCCTTACGCAGACGGCCACCTAAAAAGTTGAATTGAATTCGAATTCCGCGGAGGTGCTTGCGATAGGTAATTAGCTTGACGGACGTGAAAAACGTGGTATTGGGAATTAGACAACATAGCCAACACGCCATTATGCGCTCGTAAAAATCATTTTTTTACGCAGGTTTTACGTCCGCATGTAGAAATACGAGACAGTGGAAATCCACCTTGAAATTGAATTGGCTTCCCATTTCTTTTTTCTACATGATCCAATCACAGTGCATAGTTATTTGGGAATGTAATCGTTTCAATACGACTACGGTACAGCTACATGCAGTTTTTCCGTATTTCTATCCACTCCGCTTAAGGACTGAATTTCTAACGGGACCTGAAACAACCATAAGAGGCTGATCTAATCCAGGACCCGGCTAATTCACAGATCGAATTTGAATTTAGCGTGTTGGTTTTTGAGAGAGAGGAAAATCGGAGAACCCGGAGAAAAACCCTCGGAGAAAGGGCGAGATACCAACAAACTCAACTCACATATGGCGCCGCGTCTGGGGGCGTCTGGGCCACAGAGGTGAGAGGCGAAGCGCTTAACCACTGCACCATCCAGGCTCCCTGCATGCTCTATCGGCTTACGGCACTGAGTAACGTAACATTAAAAAGATAGTTCTACTTGTTTTAGCCTTGGATGACCATATCAAAGGATAGTTCGTAACGGTCTTACTCTATTTGTTTTCTACTCGTACGAAATCTGTTTTACTGAAAACTCTGGACTTTGAATTTCGTACTATTTCGTTGAAACCAGAATATTTTAAGGATGCGACAACATATGCCAAGAGTCGAACGTATTGGCAATCCTAACAGCGGAGCTCCCATTGGCTGGATGGACTCGCACCTTTTCGGCTCAATCCTGGTTTCTGAGAAACTACCCACCCACCCCTCCCTTGGATATGCCTCGTTTTATTAATGATGAACCATTAAAGGTTAGGGTGAAGTGTGGGGGAGGGGTGGGGGTTTCCCAGAAACCGTGATTGATCCATCTTTTCTCACGCTAAATATCTTTTAGCGAATTCCCCTGCATTAGCCTCCATTGTGTGCTCGTTCCAGCTCGTCTGTGAGAATACGAACATTGCCTAATTCCGAAAAAAAGAATACTCAAGAAATAAGATGGCAGATTTAGGAAAAATTAGTGTAAAAGGCGGCTTATCGAAAAGCATCGAGAAAAGAAAAAATAACAAAACCGAAAAAGAGAAAAAAAACTAACCTATATCATGATGTAGACAACGTTCAATATTTTTCAGACGCGCCGGCCAATCGGGGAAATTTTGCTCTCTTCTGATATCAATATGATACTCCGATCACGAGGGCCGAAGAGCAACTCCGCAAAATTTCTACAAGACATTGTAGAATAAACTTTAAACAAAAAATCAGTGATTAGTTGCAGAATCCACAATGCACATGTACTAATTTCCATTTTCTGCACGAATATTCTTTAATTGTTTTTACCTTCTCAGACTCTTTTAGGCTGATATAGAAAGGTGGATCTTGCATTCGTCTGCGGACTTCCTTTTTGAACTCGCGCCATCTCTCCGTCGTGGGTTCACGTACGTGAATACTAAGGATCCCACGAAACGCGAGGGCTGCATCCTGGTCCCGTCCATCGTTTCCCATCCACGTGTTGTTGCCGATGGCAGCAGAGGGCAGGAGGTTAACGGTAAGAAAGGCGTAGTCTCCGTTCAGCATGCCGAGATCGTAAGCATGTAGCATAAGCGCACGAATGTCACCTCCGTAGCACAGCAGAATCAGAACTAAGATAAAATGGATGACATGACTCATGATTAGAATAGAGCGAATTTCACATGGGTGTCGAAAGACCAAACGCAACTGAATTACCCACAGCCAGCCAATCATAGGAGCGAGTAATCACAAGTAATTTGCTTAACTTGTGAACGACATCTTCGAGGTTAAAAACGTATTCCTAGAGGAAAAATAACAAGTACTTTTCTACTTGCCTTGCTAAATTTGGAAAAAATACCTTCTACCGAGAGAACCAAAACCATGGGTTAAGACTTAATACAGGATTAGCACTAACCAGTCGATTGTAAACAAATACCTTCTACCGAGAGAACCAAAACCATGGGTTAAGACTTAATCCAGGATTAGCACTAACCAGTCGATTGTAAACAAATACCTTCTACCGAGAGAACCCAAACCATGGGTTAAGACTTAATCCAGGATTAGCGATAATCGGGCTTAGAATAACTGGGCCCAATGTTTTCAGTTTTGAGTTCAATGGGCCTTTATCAGGAATGCAATCAGATTTTTTTTGCTGTCCAGTACAACCACGTGACTTCATTTATTTAAATACACTTGTACGAGATCGGTAGTGTTATTAGCAAAACCTGTTTGTAAATGCTATTTACCACCTCCAATAAATTGTCAATCTTCCTGAGACCGCATTTTCCCATGGGATCACGAGCTCAATAGTGTACGCACAAGATGACCCCCCCCCCCTCCCCCACTTCAGACAAACAAACCCGACCTTACAAGAATTGACCAGCAATTCAGTTCCTCCTCTGACTATTCTAACAGAAATGACGGCTTTTCACAGCTTAAACGTTGGCTAAAATATCGCGGATTGAAACAAAGCGACAAACGGATCTCAGACAGCCCTAAGAGCCCTGACTTCTCCTCCTCCCACCCCCCCCCAAAAAAAAACAATTTTACTTGCAAAAAAATGAAAATTCCGAAAATGAAGAACATTTAAGAAGATTCCGAAAATGCGTGACATGTTTACAAGTTTATAACTTTGTAAGGAAAACAGATCTAGATAGTCTCTTAAGATTAGGCAATCTTTCGAAATCTTGCTTATTCTGATATGCTCTTTCAAGCCATTATATTAGTTTTTGTATGACTGTCGATTTTTCAAATTTCCGGCAAGATAATCGCTCATCCGAAAGTTAGAAGATCATTTCTAAAATTAACTTCATTGTATTCGTAAAACAAATCAAAGCATTGTATATATACATAAGTCTTTGCTTCAAACATTTATTTTATTTGGAGTCCATTGCCCGGTTTTTTGAAGCCCCGGGGATTAAATCGCTAACTCGAGAGTAAACTGTGACAAATTACAATTACAGATTTAGCGCTACCTTAGGGATAAGTAAACGTTACCCTCGCTTCGATCAACCGGGCCCATAACTTCAAGTAAAATATAGTCGAACTGCAGTTCCTTCTCGCGTTTACTGTCGGGTAGTGGGGCTTCATTTGTTAGGTCATTAACTCCCGCTTGCGTTTCTTTGCCACTTGTGTCGTCGTTGTGTGCTTTTGAGGTCTCCTCATAGACACACCACAATAATGAAGATAAAACTAGAATAAAACGTGTTTTACGTATCGTTTGTCATTTTTTACCCTCCCTCCCCTCCCCCTACTTTTAAGACTGACTCACCACTGTTTACAAAGGCAGCAAAGGTGGCGTGTATAGTCTTAATATCAGGGATAGAATACGTATTAAAAAGCGTTTTATTCTAGTTTTCATTTCACAAACGATATATAAAGCACGGTTTATTTTAGCTTTCACATCATAAACGATACGTAATACACGTTTTAATTCTAGTTTTCACTTCACAAACGATACGTAAAACATGTTTTATTCTAGGTACTTTATTATTGTAGTTTCCCTATGGTCTCCTGCACAAATTAAACATTTATCCAGCGCTGACATTTCTCAATTCCATGTGAAGGTTTTGGAACGGTAAAGCTCTATAAAAAGGCCAAGAAAAGATGAGAAACCTGTGGCTCTGCTCAATATAACGGTGTATCCTCTCTTCCTCGCATTATGAAGATTTTTCACATCTGGAGTCACTGGCAACAGTGCTTGGTACTCACCATTACTGATGACTGGGAATCTTAGTTAAGGTATTGCTTCTTTCTTTTATCCAAAAAACTACGAATTATCTCGAGCTCACTGAAATTGAACTGACTGTAAACATCCGCGTTTGTTTGTTTGAGTCATGCGGCGAGTCTCGTGTCAGACAATCTTTTTTTATTGTATTTTGCGCAGCGCTAATTCATTGGCTATTGAAGTCTAAGGGAGTCTAAGTCTAAGAGTTTTTGAGCAATATTAATTAGTAATAAAAAATAAATTAAATTAATAAAAATTAATATCGGTACAGCGCACAATTTTCGTGCGGCCACAAAAATAAAAGAGCAACAGATTTCGCTTACATAAAAACATGTGATTTATATCAGGCAACAAAGGGAACGAACTGAAAGTAGATTATATGAAATTATAAACAACAGTATAGTGACAAGTAATGTGAATGTACTATACAGTAGACTTTCAAAGGAAATTACTTACTTCTTGCGTTTTGCTTGGCGATTTGCAACAAGCTGCGATACTCCTCTCGTTCGGTTATGAGTTGACTACCAGGGCTGAAAGTCTGAAGGTATCTTATATTAATTGAGCGAGTTTCGAGGAATGTTTTCCTCAGGCTCGTCATCGCCAGCTGCCATGTGCTTTCCGTGGATGCGATGATGCCTATGTCGTCCCACTTGAAATACTTAAAAATTGACAAAAACAAGTCGCCCATTTTTGAAAACGACTGCACTGTTCGTACGAAGGTAGGATATGCGCTTTTATCTGATAAGGCTCCCGACCCACATCCCCACGATACAACTGGAAGGTTCCAGGATGAAGCAAGAATGTTGACTGGCTCGCATACAATGTCGCAACCGTCGCCAATAATAGCATCAACATTGGCCAGTTTGAATTCTACTGCATGGAACAGGCCCTCGGCTGCTAGGCATTGCGAGTCGTTCCAGAGATACGTCATGTTGTAACCGTGAAGGAGTGATTTGTCTTCATTAATCCGCTCGACCGCGATGGTGATGGCTGACGCAGATGTTTTACCGATTGGCAAGTACCCCGTCATGGGAAGGAGGACTCCTATCTTAACCTCCTTCTCGACTTGACTTGCATTGGTGGTCTGCCCATTTGACAAAATAACAACAGAAACTGCTAAGAGAGTGAGACATTTCACACTCACCATGTTTAGTTGGTCTAGTCTCGAAAAAAAACTAAAGGCGGTAATATTTCTCGCTCAAACGCAAATCGCTTGGCAGTAAGTAAACTGTTCAAATTCTTTTAGACGGAAATATTTCTTAAGTGAACTGATTGGTTCTATGAGAAATATTTCGTTCAAAAGAGATTTCGGGGGGAAATTCGATAACAGCGAAAAGGGCTTTTGAAATTAAACAACCATTCCTCGCGATATGAAAATTGATATCAAGCGATTTTGCGCTGGACTGTGCCAGATAGAAGCATATGTCCATATTTGGTGCAGTAGTTCTGCCGAGGGTTGTCCAATAATATACTCTGACAAATTTATGCATAGCATTGTATTGTATTACATCGACATAACAATAGCTTATCAGTACAATACAATAGTAGAACGAAGCAATACAATAAAATACAAAACAATGCTATGCATAAATTTGTCAGAGTATTGGACAAGTATGGTTCTGCCTGACAGATATACCAGGCCCCATAAAACAAACTCGTATAGAACAGACCGGCGAAAACTGTCTAGACTTTAACGTACCGTAGCATTGAATACATCAGTGTATTTCTGCCAAATATTTGAAAACCTAAGAAAAATGAGGACAATTTCAAAATATTGTAATTGCCGTGTGACTTGAGTGAAAAGTTTTCAAAGAGCGCTCGCTCAAGACTGACAAATGTATCGCTTTTGTTATTTATTTTTCGAGTATGTATCAAACAGTTTTATCGTCAGTGCAATTTGGGATTAATTCAAACTCGTGGTTTTTCAAAGAGCTCAAATTGCGTTCACCCTACTCTTTGAAAAACACTCGCTTTTCACGGCGGTTAGCATACCTCAATCGACTTTAGTTGATTACATACCAGTCTTCACATTGAACCCAAATTATTCAATTCGAAATCGTATGATTACTTAGACAAACTATCTTGCCGCCGGAAACTGAAATTAAATTAAAGGAAGTCAGAATAAAATGCAGATGTTGTGAAGAACGACTATGCGAAGCACTGCAAGCTAACAGCTGTGAAACGGAAGCCTCGCTTAGTTAAAGTTACTGGTCAGTTCGTTACCCAGGTATAGTGTCAAAAACAAACTCAAATGTAATGTTATTCATTTGACGATGCTTAATTAATATAAATTCTGACTGGAAATTATCAAATTTTAAATTGACTGCACATCGGCAACTCTTCGAAGTTTGTATTTGCGGCATCAGTGGTTTTTCATGATACACCAATCGAACATTGACTCCATACATGCACAACACCATGACATAGCCCCTTTAACTGTTTGTAGACAATTAACAACCACCAATCGAACATTGGCTCCATACATGTACAACACCATGACATAGCCCCTTTAACTGTTTGTAGCCAATTAACAGCCACCAATCGAACATTGACTCCATACATGCACAACACCATGACATAGCCCCTTTAACTGTTTGTAGCCAATTAACAGCCACCAATCGAACATTGACTCCATACATGCACAACACCATGACATAGCCCCTTTAACTGTTTGTAGCCAATTAACAGCCACCAATCGAACACTGACTCCATACATGCGCAACACCATGACATAGCCCTTTTAACTGTTTGTAGCCAATTAACAGCCACCAATCGAACATTGACTCCATACATGCGCAACACCATGACATAGCTCATTTAACTGTTTGTAGCCAATTAACAGCTACCAATCGAACATTGACTCCATACATGCACAACACCATGACATAGCCCCTTTAACTGTTTGTAGCCAATTAACAGCCACCAATCGAACATTGACTCTACACATGCGCAACACCGTCACACAGCTCTCCTTTTAAAGTGCCTATGAAGTGAACAAATCGACCCCATTTTATTTTATTAAATGTTATTCTTCCCTTAGTCATTTTGCGCAATTAAAATAAATTTGGAGAGTGCGAACATTACTTTTCCGTCAGGCATAATTGTCAAAATCGTACGCCATTTTTTATGCCGTTAAATATTTGCTAATTATATGCGTGACGTCAGTGGTTCGTCTTCGTAATAATACAAAATACAGTGCGTTTCGTTGTCTAATTCCATTTCTAAATGTGTCTTTATACGGGACGCTCGGAGTTGCTGTGCTTTGGCTGTCGGAAATCAGTGCAAACCCTTTAAGTGTTCCACAGGTCAAGTTCCCCGAAAGGGTCGATTCCAAAACCGGCAAATTTAGCACAAAGCGTCGCCGTGCATTTTAAATAATTAAGCACACAGACGAGCAAACACCGATTGAACTGAAGATGGAAAACATCAGAAGAGTTCTCATTTGATTCGCTACCAGACGAAGTGTTGATGAACATTTTCAAACAATAAATATTTAAGTACCGCTGAACTATGCAGTGTTGGAATTGTGACATATCAATAGATATGCAGTTCGCGGTTAATTCCGACGTTTTGAAAGGGGTGCAAACATGGCGCGAAATACAGTGTTTGTATGGGAATCCGATGCCAATAATTTCCGTAAAATCGAATTTCTGAAATATTCATCGTAACTGATCAAAATTTGAGGGATGTAGCTGTGCTGGGAAGCGTGCAATCGTGTTTTCAGTTTTCCATACATTTGTCTGTATTTACAAAGTTTCTCGTTCCCAAACAATACTTTTACACACATAAATTATGAAGAAAAGTTACAGCCATCGTCGCTGAATTAGTCCCTATTGATAATATTCTCTATTTAAGACATAGTGGAACCCATAGACCTTATCCATGAATGTGTATTGCTGTTTCAATAGTTTATCTACATAATTATGCAAAACAATTTTCATTCCCACAAGAAAGAGCTTATCGATATTAGTGATCTTGTGAAATTTGAATGCTGTAGCTTACAAAAAAGTAACGAAGTGGTTCATACATTTCTTTGTAACAATCGGCTGTAAATTTGAATATGAATATCTGCTCATATCAGGTTTATGGCAAATCTCTACGCCGGAAACGTTACAGTTTTAGGTTGATCCTTCACATCCAGATTATCGTGATACATTAACCGGTAAGGCGAGGTTTGCGAACTCGTATAACTAAGAAAACCGGTTTAATTTACAATTTGCAGGCATGCCTGTTCAGTTTCGGACAACTGTAGCAAAACATCATAAGCTTCGATAACGTCGTCACAAAATGACAGTGAGAGTTGCAACGCGGTATAATTTATTTATATTTTCCCAACAAAATACACATTCTCTCTGCATTTTCTCGACTTTCTTCGAAAGACAACGTAATAACATTGTTCTGTGCCTCAAGATGATCCACCTTACTGTAAAGTCTCTCCATTTCGAATTCCAGCTCGTACTCTTCGAGTGTTTTTATCCGCCTGATCGTCAGTAACAGAACAATTAATACCTTGTACGCATCATGTACGCTTTTACAGCCGCACAGGATTCGTATTAACTCGGACGGCAGTTTGCCATTTGCAAACTTGCAGGAAGTTGATTGAATATAAAAGAACATATTAAGATATTGAAAACCTGAAAGTTTGTGGCCGCAACACACATAAGCCAAAACAGTGCCCAGCATATAGCAAACAATGCAACAAATGCAAAATATTGAACCACTATGCAAACATGTGCCATTCCTAAAAGCACTCTGTCCAACGAGAAGTACATGTACATGTAGAAGAGGAAGAAGAGACGATGAACAAGGTTGAGTAGGTCACAAGCACAAAAATGAAGCTTAACACAGTAGCTGAAGCAAATGCCATTCCTGTAGACACATACAAAGGCATAGCTCAAAGCTCGACTTTTAGTTCTTTAGGCCACCAGTGCTATACTGACCGCATACAATGGGGACCCTATTCCTGTCAAGGCAATGTGTACTCTAGCCTGCACACACAACAGCAAGACACATCACCTAGACCTTTAACATCTCAGAAGTATCCGAGTGACCCAGTGAGTAAGTATAGGGGCATGTAAAGATCTGTCTGGTCAAATTCGTACAGGGTATCACAACCAGAACTGGTAACGAGTTTACAACGCAAGTGGAAGTAGAATACAAAGATGTTTGTACTGGGTTAGGTTGCTTAGAGAAATCATACCACATCGAATTGGACATTTGTTCACAGTTCAACCGGTCATTCAACCACCCAGAAAGATACCTCATGCACTTAGAGACCGAATAAGAGAAGCACTGACAGTGACGTGGCAGACCAAGGCGTTATTGTGAAAGTAGACGAGCCTACCGACTGGGTGAACTCAATGGTGTCGGTTGAAAAGAAACGTGGTGGCAAATCGAGGATCTGCATTGAACCGAGTAACCTATTAAATAAAGCAATAAAGAGAGAACATTTCCAGTTACCCATTATCGCGGAAATCACATCTCGGCTGACAGGAGCAAAGTACTTCACAACATTGGACGCAAGATCTGGCTATTGGAAGATTCCATTAGACGAGGAAAGCTCAATATTAACCACTTTTAGCCTCCCATTTGGGAGATATCGGTTCACACGGATGCCATTTGGTATCCACAGCGCACAAGAGGTGTTTCACAAGAGGTTACACTCAATGTTTGAGGATATCCCAGGCGTGGAGACCGACATTTATGACATCCTTGTGTGAGGCACTACGCTGGACGAGCATGATCATCTGAGACAAACACTGGATAGAGCAAGAGAGTGGAATTTAAGGTTCAACTCAGAGAGGTCAAAATTCAGACGTTCTGCATGAGGTCGAATACATTGGCCATATACTAACGCAAGATGGAGTAAAGCGAGATGCAACCAAATTGGAGCCTAAATAGTCAATATGCCGCCACCTGAAGAGACAAGCAAGGGGTTCAACGCCTATTAGGAATGGTGAGTTATGTCGTCAAATTCGCACCAAACGTGCCAGAGGCAACAGCACCATTGCGAGAGCTGCTGTGGCACTGGAGCGAGCAACATGCCAGAGCATTCCATGATGTAAAGGTCCAGGTATACTGCGTTATTATGATGTATCCAAGCCAGTCGAACTACAGGTAGATGCATCCAAATCAGGTGCTGTTGTGTTGCAAGAAAACGGTCCAGTTGCATATGCATCTCGAGTCCTGACAGAAATTGAGAAACGTTGTGCTCAAATAGAGAAAGAGTTACTGGCAATCGTATTCGCCTGTGAGCGGTTTCACCAGTTCATTTATGGCAAATCAGTAGAGAGCGAAACGATCACAAGCCCCTCGAGGCCATCATCAAGAAACCGCTAGACAAAGCACCTGCGAGGTTGCAAATGATGCTTCTAAGACTCCAGAATTATGAGATCACTCTCATATGCAATCCATAAAAAGAGCTGTATGCAGCAGATACACTATCGAGAGCTCACCTTCCTAACAGCCAGGGATTAGATGAGCTTGATCTTGATGCACATGTAGACATGGTTCACTCAGTCATGCCCATCAGCGACAAGAATCTGGCAGACGTACGGCAAGAAACCGCAAAAGACAGATCTATGAAGCTGCTCATTAGAACTATTCAAGAAGGCTGGCCGAAGAACAACGCTAATCACCGTGGGAGGTCCGGGAATACTGGAACTTCAAGGAAGACCTAAAGTATAGCTATCAGTAGAACTGGGTGTGGTATAACGGAGGAGAGACAATAGTCATACCCCCATCAATGAGAAGGAACACCCTAGATAAGATACACCAGGGTCACGTGGGTGTAGAAAAAAGCAAAATCAGGGCAAGGGAACTCATTTTCTGGCACTGCATGAGCAAGCAAATTGAGGAGCTGGTGTTGAATTGTCCCGCATGTGCGGAATTCAGAAGGAATCGATGATTGCCCACCAGGTTCCAGAATACCCATGGCAAATTGTTGCGACAGATCTGTTCACTCTGGACAGCAAAAACTATCTTTTGGTAGTTGATTATTATAGCAGATACTGGGAAACATGCAGCCTATCAAACACAAGAGCACAACGGTTGTGAGAAAGCTGAAGCATTCTTCTCTTGCCACGGCATCCCTGAAGAAGTAAAGTCAGATAATGGGCCGCAGTACAGTTCACAAGAGTATGTACAGTTCGCATCAGAGTAGAATTTCAAGGCCACAACGTCTAGTCCTTGATATACCCGCAAGCAAATGGCCTAGCGGAATGCACTGTGCAGACAGTCAATGAAATATTGGAGAAAGCTAAATACGATACTTAGCTATACTGGAGAACCGCAATACTCCAGTTTATGGCATTGGCTCACCAACTCAATTGAGTATAAGCAGACATCGACGCTCTACACTACCATCAACCACAGGGCAGTTACTCAGCAGGTCACTCGACCATAAGGAAGTAATGGTCAAGCTAAGACAGTAACAGCTGAACCAGAAGATCTGGTACGACAGGGGATCCAAACCGCTTCCAGCACTGCAGGATGGTTATAGAGTAAAGGAGGATATAGAGATTGCTTGTATGATTTTTATTCACAACAAGTGAATAAAAACCAGCCATGAAGTTATTTGTTTATTTTATAAGATTTCTTTCAAATCAAACAATAAATAGTCAATATGAGTTTTATTCAATCAAAAAAGTTTTTGCAAAACGAAAAAAAAAGGAAATCATAAAGCAGCTAAATTTGCTTTGAACTATTCAAAATAATGATTAATGTTATTTAAAGTCAAGTCAAGCTCACTCATCATCACTGTCGACCAAAGGCCTCACTCTCTTCCATCGTGTCGATGCTTCAGCAGTAGCTAAGTTAGATTCCTCTGTGAGCTTTGGTGATTTATTAACTGTGTTTATGTTGATGGCAAAATTGCCACCTTGAATGACAGCCCCGCTGAATAAAGCCACAGATTGCCGAGTCAGATGGCTGGATTAATATTAGCAGTTTCGGACGAGGATGTCTTTGTTGCTGTGCCAGCTATAGCAGTGCTAAGAACTTTGGACATGTGCATTTGCTGTTTTGTTGACACTTTGTTGTAGTTTGCTATGCTCTTTAAGTTTTTATGTCCTGATAGTTGAACGATATGAGTCGGTTGAATATCATTATCGCTTAGAGTTTGAATCATAGTCTTTCTACTGCTGTGATTTCGGAGGCGGTCGTTGTTGATTCCTGCTTTTTGAGCCATAGTTTTCATGAGACTGTTAAGTTTGTTTATGCCAACAGGACTACACTTGAACCAGTCTTTCGTTTCAAGCGAATCTGCCTTTAAGTTGTTATTGACAGCTAGATAAAAAGCAGAATCGTCTTCCTTCATTTTCTCAGGTCTCTTCTGAGCGAAGAGCTTGTAGACCACTACAGGATCTTTTTCTGATCCGTCGGTAGCAAACATTTTAGGCGGCATTGCCCTGACATCACGGCAGTCTGAACCGGTTCTTGTTTTCGTTTGTCTTTCATTAAACTCCTTGCCGTTTGTTTTCTTCAACTTTACATCACCCCAGCACATATCTCTATTTTCTTTACAGCCTCTGAGTCCAAAATGTATGGTGTTATTTAACCAGAGTGTGTCCAAAAGCGCTTCAGGATTTCGTGTACCAAGGAGGCCTTTTTCGTATAGCGTATTGACTTCATCTCTACTCCAGTTAAAGCTACCGAAGCGTTTGGCTTATTTCCTTTTTTCTTTAGCTCTTTCTGTTTGGAGAGAAGGACTTTCCTTGTCTTCTCAAATACGAGGTCATTCATGATACTGGCGGAGTAGCTTTTCTTCTTCAGGTGTCGCTCAAAACTTGCTAATAAACTTCGGAGCGACTTTCCCATCTTTTGACCTGACCGAAATGACAAGCTCACACATGTATTCGTTCAGCTCCACAGCTGGAATTTCTTCAATTTTTCTAAGCTCATTCTTGGTTTCTAAAAACTTTTGAAGAAGCTTATGTCTCGTTGTTTTTTTTGTACAGTGGCTTTGTTTTCTTGTCCTGAAATAAAATCAGCAACCAGACCGGCGTCAACAAATCTTTCCGACATATTGAATTTTGATCAAAGGCGGCTTGCCAGCTTTCGCGCCAAGGATGACGTAGTTTCCCATACGATAATTTTTCACTAGTGAAGAAACATCGTTCGTCCAATCAGAAGCCGCGAACGATGTCTTTTCACTAGTGAAATTTCATCGTTCACGTCGCTTATTGGTTCTGCCTAAAAACAGAACGACTGTTTCATCACTGTCATTCTGTCATTTCTGTGAATAAACCTCAGTACTTATGGAATAAACACAGTGACAGCCACATGACAAGTGGAAACCAGTAATTGCAATCAACAAAGCTGAAACACCCCGAAGTTATAACATCAGAACACCTGATAGTGCTGAATACAGAAGAACCGCAAACACCTGCTGAAAACTCATGAAGACAAGGTCCCATCAGTTATTGCAGATCAAGAAACAACCACTAAGCAAGTGGAAGATGATCGAGGTAACCAAGCGTCAAATAAAGGGATCACCGAGCACCCCACCCAATTAGCCGCGAGGGTGATCCTCAATGCTGATCATCAAGCACCTTCTGTTGCGCTTTTTAACCAGCTGAAGTGGCTACCTTTTTATGAGGATGCTAACTTAACTAAGTATCGTATCGCATTTAAAAGGCTGCAGGGTGAGGTGCCTTCAGTTTATATCTGACAAATCTACTCAAATTGAACAGTGATTTACATGAGCGACATACAAGATACTTTTAACTTAGTATGTCCTAGATTTAATAGACAGACTGAGGGAGGAAGGACTTTTAATGTTACAACATGCCAGTTTTGGAACCGTCTACCATTATCGTTAAGATAGAGAGAATCTATCAGTTCCTTTAAGAGTTCTATATGGAGTTATGTTTTTAGGCAGCAACAATCTCTAAATCATTTTATTGTGTAGTTGGCAGTCTGTCATTTTCTATTTTATTATTAATATTTTTATGGTATTGTACAAAGTAAATATATATAGTATAAATAGTATTTTAATGAAGTTGTGTATTTATCTCGTTTTTATCTTATATATAGTTTTGTATTTTAGCTTTTTATATAACTAGTTTGTATTGTCAGTTATTGAGGGCCACAAGTTTGTTAGCTTTGCTATTTAGTGCTATAAAGACTTTATTATTATTATTATTATTAATGACACCGGTCCTAGCCCCATCACATGTTCAAAGGACAAGATCAGGACGTCCTATTACTAAGCCGTCTAGGCTGGACATTTATCAGACATATTGACATTAGGTTTTATTTGCAAGTTATATTGTAGCTCCATCTCACGAGTCACTTTGACACAGTCTAGGTCCTTGGCATACAGTCTTACACTCGACCCAAGGCAAGAACTAATTACGGTCTCTTTAATAACATTGGATTCAAAGGAGTAAAAATATGGAATTCTATAGATGTCCACACTAAAACTCTCTCAATCACAGCCTTCAAACTAACGTTTAAGCATAGTTTAATCGAGAAGTATTAATTTCACCATTCAGAATTCGTATTAACTTGTACCTAATTTGACGCATATATTTCTACACCCTGTAATTATGGTACTAGCTCTATTGTTCCTTATCTTTTAACTACTTTAATGTTATAAACTAGTGTTAATTGTTGTATTTTTTCTTGTTGCATGTTTGTATTTATTTATTCCCTATATGTGTTGTTGTACCGGCCTATCATTTTTGACTGCTCTATGAACGGTTTGCCTGGCTTGGTTATTCCAGGTAACCTGTACCCTAATTAGCTAATTATTTCATTCATGTAAATCTGTCTTAACTCTGGTACAAATAAAAGTTGTTGTTGTTGTTCACACGTTACTGGATGGGGATGTCATAAATTAGCATTAATTTGGATACATATATTAGTAGCCTCGTTATGGTGCATAGAAACACGTGGAATAAACATGGCGTCCAGCTCGCAGCTGGTCTCCTCGTTATTCAACAACACTGTAGTCTCAGAAGCAGACCAAAAACAAGACAATGTTCACTCCACAAAGGCTGATTGACAACTGATGGTGATGATCGCCTTTTGTAGTTTATTGTTTTAAAAATCGATTAGAGTATGCAAAAGAAAACTATCCTGCATTGTAAGTATTTATTACGTTACAGTTTCCACTAACTTCGTAACGCGTTATATGCTTAGAATGAAAGAGCAGCAGCTGAGAGAGTTCTCGAGGTTGAACTAGAGCAGATTTCGTATGAGTGGGCCAGACTACGGCAATGACTACGTCCACACCGCGGCAAAACGTTACGCGCATGCGTATTTGCTATTTCTTGTCGGCGCGCGGCCGCCCCCAGTTTCCCGCGAAAACTGAAATGAAACAACAGGCACATGCCGTGATTTTAAAATTTCTGCTTAAAAGCATCCATTTGTGAACTGTTTTGTCAAAAAATAAGAAAACTACTTAAAAGCTAAGCCTAAGACTTTAACAGGTTGAAGTTTTCTTAATTTGTAATTCACTGTGAGTTTACTAAGTTATAAAATTATTTACTAAAAAAGTTGAAACCCTCGGTAATTTGTATTTGATAGCAGAGCCTTCGTTCTTTTGGCCAGCGGAGCATACCGTTTTGCCGCGGTGTGGACTACGTCACGGTTCCAGTACGGCATGCCGTGACATTGAAATGGTTTCCCCATTTTTGTCCTGCTGATCCAATCAGATTACAGATATACGTACAGCACGGTTACAGAAGGCTACGGGCATGCCGTAGTTTGTCGCACTCGTGATACGAAATCTGCTCTACTAATCAATATATGACAGTAATAAAATATGATTGATGATGATGATGATGATAACGGCACATTATTATCCATGGATAGGAATGAATTACAATGCTGTAAACCATGTGTTTACAGCAATTAAAATTGTAAAAATATTGATCCAATGCTAATAAGCAACTGGGATACAATTCAAGGTGATCAGAAATATTATTATTATTATTATTATTAATTAAAACAAGTATGAGACTAATTATTAACGTTAGAGGCTTTTAGACTGCTCTGGTCATCTACATGTATCTATCAGATGCTAACTATTTCTTTGCAGTCAAAATCCCCAAATCCCACTCGACTGAGATCTTTCCATCTTCTGTTAATGGGAACTCATATTCATCCAATGCCTGCCAGTTAACATCTTTAGCCTTGATTAACCCATGTGTAGATGCCATGTACCATGTCATGTAATGATTGCGGTCATCATAATTAGTAAAGTAGGTGATTTCTTCACCATTGACACTTGAAAACCCAACATTCTTTGCAATTTCTACCATTTTCTTGCACTCCATGATATTCGTTTGACCCATGAGATTTTTGAACAACTCCTCAGAAAGGAATGGCCTGATTGATACATTACTTGATGGCCTGTCATGCTTCTTATGGAAAAGGAAATTCCACACCAGATGACCACCTGGTTTCAAACTTCTGTATGCATTTTTCAGGGCTGTTTCTTTATCATGAACCCAATGAATCACATGGTTGGCTGTATTGAAGGAATAGAAGAATGGGATTTTTTATGAAAACATATCTCACCAATAAGAGCTGGATATACAATCATCATTTCATTGTTACCTTAACATTATTGGCTACTAATTTTGAGTTAAAAATTGTTTGATGAGGAATGAGTTGTACACTAATTTCTAATTGTAACCCAAGGCTGGAGAAAGACACCTAATTAAGCTTTACCAATTTTTAGAAACAAAATGGTTAAAAATAAATCTAGGATTCACCAATTGGGAGGCCTGCTCTTTCTGCTATTTCATTGTGGTTGGTTTAATCAGTATACTTACAGTATACATAGTCATAGTACTCTTCACCACAGTGTGGAAACCCTTCAGTGCTTCCTTCAACCAGAGTCAGATTCCCAACACTGCCAAACTTATTTAGTGCAATCTGTATCCTGTCTACATCAGGGTCAATGCCAACAACTTCTCCAACTGGTCCAACCAACTGAGCCAGGTGAGCTGTAATCTCCCCAGTACCACACCCCACGTCTAATATTTTATCTCCAGGTTGGGGTGGGGCTTTGTCAAGCATTTTTAGCCCCTCTGTGTATTGAAATGTTGAAACCTCAGCATATGCTGATGCGAGGTCAGCTTCAACTGCTTCCATTGTGACAACCAACACTTGATAATGTATGTATGTATATATACCTATATTAAAATATAATTTAGTTGGGAATGTCAGATAGGCTAGGGTTGGTAGAGTTGCTTCAACATTGGTCTTTAGACAATTTAGTTTAACTATACATTAACTAAATTTAGTACCAATTTAGTTGACATCACCTAATTTGAAATTTTGTGCCAACAGTCTTCAGATATGTGGGAGATGTTGACTTGCAGAATCGTCTAGTCTAGTATACTTTAATTGTATGGGATCAACGGTTTCTATTTCTGAAGTTTATGTTCAACCCCCCTAATTTTTCTGTGACTGTTGGTTTAGTGGTTACACTAATTTCGGTGACATCAACTAAATAGTTATCTAATTTAGTTAAATTGATCTAAATTGTCAACACCAATGTTGGAGAACTCTATACATGTAAGTGTGAGAAACTATTATCATAACATTTAAATTATTGATATTGGAGTTTTAATTGGCAAGATGGAAAAACCTGAAGAACAATTAACTATTATTAAGTCAAAACTATACAATATGTTGTATACACCTATTTCAAAAAGGTTGATCAGATCGAAGAACTAACTACAAGCATTGAACAATAAGGCTCTATGGTTCAATGGTTCAAAGACAATAGAGATCTATTGTTCAATGCCTGCATGTAGTTATAGTTCTTCGTTCTGATCAACCTTTTTTGAAACAGATGTATACAGTTAAGAAAATTAACTTATACATTCAACTTAAAAAGGATTACTAAAGATCCATTATTTACACAACACTGAGTTTTTGCCGGTTTTGCACCAATAGACCCAGGCTTTCAGTTTGCCTGTTTGTTGTCCCCTTGCAGACCACATAACTTTTCCCTTGAGTAATTGCGTTTTTGTTTTTCAGTATCCCAAGAGGAAATGTTACTATCAATTTCTATATTTGGAAAACAAAGCACTGAATCCTCAGGAGAACTATCACATGGTCTCAAATGGGGCAACAAAGAGGCAAGCTGAAAGGGTCTATTGTAACTGTGCATGGCCCACCTAAATAGGTAATCTGAGCACTGAGGTAAAGTTGGTAAATGACAGCACTTTCATCCATCCCTAACACAAAAAAACTGATGCACTTATAGACTCAAATGTCAGTGGACACCCCTACACACCCCCTACCTGGGGAACAGCGTGCATTAGATTTTAGTTGTTTACTATTAAACAATGCTAATTTGCTGCTACATGTATGCATGGCAGTTTTGCAAGTCTAAACCTCACTTTTGTTCCTGGCCCCAGGGAAACAATGTGGCCAAAGGAGCCATGAACACTGTCAGTGAATCACGTAAAAAAGGTAGATCACAGACATTATTTTTGAAATATTATGCAATAAAAATACATGTACAGTAATATAAATAAATCACTGAACATTTTAATGTACATTGTATATGTAGGACATTGTGAGAAGTTCTGTTCTCAATCTCCAATCAACCAAAAGTATATTGTTTACCTTTCTCTTAGTGGTATTGATTTTGGAATTTGGCTACAATTCAGTCCCACCTTAACAATCGAGAATCCCCAGATGTTCCCCACCTGTTCACATATCAGGACCAAATGTTATGTCAAGCCACGCATACCATGGCGTAATTGCCACTCTAATCCCCCAGTAATGCCCTGCTATTCCCCAGGTAGTAGGGTGTGGGGGTTTCCACTGATTAGTGCATTCCAAAATGTAAATAATCTTTCACACAGTCAATGTTTTCATCTGCATGCAAGTCTTATTAGGGGCCATCAACATATTCTTACTACACTGCCAAACATCTTAAAAATGTATTGGGACTGTTAGTTTATAACGTAAGGGGTGGTGATTTTTCAAAAAGAATATATAAATGAAAAATACTGGTAAATATTACCTCCATGCAGTCTGCATTTTTACACACAAAAATACCCCAAAAATATATTACACTTTGACATTTTTATTGTATAATCATTCAATACTTGGTATTAGATACAAAAACTCTCAAAAATTCAAAAGGTCGAACTCTCAAGATCACTGCAAATACCAATGTTGACAAGGGCTGAGGTCACACTGGAGAAAGTTTACCATAATAATAATTATTATTAAGCAGATTTAACTAGTACTAATAGTTAATGGCATCCTAAGTGCAACTTGCATTTTATGGTTTCCTGCATGTAGCAAACTTAACTGAGGTTAGTTACTCTGACAATGGCAGCAAGAAGAAAGAAAAGTTAACTATAATTATATAGTTTGGGATGGTCTATTATATTTTTGATGGGGGGGGGGGGGGGGGGGGGGGGGGGTTGCCAAAATTTTACCTCAAAAAGATTTGCTGTCAGAGCATTAATTTGGAAGAGAAAAAATGTATCCTGCATGACAAAAAGTACAAAAAATAGCAAACAGTGACTGGTCAGTGTAATGAAAAAAATTCTTACAGAGCTTTTAGTTGTAAAAATAAATTTTCCAGAAAACAGGGGACCAGTCTGAGCATATAAAAACTCAATTTGAACTAACATGGCAGGTAAACCCGCAGTTGGCAATTAAACAGTGACATCTTAGTTTCGCCAACCAAAGACCGAGAAGTATGCTTGTCAAACAGGCTCTAAAATACGATAACTGATATATTTATGTTCAGATCCAATATATATGTCTACATGTACGGTAGATACATATATAAATTGAATTTTACAATATCTATATAATTATGTTGTATTTCAGTATTTTAAAATCTTCTTTTCATTTATTTCATCTTCGTTTTACATATTTTATGTTCTTTTCGTTTTGTATATATTTTGGTAATATGCAAATGACTTCACAACGTTTTGCACCCGCAATGAAATCGAGGCTCAGGCATTAAAAAGACATGGAGGAAGATAGCATTGAGCAGATCGTTTAGAGAGATATTGTCAGGGATACGTGTACGACAAGTTGGAATATGGAAGAGGACCACCCTATTGAAACTTTATTCCAACGTGGCGATGGTAGCATATTAATGACATCTAGCCTGAATTTCAGCCATCTCCTCTGGTTCGTTCAGGCTAAATGACATCCCTGTTGTACTCCAACGATGACAGAGTTTGTGAACTCAGTGTGGTAATCGCACTGGTACTTCTGGGCCTGCCGACTTCGGAGTCATCTTTCGTTGATATTTTCTCAGTAATTAACCGAGGGATTGAAACTTGAGGGATTGTTGGTTGTGTTGGCAGGAAAAGTTCTTGCCACTCTACCCAACTTGCTGTACAAATCACCAGGATTAGAACTTACAGAAGTTTCAACAGGTATTCCAATTTGTAGTCGTACACGTATCCCCTGACAATATCTCTCTAAACTATCTGCTCGATCCTATATATCTTCCTCCATGTTTTTTTAATGCCTGAGCCTCGATTTCATTGCGGATGTGAAACATCACTCATTTGCATATTACCAAAAATATATACAAAACGAAAAGAACAAAATATAAAACGAAATCTGATATCATAATGTAAAACGAAGATGAAATAAATAAAAAGATTTTTAAATACTGAAATACAACATAGATTTTGTAAAATTCAATTTATATACAGTACGTATCTAGACACATATATTGGATCTGAACAAATATATCAGTTATCGTATTTTAGAGCCTGTTTGACAAGCATAGAGAAGTGTGATGAGTAATGAATTATGATTTTATACTAATCAATCATATTCGTGGTAGATCCACGTGACCTTATGATGGGGCATAAATCTCTGGAATGGGCTGCCATTAGTGGGGTGCCATGAGACGACTGAAGTCCCTAGACACGCTTAAGAAACAAATAAGAACTGCCTCTATCCTTAAATAAATATTGTATAGTTACATGTACTATAGACTGCATTGTCATAACTTAGCAAATTACTATGGGGAAGTTGAACACCATGTTCGGCTGGTAAACACACAGACACCTCCCTTAATTAGGCTCTAATAAACTCTTAAAGAATGTTACTGTATTCAGTAATGCATTCATTTGATTGGTAAAGTGAATTATTTAACTCACCGAGCACAACGGAGCACCGATCCACTGCAAGCCGATAGCTTTGGCGCTGACCATAAGCCAAACGCGGGCTCTGGGTCTCTTCGTCGTGCGTAAACGTCGTCACGCAACGCTCATGCCGATTTGTTGGAATGTGTTGTTGGTATAACAACAACAACAAGTTTATTCGTACCATTTTGGAAATTACAAAAAAATAAGGGAAAAAGCATGTAGGTACAGGTTACCTGTAATAGCCGAGTGGGCTAATCGAGACAGATAACCATAAAAACCAATCTCGCACATCAAAACCAATCGGTTTCCTCAGACTTTGCATTCCTCTGACCGAGTCACCAGTTTTGCTGTACTTTATATGTACATGTACACTGCGGTCAGTATAATCTGCAGACTGCAGATTGCAGACTGCAGACTGCAGACTGGGTATAAAATACAGACTGGGTATAAAATGCAGACTGCAGACTGCAGACTCGGTATAAAATGCAGACTGGTAAAAAATATAAAAAAACTTACCTGAAGACTTTATCTGTTCTTCATTGGGCTCTGTATGCAATTTCAGCGAGTTCTGTTGAAATTTTACCCCTCGACCTCGATCTCCACAACTAGCTAACTGACCACGCTCGAATTTTCATCCAAAATCGATGCCGACCGTCACTAAATCTCAAATAATAGCACAACAGTATCTATTCCAAGAACCTCATGCCATTTAATTTAAATATCCCCCATTTCTGGAGCCTAAATCGAGCAATTTACGCTTGACGACGCTAGTTCCCAAAGTTCACGGGCTCAGAACTTTTACATATATACCTTATTTTGAAACCACAGCTCTAACGAATCAGCTCTATGGTAAAGCGGTTTAGAGCGCTTTTGATTCCAATGATCGGATCGATTCCCACACCAGCCACAATTTTTTTTAACTTCTTTTTCTCCTTTCTCAGTTTTATTCAATCTTTTCCTGTCTTTTAAGCTATCAGAGCCGCCTTCTACACTAAAAAACATTGTTGTGTATTGGCTCTCCTCCAACACGGACATGATGAGAAAGACTGATTATATCACAGGTGACCCAATTGCTCTGTAAGTGGCAATATTTACTAGCACTTGAATGGGATTTTTTTAGAACTAATATTGAATAAAAAGCGACAATACTTACAGCATGTGTTTATTTGTCCATGCCGCTGCGTGTGGTTTAATTTCAGCGAGTTTTGACCCCAGCAGTTCTGTACACTGGTGTTATACCAGGGTCGTAACGAGGTATATTTTTTTCTCAAGTGGGCCCTTATCAGTTACCCAGAACTTTGATCTCTGATCCCAATTTTCCAGTAATTCGTGATCCGTGATCCAGCCAAAAATAAATGAGGCCGTTCATATTCTGATATATTGATCCCGATCCCATAACTGATATACGTTGATCCCGATCACATGCCCTGTGATCCCGATCTCTGGTCTGTGATCCCACAGTGAATCGCTCTCTAACTCCCGGGTGGGGGACCTCCCATATAAAAATGGGCGGGGATGCTCGTCGTATCTTTTGGCGGTTAAAATTACGGGATTTGGTATCACTTTGGGTGTTAAGGATGGAGCGCCAATATTTTTAGCCATCAAGGTATCGTTTAGGGCTGCATGCGCCGGAGAAATAAAAAACGCCGACTATCGCTTGCATGTGACGCGACTCGTGCGAGGGCTGGAATTTGTCTGTATGTTTTAGAAAGGTATCTTTTTATAGGGGTCAAACAAAGCTTAGGCCATGTCCAGATTGGTCTCTTTTGGGGGTTCAATTACAATTTTCTGACGAGCATCCCCGCCCATTTTATATGGGAGGTCCCCGGCGGCGGTGACCTGGGAGTTAGAGAGCGATTCATCACAGACCCGAGATCGGGATCACAGGGCATGGGATCGGGATCAATATATCAGAATATGAGCGGCCTCATAAATTTTTGGCTGGATCACGGATCACAAATTACTGGAAAATTGGGATCAGAGATCAAAGTTTTGGGTAAAAATAAGGGCCCACTAGAAAAAATATATACCTCGTTACGACCCTGATATAACACCAGTGTACAGAACTGCTGGGGTCAAAACTCGCTGAAATTACGACCACA
Organism: Actinernus sp. WN-2022; assembly: GCA_030867875.1. Classification (NCBI taxonomy): domain Eukaryota; kingdom Metazoa; phylum Cnidaria; class Anthozoa; order Actiniaria; family Actinernidae; genus Actinernus; species Actinernus sp. WN-2022. Next base: position 63,506,654 of record JAOWCC010001501.1, on the reverse strand, counting down.
CGCAGCGGCATGGACAAATAAACGCAATATGCTGTAAGTATTGTCGCTTTTTATTCAATATTAGTTCTAAAAAAATCCCATTCAAATGCTAGTAGATATTGCCACTTTACTTACAGAGCAATTGGGTCACCTGTGATATAAGGAGAGCCAATACACAACAATGTTTTTTTTAGTGTAGAAGGCGGCTCTAATAGCTTAAAAGACAGGAAAAGATTAAATAAAACTGAGAAAGGAGAAAAAGAAGTTAAAACAAAATTTTGGTTGGTGTGCATGTGGGAATCGAACTCCGATCATTGGAATCAAAAGCGCGCGCTCTAAACCGCTTTACCATAGAGCTAATTCGCTTGAGATGTGGTTTCAAAATAAGGTATATATGTAAAAGTTCTGAGACCGTGAACTTTGGGAACTAGCGTCGTCAAGCGTAAATTGCTCGATTTAGGCTCCAGAAATGGGGGATATTTAAATTAAATGGCATGAGGTTCTTGGAATAGATACTGTTGTGGTATTATTTGAGGTTTAGTTGCGGTCGGCATTGATTTTGGATGAAAATTCGAGCGTGGTCAGTTCTAGACCGGCTTAGGTGGAGATCGAGGTCGAGGGGTAAAATTTCAACAGAACTCGCTGAAATTGCATACAGGTAAATTTTTTTATATTTTTTCCCAGTCTGCATTTTATACCGAGTCTGCAGTCTGCAGTCTGCATTTTATACCCAGTCTTCATTTTATACCCAGTCTGCAGTCTGCAGTCTGCAATCTGGTGGATTATGTGGATTTGCATAATGGCGGTAAGAGGCATTTTGCTTGCTCTCAATGCATTTTGTTTGCTACGCCTTTTAAACCTAGCGGCTCCAAATGAAACCTGGCCTATTCCTGAAGTAGAAGTTACCCGGAGCAGCTATGAGTCTTTTTGTCAACCTAAGACTCTTTTTGGCCATGAAATACTAGCGAAGTTCACAAATATCGGATCGGTAAATTCAAGATTCGAGCGACGACATAACACCACGAAAACTTCGAATGGCCGCTCGGTGTCTCTACATAAATATCTGCTCAGCACTATTCTACTGCTTTCCAATGATGTGAACCTGAATCCTGGCCCGCCTAGAAGACCTCAATGCGAAGTTTGTAATTCTGTTATCAAGAGAAATCAGCGATATGCTAATTGTTCTGGTTGTTTACGATCTTATCACAGCAAATGTGTATCACTCACAGAAGTTGAGGAACGTCAATTTTCTTGTGGTTCTTCAGCAAGTGATTGGTTCTGTATTAGATGCTTACTGCCTCCTTTGAACGATTCCTATTTCGAAGATACTCTGCAGTCAGTAAACCAAGATAATTCTGGATTTGAATTTCCCGCCGCAACTGGAGTTACTCAACTGAAGCGATTAAATGGGCTAAAAATGGTACATCTGAATATTAGAAGCTTGATTAAGAACTTTGAAGAACTTCGTCAGTTTATTCATATGAACAATTTAGATATCATTACTTTGTCGGAAACCTGGTTAGACTCATCTGTCTCGAATGAAGAACTTGGGATTGATAATTTTCGCTTGGAGCGGAATGACAGAAATAGAAATGGTGGTGGGACTGCAATGTATTTGCATGACCGATTCACGTACGAGCGCTTGGAATTACCGACAGACTTCAGTGACCTAGAGATGGTTCTGTGTACCTTAAAACTTCCACAAACTCGACCTCTTCTGGTCGGTAGTATTTATCGACCTCCAGACAACTCCGGCTTTTATCGTCTAATGTTGGACTGTTTGGATTTTTTGAACTTTGAGAACACTGAAGCGTATCTACTTGGTGATTTTAATTGCAATATTAAATCTCCAAAAGGAAAGGAGTTTGTTAAGCTTATGAATGACTTTGGTTTAACCCAATTGATTACTGATCCTACTCGTGTGACTTCTACTTCCTCTACTACAATCGATATGATTTTCACGAACTCAAGCCATCGTATAACAGATTCTGGGATCGTTGAACTTTCCTTAAGCGACCATTATATGATTTATTGCAACAGAACTTGCAAATTACCCAAAGCTAAGCCAAAGGTGATTAATGTCCGCAGTTTTAAGAATTTCGATCCAGATGATTTTATAGCTGATCTCCAAAACCAGCCGTGGGACACTGTGTATTTATTTGACAGCCCTGACGATGCCTGGTTTGCCACAGAAGTGTTTCTGAGAGATGTTGGTAATAAACATGCCCCAACGCATACTCTTCGAGTTCGAGGATCCCAGCCCCCTTGGATGTCGGATGAAATCAGACAATCTATGAAGAGTCGCGACGTGATGAAGCGCAGAGCCGTTAAGTCCAAATTAGATCAGGATTGGTGCTCTTACAGGACTCTCAGAAACAAAGTAACCCGGCTGATCGAAACTGCCAAGAGAAGTTATTATAACGAGTTGTTAACCGAAAATGCTAATGACGCCTCTAAGTTATGGTCTGCAATCAGAAAACTCATACCTAAAAAGAACAAGGTTGCTATGCATGAACTTAACATTGACGGAAAAAGCATTTCTGACAACACTGGGATGGCAAACTGTTTTAATAACTTTTTTACATCTGTGGGTGCACGCCTAAGGAACGCCTTGCCTACTCTACGAGTGCGCAATCATACATCTTGCGTGACGACGGATTCAGTTACAGCTTTTAAGTTTAAGGACATACCAATCAGCTTTGTACAGAAAGAACTTTCATCCCTTCGTGTAAAGAAATCTTCTGGTATCAAGGACATCCATACTCGAATGCTTAAAACTGGGGCTACTGTTCTAGCTTCTCCCTTGGCTCACATCTTCAATTTGTCATTACGAACAAATAAAGTACCCACTTCATGGAAGTCTGCAACTGTTACTCCACTTCACAAGGCTGGTTCGTTCTCTGACCCAAATAACTTTAGACCAATATCTGTGCTTCCTGTTGTGATGAAGATTTTTGAGCGTGCTGTACATAAACAACTTTACGAGCATCTAACAACAAACAAGCTGCTTTCCACACATCAATCTGGGTTTAGACCTGGTCATTCTACTGGTACTGCCCTCCTGGATGTCTCTGATTTTATACTGAAGAACATAGATGAAGGAAATCTTATCGGAGCTGTATTTCTGGACTTGAGCAAGGCATTCGATATGATCAACCATGATATTCTGAAAGTGAAGCTTAGCAAAGTTGGCATAAACGGGAAAGCATTAGATTGGTTTGACGATTACCTAAGTAACAGATCTCAGACAGTAACTATTAATGGTACACTGTCCGACACCATGGATATATCACTAGGGGTCCCACAGGGTTCGGTCCTTGGACCTCTATTATTTATCATTTTTATTAATGACCTTCCTCTGAGTATTCAACGCAGTAAAGTAGTTTTATATGCAGATGATACAGCTATATTCTTTGCTCACAAGGATATACAGCTAATTGAATCCGTCTTACAAGCTGAACTTGACAATCTTAATACCTGGTTTAGTGCTAATGATCTCATCGTAAATTGTAAGAAAACTAACGTAATGCTTCTTGGGACTAGCCAGCGGCTAGCACGATCCAAAAAGCCATGTTTATCTTCGTCGGGAGTCATACTCCAACATTCAGAGTCCGTTAAATATTTAGGTTTATGTTTTGATTCTAAGCTTAACTGGCACGAACACATCGATGCATTATCAGCTAGAGTATCATGCAGATTAGGGCTCCTTAGGAGAATCAGGAAATATGTTAGTGTAGACACCTGTAAACATCTTAATTGTACACTAGTCCAACCATTATTAGAATATTGTGACATCATCTGGTCTAATGCTGATCAGACAAGTCTTAATAGACTCCTTAGGCTGCAAAAGAGAGCAGCACGCATAATATTGATGAAGAAGACACGCGAGGAACGTACAGTGAATCTATTTAGAGAGCTAGGCTGGGTTCCATTAAACCAGCGTTGGGACTTCCATAAATGTCTCACCGTTTTTAAATGTTTAAATAATTTATGTCCACCGTATCTCCAAAATCTATTTCACCGTAATTCTGATGTACATAATTATAATACTAGAAACCGTAATAACATTCATTTAGTCAAAATTTCATCTAATTCTGGCTATAGATCATTTACTTTCTCTGCAGCTAAACTCTTTAATAGTCTAGACAGCTATATAAAGAATGCTCCAACTATCAAGAGTTTTGTAAATAACTACTGGAATAACCCTATCTGTAATTAGTTAATGCTGCTACTACATGTATAGTACATCAAGTATATTTTAAATTAGGGTAATTACTATCAAGTATATTTTAATCAGTGTAATTACCATCTATGTGAATACTTATATTAGCGTAATTATTATATATTATCAATTATTGTAAACTTATTTTTAGTTTTTAAACACAGCTTCAATGGAAATCAGTGTAAACTGTTTGAATTCTGTGTATAATAAAGTTTATTATTATTATTATTATTATCTGCAGTCTGCAGATTATACTGACCGTGTACACTGTACGTAATTTGCAACCTCTACAAATCAGTAACGAGAAAGAAAAAAATTCAAATGCACAAATCCTAACCGGGCTGAACTAATGCACCAGTCAAAGTGAACATCGATCAACATTCTGAGAAAAAAACCGTTTTAACATCGTACCGATCTCTTCAACAGTCTTATTAACTCTTGATGTTCTCGGAAATGTCAAACGGTTTCACTGCAACATCGGTTCAATAATATAAATGCGGCACCAACAAAACCTGGATCGGAAAGGATCCGATCCGGTCCGATCCGATCCAGGTTTTGTTGGTGCCGGTATTCAAACGAGTACTCGAGTTTAGCACTGGGCTAGGAAACGGCCAAACAAAAAGGGAACCAGTTCAGGGAAGACAATATTGTGTATTATCCATGATTTTCTCTTTTTTTGTGTGGAATAATTAAACTGTTTGGAGCCCTTTCATAGCCTTCGAAAAATGTTTTGGTCCCATTTTTGTGTCAATGAAATCGACACGCCGGACTAAGCTTCATAGAATTGAACTACTGACTCACACCACGAAAGGTTTCACTTGAAATTCGGAGAAAATGCCGGAGGAAATGACTGTCAAAGGGCAAAATATAAAGATAAACATATGTATTTTATACTTAGCTGTCAAAGCAAAAAAATAAAACGTGATACAAAACGAAACTGGTCGTAATTGTTGTGGCGGGAAAAATATAATCCAACCGTAAATGTGATCCGGTCCGATCCGGTCCGGTCCGATCCGATCCGGTCCGGTCCGATCCGATCCGGTCCGATCCGATCCGGTCCGATCCGATCCAGGTTTTGTTGGTGCCGCGATATAAATGTTGTACCGACGTTGAAGAGATGTTCTCAAACTTATGAATTATTCATGATCGCATGATGGCAGGCCACAACTTACCGGACCCTGTTAAATATAGTGCTCAGTATACCGGGCACCAAGTGCATGCAGTTGGATACCCAGTGAAACTGAACGTAACATGTATACCAATCATATTTTCCCATGGTAAATAGCCATTTTACCACGGCAAAGTTTTCTCGGTGTGTGTGACCGTAATTTCCCGAGGTAACTTTCCCTTGGTGAATTCCCATGGATACATCACATAGCCCGGCGGAACAATAGAAAAACCCATGACATTTACCTACCTCGCGAGCAAAGTTTTTAGAACCCCCAAGATGACTTACACTCGTTCTCAATGACACGTGCAGGTTCGAAACGAAACTCCTGACTTCGAAGTCGTTTCTGGTGGATGTCAATCAAACGGTTTCCATGGATTTTGAAGTGAACCGTTGTGTGAGTAAATTCGGGAAACTAGCATTTTATAAACATGGCAAAGTCTTTCCCAAAGTAGCTTAGATGGAGAGTAATCATGCTTAGAGCCAAGGGTTTGCAAAATAGGGAAATCACATAAACTTTATGTGTGAGCGAGCGGTTTGTGTATAAGATCAACATATGGAAATCGCATAAACTTTGTGAGTGAGCGAGCGGTTTGTGTATAAGATCAAAATAGGGAAATCACATAAACTTTATGTGTGAGCGAGCGGTTTGTGTATAAGATCAAAATAGGGAAATCACATAAACTTTATGTGTGAGCGAGCGGTTTGTGTATAAGATCAAAATAGGGAAATCGCATAAACTTTATGTGTGAGCGAGCGGTTTGTGTGTAAGATCAAAATAGGGAAATCGCATAAACTTTATGTGTGAGCGAGCGGTTTGTGTATAAGAAATCTGATTGTTTATATAGCTTCAAAGGTCTTGGAAAAAGAATTATAGTTATTTTTATTCATTCAGTTGCAGATATGCTCCTTATAAGAGGTTTTATCGAGCAATACCCTCGAGCTCTACCTCGACGAGCTCCAAGCATGGATACAAAATTCGACAGGGCAAATATTTTTTTGGAAACTCTCAGGACATGGATTATCGGCAATGCTCTCGACTGACATTTCGGTGAGGAATTCAAGCAAATAACAATCGTTTTTCGGCTTAGTATCCGCCATATCTCTACCTATGTCGCCTCAAATTACTTACGATTTCGTTATTTATGTTTCCTCCACATCTGGGAGTTGTATGGCGACGTTTTATTACTCGGGCCAGGCCTTCGGCCGGCACGAGTCTTAAAATGCAAGCCGTTTATTACTCGGGCCCAGGCCTTCGGCCGAGGCACGAGTCAAGTTTCGCAAGTGTTTTTTATTTTTATTTTTTGTGTCGCTGGTTGGCGCCGTCAACCAATCAGATTGTGCCTACTTTGGAAGTTCTTTTCACCACCGTACCAATCAGATTGCACTGTGCTGGTCACGTGAACAGTGGACAACTTTCCAGGTTTTTCAAGATGGCGGCGAGTGGGAGTTTTGACTTAGCAAAACCTTTAATATCAGCTTTTTTTTTGTGTAAACCAAAGATTCCTTCAAGTGCAATACCAAGATTGTTGTCTTTTCTAAAGCTGAGAGGTGTTTTACGGGCTTTGGGACGGGAATTTACCACATATTATGCGACATGCTTTAAGATACACTCGTGAGACGTGACAGCGGAGTCTGATCTGCTCTGCGATCAACACTGACTGTATATAAAGACAACAGCTTGTAAATGTAAGTAGCCGCTAATCTGAACATGATAACCTTTATACCAATTGACTGTCGTTGTGTTGTTATTTATTGTTATTAACCTCTCGAAAGTGTAATAGAAATGACCCGATTTCTCAGTTCTCTGACTGACAGGGGCCTTTTAAAAGAATTACAGTCGTTTCGCCCCTCATGCACATGTATTTAAATGTTTATAAATTCGGGAACGAAAATCCAGCATGCAGTGACTGAGTATAAACTGAGTAAGTAATCCGAAATGAAGATTTTTTCAAACGAACGATAAATGACTGATGTGGAAATCGCATATTTATCTGTGGCGTGTTATTGTTGTTCTATTTCCCGGGTCTATATTTACATCTGGCCTGTAGCACTTTGTATTTGATTATTATCTCTTGGTTTAGGCATTCTACAGTGTATTTAATGTGTTTTTTAGAACTGACATAATGATATTATGTATCGAGTAGTGTATTTATCATTATTGCAAGTTTATAACATAACATAACTAAATTTGGTCCAGAACTGAGAGTATACTTACATGCAAGTGGCACTCTTTCTTTACCTTCCCCTTTCTTGGTACCATTATATATTATTATCCATGCAAGCTAGATCTTGTTTCAGTGTTTTCCATCTGAGCTGGTCCTGGCTTAAGATATTAACCCTAAGGTTACCTTAAGGACCTACCTTCTCATCATTGTATTTCTTATTATGCCTTATTACTCGTAAACATTTCCATCATCTTATGAGAAAATACATGTAATTGTTGTTGTTGTTCCTCAGTTCTTGGCGTCAGCATCGTCACTTTCACTCGGTCATGATCAGGAGTACGAGTACTTTTACGAATTATTTGGGAATGAAAATTAATCTTGCTGCGACCCCAATGATATAAAAAGAGTGGACATTGCATGTTTATTTGTGGCCTGCCATTATAAGTTTCAGTCTCCTTCAAGATGTAGAAAATGAGCACTAGCACAGTGGCAGTTCACTAATACTAGAAAATGATGGTCTGTAGTTTACGACCTCAATCGAAAATATTGTATTGAGAATTTAGCCTGAATGTCAGCCATCTCCACTGGTTTGTTAATAATTGAGAATTACAAATAGATATGACTTTATTTCACATGTAGAATGACATTACCTAACTATTCACAATGAATAGCAACATTATGTGGAATTTGTTGTTCTAAATTGCTTGATTTCTCATAGTTGTACTGCACCTGATATAATTACAATGCATCAAATTTGAGTGACTCAATATCGTGCAGACTACTCAAATAACCATTGCACTTCAATCAACAACACCCATACCAAGTTTTTTTTGTAATTCTAACGACCCTCAAGGAACAATAATATTGAAAAGAAAGTAATATTAAACTACAGAATTGAGGGAAATTGTCGCTGAAATGTACATGCACAGCATGTATGTACATGTATGTGGCAGTGTGTTGTGTGTGTATTATGGCTCTATCATTTCTAACCCCCCATCTCCGAACTGTCATAAAACAAGAACTGGAGAGTATAAATTATCTTCTGCCCACAGTATTATATTATGTCGTCACACAGTTTTTTGTTTGCCGACGATTGATACGAACGGGCTTCAAACTCCGGCTTTGTTTTCTCATTTTGCTGCTGCACAGAAGACCTTGAAATATAAACCGTTCAATAAATCTACCTTAATTTATCCTAAAGAAAGCTTTGATTTATACCCTCGAAGAAGGAAATGCATTTGATTTTCTCCACTTCGCCTTCCCTTGCCGTTAACAATAGGAAATGGATAATCTGAAATCTACATTGAATCTGTAATGTTTACCGTCTCGTTTTTCTCGGCCAATGGAAATCGAGATACCGTGGCGCATGTAATCGTTTCCTCTTGGCGGCAGGAAAGGGGCCAGGTGGAACTTCTCGAAACAAGCGATAGTATTGGCCTACGCAGCAATAGAAAACACCCTAACCCATTAGAAAGTGCAGTACAAAAACCATAGAAGTATAGTATTATGGGTGCAATCAGCATACAGGTCTTGAGAGGTTCCATGCTACTTGGAGGAAAGGCAAAGAGATGAGAAACCTGCTCGCAGGGTAGGAGGGCCACACACTTCTCTGTGTATACTAGTTAGTGTTACTCTAATGTTATTTCCCAAGTGGTGTACATGCATGAAATCAATGCACACAATATTTTATTAAACATTAGGGACTAGTCAAAAATTTGCAGGGGAAATGCAAGGTGGGGGGGGGGGGGAGTTGAGAATGCAATCAAAAAGTCTAAACAATATATACGGTAACCCTCCCTGGACAATGAGTATGAAATCTTTTGACCCTTTCTCCCCTATTATCACCCCTTTTTTCAGTTCCCATGATTTATGACCCTCCATTTTTGGGGATTCAAAAAAATCTCAACCTCCTCCCCATGCTAATTTCTGACCAGTCCCTTCAGTGACAACCCTCATGAAGCCTCAATTTAATTTTCAGTAGAACTTTGTAATTAGAAGCTCCCATATGTGATTGCAATGTAAATTATCACAAGCATGAGTAGTGAATCAATTATCCTGCTCCCCTAGCACAAACCATGTATGACACAAAAATATGCTAGAACTCCATGTATTAATTAAAAGTGGCCCAAGTTAAGGTTGTATTTATTCGTTATGCTCTTTTGACATTAAGAATAATTCTTCAAATGGCACCATTTTTTTATTTCTACTACATGTTTAATAACACAATTCTCTGCTGTACAAAAATTATTAGAACATTGTATTGACGATTTCCTGTCTTAAAGTTTGGAAACGTAACACATGCATTTAATGTCAAGTGCCATTTTTAATGTTTTCACAAAGTCATCAATTCTTTACATGAATTGTTTTAGAAAATTTGGCCTTCTCCCTAACTGAAATTATTATTATCATTTTTTGTGTCGCTGTTTGGCGCCAGTAACCAATCAGATTACACAGGAGCCCATTGTTCGATCCCAACACGTGACAGGATCAACCAATCAGATCCGACACCCGCCAGATCTTGGTTGTGGAAAGCTAGCTCGGGAAAGCCAGAACGTAGCGAAGGTTTGGGTTCATTCTGAACCATTATTTTGCTGAAACCAAAGGTTTCTTCGAATGAAATATCAAGATATTCAGTGGATTCAGTTATTCTAGGGCTGACAGGACTTTTAGGGGCTTTCGATGGAAAATTCTCACATTTACGAAAGGGATGTGGCGATCCCAATATTGCACAGTCAGCTAGTCTAGCCGGCCGGAGGAGTGATGGTTTTACCTTTTGGTCCAATAATCCACGGAAACTGAAAGAAAATGCCTGTACTGCTGCATCTAAGTGCCATACGATTGCAGTGTTGCCTTGATATTGTTGAAATGCTCTTCATTACCATCACACACTGTGAGGAGGTCAAATCAGTGAGGGATTGATTGTTTGCAATGTTGGCTGTAATTGTTTACTGCGAAGTCCTCTCTTGAAAATGAAATACTCTTGAGATTACACAACTGGGAAGTCTTGACTAAACCAGTCAAACAATGCCGAACTTTGCTAAGACTTCAATTCAAGAGTCGGAAAAGCTGGGAGTGAACAGTGATTGACCCTTGGCTTTGAACGCGAACGGAAATCAGAACTGGTGAGGTTGAAATTATGTGTTTATATATATGCAAATCTTACTTGTTCCCCACTTTTAAATTAAGTGTAATGGTGACTGTAATTCGAACTGGAAATGAAATTGTCCGTAAGTTGAACTGTATGTGACTTTATAGAGACCAAGAAGGAAAAAAAGTTAAAATCGATCGTCAAAACAATAACAGAACTCGGAAGATACAGAGGCATTCGAATTTACTACGAATTATACCCATAAACAGAAATGGATATAACTTACAAACCGAGAATACCGAATTAAAATTGAATTGAATGTGAAACTGTCAAAAGAAGAGCAGAATTCGTTGTGTAAAGCCATACTGGAGAGTACAATTATATAAGTTATGGCGGGAAGAGGGGCAGGTTTGGAATTGATAGACCCCCCCCCCCCCCCCCCCGGATATTTGTAGAGCATCAAATGCCCCACTGTGGAGTCAAGTGCTCCATGGTGGGGCTTTGGTACGGGTGCAAATCTCTTATCAAATTCACTATTTTGACTCTTTCTACAAATGAATTCCTCACCCTGCCAACTTTTGTTTGCTCCAAAATGTCTCACCCCTGGGACAAAAACTCAGTCAAATGCCCCACTTATGCCCCCCACCCTTGGGGAAGGGCAGGTTTGGAATTGGTAGAGCTATACACAGATACTGGAACTGATTAGAACAATCATAAATAGAATTGGGTGTGGAGATTTATTTACCAAGCGAACACTGTTGCCCTGAAAAATATGTTGAAAAGTCAACTTGAAATACTGAAGAAAGAAGACAAAGAAGTATTTATGTTTTCAGATAACCAATTGAACTGATATATAATTTATATGCTTTCACTTGTATACTGATATTATTATTACACTCATGAACAGACAATATTTAGCTTCATTAGTGACATATTTTAATTGATATTAATCTAAATCATGTTCCACGCATTTCTTAGCCTCCCCCGCAGTCGTTTTTAGGGGCTCATAACTAGCCCCTAAAAACGACTGTGGTGGAGGCTACGCATTTCTATGTGACTGTGTACTAGTTGGTGTTACCCTCATTAAATAAAGTCAGGGCTAAAAATAACGGCCGGTCAGTCGCCGGTCAAGATCAGTATTTGGTTGAAACTGTAGTAACATTGACTGGTCAAAATGACTGGCAAGACAAAGATTTGACCGGACAACTTCGGATTCTGGCCGGACATTGTCCGTTGACCGGCCGTTATTTTTAGCCCTGAAAGTTAATTTTCAATGCACACAATATTTTATTAAACATTAGGGACTGGTCAAAAATTAGCAGGGGAGGTGCAAAGGGGGTGGGGTGGAGATAAAAAAGTTTAAAAATGTATAGTATGTATTAGTATGAAATTTGTTGACCCTTTCTCCCCTATAACCAATCCTTTTTCAGTTGCCCAATATTTATGACCATCCAGTTTTGGGGATTCAAAACAATATGATCCTCCCCCTTTCACAACCCCTTCCCCTGCTAATTTCTGACCAGTCCCTTCAGCGACCACCCTTATGCAACCTGGTTTTAATTATTAGTAAAACTTTGCAATTAGAAGCTCCTGTAAGTGACCGTGACCACCTTTGGAGGTTGAGAATTGTAAGAAGGTGGAAAATAGCATTTACAAACAGGTTTTGCTAATAACACTACCAATCTCGTACAAGTGCCTTTAATTTTTAATGATTTTCACGAAGTCGTCCTTTTTTGGCAGAATTTATTTTAGAAACAGTTGGCCTCATACCTAAAAGTGACAGCCCGAGTAAACGCCCAGCGGGCGTCTTGTTATTTTTTGTGTCGCTGATTTGCCTCGGCAACCAATCAGATTGTTGCACTGGTCACGTGACACATTGCGCTATGCGTTCGCGTCAATCGATCTCTTTCTTTGCGATACACAGGAGCGAAATACAATCTCAGCTTAAGTGTTTCTAAACACGTTTAGATATAAAAGGTATCGAATTATAATCTCAGGGTAGATTTCGTCAGGCGCGCTCAGATAACAAAGGTCAAAGCTCTCAGACAAGGCGAGACAAGGAGATATCGATTTCTATGAGTCATTGTCAGAAATCTATTCCCGGCCGTAAAATTAGGCAATACCACCGTCTGCCAATGGGTAACTGAACTGTCAGGTCAACTACACAGCTTAGAGAGTCTTTCTACTAGATTGAGAGACATTAATATACTGTTACATGTCTGTTAATATGGGGAAAACTGAAGAAACCCTCATTGCATTGAGTTTGATAACTAGCCTGAAATACAGCCGCCTTCTCAGTTAGTTCCAGGGTCCTTGAATTTTCAAATGGCTCAACTCGTCGCGAGCGCAAGTGAACTTGTGAAATTATCGCCATCACGCCGCGTATACAGTCAAGTCTGTTTGTCTCGGAAAGTATTTATTGTAGTTTATATCTCTTCCCTAATTGCACTGATGAAGGACTCGAAACCCTAAACGTCCCAGCAGCTTGTGTTACAGCTGATAAACGGAGGAAATGGCTCTACTGAAACAAAATCAAAGCGGACGAGTTTCGTGTTGTTTAGCTTTGCGGCCGAAGTCCATCATTGTCTGTGGTTCGGCGGGGAAGAAGAGTGTTCGTTGGGATTACTTTCAACAAAGTACACTGTATTTCAACTACCAATCTCGTACAAGTGCCTTTAATTTTTAATGATTTTCACGAAGTGGTCCTTTTTTGGCAGAATTTATTTTAGAAACAGTTGGCCTCATACCTAAAAGTGACAGCCCGAGTAAACGCCCAGCGGGCGTCTTGTTTAGCATGCAGACCACTAGTGTTGCCATAGAAATATAGTTGAGTGACATCCACCAAATTGACGTTTTCCGTTGGAAATTCAATTTCGAACCTGCACGTGTTATTGAGAACGAGTGTAATCAATTACGAGCATGTATTTGACAAGACTCGGAAAATACCCCCCGTGCATGCTTGTCTCGTTCTTGTCTAGTACTTTCCTCGTTCATGTCTAGTACTCATTTCGTGTGCTATTTCGGTCGAAGTCGAGTATAATTTATCGAGTGTGGGAAATATGCTAGTCATGAAGTTGCGACATCCCTGTTGTACTCCAACGATGACAGAGTTCGTGAACTCAGTGCGGTGATCGTACTGGTACTTCTGGGCCTGCCGACTTCGGAGTCGTCTTTCGTTGATATGTTCGTGTGCTGTTTAACCGCATTCCCCTTGGCCTTGGTATCCGAAACCCAGGATAAATCCGGCGACAATGTGGAAAATTACAAGGGAAATCACTTTTACCATGGTGTATGTAACCACGACTAATATATAACATAATCCATAACTCTAAATATCATTCAGGACACCTCAAATATCCTAACATAAGGAGAAGTAAAGGAAAAGATAGGAATAAAATTCAGCGTACAGAATACGTATGACCATGCCTCATGAATGCCCCCTACTTCTATAGTCCTCCGACATGTCACTACATATGAAGATCTGAGGAGGTAATGAATCTTGATGTCCAACGAAACACCATAGCCCGCGAGAGAAAAAAATTGTAAAACAAATGTAAAGTGGGTTACCTGTATTTTTTTCATCATCAGTCCCCTCTCTTCTCTCGTTTTACCACAGGAAACCCGGTCTCGATTTTTTTCCCGATTACATAGGAGGTGCTTGCGGAGGAGGCTAGAAACACCATATCAAGATCGCTCCGATTTGTTCAAGACACTGAGCAAGACACTTGCATTTTAATATTAAAGTTACAAGCTGAGCATTACATGTACTTCAAAGTCGAAGTGCCACTACGATCAATTCTTATGTTTTTGCATATTCATAAAGTATAGTTGATGTTTTTACAGTTAAATCGTTTTTCGATACGACGACAGGAAGTCTTATGTTTTGAACTCCTATTTTTTGAACTCCTAATATTGAATCTCATCGTCCGTCCAGTTACTGGGTTCAGCTTTATCAGTTCAACGGAAGTGATGTCATACACTCAACGCTCTCCTGCACAACACAACGGCTTGGAGGCATATTTCTTCTAAAAACGTCTTCACGTACACAAGAAGAAAGTTATATTTATCATTGCGAGGTTGGTTACTTTTTTTATGCACACTATTTCGCGCGACGTGGTTTGTCGTGAATGTATGACATCACTTCCGCTGAATAAAGACAACGGATTCCAGTAATGGCAGATAGACTCTCCAAAAATGTTGTGGTTTAAACTTGCCCATTTGGGAATATCTTTTACAATTTAGGAGTTTCTAACGCTGATTGCCCTATTGGCACTGAAAAAGCGGCAAATCGAAATGGTAAATTTGCGTCGTTGTGGCACTTTAAAGTGCATACGAGGTGAAAGTTAAACGTACCCTAGCATATTCATGCGATTATCTTCATTCTAGACTTTGACGAAATTCTCCTTTTACCGGATAGAATCTCGAGCAAGTCAAAATGCAAGGCTTGTAATCGACACTCGTTGGCTCAAGTAACCGTAAGTTTGAATGCTTTCCGCAATGTGATTAGTTTTCGTTGTCTAAGTGGCCCCGATACAGCAGCCGCACTGTAAAGCATTTCTTGCTGTATCATCAAAGCTTGCCAAAACTCTGTTTTCTTTTAGTTTCGGCGGGAAACTGAGGAGAAGCGCGCGCGACCGGCTCATCAAAAGTGCATGCGCATGACGTTTTGCCGCGGTGTGGGCGCCACAACACTGCGCGAACTCCGCGCTCGACCCAGGCGCTTCGCGCCGTACTAGTTTGTGACAAGCCTGATATCGAGCACCTCATTGCCAGAAATTCTAACTCACAGAGGACAAACCTAGAGGGACCAAGCAAGATCTTGTAAAGACAGGCAGCGGCTGCGTAACGTATCAGTAGGGACCTTACGCAACCACGACGGCAACGTCTAGGACGACGGCATAAAACAATAGCCTTTATTAGAAACTACAATAACTGAACGTGAAAATGCACGCAGTCGCCTACATTTCGACTCTCCAAAAACACGTGAAAATCCCAAAGTCAGTCGCGTTATAAAAGAACGCGAACGTAAGAAAGCAAAACACTTCGTTTTTCGTTCGGCATGAACGGAACTCTATGTTTATCATATTTTCGAAAATTTGGATGTTAAAAGTGATAAAAGACGAATAAAGGAAACGATAAACACGTAATTTCGGCGAGAAAACACTTTTTTATGTCCCGTCGTCACAGCCGTTGCCGTCCTTGTGCGCAAATGCATGATAGCAGAGGGGCAAAGTGTCATACTGTAGTCAATATTAAATTTTGGTCAGATTTCAAGTGTACTCCCATGCTATTTTCCCCCTTATTTCACTTCTCTTACCTGGAGCTCTAAAGCTACCAGGATGTATCTAAGCTAGAAGAGAATCCTAAAAAGCCGTTCATTTTCCGTTAGCGTTGAAGCGAAGCGATCGATAGCACATGTTCAGGTTTAACGGCTTTCTCCTGGCTTTCCCACTGATGAAACTTACCAGAAATCTCCCCAGTAATGCACATCATCTATTGCTCTACCTACACAACGGGTTTTAAGGTTATTTAAAATCGTTTTATTGATAAAATTTGAGCAATCGAATCTATATTCAAGTTCATCTCTCTGGATTCGGTCCGTTTGGCCAATAAAAAGCATTGTTAGGACAACCCTTGCGTCATAATCGAAGAGCCAATCAGAATACGTGACAGTTCAGCCTTTTCCAGGGTCTTCTCCCCCTCTTCCCCCCCCCCCCCAAAAAAAAAGTCCCTCTCCCCAACTCCCTTATCAGCCAGACATACGTATGATGCGCGGGGACTAAGGACGACAGCAGCGTATAACAAAAATGGAGAAAATTTTCGAAATATGGCGAGTACCTTCATGTTTACAACAATAAGCAACGATAAGCTTAAAAAAAATGACGATTTCCTTCAGTATAGTTTGTTTAGAATACTGGGAGAAAATCACCGCCGGAAGTTAGTGTTTATGGCAAAATTCATGCCTATGTTCGCAGCAATCTAGTTCCCAGAGCCCGCGCGTTTTTCGGCCAGCGGTGGGTAGGTACTTCATATATGATATATTCATATATGATATATATTGTGTGCCGAATATATTTCTAAATTCTACTGTTATTCTACTGCATTCTACTGTGTTCTCCTGTATTCTACACAGGAGAACACAGTAGAATACAGGGAAACGGAACTAGAACACAGTAGAATTTAGAAATCTATTCGGTACACAATATATGAATATATCATATAGTACCTAGGCAGCGGTGACCAAACGGCGCTGGTCAAAAGATCGCGGGGTCTGGGAACGAGATTGATGTTCGGAGCAGCTCGCGCATGCGCCCTAGTCATATATCCTGTAAATCTCGTTCCCAGAGCCCGCGATCCTCAGCGTCCGGATTTTTTGTTTGTTTTTCATCTTTTGATCCCACGATCAAAAGATCGCGAGCTCTGGAAACGAGATTGTCATTCGCAAAACCATGACATAACCATTAAAATTGCTTCAAAAATGTTTTATTAAGATCGGTCCACATGTGGTAACGTAACGAAACCATGGTTGCATACCGTTCAGCGGGCGCTTGCTCTCTCTAAAAAAAGCGATTTTATAACTCCCCAATTAAACGTTCAAATACTTTGTCATATCTTCCCTTTTAGTGTATAAATAGTTATTTTAGTTAGTAAGTACTATTTTTAGCTTCAAAATTTGATGATTAACGAGCATGTCCTTACTGCTGGAGCCGATTCCGCTGGGTGGAAGATTTAGAGATGTTTTCATACGAGTGGGAAAGTTGGGCTTATTGCTGGTTTTCACTCAATCCCCAGAGATACAAAGGGCACAGCGGCCATGTTGGTGTACCTAACAAAAGAAGCTAACGAAGAATCTATTGTTAAAGGTACACCAACATGGCGGCTATGACGTCACGTGCAAGCCGTGCGACATGCAGTAATTATAACATTGAAATGGCTTTCCCATTTGTTGTTCCCGTCTGAACCAATGGAATTGCAGAGTTACAACATGTCATTCAACATACCAAATCTACTCAACGAATACGACACGGTCACCGGCCCGACATACATCACATTGAAATGGCTTCCCATTATTGTTATCCGTCTCGTGCCGTAGCGGTAACTTTTCTTACGAGTGCAAATTCTTAAACCGTCAACAAAATCAGGATCAATCACAATTTCTGGGAAACTCCTCCCCCTCACCCACACTTCACCCTAACCTTTAATGGTCAATAATTACAAGAACGATGCATATCCAAGGGAGGGGTGGGTGGGTAGTTTCTCTGAAACCGGGATTGAGCCCAAAATGAACGATTAAAGTAGTTGACCCTACACCATCTTCCAAACGGACTTACCTACCACCTATTCTTTACCAGAGGGTGAAGTGCAGGGGAGGGGTGGGGGTTTCCAGAAACCGTGATTGATCCCTATTCTTTACCCTGGGTCCCAGAGGTTCTTAACTCCTCTCAGCTCGGTGAAATAAGAGACGCGAAGCGGAGGGAAGATTAGAACCTACCTATTCTCCTACGTGGTTCTCGATGTCTCGCACGAGTGTTCTGTTTACATTAAATTCAAAATGCGATACTCCATATGCTCGCAACGACAACAACGCATGTCGCATGTGGCTAGATTGCGGTTATGAAATCCTTGGCAGCGTGAAAGTTCGGTATCCCTACGGTTATTTGAACACCTTGAACATTTTACCGTACTACGTGAAACACGTGACCCTTCTACGTCATCGTGACGTCATGTAAATTACAACTTGAGTAACAAAGGATTATTAAACAAGGTAACCATATCTCGTTGACATTGTCTTCAGCTGTTATCTCATTCGCTGCCCTTGGACAACGAGAACCAATCACACTACAGAACAAAAACAAAGCATTTCAACTTAAGGTAATTTGAGCCAATTTGAGCCAGATTTCGAGTACAAGACAACAGCATTTCAACTTGCTCAAGCTTTGATACGGTAAAAAGCAAATTTGGTGGACTAGTTTTCAAGTTCGAGTGTTTTCAATGAAGGAAATCGCACGGGTATGCTAGGATTCGTAAGTTGAACTAGATTGTTTTCATTCTGGAAGGTGATTGATTGGTTCTCACACACTTTCTTCTTCGTTGTTTCTTTAATTGTACCGTACTCGTATTTGATGCAGATTTTGAGGGTTGTCCAATACTCTGACAAATATATACATAGCATTGTATTGTATTATACAGGCATCCCAGCCACTTTTTGGACAAATTTGATAGGAAATATAGGCTGTGCAAGTTCTAAATATAGGAAAATATAGGATTTTCCCCCAAAATATAGGCACTTTATAGAGCTAAAATAGCTTTCACACAATAAATAGTAAACAATAAACACACAATTTTTAAAACATGTGAACTTTTAATGTGTTTGATCAAACCTGGTTTTTTTTTATTGATAGGAAAGAATTTTGCTTTTGTTAATTCACAACAAAAATGCTAAAAAGTGCAAAATATAAATGTATCACTCAGCATACATCCTATTTATAGGAAATATAGGAGGATTTCTTGAAATATAGGCTCTTTATAGGATCCTATACAAATTATAGGATATATAGGAAATATAGGAGGTCTGGGATGCCTGTATTATATCGACATAACAATAGCTTAATACAATACAATGGTAGAACGAAGCAATACACTAAAATACAAAACAATGCTATATGCATAAATTTGTCAGAGTATTGGACAAGTATGCAGATTTCAAAACACCTCAAAACTCCTCTGTGCGTTTGAAATAGTACATCAAGCACTCGTGTATGCACGAATCGGTAATGTTTGTAAACAGCATTGTTTACAAGTCTCGTCTATGTTATGTGTAATCAAGTAGTGACCATTTCTCACCTGTACCAGCTCTTTCAGCTTTAAAAATACTCGAAAAGTGAATCGCACGTTGACAACAATCCAGACCTTTTTGAAGTGTTAATATTCATTTTGCTTGTAATTCAAATATTTCAGAGCCCTTTCGTATCTCGGTCGTCGAATTTTACGGTGCATTGTGGGATCCCATCACTTGAGCCTTATTATCTTGGGGTCCCTGTGGTAACCGTACACATTGCATTGTGGGATTTGTTCTAGCAACAGCACACCAAATGATGCTAAAGTGCCGTCTCATTTTGTCTGCAAGTTATTTCTTCCTCCAGAAGCGATATCCTTTCTTTGAGGGTTCGAACCTGTTGAGTGAAATACAATTTAATTAAAATAACTTTACTTTCAGAGCCTTTGCCTTCCCATCACGTCATTTTGACTTATTTTTTTCTCCACCACTACCAACCCACCCCCCAATCTGTGAGCGTCATTTTTTGTGTATTTTATTACGCAAAGAACAATTGCATGATTTGAAACAATATATACATTTTTTACCAGTTTACATTTTTTTACAATTTAATGGACAAAATAAATTTAACAGAAGAAAAAGTTTGAGTAGGAATCATGTAATAATTTATTTTTCACATATATCATTTGTTTAAGTAATGGTTCGCGTAAGAACAGGAGCACTCAACGTCAGGAATGCACAAAGGTGTTAAGAGGTCCCCATTTATTGAAGTGAATTTCAAGAGTATTTCTTTTTCCCGCAATGAAACGTTCAGTTTCATAGTTCATTTTAATTTTGAGTAGAAAAGCCTTAATTGACGGTGGTGATTATTTCAGTTTGCTACTGTAAATGTAATATTTTGCGGTTAGGATTAAGTGATTAACTAAGATGATATAATTTACTTTTAAATCAATTCCAAAAAGAATATCCTTGACATCAAAAGATGTTATGTGATGTTACACTAGCCAACTATGCAATCTGTTCCAAAAGATTCTAACTGTTACACAATAAACAAGAAGATGAGCTATAATGCTTTCATTTTCGTTATTGCAGGAAAAAAACACAGCGAGGTTGCAGTTTTCCCAATATTAAACAGAAGCTCGTTCCTATAAAGTATTCGATTTAAAATCTTGTATTAAAACTCGCGTAATATAGTATCCAGTGTAGATTTGAACGGCAGTGAATAAATAGCTTTCCAATCCAACGAAAAATTCTTAGTGTTACAGGTTCGTTCGTATCTGCCTTGGCTGTTGGCTGAGTCGCTTTCATTGAAGCTATTTTATGATAAATACTTCTTGGTTTACAATTACTTATGGCAAAAACTGTGAGCGTTATGCCTTTTAACTTTTTTCTCCCCACCCCTCACTTGAGCATCCTACCTCTTCACAATATTCATCATGTCTTTTAACTTTTTCTCCTCACCCTCCCCTCCATACAATTTCCCACCACCCCTCACTTGAACGTCATACATGTACCTGTTCACAATATTCATCGGCATATCCTTTTAACTTTTCTCCTCACCCTCCCCTCCCAATCACGGTACATTTTCCCACTACCCCTCACCTGAGCGTCATGTCTCTCCACCATAGTCATCATCTGTTGCTCCAGTTTCCGTAATCTCGCCCCATGTTTTTTCTTCGCCTTTTCATACGCTGCCACCAGTGCACCATTAGCTCTCTTCAAATCACACACATACTCTGCTGTCTGAGTGTGTCGATTTTCAGAGTTCTTGGACAAGCTTTCTAAAGCCTCCATTAGTTCTTTGATTCGGACTTTTAGCTTCCTTTCTCGCCGACCAGCTTCGTGGAGGTCTGACGGGAGGTCATCATCGCTTGCACGTAAATCAGAAAGAGTACCTGAACCACCAGAGCCAGATTGATTACCTGATAGGTTTCCGTCCTTGCAAAAGATTAAAAAATCATCAATAAAGCGTCGCTGAATAAACCCTATTAAAACACAGTGGCAACGATAGACGTTTATATTCACTAACTAAAGGTGTTTTCTGTTTCGATAGTTTATCCACATCTACAGAAAGCATCATTTCCACGCGAAAGGGCATGTTAAAAGTAGTGATCTTGTGAAATATGAGTGCTGTACATGTAGCTTAAGTAAAGTTCTAGGTGTATATTTAACGTACATGTATGTAGCCCCTTCAGTCTAACCGACTGCTCTTACAGGAGGCTGACGGTGCACAACTTTACCCCTTTCTCTGACAGAGCTCCCAATATGACATTTCCATTATGGCGTTATTTTACTACAACTACCAGAATCTTTTCAAATTCTCTTTCTCATTCAAATTTATCAATTCCTTTGAGAATGCCAAGACAATAGTCCACATTAGAAGAACAAAATGATTCGCGCAGAGTTCTGGTAGTTGTAGTATGTGACGCCATCATGCAAACGTCATATGGACCTTATTCACACGGCGGCCATGTTTAATCCCAGGAGTATAAAAAACCTTTGTTTTGCACGCGTGAACTCGTTCTGAAACTGCTCAGTACGAGGCTACAACGTGGGAAATCTATTGTTTCAAGCCGACATGGCCGCCGTGTGACAAAAGCTCGGATCAGAGAAGTGACGGTACGGATGTAGCGGTCAGCGGCAGGAATCGAATTCGCGGCCATGCGCTCAATGTGACATACACTATAACCCATAATGCACCACACACAGGCTTAAAAAATAACGATGTTACAGCAATCGTCGCTGAATTAGTCCCTATAGCAATACTTACTGCACGTCATCCATTGTTATTAATGTGCCAACCAGACATCCATTGGTTCCTGACACAAAGCAGCCTTTTGAAATCATGGTTGGTACATTACCATAACAATTGTAATGTTTATCAACACGAAGTATCGCTATTGGTAATATTTAGACACAGTGGAACTCAGATCGTATTCATAAATGTGAGTGCTGTTTCAATAGTTTATCCACATATGCAAAACAATTATCATTACCATGTGAAAGAGCATGTCGCCATTGTGAAATTTGAGTGCTGTTGCTTAAAAAGTAACGAAGCTACAGCCATTTCAATTTAGACATTTGTATGAGAAAAACAACGCATGTCTCACTAGAAACGCAACAAATGCAATCCATGCTCGCTTGCTTTGTTCACTGCTCTGCAATTTGGATTTCGAGTTCCAGGGGCGTGAAAAGAGGAGGGCTGATCCTTTTCTACCGGAACTTCGTGTTTAATATCATTACATGATCACGTGCTTCCTCTATTCAATCACTTGACCATGCCTACCTTGTTCCCAGAATCCTTCTCCAGTCTGCGTCTCTTCTTCAACTCGTCCCTCACCTCCGATTTAAGATGTTCAATCTGCACCAGATAAGCCTGCTCCTGAGCCTCTCGAGAATTAATCTTCAGCTCTAAAGCCTTCTTCTCTTTCTCTACTAAATAGTTCCTCGCTTTGAGCTCGGCTTTTTCCTCTTTCAGGGCCATTAACTCCTGCATTAGCACAGCATTTTCTAAATCTAACTTTGGATCCACAGGCTCAATAGGCATGTCGTTTGGCCCTCCTAAGCTGTGGAAACTCTCAAGTTCCAAAACAGTCGAACCAACAGTCGATCGTTCGGATTTCAACTGCTGTATATAACTTTTCAACCGTGTTTCTTCCTCTCTGGTGAATTCCATATCATTTGAAGAACCAGAACTCGTTCGCGAGTGCGAGGAAACTGATTCCCACGGCTGTTCCTTGTTAGTTTGGGTCTCTAGATTGCGGTCAAATTTTTGAAGAAGAATTCGAGCCTCGTTTTCAGCAGTGCGCCTGCGCACTAAACAAGCCTCGATATCATTATCAGGTCGATCCTTCACATCCGGGTCATCGTGATACATTAACCGGTAAGGCGAGGTTTGCGAATTAGCATAACTAAGAAAACCGGTTTTGACACCGGCGGCTTTACAATTTGCATACAGGCATGCCTGCTCGGATTCGGACAACTGTAGCAAAACATCATAAGCTTCGATAACGTCGTCACAAAATGACAGTGAGAGTTGCAACGCGGTATAATTTGATTCATATTTTCCCATCAAAATACACATCCTCTCTGCATTTTCTCGACTTTCTTCTAAAGACAACGTAATAACATTGTTCTGTGCCTCAAGATGATCCACCTTACTGTGAAGTCTCTCCATTTCCAGCTCGTACTCTTTGAGTTTTTTATCCGCCTGATCGTCGCAGTAACAGAACAATACCTTGTACACATCCTGCACGCTTTTACAGCCACGCAAGGCTCGTATTAACTCTGACGGCAGTTTGCCATTTGCAAACTCAGGAAGTTGACTCTGAATATAAAAGAACATAAGATATCGTTAGTTTACATTTCATAAAAGCTATCGAGGTACTCGATTCGGAAAGAATGACACTGAATTTTAACAGGGGCTGATTACAGCCGTCAGGATCCGGCTAAACCACAGATCGAATTGAATGATGATGTCACTGTACAGATATATATATATATATATAGTGACATACATACATACATACATACATACATATATACATATACTAGCTGGGCGACGGACCCTTTTCCCGGCTGTTTTCCAAGGGTTTCAACCGGCTATAGATTGAAGATAAACATTTTTAAACCATGCTTTGCCACCTCTATAATTCTGCCTGAACCTGCTATCTAAAAAAAGTAATTATATCTCCGTACTACAAGTACCAAAATCAGTCCTTTACAAGCAACTTTCGTTCCTCTAGCTAGGGCAATTGCCGTTGGTTCTCTCAAAGGAGCGTAAAAAATCTGAATAAGAAATGGTTCAGAAAAGGATTCTGGTCAGTAGTTACAAGTAGTCATGACAAAATATGCAAATTATCGCGTTCACGTCATGTAAAGTATATTTGATGAAAACCCAAAACGCACTAGATTGTGTTCGGGTCCAAATAAATAAAATGTTGTTGTTGTTGCAAATTACAGGCCTACTCAAATTGTATAGTACAATAGATTTCGAATGCGTATAGGAACGAAATATGGCAAGACCGCGGCTGTGCGACAACCCATTACTGTACCGCAACTCTGTAATTTGATTGGATCAGATGGTGGCAAACTATAGGAAAACTATGTCACTCCGTAGGGGTGGCCTTCACCACCTCGGAACCTGGAATAGTACTGGCTATCCAAACCCTGAAGCAATACAAACCCTAACCCTAAAGCAATGGAATTCTTTGTCAGTGCAATCCAAATGGGGTCCAATAAAATGCAAGGTTTTGACATGGTATTGGCGTCTCAGAATACCAGCCTCTGATTGGCTCTTGCGCGAGCCCTTGCAGTTACATGGGTTCCAGGTCAAGTTCAAAAGGCGTTTGTTCAACAGCAAGATTTCTACAATTTCACCTTCCAAACACTGAAAATTACAAGATAAGAATTATTCAATCCTAAAGGTAAGGTTGGCATTGTAGTTTCCGTCAGAAATCTAACACTCTTATCCGCTAAAAGTACAATTTTCACAATTTTTGAAGAGATTTCAAAACACATCGCGAAAGTTTTCTCCACTCAAGCCGTTAAACCGTTGCCATAGATATACTAGGCGCCTTTTGAGAATTGAAATTACGATCAGCATAAGTTTGGTGCTTCATTCTCTTCTCCCGACTTAACTGCTGAATCGTGATACAAAACTAATTGCAATTTTGAGACGCCGATATCGAATTATATTGCCGGCGTTGGAAGAAAATATCTTTTTCGTATTGCGACTCCGCCCAATATGAAATATATTTTCTCCCAACTGGCCGGCAATATAATTCGGTATCGGCGTCTCAAAATCGCAATTAGTTTATAGTATTGTCCTGGAGACCTTAGCCTCGTGTCCACGTTGCCACACTAAAGCGTGTTCACATGAATGTGAGACTAAAGATTCCTAAACAATGGGTATTCAAATTGGACGCCATGGATGCAATGGGTCTATGCCATATGATAAAACGCTGTTACAATTACTCAAGCAACTAAACTTGCCATGCCATAACCTTTGCAGTAACCAAGTACATCCAGCAATCTGAGAGCAGGCAGTATTTTCCTATCTTTGATCACATGCAGTCGCTGTATCCTACTGGCTTACTCCAGTACAAATTACCGACTTCTCAAAATCACAGTTATTACCAAGATTTTCACGTAAATGTAATCTAGGCCACATATTCGATAACTAAAACGTACGAAAAAAGTGGGGTAAACTGTAGAAAATTTGAGTGAAAAGTTCTTAATTTTTGTCGCGCACGTTCAAGGTTGACAATAGGCGAGCGTGCAACTCAATTAACAAAAGCATATATAATAAAATAAGGTAAGAGTTCACAAAAAAATATTTAGGTAAATCCTTATTTACCGGTTTAGGGTCGGTCTGAAGAGAAAACGTAGCCTGTTACTGAGCGGCTTTTATGGTTGTTTTTTTTGCTAATTTGTTTTCGGATTGGGCTACTTGTGGCGCGCGGTCAAAATGGGGCGAGGAGAAAAGGTAAGCAGGGGGAGGGGAAGGGGAGAAAAGGAAATCGCCACAGGTAGCCCAATCCGAAAACAAATTAGCAAAAAAACACCAATAAGAGCCGCTAGCAGGCAAGAGAAAACGGTGCCATGCCATGCCATAACGGTGCATTCAAGACCACCAGAACACTGAGTTTTCTCAATACGGATCTCCCAGCATTACACCTATAGTCTATATTTTATGTCTACCTAAGGGGGAAACACTGACCAAGGTCCTAATGCACTGATCCCCACTCGTCCTCGCCTCAATCCCCTCCTCAACAGGCCGAGCCATCACGGTAATCTCCTGTGTAGAGCCCTGGGACGAGCCCAGATCACTCGTCCCCACTCCTCTCCAGAAAGCCTGGCTCGAGATGGACTGCACGCTCCCAGGATTCCTTGGCGTCATGTTGGAGCCATCAGAGGTCCACGGAGTATTCATGCTTCCACCGCTAGACCTTCGTCCGTAGTTACCCGGAAGAGTTACCGACCTTCTCGGCGTGGATGGAGAACGGCTACTGGGTACATTGACGTTTTCTGTGCTCGAGCGTCGGGTGATCCTCGGAGACGTTAAATACCCATCCCGACTGGAAATATCGGACGCAGCGCTAGTATAGCCACTCTGTCGAGGGAATGATCGGCTACCGGTGTGTGGGCTTCGAGATTCCCAAGGACTAAGTCCTGTAGGTGGAGGGTTTGCTCTTTGTTGCCGTGGTGATCTGGACCCCTGGGGGGAGGGGTCGTGAAGACTTGATGTCCGTGCTCGATTGGTTTCGTATTGGATTGTTTTATGGTGTAGGGCTTTTAAGTGCTCTTGCATTTCAAGTATCTGTAAAACATGGAGGTATGGTCAAGGGGCCTCGTGTTGAGATCCGTGGGGAATCACACCTCGCGCGCTCGGTGGGTTGTCGTACCGCTTTTATAGTATATATTATACTATAATAGAATATTTTATGAACATGCTAATGAAGTTGATATAAATCTGGTAAAAGAAACATCAGCGAATTGTCTCGTGGTCTAATGGTTAGGGTTTGGGTTGGTGGTGGGTAAGCCATTGCATTGATTCTTAACCGGCCAGGGTTCGAATCCCGGTTCAGGCGGTATTTTTTTTTATAGTGAGGATAACATATAATCGTTCTAAAATTTCTAAGTGTCGATTCCGATGTTCGTATAAAATTTCTGAGTCTCAAATTATTCATAGCGAACGTGGGTAACAAAGGGAATTTTATGACGCAGTTGGTTAAACGGTACACGACGATACTACCGGCCTCGGTCTTGATAATTTTCGCTCCAATAATTACTTACATTGTAGTATATGTTTCTTACTGATTAATGTCTAAAAACGTCTACTTACTCTTTGTCTTAGCCTGTCTCTCTCATCTTTAAAGCTGCTATTTTCGACCCTCGCATTTTCAAGTTCCTGCGTTGTGGTTTTTAGTTTTGTCCTCAACCCTTCACATTCACTGCAAGAGACTGGAGCCTCCTACGACACAACAACACCTTACGTGAGCGCTTTGCGATTGAGTGCTGAGCCAATCATGGAGCAAGTACAAATACAATGAGCCAATCACAATCTGAAGTAATTCGTGATTAATTATACTTCAACCGATCACAAGGAAAAGTAAATGCAGCAATCATGGGATAACTCTCGCTAAAACGAAAATAGATTAGCCGGTAACAAAACGAGTGGGGGACTGGAACCGAGTCAGTAAAACTAATTCAATTAAGTAATGGTCCAGATAAGAACTGTAGTAGAATCCATTGTTCTGCGGCAATGAGCCTCCCCCACGTACGATTTTGCT
The DNA here is from genome assembly GCA_030867875.1 of Actinernus sp. WN-2022. Lineage (NCBI taxonomy): Eukaryota > Metazoa > Cnidaria > Anthozoa > Actiniaria > Actinernidae > Actinernus > Actinernus sp. WN-2022. The sequence continues at coordinate 63,478,959 of JAOWCC010001501.1, read as the reverse complement.
TGAATATGCCTTAAGTGCTTTAGGAGGTATCTACAGTCCAAACTACGTCTCGAAAATAAAGTATTTGTTATGCTATTGGCTCTTTTTTCTGTGAAAAAGCAGAGAAGCCACCATCCAGCCAATCGGATATAGAGAAAACAAAGGATTTTTCAATCGCAAATTTGAGAACTTTCTCCACACACGATAGGCTTCGAAATTAAACCATAGTTAGTTTGATCAAAAATAAATTCAAACCACAAAAAATATCGAATGAAAATGCGTTATTTCGATGAGTTTCTATTGAATTTATAAGTATCAACCAATGAAATTACGAGAAAGAATAATAGAAAATTAACACCTTTTAACATTCCTTGCCGTAGACACTACAGTTCTTATCTGGACCATTACTTAATAACTAGTCAAAGTGAGCATTATTTTCCAAAAGCACAGATCAAACTTAGCTAGTCTGGAAAGTTTGGTGAACTTTGGCTCAATATTGACGATGCTAGAAGGCATCAAATATATCAATTTTCCCATACAAACTCTCTTATTATTTAACGTTGTCCCTCCAAACCATACATTCATTGTAAAATTTTGGAGGGACAAAGAAATTTCAATTGCTTATAATTCAGACAAGATTCACTTGAATTACATCAAACTTGGCACACATGCTAATTTCAACATGCTCTATCATGTAATGAACTTCATTTTAGAATTAGAGTAATTCTGATAAACTAGGTTCCAGTCCCCTGCTCGTTTTGTTACCGGCCAATTGCGCGATGGACCGAAACTAAACTTGACATTGATTGGCTGGTTTTTACAAAATATTTTTCACAGCCAATAGAAAAGCTATGCAAACACAAAACCAAAGCAATCACCAAATTACTTTCAAGACGCTCAATCGAAAACTGCTACAAGTACACAACACAACAACCCACATAGAACACACGCTCTGATTTGCTAAAACTGATATTCATATAAAAGGACATGGAAATCGTACAATAACATTGACCAACAGGTGTACCGGACCTAATGTACAAAACATAGTAAGAAAGAGTACCTAGAGAATGTTACCCATTTAAAGGAGAACTGAAACCTAAAATCAACTTTAGCTCAATGAGTAGATCAAAACATGAAAAGACTCATACCAAAATTAATTTCACTGTGTTTTGCGTCAAAGGAAAGAAAATCTGCAAATCTTCCTCCCAACCGCCGCTAAGTACAGACGGCTCAATTCCTGTAATCTGTGATGTACGATACGGGGAATAAATTAGCTTTGTCATGTTGTTTTCGGCTTTGAATAGACCCTTTGCACGTGACGTCATAGCCACCATGTTGGTGTACAGTTAACAATAGATTGTTCGTTAGCTTATTTTGTTAGGTACACCAACATGGCCGCCATGCCCTTTGTCATTTGAATCTCTGGGGTTGAGTGAAAACCATCTATAGATGGACTAACGACTCACAATTGCGCACTATAGAGGTTTTGCATCATCACGTGACTTCCTGAAGGTGTGGTTGTTGCCCTTTGTATGCATGACGTACGATACGGGGGGAAAAGCACTGAATTGGGCCGCCACACAAACTAGCTTTATCAGCGGAGAATCGGCTATTTTTCGACCTTCAAAACATATTTCATCATTTTAGACGTCCACCACAAAGAAATAAAATAGCAGAACTTATTTCTCTTGATTACAAGTTTGTATAGTCATCGGATTGATTTAGGGTTTAGTTCTCCTTTAATGGTAGAGGGTTAGAGAAACTTTTTTTTTGCCTACTCGTACGTCTGCCACACTTTACAGAGAACAGATAGTACATTAGTTAGCAACACGTCAATGATTGGCAATTGTTTCTAGCTGCAGCGAACGCGAAATCTGACACCTTTACCGTGCGACTACTGTAACTAGGACCACACAGACAATGAGAACCAATCGCACTGCAGGAGGGAAGAAGGCATCCCACTTACATTTGAAGACCTCGCTGGAAAAACGACCTAAGTAGTATGTTTGCCCAATTTTGTTTTTATTTCTCAGTACAGAGTTTCAGTTTACTTAATTCTGTTTTGGCCCTCTTTTTGGTTTTTTCAAGTCTTTCAATAAGGTCCGTTCGTAATTTTGTTTGTTTATTTGGCCTAGCATTGCCGTATTGATTTTTCAAATTTGAATGCAGTAGCCAATTCACTCATCAAAAAATCGCTTCACTTCACAAAGAAACGTTGTTAAGTACTTAGGTACACTTTCACTTATTTTGATTGCAAAGCGGAGTTGTTGCACGGCCGACCGAGTTTCAGCCCTTTGCATTTCGAAAATATAATCATTCCGAAATCCTCGCGAGCTACCGCCGTAGCTAACACGGATATAACCCGATTCCCTTCGGATTACTTACGGACTCAACACGGAGCGAAAATAATTGTGGGTACACATCCCCAGGCGAAGCACAAACCAGGCCCGACACGACTATCTTTGGAAAGCTCAGACCATGAAAGTTACCGAAATGGCCTTCTTAGCTCCAAAATATTAACAGTATGCGGAGCGATTATAGAATACCCCGCCACTTTTTGAAGCTACATGTATGTTATTACTCGGGCCAGGCCTTTGGCCGGCACGAGTCTTAAATCGCAAATGTTTTTTTTTTTCCGGCGTCGAACTTTTTCGCCGTTAACCAATCAGATAGCACCTTCTTTGGAAGTTCTTTTCGCCACCGTACCAATGAGATTGCACTGTGCTGGTCACGTGAACAGTAGACAACATATTTCCAGGTTTTTCAAGATGGCGGCGAATGGGAGTTTTGACTTAGCGAAACCTTTATATCAGCTGTTTTTTTCTGAAAACCAAAGGTTCCTTCAAGTGCAATACCAAGATTTTTGTCTTTTCTAAAGCTGAGAGGTGTTTTACGGGCTTTGGACGGGAATTTATCACACATTATGCGACACGCTTTAAGATACACTCGTGTCGCGATCAGCACTGACTATGAAACCCTGACTATAAGTATGATCACTATGAAGACAACAGCTTGTAAATGTAAGTAGCCGCTAATCTGAACATGATAACCTTTATACCAATTGACTGTCGTTGTGTTGTTATTTATTGTTATTAACCTCTCGAAAGTATATTAGAAATGACCCGATTTCTCAGTTCTCTGACTGACAAGGGCCTTTTAATATAGTATATGCACATGTATTAAAATGTTTATAAATTCGGGAACGAAAATCTAGCATGCAGTGAGTGAGTATAAACTGAGTAAGCAATCCGAAATGAAGATTTTTTCAAACGAACGATAAATGACTGATGTGGAAATCGCATATTTATCTGTGGCGTGTTATTGATCCACTGGTAAAAAAACAATCTTTCCTAAACACAAGACCAAGGGACAGTTACCACCTAACACAATTATCGACTTTTTATTTTGTTCTATTTCCCGGGTCTATTTACATCTGGCCTGTACCTCTTTGTATTTGATTATCATCTCTTGGTTCAGGCATTCTACAGTGTATTTAATGATTTTTTTTTAGAACTGACATTATAATGATATTATGAATAGAGTAGTGTATTTATCATTATTGCAAGTTTATAAAATAAAATAAATTTGGTCCAGAACTGAGAGAGTATACTTAAATGCAAGTAGCACTCTTTCTTTGGTACCACTCTTTCTTTTGTTACCATTATATATCCATGCAAGCTAGATCTTGTTCAGTGTTTTCCATCTGAGGTCAGGTACCTTGAGGACCTACCTTCTCATCATTGTATTTCTTATTATGCCTTATTACTGGTATACATTTCCATCATCTTATGAGAAAATAAATGTTTCTTGCCATCACCACTTTCACTCGGTCATGATCAGGAGTATGAGTACTTTTAAGAATTATTTGGGAATGAAAATTAATCTTGCTGCAACCCCAATGATAGAAAAAAATGAGTGGACATTGCATGTTTCTTTGTGGCCTGCCATTATAAGTTTCAGTCTCCTTCAAGGTGTAGCAAATTAGCACTAGCACAGTGGCAGCTCACTAATACTAGAAAATGGTGTTCTGTAGTATACAACCTCAATCCAAAATACTGTATTGAGAATTTAGCCTGAATTTCAGCCGTCTCCACTGGTTTGTTATTGAGAATTACAAATAGATGACTTTATTTCACATGTAGAACGACATTACGTAACTATTCACAATGAATAGCAACATTATGTGGAATTTGTTGTTCTAAATTGCTTGATTTCTCATAGTCGTACTGCACCTGATATAATGCATCAAATTTGAGTGACTCAATATTGTGCAGACTACTCAAATAACCATTGCACTTCAATCAACAACACCCATACCAAGTTTTTTTTATAATTCTAATGACCCTCAAGGAACAATAATATTGAAAAGAAAGTAATATTAAACTACAGAATTGAAGGAAATTGTGGCTGAAATCTACATGCACAGAATGTATGATGTGTGTGTATTATGGCTCTATCATTTCCAACCACCACCCCCCCCCCCCCCCCCCCCCAGCATACCATAACCCTAACCCCCTCCCCCGCAATACGTGGGGCATTTGCATATTGACATTTGACAGACAAGAGCATCAGTAGAGAACCAATTCTCTGGCTACTCTAGCACAAACCATGTTGACACAAAATTATGCTAGAATTCCATGCAGTACATGCTATAGATGGCCCGAGTTAAGGCCACTCAGGGCCTCTTGTTTAGTTAGTACTACCGTGGTACCGCAGTCGCGATAGCTTTTTTAGAACGAAGGATATAGAACTAAGTGGCAACGCAGTCCCGCAGTCCAATAGTCGACGCATAAATATAAATATATGTAAGACGTTGAACTAAGTGGCAACGCAGTCCCGCAGTCCCATAGTCCGCAGTCGCGATAGCTTTTTTAGAACGAAGGATATAGAACTAAGTGGCAACACAGTCCCGCAGTCCAATAGTCGACGCATAAATATAAATATATGTAAGACGTTGAACTAAGTGGCAACGCAGTCCCGCAGTCCCATAGGCCGCAGTCGCGATAGCTTTTTTAGAACGAAGGATATAGAACTAAGTGGCAACGCAGTCCCGCAGTCCCATAGTCGACGCATGAATATTAATAAAGCTGACTGCGGGACCGCGGTAGCACTGAATACACCATCTAGCTGGAGTGGCGGGGTATTCTATAGTTTAGCCCAGTATGTTTGCCTGAAGACGCGACTCTGTGTAAATCTCCAGCGATAACGAACCACCTTTTCATCAAACAATTCGTCGTTCAACCATGAGTTAAGCCAGCGACTTAATGATGTCCAACGGCACGTTACACACAGAGTTGCTTTTTCAAAACGTTACCGTCTTTCCGACAAGATTCTCCACTGTACCAACCATCCCTCCAGCTTGGTGTTCAATAGTCTGTTCGAGGTCCAATGTGTAAGCTGTAAGCTATTTCCCACCTAAACATACAGCAAATGAGCGCGCACGATAATGTCGTTTCTAGATCCCCCCCCCCCCTCCCCAATATAGAATAACAAAACAAAAATAAATATTTTCGCTGTAGAAATGGCTCGATGGTTGCATTTCAATAATCTCTTAGAATGCTAGACGAAAAATAATTTGTTTTTAGTCAGTTTACTTATAAGTGCCTATAAAACATACTACTTAAGTCGTTTTTTTTTTCAGCAAAGTCTTCAATTATATGTATAGGATAGGATTTGTAAGTTGGAAGCTTTATTTTCGTTTTGCAATGTGTTTAGTTCTCGTTGTCTAAGTGGCCCCAATTACAGTAGTCGCATGCTCAACCTGAGTCAGTAGTGTGATCATACATCATGTACTTACCATCACAGGACCATCACTTCCAAAACTTGATGACTTCTTCCTCGCCACATATTCTCTTAAACTTGCCTGCTGTAGCTGTCGCTCCACTGCAACATTAAGAGTCAAATTTATGAGAAATCATTGACAAGTTTATGATAAAATATTTTTATGACATTATTTTTAGACTTCCCCTATCCTGGGCCGGGTGAAATAACAAAGTACATCTGCTCTCTGGTTATGTACACACCATCTCTTCCATATGGGACCTGTTTTTCTGCTCTGCTCTCTTATTGCATACACTCTCTCTTCGATGTGGGACATGTTTTTGTGAGAAACTACAGTAATTCATCAGTAGGAGAAATCAAAGCTTAAAATTTTATGTGGTGCATATCATAAGTACTTTACAATACTCGTATATCTGATACAACATCACCACTCATATCGTAAATAGTAGTTATTCTGGAATAAGATCAATCAAACACACATCCATTTCCTAAGTATCAGGTACTTACAACCCTGCCTCTTCTTTTCCAACTCCAAACAGTGAACCCTCAAACTGCGACACCTGTCATCTAGCTCCTCACATTCCTGCTGCTTCTTCTCTGTTGCCGATTCCACTACTTGTTGTTGCACACCCTTACTAATCTCGACAGCCCCTTGTGGCTTATCGCCATCCAGTACCTTTACTGTAACCTTTATGGGTTCCTTTTCTCTCATTATCTCTTTTGTCACAGGTTTTTCCCTCTCAATTGCGAATTCTAAGTTCCCCACAACTTTTGAGAGTTCCTCATCAAGGTCATCCTCATTAGATTCAATGGATTCAAGGCTTTCAGAACTACGTGAACCTGAACAGAATAGGAATACAAGATTGAAATTGGGAATTGTTTGTAGGAATACAAAAAAACAGTGACAAATGAAGGGATTTAAGTGCTAGAAACTTAATAAACATTACATTTAAAGTGCCTATGGAATGAAAATATTGATCCCGTTTTTATTTTATTTTATTAATTATAGACTTCCCTTAGCCATTTTGTGCAATTAAAAATCAATTTGGACAGCACAAACATAATTTTATTTCGTATCGAAATCAGGCGGAATTGCCAAAATCTGGCGACAATTTGTACGCTGTTAAAGATATGCTAATCACATGCGTGAGGTCACTAGGTTTGCGCATTTATATTCACAAAGCCGGTTGCAAGGATTCTATTTAAAAAATATGGCCATCTTCAATGTTTCTCAAAGTATTACATATTTCAAATGAAAACTGGCCAAAAAATGCACTTATTTTGTAGTATTTATGGAGATGAATATAAATGAGTACACCTTGTGACGTCACGCATGTGATTACCATATCTTTAACGGCATAAAAATTGTCGCCAGATTTTGGCAATTCCGCCTGACTTCGATACGAAAAAAAATATGTTCGCTCTCTCCATATTGATTTTTATTTGCACAAAAAGAGAAACCTAGAATTTAATAAAATAAAAATGGGATCCATTTTTTCATTTCATTGGCACTTTAAGCACATCCACGAGGTGGCTCTTTGTAGGCCTACAATAAATTATTTATCATCAGCCTTATCCAAGAAGACATTCGAAGGTCTGCCCATTTGCAGGCTAGCTCTTTGGGAACAAGAATAATGCAGCACATATAGCCTCCTACTCAGTTATTTTAAGACCCTACACAACATAAATTGTAAGTGTTGGTCTGGCCAGGGTGTGAACCTCCCATGCAAAAGACCAGTGCTTCACCACTGAGCTAACCAAGATGTGGTACAGTTCTCAATTTCTTCTGGTTGTTTAAAGAATGCCTATCAGGATTAATGCTTTGCGAGCCCGTGTTTACATTTGAACAATAGGAAACCGTTACAATCGCCATTTTCGTACAGTACGAAAATGGCGATTGTAACGGTTTTCTATTATTCAAATTAATGTAAACATGGCTCACAAAGCATTAATCCTGATTGGCATTCTTTAATGTACATCCTTTGCTCTGACGAATGCCTAGCACTGAAACGTCAGCTGCTACTTGCTTCCCATGGCGGTTAGCATACCTTAATCAACTGTAGATGATTATACCAGTGTTTAATATACAATACAAACCAGGGCTCGAAATTAAGAAAAAAAAGGAGGCGTAATTTTACGCCCAGCTTAAAAAAATTAGGCGTAATTCTCCAAAATTTAGGCGTAAATAATTGTGCATTAGTAGCTGAAATTTGTATGTCATAGGAAAAGGGTAAAATTTGTGTTTTTTTTATGTTGCAAATCATTTGCTTTTTTTGTAATAAACATTCGACTTTAAACTCATTGAGTTCAATATCGCTTTTTTAAACAAGACAGAGAAAGACAAAGGCGTGGCAGCCTTTTTTCCATGCGATCACGCAAAGTTTCGCAGGAAGCCATGCAAGTGTTTAAGTGTAACGTACATGTCTAAGCTGAGCTAGGCTGTTAAAACAGATCTCGGCATAATTTTACGCCTAAGTGGAAAACGTTAGGCGTAAAACGAAAAAATCTAGGCGTATTTATGCCCGTATCGGGCGCAATTTCGAGCCCTGCAAACTGACTGGTGCTTTACCACAGAACTAACCAAAATGTGATACATAACTGTTCTCAATTTCTTCTGGTTGTTTATTATATACAGTACAAATGTAGAGATTCTGCTAGCCTCTCCTATCAGCCGGTCAGCCGGTATTCTGCATCTGTACAAAAAGTATTTTTGGTACACTCTACAGTCTGAGCAACATGAATAAAACAGCAGTCTTTTTTTCAGTACAGTAAATTCCAGTATACCATGTATGTCAGCAGATTCTCTGAAACATTTGCATAAACATAATAATAATGATATAATAATAATAATGACTTTATTTCACGAGGGTAGTACAATAGTGACAAACACTAATAAACTTGTGGCCCTCCTAAAAGACTATACATGATATAAATTCTAAAAATATGACTATCTAAAATATAAATAACAATAAAAATCTAAGGTATGATACACAAAATGGGGTAACAAACTACTTAGCAATAAATAGATTTCAATCAAAAATACTAATTGCAAATACAATAAAACTATCAAGACTTCAAAAACTGTATAAAATTATAACAAGCTAGGGGATAAAATGAGGCAATAACCTTTAATTGTTCTTCTAGGCAGTTATCCCTGTCTGTGAGTGCATTTCTAAAAGTTCTTAAAGTCACTTTCTTCATTCTAAGTTCAATAGATAAATGTGACCCTCCATGCGAAAACCCGGCTTAATGAAACTGGCGTTTGAATGGATTTCAACGCATTCTCAATGCATTCTCAATGCATTGCAATGCATCGGAAATGTTTCTCAACGCGTTGTCAACTTTTCACAACGATCTGAAATAACGTTGAAATGCTTTCCTAAAGTCCTGGAACGCTTTGTCAACGTTTCACAACGATCTGATAGAACATTGAAACGCATTCGTAATGTTTGAGAATGCTTTGTCAACTTTCCACAACGATCCGATAAAACATTGAAACGCATTTGTAATGTTTGAGAACGCTTTGTCAACTTTTCACAACGATCTGATAGAACATTGAAACGCATTCGTAATGTATGAGAACGCTTTGTCAACTTTTCACAACGATCCGATAAAACGTTAAATTTTGACATCGTGTTGTGACCTTTTCAAAACGATTCCAGTCTAAATTACTTAGCGCCTCGAGGAAACGTAGATAAATCATCCATATATCATTTTAAAGCTTATAAAATTGGCTACAAGAATAAATAAAACGTTGTGAGTTCTTTGAAAATCTCGAATTATCCGCCATCCCGTTTCTCCGATCTAGTGAGATGGCTTTCAGAAGCTTTAAAATCTGTTTGCTTTGTCGCATTTCAGTGGAATCATATTACAAAACCGTGTCGGGGAATCTTAGTTCAAAAGTTATCATGCTCAAATGGCGAAAACATAATCCGAGTAGATATGCGGGAAACGCCGTCAAGAGCTCTCTTTTTATAATTTCCCAATTTCCCGACACCGTTTGCAGCTGAGATATCAATTGACATTTTGTGAAAATTTCACACACATCGAATAACTTCCTCTTGAGTAAGAGCTTTTTTAAAACTCTATTTTGGTTGAAAATCGAAAGCGTAGAAAATAGCACTTCAAAAAATCGAGCCGTCTGTCGTGCGTGAATCTAAATCCCCGCCTCTTTGGCCAATCATTTCTCATCACAGTTCAACTATCTGTCAAAATTTTCCGCCGTTGTTGATTTCTGATCAAAGCTTACACGCCGCAGCGAGAAAATGTTTATAGTTTTGTGTGACTTGAAAAAATACCTCGAGGGACAAAGCGAAGGTGAACACCTAGTGACGCCTTGAATGCCAGCATAGTTACAGGAGACAGCGATTTGCAATGTTTACTATTAAAATAAAATACTCTCGAGTTCTTTCTATTAATTTAAATCCGTTTTCAAAGGTGCGGAAGTCACGTCTTTCAAATTGCCGCGGTGCATAATAATGTGTGAAGTTTTCCGCGAACTCATTTGAATATCCGATTAGCTTCGCGTAATGTTTGCCGCTTTGAAAATTCGCTATAGACAAATTAAATGTTCTGGATGATTTTGATTTTGCTTCGTGAACAGTTTGCATGTTCTACAAAAAGTGCTGGAGTCTCTCAAATCTCTCAGATGTGAAGTTTTGGATTTGTTGATAATATTATAATTTGCCACGTGCCGCATGCCGTGACTCGTGAGATTGCACAAACAACTTCTTTTATAGCTTTATACCCAAAGTATTCTGGATATGTGACCACTTCTTGAATCTGAATATTTCTCCAGGATTCGTTGAATTTTAGTCTTTCAATAAGCACACTCGAACCAATCAAACTTCACAAAATGTGACCTTTACGGAAGCACAATATTAATTAAACACAAACTGGATTAAGGAATGTTACGAGAAGAAAACAACATAAAGAAGTTATCAGGGCTCATTTTTGGATATCTCACGCGAAGAGCCCGTGTACAAGCCGCACACAGACTTTAGGGAGAAAAAAAAACACTCTTAGTCCAAATGAAATTGGAAAAACCCTGCGGCTTATAGGCGGTCTTTTACGGTATGCTAATTACACGCCATATGTCAATCATAAACGAGACGAAGACAAGGGAGAACGAACAAAACGCCAGTGTTTGAAGCAAAGATAACTTTATTACTACAAAATAGTCCTACTACCATTTGCAAGCTACCGTTAAGCGTGAACCTTTTTCCGCGTTCGTTTATGTTTGAAACTAGACGTCTGGCGTCCCAAACCTTTGCAATTCGTCGGCAAACTAATTAGTTTCAACCTTGATGTTTAAAACCTTTGATATGTCTTCTACCGTCGTGCAACTCAGATTATGCCAATTAAGAGACAGTTGTTGTCTTGCATCTCTCACATAATCTGAGTTCGCACGACGTAGAAGACATATCAAAAGGTTTCTAAACATAAAGGTCTGACCAACTAATTCAGTATGCCGACGAATGCAAAGGTTTGGACGCCGACGTATAGTTTCAAACATAAACGAACGCGGAAAAAGGTTCACGCTTAACGGTTTGCAAATGGTAGTAATTACGCCGTGAAAAGTCGACATGTCAGTATTACTTGACTGTATAAGAATATCAGAGAAGTTTCTACATTGCCCTTTTGTGATACGAATGCTTAATTCTGGACTGCTTGCCAGTTCGATTATCTTATCAAAACGATTGCCGAATGAGCGCCAGTGGTGTACGTACGTTGCCAAATTTAATGTCATACAAGTACGAAAAATGAACGCCAACGATTTGGAAATGATTTGGAACGGTTGACAAATGATTTACAATGCTTATCGAATGAATGGCAACGATTTGGTAATGATTTGGAATGCTTGCCAAATGTTCCACAACGCTTACCGAATAAACGCCAACGATTTGAAAATGATTTGAAATGGTTGCCAAATGTTTTACAACGCTTATCGAATAAATGCCAACGGTTTTGAAATGATTTGGAATGGAGTACATATTCATTGTAATGTTTTAGAACGTTTTATGAACTCGTTGGTAACGATATCCAACGCACTGGGAATGTTATGAAATGCATTCCCAACGGTCAAAAATGCATTAAAATGGAAAACTGACATCTCGCTGATTTACTTAAGCCGGGTTTTCGCATGGAGGGTCACAAATTGTTCCATAATTGACAAGTAGAAAAAATAAACAATACAATGTAACTATTTACCATGTTCAGATGTCTGTGACTCCACTTCATCCAGTTCATCAATCTTATTAGCTGAGGCCTGCATAAGCTTCTTGTTTAACTCGGCAATAACACTTTGTAACTCTGTTAACTGTTCCTCGCTCTGTTGCAACTGGGACAGCAATCGTTCCTCATAATCTCGGATTAGTTCCGTACGCTCAGCATTTGTTCTGTTGAGTGAAGCCTGTAAAGTGTCCCTTTCATCGTTAACCTGCTGTATTTTGCAGGATAGTTCGACTATTTCACTTTTTAGGGCTGCTAATGCCGCAAGATGAAGCTGCAACAAGAACAAGAATTTTGATAGTTATCAGCTCTTGAAACCTACATGTACATGTACATGTATTATACAGGTTGGTGTAATCTTAGTTGTAGTCCTTCAAGAGACCTTGGCACTTTTTGGGGGGGGGGGGGGGGTGGGGACATTGTACACACACACTCTATGATAATAATTATCATGATTCTACAATGAACTGAAGATTGAAAGAGGTTCATTTGAACAGCCATTTACTCAGGCAGATGTTTAATGAAGTACACTTTCTCACAAACTGTAAACTAGGCTAGCTTATCAACATCTTAAGGCACCCCTTCTTCACTTTCATGGCACTTATAAACCCTTCAAATTCAACTGCTAATCAAATAAGCAAATACACAATTGATTGCTTCATGGAGCAAAGAACATTTGGTGCCAGTTTTTCACCATCATCCTGTTAAAAAAATAATCTTTAAATTGCTGTAAGCAATTCTGCCCATGTGGTGCTATAATGCTAAATAATGTAATCTGTATGTATCTGGATCTAAAACTTGTCAATAGATGCCTACCAATAGGATATACACATGTAAGTTGTTATGAACACTACATTGTATTTAGAGTATTACAAACAGCACAGCAATGCTGCAAAGCTTCAGCAGAATCTTTAAATGCCTCATCTGCCCTTTTCCTGATTGGTATTCTGATGAATCAGGTGGTTGGATGAACAAGGAAATGGGCAAGCTAACCACATGACACACCCATCCTTTTCATTACCAGCTGTACCATACCACCTGTGCATTTAACCAACATATAAGGAAGCATATTGTGTGGTATTTCCTGTCAGTTAACCTTATTTATACATGTATGCAAAATTCCATATTAATACAGAAAAACGAAGCAGTGGTAAAAAAATGAACCACAAGTACCATGTACGTGTATGTACATATATGTAATGTACTGCAGAAAACTGTCTAAATTTTAATTAAAATTCTCCATTATGAATACATTTTAACTTTGAGTAATATAAAATTAATGTTCTCATACAGACTGATCAACAGATAATAATTTATATACAGTATACATGTACCTTACACAGACACAAGGCAATAGTGAAAATGTTAATCTGCTATTTCAGAATTTCTTTAATAAGTCTGCATAACTGTAAGTATAATCAATGACATCATCCGCATACTTCTCATATATCAATCAGGACTTCGAATGTATGTTTTAAAATGTTGCTTAACAGTTGCCTCTGCTGCATCTTGGAAAGTCTGAATTATCTACAGCCATCTTTTATTCAAGAAATCATGAGTTAAACATTTGCGACTTGTTTGCTTTTCCACGATTGACGTCACTAGTGAATTGCATTCCAACCACTCAATTATTTTATCTTGCATCACCTACTAATTAAAATTAGCACCACTTTTAAGCTCACTTTAAGCTCATTTATTTGGTAGCGTCTATTGTTTATTTACCAGAACATTCACTCAAAGTTAAAAATTGTTCATAAAATTAAGATACATGTACAGTCATGTACAGACAGTTTTATGCATTATTAGTACACATATCGCTGTATATGGTATACAAATTGTTCACCCATGCATGTACTTGTGGTTTCAATTTTTACCACAATAGAACTTTATTTTTCTCTGTGAACATTGTTCTCAAAAACAAACTCAAAAGTAATCTAATCAATTTATATTTTCCATACTAACTACATTTCCACTGGAGTGTATTAAATTTTACATGTTTGGCTATATATTATGAATCTGACTTATTATTTTCGTTTTTGTGAGTTAAATGCTGTTTGTGTGTTTACCTGGCTGTACTTTTTTTATTATCATAAGTTTCAATTTCAATTAAATTTAAACATTAAATCATGATGCCATTCTCCATCTGATGCCCATAATTTGTATGTAATGTTCTACATGTATCATGTAAGTGCCACCTAACTATATTAGTTTTTTAGTTATTTCAGTTGGCCAGTACCTCATTTCCTGTAAAATTAAGTTTCTCCCCATGATTCTGTATTGTATTTGTCAGGTACAAAATAAGCTCATTGTTGTTGTTCTAACTATTTTTTGGCTTTGTGTGGTAAAGTACAGGTTTATGTTTAAAACAGTGTGCTTTTAAAAGTAAAGCATTAGGTTAGAACTGCTTTGTGCTGTCACGTATAAGCATTACCATCAAATAATAAATTTTTCCTCAGTTTCATGTCCTGGTGTATGACATACATTTGTACATGTATATGTTGTAGGTTGTTTCTAATTGAAGGGGTCCGTGCAAGAACAACGTAAGTGACTTTTGATCAAGTTCTAAATTCTCTCTTAGAAAACAAAGAATATCAAGAAGAATTTGGAATTTGATCAGAAGCCACTTACGTTGTTCTTGCATGGACCCCTTCAATTTCAGGTTGTTTTTAAAACAACCTAGGTTGTTTCTCATTTTTGGTCATTAATTTTTTTAAACAATATAGGTTATTTTGAAACAACCTAGGTCATTTTCATTTTTAAAAATTAGCCAGGTCATTTCGACATTTTTAGAGTCTTTTAAATGTTGGATTAAGCATAATTTACATTTGTCTGTTATTTAGTAACTTAAACCTAAAACCCAAAATTATTGATTGTAGCTCTTAAAATACCCAAAGTGAGCAGCCCTTGTTAACGGTTAGGTTTTTTTTTTAATGCAGGGTTAGGTTTTGGATTAATTAGTTCACAGGACCAATGAAGAAGCATTATACTTGTCTGTTGTTTAGTGACTTAGCTCAAAACACCCAAAATTATTGACTTCAAAGTAAGTGAGCAGCCCTTGTTGACGGTTAGGTGTTTTTTTTATGCAGGGTTAGGTTTTGGATTAATTAGTTCACAGGACCATCGAAGAAGCATTATACTTGTCTGTTAGTGACTTAGCTCTAAACACCCAAAATTAGTGAGAATTGGTTACTGTTAGGGTTACTTAAATGTTGGGCTAGGGTTTGGATTAGTTCGCAGGACCATTAATTCGATTTTAATATAATAGTGTTAGGAATGAGTTTGCTTGGAGTGGGGTGTTAACTGGCTTTAATAAATCTGTTTGTTATTGGCACGTTCTGCATGGAAACTGGAAAGTGAAAACATAACTGTTAATAACGTTTTGAGTTATTTCTGTGTAAGTTCTCAATCATTTATCCATTTTTATGTCTTTTCACATTCTCTGAGGAATTCTTTTATTAGAGAACAAGACAATATAATACAGTGTTTCTTTGATCCACTTCAATTTTTTCTAGACACAGTGGTCAGTGTTTTATTCCATTGGAAAAACTGAGTCTAACGAGTACGAGCCAGCTTAACTCCAAGATCCTCTGCACTCGTTACTTTAACCCTAGATACATTGTACAATGTTAGAGGTGATGCGCTTTCTTTTGTCTTTATTTTAGGTCAGTGATTACTCTAAGTCGGTTCGGTTGACACAGCTTGTTTCGAAGTACGAGTGGAGCCGTAATAAAGTCAAGAAACAAGTATTTTTCTGGATTTAGCTTCCTTACTTCCCTTGATTTGCTGCAGCTTTCATAAAAGAACGCAGAGTCAACACAAACTTCATCTGTGTTACAGTTATGTCGTCCATACAATGTTTTCGAAAGATGTTTTAAAGTCCGATTTTGTTAGTAGTACGCATGCGCACATAACGAGAGGTACTGGGTTCGACGATTAGTCACTTGGAGAATAAATGATGTGTTCAAATTAACAAGCGCTTTCATGGCGCAGTGCGATAATCCACTGGATTAATATCTACCAGGCGCTCCTCGTGATTCGGCCAAGTTAAGCCCGACCGGGCAAGGTTAGTAAGTGGATGGGTGACTGTCAAGGTAAGTGGTACAGTACAGTAAGGTGTGTCAGGGGGGACAAGGAGAAAATTGAGAGGTAGTGGGAAGGGAGGGGAAGGAAGTAGAGGGGAGGGGTGGTTTGGCAAAAAGTATTTTGTAGGGGAGGGGTGGGTGATTTTTTTTCTTTTTAAATTCCCCCCAAAAAAAACTAAACTCCTTTTTTTTAATGAATCCCAAAAAAAATAAAAAATCCCTTTTTAGAATCATTGATATTCCAACCTAGGTTGTTTCTAACCTAGGTCGTTTTAAAAACAACCTGAATTGAGAAACAACCTACAACATATACATCAAAAGCATGTGCAAGAATCACATCATACAAATCACTTCAAATTAGTAATACTTTCTGTGATCTCTGGGTCAGCCTGACTCCCTAATTGAACCTTAATTCTGAAATGTCCATCTTGTAATCATGCAGTCTAAAACACAGTAAACAAAAACTTGGCAAGGGATAGACAAAAGTTGCTTGTAAAATAAGCCATCCCAAGGAAAAATATTACCCAAATATATGATTTAACCAAAGTAACAAAGAGCGAGCTAAGGCACTTACGTACGTTCTGATGTGTGTGCGTGCGTGCATTTACTCACTTACGACAACAAAAGAATATAGAGATGAATTTAAGACTTGAGCTTGCCACAATAAGCAGTAATACTGTCAAACTACATGTATAAGCAATGATACTACTGGGTCATTATCTGTCTATGGGTCCATTGCATATACATTGTAACAACATTTAATTAACTAATTTTTACCTAGTCCAAGAGCTAAACTATTAACTTGTTTTCTCAAGAACTCACTTTTTTTATCTATCAGGTAATAAAGTTCACAGTCAGGTCTAGACAAATTTGGCATATTTCATAGGGATAAAAGAAAAGTCAATAATTATTTGTATAGGTCATCTTAGTGGGAGATGCTGCTTTTGTTTCCTGCACCAGCATTTTTAAAGTGTAATTAAACCTCAGGGACAATAGTGACTACAATAAAAGTGACAGGAATTCACATACTAATAATAGCACGAAACATTAAGAGCATAATTATTCAACAGCAACAATAATTTATTTACAGTATGAGTAAGACACATTTTGTGTAGATCAGTGATTTGATTCACACAAATCCATTACATGTACAATGTATATGTCACCAAATAACATAAGACATTGTAAGTTGATTTCTCCAAAAGAAGTATTCATAAAATGAACCATCAATTGCTTAGCCTTAGGACTACTCAAAAACACAAATAAAAAACTCCAGTGATTAAAACAATACAGAGTGTGACCATTTAAGGAAAAACAAGATGTCTTGATCAGAAATTTTGCTGCTGATATACACATTTGTACACTAATTGTATAAATTTTTCAATTTGCAATTCCTATACGAAGACCCTAATGCACAGTAATTTTAAGCTTCATTCTATTCAAAGGCCAAAGCAATTATAAGAGGTCAAAACAATCAAAATTGATTTTTAGTGAACTGTCATGCACTTACCCGATGAAGACGCAAAATATAAACCTTTGAATAGTCAGGTAGAAGTTTATACCGTGAATGGGACGACCCACACATGACAGCAAACTGGCCTTCC
The DNA here is from genome assembly GCA_030867875.1 of Actinernus sp. WN-2022. Taxonomy (NCBI): domain Eukaryota; kingdom Metazoa; phylum Cnidaria; class Anthozoa; order Actiniaria; family Actinernidae; genus Actinernus; species Actinernus sp. WN-2022. The sequence goes on along the minus strand of JAOWCC010001501.1, from coordinate 63,461,282 downwards.
ATGTATACATGTATATGTACACTAGCTTAGATACATTTATACATTAAAACATCACAGTATCTTATATGTAATAACAGAAAATCAAAATGAAGTATTGCTCCAGGCTATATGAGGGTAAAAAGCTTTTGTTTAGAGTTCAAAGCGTCAAGAATTTGTTATAAGCTCAATAATCACGACTATAGCTTTCAAAAATCTGGGATTTCGTTTGCACCAAGTCTGTTCTTGTATCTGTGACACAATAGAACCCCCACCGTGAGATGTCTAACACATTTTAAACATCTTTCATTGGTCTGTAAAATATTATAGATCTACATTTGACAGCTCCTATCCAAAATTGGATTATAAGTCTGTTGTAGTTATTTTGCTCTAAATTTTAAATATAATTTCATGATTTTGTTAACCTCAAGGCAATAAAAACAAATTGCAAAAATTTTACCATTATCACTTATTGTTAGCTTTCACTGGTCTGTAATAGAGGATTACAGATTCAGATTTGGCAGCTACTACCCAAAATTGTATTAGACATCTGTTGTTGTTAATTTGCCACACATTTTGTACACTGATGATTTCATGATTTTGTTAATCTTAATCAGACATTCTGTCAAATACAAAATTAGATCAACTTTATTTATTATCAAAAAGGAATTTAAATTAAGAACAGCTATCAACTGAAGCCTTTTTTTTTTACAATGTAACACAATAACTACATTTAATTTGTACACAATTGTAATATAAGTAAGCTGATAAGAATCTTTTTAATAATAATTCAATTTATTAAATCAAACAAAAGCTCTAAACACAGGCTTTTCTTATTCCATTTCAAAAACTATGAAGACATATTATGTAGTTCTATTGTATTTTCTTTAGTCTGGATTAATTAGGATTAATCAGAATCAATATTTGTTGAACATCAAAGTTAAAAAATAAAATAATAATAAATACAGAAAGCTGGTAAGATGAAAGATTTAGTATTTTGGCAGGGGCTATTATTCTCTTTGTTTAGTACCATATTAAGACTTATCGTTATTCAATTTGCAATCCCATTTATCAAGTTTTTACATGCACATCATAATTTCATGAATATATTGTGTACAGTAGCATCATATCTGGCATGCACAACATGTTTAATGCAAAAAGAGAGGGCAGCCTCCCTCCCAGAGAAATATTGTTATTTAGGACAACATACTGTGCACAAAAAAACATAAAAGAACAGCTTCACTAACAAAGGCTTTAATCAACAATATTGTTTGAGGGGAAAAACTTGAGATCAGAAAACTTCTGCTTGTTTTCTATGCCAGACACAAAGCTAAAAAATAAATGGATAATTTTGCAATTTAAACCAAACTGGATTTAGCAGTCTGGACATTAGCTCCATGACACTATAGGGTACACGTACATGTACTGTATGTCCCACCATTTGGTTAGAATTTGGTTTTTAGACTACAATATTATTGTCTGTTTTGGATATTAAAAAAGGAAGGGAGTTGGAAGAACAGTCAACCAAGTATATTCAGTATGGTCTGTGTGACTAACTCTCAATTTGAAGACTCAAAAAAGGTGTGTTTAGCAAGAAGAATCCAAGAACTTTTCAGAATTATTATGTTCTAGCTGCACTTCGGTTAGCAGTTATGAAAAGTCTCACTTGTAAGCTGCATCATGATTTTAGCGAATTCTCTCCAAAACCAAATCATATCCCCCCAGATTATCTATAATAGCTTGAGGATGTCTACATGCACATGTACATGCATTCCAGTTCTAAGATATTAAATTAAATAAATTACAGTTCATAAACCTGACAAAAATACTGAAAACTCTAAGCTACATTAATTTTATAAACATGGAAGTCCTTCTCCGTCAGGTTTTGGCCGGTATCTTGAACTAAGGTAGACTGCTGACAAGGCAGAGGACAAGGCCAATGTTTTCATGAGTTTCAGAGCACATTTTTTTAACACAATGTATAACATTAATAATTTTTGTGGAAAAATGCTGTTTTATAAGTGGTAAACTACAGCATACACACAAGTCATGTACATAATTATACAATATACATAATTGTTTATACACTGTACATATACATTGTACATACATACATTGTGTATATATATTTTTACAACAACCACCAAATTTCTCGCAATCCGATTGGCTAGTATTTTCATATGCAATATTATTTGGACAGACAACAAAAGCTGACGTCATTTGTCAAGGAGTGCACGTGCGGCTTTCGTTTGAAGCTAAAAGTGTTTAATTGGTTGTAAAATTGACTATTTAGTTTGTTGTTGTTGTAAAAAAACAAATTGAAGTTAGTTTTTTATGTGTCTGTCCTAATATTGACAATGATTTTCGTCATAACATGGTCAAAATAGCTGTGTATCCACGAGGCATCTTGTTAAATACACATGTACACATACTTTTTAGAAAAACTCCCACATGGGTCCCCCATAAGATGTAATTTTGGGTAAAAAGGTGTGGCTTATCTACGGGTCTTTACGGTAATATTATTGAAACTGCGGTTGAGTGGCAAGAGCATGCTGATTTGGTTCTGAAGGTGTCAACAAAGTCCCCAGCTCGATCACTGGCTCAGCAATGTATTTTTTTCTTCTTTTTCCTTCTTTTTCTGTTTTACAAATCTTTTCCTTTTTAAAGTTTTTTTGACCTGCCTAATTTTCCTTAAATCTGCCATCTTATTCCTTGGTGTTCTCGTCCTTTTCTGGTATTGCAATAATTCTACCAGTAATGTTATTGAACCTATGGCTCTGTAGAGCCAGATACTGACTATCTCAGGGCACGACATGCATGTATAAGTGCTGTCCGATAGCCCAGGGAATAGTAGTTCGGCTTGTCAGGCTAGTGATTCCTATTCACAGGATGTACTTCAGTCTATTAAACCCAGGCAACAGAGCTGCTTTTTCTATTTTTTCTATTTTCATCATGCCCTGCATCTTATTCTATCCCAATTAATATTTAACAGAATTTGAATATTAACTCTTTCTTTTAATTTATCTGATGTGAAGACTACCAAAACAGATGAGAATAATTATTTTATCCAGTCATACTTCACACTATTATAAAATTCATCAATAATTCATTAGGATGACAACAAATCCAACCACAGCATAAGTCACACTGTATATCCCCATAAAATTATATGTACTTGTATAGTATCAGCTACACAATTGAACTAAGCTAATTAATAATCTGATACAGAACACTTAGTAACTTAGGTAGTATTCTGTACCTGATACAGAATTCTAACTAAATACACATTAGTATTCTGTAAATCTGCTACAGGATACTAATTGAGCTCGTTAGAATTCTGTTATCAGGTACAATTAAGAATACTAACTAGACTGGAGCACAAGTACAATGTATGAGGGAGGTCTCAACCAATCAGTGACGTCTGCTATCCATGGTACAGGGCTTTCTATTTCAAAAAGAACTGAAGTAGAATGGTTTGCTACATGTATATTAGCCATTTCAGAGTTGGGAAGGGGACTGGAACCAAGTGTTAAAAAATTAATCCGATTAAGAAATGAACACCATCACAAGAAAGCTCACACTAAAATTAATAGATTTACTGATTTTGAGGAAGATTGGTTTTGATAATAAAAATGTGGCAAGCTTTCAAAAATCGAAAAAATAAGAGAATGTAACTAGGCTTTTGGGGACAGCATCCCCCAAAAACATACACACTCCTATTTTTTTACGATTTTTGAAAGCTTGCTATTCGATTCATATTTATCCAAACAATCTCAAACTCAGTAAATCTACTAATTTTAGTGTGGTCTTTCTTAATCAGATTAAGTTTTGACACTTGGTTTCAGTCCCTTTTTCAACTCTGAAATGGCTAATACATGTAGGAGTAGTAATGATCGAAGGTGATTATGAAAAGATGAATTATTATTAATTTGATGTACATGTACCCTCACTAACAATAAAAACAGATATTGACAAGGGCTTCTACAGCCATTGATATCTATGGTTAATGACCAAAAAGGAAAGCCCTTTGGTACACCACGATGGTAAAACTCCTGTCTTGGTGCATACAGACCATTATGGGACCTGTTTTTGTGTATGCTGCCCTCAACCGTGACATAAACTATGGTGCAGCACAAATTTTCTAAGGTAGAATTTAGAACGTGATCAAGAATCACTTAATATGCCCTTTTTGTACACAGCCCTTCAATTTCACAAAAATATTATAAATATTATAATGTACATGTATAGTCTCATTGCACATACTGGTATATTGCACAATATTCGAGTCCAATCTGTATGGGATAAAATGGCTCACCTAACAGCTTGTAAATTAACCCATACAGATTGTCCACTCATACTGCACCTATTACTTAAAATACCTAATAAGTGTAACACCATAGAGTTCAAACAATTATGAACACTTAAGGTACTTTCGAATGACCGTATTCCACAATAACAATACACAGAATGATCACTACAAATCCCTTACATCAGATTTTTTTCACCACTGGAACACTATTAAAATGTATCCTGAATATCATCATATATCAGTTCAAAATGTGCCTGAACCAGTCATTTCCAGATACTATTCCATCTATAGATTCTTATTCTGGAATATCATTGATCAATAATTATTGAATGTGCCCTAAATCTATTATCCTATGCTATTCAAATAATGCAACTGGCTAATGCAGATTGCTTTAAAACCTATTTCAATGATAAAAAGCTGAGGTTTACGATGAGCAACATCTCTACATGTATGTACATGTATCTGCATATTTAGCCACAGATTGTGGCTACACTTGTAAAATTCTGGTCCATAGGAGGTCTGCTATAGGTAACACAGCAGAAGATCCAGGAAATCTTTAATTAACAATCATTAAGTTTTATTACTCAAAAATTTTGTGATAAACCCATCACACTGTCGGCACTTTAATTTGTACTGGGTAATATTAATATTACATGTATATAACCCAATATTAGAAGGCATATAACTACATGTATTCCAGCCAAAATTTGCTCAACGTATGGTAATATTCCTATACAATGTACATGTAGCAAGCTTATGGCCAACTAATTATATCCATAATAAATAATTAATGACCATTCCAATTGTCATGTATATCACAGTAAATTTTCAACTATGTGAGGGCCAACCGAAAGCCAAAGAAAATACTGAGTGGGTTAAGAATTCTGATAAATAGGAATAGAATGATAAGGTAATGGTTTGAATAAAAAATTATGTCAGGGCCTCTAGGCGTAAATTGACAATGTCAATATAGACTTGTTATGCGAGAATGGTAAGACTATAGTTATGATGAAAATGTGAAATACTTTTAGTGTTTACAATTTAAGGGTTTATTTTTTGGCAAAGAAAGAGATGGTAAATTTTGGTTATAAGAAAGCGGAAATACGTTTTTCCGTCAGGAAATGGACGGAATATCCAAAGACGAACGCCGAACGGTTCTCAGACAATGATTATTCTGTGTAAAAAGAACAAAGATCATACTCCAAAAAGAGATGCGATTCACACAACTACATAACCCTTGAAGTTTTATCAAAGGAATGCTTATATCATAATAACGAATAGATCTCTTTGATTATGGTCGGAATAAGATTCGATCTATTTTTGAGCACGATTTCTTTTATGTAAAACTTGTAACATTTTCAACAAGAGAATCTTTTGTTCTCCTTAATATAGAAATATTCCAATATACGTGTAAAGAGTACACATATATAGAGTTGAAACCTTGATCAGACAAAAACACACAAGCAAATCAACTGGCAAATCGGATGTTTTGACCTTACTTTTAACTTTAGCTACATTACATAGCGAGATTAAAATTAACCAAGAAAGTTTAACTGTAAAATATGGCTCAAAATAACCCAATGTTTACTATAAATTTTGACTACACGGCAATCCTGAGCTATATATTTAAATGCTTTCGCCTATTCAAAGGTTCGATCAATTCAAGATTGGGGTTAGATTTACTCAATAACTGAAATTTGACATTGGACACGTGTCTGGCTTTTCTTTACTGGGAAAATTTTCCCGAAGACCAAAACAAAAGGAATCAACTTTTTTTTACAAAAACAAACCGTAGCAGATAAATTACGATCTCATATGTGTTTTGCCCTTATATAAATCGACGAAGCTATAAAGACTAATTAGGTAGGATTCTTGAGGAGGTTTAACGAAGATATTTTTACTCTACGGAACTAGATTTTGCTGGAAGAAAAAGCTTTAAGGATATGCGGACAGAACGGAGCCTAATCAATATAGGTTAAACGTCTTCGGTTCTGACTCAAAGAAACCCCAAGCATTCCTAAAATCTAAAAGATGGGCGTTTGGATAATTCAAGATCAAATACCGGAAACCTATAAAAGATCAGTTTTAACGACGCGAAGTCGGGAGAAAAAGAACTTTAATTTCGCAGCTCATTTTGGCACGTCCGTACTCCGTAGATTGATCCTTAAACCACCAACTTTAGAAACCCACAAATGAATCTCTAACACCTTCTGACATTAATAATAATACATAGACTTACCGTATTTGCAAGTTCCAAGAAGTTAGAACTCCTAGATTGTCCCTTAGTGCCCGCCGCGGTCATGAGTTGTTGAAGCGCGGGTTCGCAATTTCCTAAGTCGTGAGTTCCACTGTCTAACTCCCAAGTATCCTTGCTTGGTCCCTTTTTGCATCTACCATGTTCCGATTCTTTACCATGTATATTTGGCCTTCGAATTGCTAAGTCTTCTGGCGGGCTTGTGGATATTCTTCTGTTCTGGGATAAACAATCCGGTGGCATTTTTTCGGAGGGGTTTTGACTCGCTTCGAGGCGAAGTTGTGCCATGAGAAATTCTCCGACACTGTTACCTTCTGCCGCGAGCTGCCGGCAAGCTTCGGTCATTTCGTTTCTAAAATGGCGTAAAGATAAGCTTTAGAAACGATCAAATTAATTTCACACAGACAAGAGGACTTTTAAAGTGTTGTAAACCCAATCATTCATGAAGAAGTGTAATATTTGAGCCAAAAGCAAGGCTTGCTACAGTCGATCGAGGATTGAATTTCACCGCGACTTCAAAACACTCTGTCCCCAGTCAATCATTTTGTTTCATCACAAGACATCAGTAAAGGTTAACCAAAAGGTCGAATAAACCGCTTGAATTCCAACGGAAAGACCTCAAAATCTACCCACTCAAAGATAGTTTCCCTGTCTATAAACTCATGGCCTTACCCTTCATAGGAGGTCAATATCTTCCGAATATTTTCCTCAAGGCTTTCATTTGAACTTCGATGAGAACTAGCCGATGACAAAGCCACTCCGTTATCAACATGTTCACATTCACTCATCATAAAACAAATACACGATATTTTACCATGAGGTCGAAATTATCACCATCCTTAATAAAATGAATACCACTGTTTGAGTTAGCGGCTTCTAAATACCAGAGAATCGATTCAAAATCGAATAAAGTGGAACCTTTTGAATTTCAATCGAGCTGCAAATGAGATGCCAAGTGGTCCTTCGTTGCTATTGGTCGAGCATAAACTGCAGGGGCGGGGTAGGGTCAGACAAAGTGCGCAAAAGTATGGGTGTATAAAAACAAGTCGGAGAGGGTTCCATTCAAGTGGCATAATCTAATGATTTTTTACTAGTTGAATAGTAAAGTGTTTCTTGATTTGAGTGTTCGAACCGTCTATGAGCTATAAATGATATGGCGTCAAACGGAATTTATTATTATTATTATCCAAAAACGTGCTGATATAGCCTGCGTAGCAAGCCCATGGGGAATTGGGAAGAGGAGGGAAGAGGGGAGAGGGAGGAGAGGTACGCAGGCTAGTGCTGATATAGATAAATGAACGTTTTATAAACATCCATGTTAGATTTGAGCTTATATCACTGAGATTTTTCCTAATATTTTGTCTAAATCAGAAAATAGTTTCATTTACTTGTAACGGAGAAAACCAAATGACAGAAACTGAAATTCCCTATTTACGTCGCCATTACGTTAAAACTCGTGTTACACTAGGACAAAGTAAAACAAATGAATGTCTCGCAATTTGTTGCAGCATCGCAGTAAGCGTTGCACGAAGTTGAACCAAGTTCTACTCAGTTTTCGCAACGCAACTTGTCTCGCAACGATTTGTGTGACCAGCCAATAAAAAAATATCATTTTAACCGTGCCAGTCTTCGCGAGTCAGTTACAGGAAACCCTTTAATAGTATAATACCTTCAACATCCCCTGTTCATGCAACTACAACGCTCGATCTAATTCTCGTAGACTCGTACAACAAAATTTCGAGACAAGTTGCACAAAACATTGTCATTGCCAAGTCTATCAGCGCCTTATATCATAGATGCAACACTCAAATCAATAAATATTTTACTATTCAACTAGTTTTTTTTCTTTTTAACATATTTTTTAATTACGAGTTCACCCCAAGAGCTCTATTAGCTCATCTAGGGGCTCACACGTTACACTTATAATACAGTATTATACAGTTAAGAGACGGACGTTACAAACTACAGACTATACGATAAAGAAATAATAATTAAAAAAAAAGTGATTAGGTGATGACAGATGAAAACGATTAGACTCTCTTATATAATACTGAACGTGGTAAAAAGTATCAACATTTTCATTGTTGATTAATAAGGAAGATCCAAATAGAAAAAGTACGATTTTTTTAGAGTCTGAAAAGCTCAACCATCTAGTCGCTTGATGCAGAATCGATTATAATGATAACAAAATTGGGCTGATGATGATAAACTTCCAGGGCCAGAGAAAGCATCACAACATGTGGTCTCCAACTTCAAATAAATGAAATTAGATTATTACTACCGTGGTTGAAAGAAATACATTTTTTCATTGACAAAAATACTGCGATGATCAAACTTCAAGCCCTATAAACTAATAAACGCCTTTGAGCTGTGGATTTAACGGACCCATTATTAAACTTTTACTAAGAGTTGTGCGACCTCGTGAAAAACCAGCGTCAAAGAGAAAAGCTAGTTCTGGAATCTAATCGATAAAGGAAGCCATTTTAATGCCAAATCTCTCGTTGTTTTATGTATTTTATTTGCTATCATGGTTATGTTTTTAAAATGCCTGTAAGATTTCGTATTTTACTGCTTCCGTGCCTTAGGTAAACGCTGGCTCTACCCCCTGGGTCGCTAATAAAAGTCAATAACTTTACGCAGTGTACCCCTTGTGGTTATCGTCACTAAATCAATCGTGCGTGACAGCGACACAGACTTAGAAAGTCACGTAATGAAACACTTATTGCGTGAGGTTAGAAAAGAGAACTTAGTTTATTTAAGATAATCCGCTATAAAAAGATGTCGAGACTGTCGTTGAATGCTATCAAGGCTCTCGGGTAAGCAAACGGGGGTTTCAAGTCTTGCTACCTCCCTGGCAAGATAAAATTGAGATATGTACATGATTTTCAATTAAAATTTGATTATCAATTTATTTTAATTTTCATCTCAGTAGTCCACGTTTACTGTTGTCCTATCTAGACTGTTGCACTTCGGTATTGTTCATTAACGCTAACTTAATCTGTTTTCGTGCGGCAAGATAAAGAATGTACTCGAAGAAAGTATTGAAATGAACTGACAAGAAAAGTCACGCGACGGCATCCAACCGTGTGACGTTCAGGAACTTTTGAAATAGTTTCCATACCGTAGTTCTATTCACAAACTTGAAGTTAGAAACTCGGTTGACAACATAATTGTTACAAATTAATACATTCCTGAGCGCCCCGCCTAACCCCTGGAGCAAATCAAACTAAAATGACTACCATTAATACTTGATTAGCGTACACAGGTTTGATTTTGAAAAACTCGGTCCGGCCTTACAATGGGGTAATGTCTAACTCATGTGGGTGACGTTTGTATTTAGAGCGTTTGCCTGACCAGGTTACAAACCCAAATCTTCGACGCAAAATAAACCATTTGGCATGCTTGAAGATTGGGTTTAATGGGTTACATGAGTCGAAAGTAACTCTCGCCAACTTGCAAAATGCTAGAATTTTTTACTATTTGCGCACTAGCAAATTTATGCGAGTCGATCTTCCTTTAACAAACTGCCAGGTTATTTTAGAAGTGCCCAGATCTTTCCAGAATTCTGCCGGTTGACGTAAATCACAATTTAGACAATCGGCTGCCCGCTGCAGACTTGTGAAATGTAAATAGTTTTATTTTTGTTTTATAGCTATATTCTCTGATAGAGCCTGCTAGACTACTGCACCGGTGTATGTTCACATTAGATAGTTTATACTCAGGATTTATGCATAATAAAATACAGTAGCCCATAAAATATAGTTCATTATTAGGATATTTTATGTTACTTATTTATATACATTGTTAATTAGGTATTTACGGTAGAAGAGCCACCCGGTGGATCCGTAATAAATCATTATTATTATTATCATTACTCGGGCCAGGCCTTTGGCCGGCACGAGTCAGAAATCGCAAGTCTTTTTTATTTATTTTTATTTTTTGTGTCGAGGTATTTCGCCGTCAACCAATCAGAAAGCACTGTGCACGTGAACATGGCAAACTTTCTGGAGTGGGGGACTGGACACTGATAGACTTCGCAAATACGAAGGGTTTGAATGCGAGCAAAGACGAAAGTGTTTTGGGCCATTTGTAGCTGTTATTTGGCTAAAACCAAAAGTTTCTTCGACTGAAATGCTAACCGATGTTGAGTTTTTCTAGGGCTGACAAACGTTTTACGGACTTTCGAGGGAAATTTCGCACATTTTACGACAAGATAACTGGCGCTCCTGAACGTACGTGGACCAGTAATACTATGAATCGACATATGTAAGTAAACAAATGATATAATGAACTGTACCAGCTTGTAGTAGTGTCGTGTTTATTCGTGCCTTTTAAAATAATGGCTTAAAATATATAGTAAATGGCCTAATTTTTCAGTTCGGATCATGTTTACGATCTAAGCTTATGTAGTTACGATTCCATCAGTCAAATGGTGTTGTAAACTTGACATGATCCCTCATCAGTTCTTTGATCTGCAGCCAGCTCAGTACCTCCTTTCGGTACGCGTCAGGAGTACTTTTAAATATTGATATGAGCATCTTCTTGTTTAATATTCGTTTCTGTTAAAAGTAATGGCATCAAATATAGCAGTAAATAGCCCAATTCCTGTTGTAGACCAGCGTCGGTACTTTCACTCGGTCACTTCATGATATAAGAATTCGGGAAAGCCGAGTGATCGAAGAAAACAAGTGGAAATTACGTACGTTTCGTTATAAATTTCAGCCTCCTGCAAGATGTAGAAAATGAACACTAGCCCCCACTAGTCACCACTCTACTCGAAAATGAAACTGCATGCAGATCTAGATAGATGACTTTATTTCACATTTAGAATGACCATCCCTAAATATTCACAAGGGATATATCTATTATTAGCTAAAGGAAAAGTTACACGTATGCCGCAATATAGTAGCACGTGTGCTTGGACAGTGAAGTTAGAAATAATCAGTCCATTAATCCTTATACTGAAAAGCATTGATTTCTAAGAATGTTGAAAAGTATGGGTTGGTTAAACCCTGCTAAAAAGAATTGTTTTCTAAAATCCAAAAAAAAACTCAATTAATATTTGTAATATTTTTGAGCAAGTCAGTTCAGAGAGAGTGTTATGTGAAGTTGATTTATTATACATTGTAATTACTGGGAGCAGTTGTAATAGGCCTTTTGCAGGAAACAGTCATGTGCTGGTATTATACTTTGTGAACGAATGAATTGAGCTGGTGACCTGCGGCCATGGGAAAGACGTTGCCATGGATACTGGATGGCAAGCTATCTTTAAAAACGCTGTGTACAAAGATCGACAATCGATTGGAAGTGGAAAATAGCATTTACAAACAGATTTTGCTAAAAACACTACCGATCTCGTACGAGTGCCTTTAGATATAAATGATCATTAGCATGAATAGTGAATCAATAGACCTAGTCAGCTTGCCTGTTTGTTGTACCATTTCAGACCACCTGACTTCCTTCAATAATGCATTTTTATTTTTCTGTATCCCAAGAGGAAATGTACCAATTTCTATAATTGGAAAACAAAGCACTGAATCCTCTGGAGAACTATCACGTGGTCTGAAATGGGGCAACAAACAGGCAAGCTGACGACTTCTGTTATCCGGCTTCCCTAGCACAAACCATGTATGACACAAAAATATGTTGGAACTCTAGGAACTACATGTACAGTATTCACCTATTCCTAGGTGGCCCGAGTTAAGGCCACTCAGGGCCTCTTGTTATTATTATATTACTTGAGTCGGAATCGAAATCTTCGATTTCCAGAGCCCGCGATCTTTTGGCCACCGCCAAGATCAAAAGATCGCGAGCTCTAGGAACGAGATTGCGATTAAACGTGCGATATATTGACAAGCACATGTCTTATCAATACCCGAATATTGTGTGATCATTTGTATTTAGTTTTATGGGAACTAGGAATCGAAATATATAGTTGGAATGGAGTAGTAGTGAACATGGCGTCGTACAGTAAAGTTGACGTTGACTCACAGGTGAGTGGCAATATTTACTAACATTTGTATGGGATTTTTTAGTCTTGAATTTTCAAAACTAATATTGAATAAAAAGCGACAATACTTACAGAATGTGTTTATTTGTCCATAGGCTGAGAGTGGTTACAATTTCAGCGTTTTTCGGCGAGTTTTGACATCCAGTGTATTGTCGCTTTTTATTCAATATTAGATCCAACATACAATTGTTAGTAAATATTGCCACTTACAGAGCTTGGGTTACCTGTGGTTGACTGAACTGTAAACTGAGTCTCGGGTGTTTTCCCAAACCACGTCCCATAAGTTTTATTAAGATACGTGAATTAGAATTTGGATATATAAAAACATCCTTCTTTATTTAATATTCTTCAAAAAGTTACAGCAATGTTAGAAACTGACGAAACGCGAACTCTACTATTATGTATATCCTAGTAATACTCAGTACAATCATGAAACTCAATGCAAAAAACGTAAAACAGCTGTTAAATTCAGCTCAAAATACAGACTTTTCTCAAACTCATAACAGGGGTCCTTATGACGCCATCTTGCTGGATTAGGCGTGAAAAGACCCCTGGGAACGAGGCTGCCCATGTCAGTCAGCGGTAGTACTCGCGGGAGCAGCTATAACTGAATCGGATTTATGTATAGAAATTCGACACATCGTCGAAAAGACCGAGGGTTATAGTTTACTTATTTTGTAATCAATTAGTCCTTAATCTAGCCGACCTGAAATACAACCGCCTTTCTCATCTCGTCGACGAGTTGAGAACGGCGCCCGCATTCCAGGCTGTCCTTAACCTAATGGGGCGCTGTCAAACAAAGTTGAACCTTCACGTTCTCTAAAACAAAAACTAGAAAAATAACACCCAGTGATAGAAGAGAATGTCCAAACGTGTTAGATAAAGGATAGCAAAGTGAATACGACAAAATCTTATTCTAGCAACCTGGCTTTGGCCCATCGTAGTTTAAAATCAAGTTGCTTTATTTCTCTCTAAAGCAGTATTTTTCATCCACTCGAATCTTTGCCATAATAGTACCAGATTTGATCAAGTATACCTGGAAAGCACACTCTCCTAATCTGAGTAGTTATTTTCGTCTTTCGTAAACACAAAGTTTATGATCGATTTGGGGCTGACTGTACTCCTTTCAATTACCCTATATCATTATGACGTCACGGCTTGTTTATGAGGGGGACAGAATCGACTTGAACAATAGAATTTTGAACTAAATCTGCTCTGCTGAGGGAAATTTAACTTCGAATTGTCTGGTTTCCAGATATCAGCTGTATCAATGTTTATCCCACAATATTTACCGTATTTGGTGGCTGTTACCGCTATTCTACGTTCTACAAAATGCATTTGATAGCTATTTCCTTTGTGTTGTTGCTGTTTTGTCCCCCTCCCACGACCGTGATCCTTAGCGTTTAAACAATAGATTGTTTTGATTTGACGTCATAATGATATAGGTCAATTAGTGTACAGGTATATTGCTAGTCATGAAGTTGCGAGTTGCGAGTTCTATTTTTAAATGCAGGGTTTTAAATGTAGCGGTTTCTAAAACCCAAAATTAGTGACTAGCTCTAAACACCCTAAATTAGTTAGCCACCCGTTGTTGACGGTTAGGGTATTTTTAAATGTAGGGTTAGGATTTGCATTAGTTCATATATATAGGGAGAACGAAGAGGCATGTGTTGTTTAGTGATCTAGCCTTAAAAACTCGTATTAGTGACTAGCTCTAAACACCATAATAATTCAGTGAGCTAAATGAGTGAGCACCCGTTGTTGACGGTTAGGGTATTTTTTAATGTAGGGTTAGGATTTTGGATTCGCAACTAGCAACTTCATGACTAGCATAGTTCCCACACTCTTTCAATTAATGCTCTAGACGTTATCTTGCAGCCATGTCTCTATGACCTTCTCATTCGTCTTTAGCCAAGCTATGTTAGTCATAGTGCGTTCAATAGATTGCTTGCGAGCATTCTCGCTGGTCCCTGGCTTCGTGTTTTGGAAGAATGACTTCATCTGCAAAAAAAAAAAGAGAATAAATTTCTGGTCTTAATCTGTTCATCAGTTTCGACATCATTGGCCGTTTTTATACTAGAGACGCATAATTCGTCTGGACGTAATTTAGTGCGACTAATATAAAGGCAGGACGAAGAATAAGACGAACTTGATGATATAAATCCTGCCATATTTTTTAGAGGGAATGGGTTCTACTTGGTGTTGTTCTCAGTCTAGTAAGTTCAATTTAGTAATCTATCTATCACCATCATGCACCATCATAATAAACATCATCATTGTCATCATAATAATAAAGTAATTGTAAACGTTAATATTGCTCCGTGACTGCATGAAAGGGCTCTTTGACAATACATACAATATGTTATACCACTTAAAAATCAATACACATAAGTACTAATATTTAAAATATGCTAATAATTACTGCAAATAAAGCCATATCAGAGGCTAAGATATAACTACTACTTGAAAGTTGCTTAAATAATTTCTGCTTAAAAGATCTTACAGCTGTTTCAGATTTGATTTCTGACGGGATTGAGTTCCACAGCTTAGCCCCTCTTAAACTAAAGGTTATTTGGCCTGTGGCAAGGCGATATAGAGGCAGATGAAGATCATTCGTATTTCCAGTAGACCTAGAATTGATTTCTTTTGAACTTTTCTGTTAAGGAAGTAGGACTTAATTCAGTGTAAGGACTTAAATACTAATACAGCATCTCTAAGGTCAGTAATCAACTCTAAGGTCAGTAGGCATCCTCAACCAGCTTGCCTTTTGTAAATGGTTCATTACCGAATAAGTCGAATAGTTTCCTCGACTTTTGAACGCCATTAGAATTGAATACGAAGTCCAAGGACTACGGCAAAGCTGACCGCACAACGTAGGATTTTATATTGAATATTACAATATTTCGGCTGGCCAAACCAGCCTTCTTCAAGGTACTAGATGCTACAAGTGAAGAGCTCTAAGGTAAGAAGATCTAGAAATGTTGTGTCAGCTTTGCCGTAGTCCTTCGACTTCGTATTCATTTTCATTTTGGCTGATTAGATCTGACTTAGATCCAACGTAGCAATCAGCAGGATTTTCGTCCACGGTTTTTTGCCATTTCTGAAGTTTATCTTCATTATAGAATTGGCCACTTTGGAAACGAGTAGGGGACTGGGACCGAGTATGGTAAATTAATCTGATCAAAAAGTGAACCCCCAAAACAAGAAAGATCACATTAAAATTTCAGGATGTTTGGGTGAATATGAACTTAATGGCAAGCTTTCATCAGTCACTAAAATAAGAGAGAACGTATATGGAAGGGGGACAAGTGTCCTGGCATACTAGCAATTTTTGAAATCGCGTCATATGTATAATATCAAACCAATCCTCTTCAAACTTGATAAAGGTACTAAGTTTGATGTGATTTTCTTATGGTTTGGTTCATTTTTTTTATCAGATTAAATTCCCACACTCGGTCCCAGTCCCTACTCGTTTCCAAAGTGGCTACAGTGGAACCTCTCTTTGCGACCACCCCTCATAGGCGACCACCTCTCTTAAGCGACCGTTTTGTCTCTCAGTCAAAACACTGCATTGAATACTTCTCGTAAGCGCCCACCTCTCGTAAGCGACCGCGACCATATTTTGGGCTTGCGAGTTGGATTTTTCTTTGTTATTTTACCTCCGGTAAGCGACCGTACAACTGAAATCGTTCACACAATGTAAATATGTTTTGACACTATCAAGCCCCGTTTATCTGTTGAAGTTCGTGTTCGCTGAAAATTGAAAGGTTTTGAGGTTGGAGCACTACAAACCCATAATAATAAACTGTAGTGATAAAATACGTTGTTGCATTGATATTCCCTGTCCCTAGAGACCAGATATCATATTACTAAAATTTGGGCTTCCTGTGCTGGTTACTCTCGTAAGCGACCACTTTTCCAGGTCCCGAGGGTGGTCTCTTACGGAGGTTCAACTGTAATTGGAATTCGATTTTTTTAAATATTGTTCTTAAATCAACGGGAGTTTTAAAGGACTTACCTCTTTCAAGTCAAACTCTGTGTTCATCGAATGGGTGATACCGGTGACAAGGCTAGACATCCTAAAGGTACTGGTACCGAATCTGAAATGAAAGGAAAGACAGATTAGGGTCACATCGCGGCAGAACGTCACGCGCATGCGTATTTGCTATTTCTTGTCGGCGCGCGGCCGCCCCCAGTTTCCCGCGAAAACTGAAATGAAACAACAGACACATACCCGTGATTTTAAAATTTCTGCTTAAAAGTATCCATTTGCGAACTGTTTTGTAAAAAAATAAGAAAACTACTTAAAAGATAAGCCTAAGACTTTAACAGGTTGAAGTTTTCTTAATTTGTAATTCACTGTGAGTTTACTAAGTTATAAAATTATTTACTAAAAAAGTTAAAGCCCTCGGTAATTTGTATTTGATAGCAGAGCCTTCGTTCTTTTGGCAGCGGAGCATGCCGTTTTGCCGCGGTGTGGTACGGTGGTTACCACGTTACCACGATAGACTCAATTCTTATTTCGTGGTAACGTGGTAATCATTCGTCTTTATTACCACGATAAGATTGCATGTTCTATCGTGGTATTAACGTGGTAATGAAGACGAATGATTACCATGGCCACGTTAAGATTGCATGTTCTATCGTGGTATTAACGTGGTAATGAAGACGAATGATTACCACGTTACCATGGCCACGATAAGATTGCATGTTCTATCGTGGTATTAACGTGGTAATGAAGACGAATGATTACCACGTTACCACGATAAGAGTTGAGTCTATCGTGGTAACCTAACCGGGCCACCGTAGTATGAGTATGGATGTACAGCCGGGAAAACGTTTCAGAAACCTCCGTTGAAAAACAATGTATGTTCATCTCAAATGTTTCTTCGCTACGAAATCTATTGCTGTGTTTTCCGGCCTGTAAATTGCACACTTCCTGCCCTTCCCACATCATTAGATATTCATGACACATCGGCCAATGAGGAGTCTCGTTTCAGGTCACGTGGTAAACATGGTAATACATGTATTGCCATGGTAATACATGGTGCTCTCACAACGACCCAGCAGTAAAGGAACGCCGGAGCACATGTTATACCAATTACGCTACCTCGTGTACCAGTCATTCATAATTGCGGCTGGGCTGCCTTGGCTGTAACATCAGAGAGCATTATTTCGAATGAATTGTTGAAGAACCAGTGCCACCACAAGCTTCAGTTGGTTTTCCCTGATACTTCTTCGAGAAACATCGACCCAGACGGAATTGAACGACTTGTTCCGGCGTCTTCTGGTTTCTTGCGAATACGCTGTCCTTCGTTTTATACTCTCATTAATTAATTCCCTAGGGTATAATTTACATATTCGAATGACTTTGAATAGTTTGCGTTTTCGCTTCTTTTCATCCAGCCGTTTCGACACATGCCATGGGCTGTTATCGCAGTTCGGCCATCTTGGATAGAACAATAGTTTTGGCCCCGGTAGCCTCGCACTGGTTGGTTTCAGAACGAGTTTACCGGACGAAAACAAAGGTTTTTATTCTCCTGGGACTCAAAATGGCCGCCGTGCGATAAAAGCCCATTCTCATTCTCACTGAACTATTAACTTAGCGAACTTTAATTTGAATATGAATATAAGAATCCGGTGGAATTCTCACTTTCAAATAATGCTTTCCTCTGTTTATATTGTTTAATGTTCATGGCACTTGCATCTAGGAATCACGACTAAACAATGCGGCTTTAACCAAAGCCGAATTACAACGAACCAATCACGAACTAATTAAAGTGAATACCGATTGTTTCACTGGCATGAGAAAACAACCAATCAGGAGGAAAAGTAAACGCAATCGTGGATTGATGGTGTGACGGACCAAAACGAAAACTACGATTGGTTTTACTCTGAAATTTGATTCGCTGACTGATTACAAAACATTTTCACAGCCAACAGAAAAGCTAAGTAAACGCAAAACCAAAGCAATCACCGAAAACTTTCGACACTCAATAGCCCACTTCCGCGATATGCTTTACTTGTCACGCACAAAGGTTTCAATACGAGTCTCCGTGCTAATTTAAATTTATTCTTTTCACAGAGAAAAGAATAAATTTAATTTAGCACGGAGACTCGTATTGAAACCTTTGTGCTTGACAAGTAAAGCATATCGCGGAAGTGGGCTATTGAAATGTGCTCTATTACTTAAAACTAATTTGAATTTCCCGCGCGCAGCCATCGTGGATCTTACGACGTCATAAGATCCAAGTTGGCGGTGCGCGTGACAGGTAAATTGGTGCATAAACGACATTGAGAGTACAATTTGCTGAAGACAAACACAGCAATAGATTTCGGCAGCTATGAGGAACATTTGAGAGTAACATTGTTTTTCAGTCTCCTTTCAAAGCTTAAAATAGCGCAAATGAACGAGTTCGTTGCCTCGCTTACGTTTTCAGTAGAAAGTCCCAGTTTGCACGAACAAAGTTCCAGGCGAGGCATTTTCCCACAGGGTTATACGCCACATGTCTTATGACGCTAATCATATCCTGAGAACGAATCAACTTTGGATCCAAAGAGCTCTTTAGATACCTACAAAAACAATTGAGAGAAATCTTAGATCATCGAACGCTTTATAAGTATCGATAAGTACATTATCACTGATGTAGAGTGGAACTTCGCTGAGCGCCAAATATCTCGTAAGTGATCATATGGTTCTAAAACCCGTTTATAGCTTGTTCCTCAGTCAAATCACTACATTTGAAACCTCTCTTAAGCGACCATGTTTATAAAACCTGTTTAGCTTGTTCCTCAGTCAAATCACTACATTTGAAACCTCTCATAAGCGACAACGACATCAAGGGTGGTCGCTTGTGAGAGGTTCAACTGTAATCAGATTATAACTAAGACCGTGGACGCAGTTCGATCACTCTAGTCCATAGTTCCACATCTGTCAATCAAAACCAATTCAGTCCAATCAGAACACAAGAACATACGCTCGGGAAATACAGCCACAAGATCGTCAATAGGATATGAAGACAATGGAAGGATTACCAAATCTATACCGTCAAGCTCAGCCTTGTCTGTCAATGATTTTGTTTTAAATTTTCTCGGGTAAAAATGTAACATAGGCCTTATTCATAACTGCGTATTCCCATTTCATTAGTTTATCTACATGTACAGAAAACATTATCCGCATTTCCATGTGAAAGAGCATGTCGACATTAGCGATATTGTGAAATTTGAGTGTACCGTAAAAAGAAGTGAAGTTACAACTATTTCAACCAACGGAGATCTCACTAGCCTATAATGCACCAGTCAATTGGAACAATGCCCTCTGTAGATTAATCTTCCAAATGATGCAAATTATGATTTCGGTTTATCAGATACAGGAACAGTAACTAAAAATGCTAATTATGCGGTTGCGGAACAATTAATACAGCGACTAAATAGCAACATCAGGATAAGCGGCAAACTTTCCCGCCTTTTATTTTAATCCATCGCTCACGCGCGCGCGTTGTATTTTCCCGCTATTTTACGTACTTGTTGAGTATCCAGGGCTGGTTACTAGCGCCCAGTGCTCCCATGATTTTGCTTCTTTCGGAAGCGTCGGTTGTGTTGCGGAATTTTTCAAACATCCATTCCCATTCGTCTGGCCCAGTATTAGCTATCCCATAATGATATACAATCGATCGTAGGTCTACATCGATACTTTTACTGAAAATGCAGAAAAGGGAGACCATATTAGAGCAGTCACCTCCTCGGAACCTGGTATAGTACTGGCTTTCCAAACAATGTCTAACCCTGAAACAATACAAACCCTAAAACAATGGAATTCTTTGTCAGTGCAATCCAAATGGGGTCCAATAAAATGCAAGGTTTTGAGAGGTGAAGGCCTCCTGTTTAAAAGACCCAGTAATAAATAATAATAATGGCCACATTTATATAGCGCCATATCAACCACAGTTTCATGGCGCTTTACATATGACTGACATATCCCGTCAGTGAATTATTTCGGACTGCTTCATGGCGCTAATAGCTGCCACGCAGTTTACAATGTCGAGTGTGGTTAGTGCAATGGCCAGGCTGCTGTACCGGGTGACAATCCCCTGCTCTTTTTAGAGTAGTACAACAGGTTCTTTCACGTCCCCTTCAAATACTGATTAGAAGTAGGAGGAGAAAAGGCCAACGGCTTATAAACGTCCCTGCCCAAGGACGCGGCCGGGATTCGAACCCCCGACCTCCCGCACTCTAGACCATGCTCTACCAACTGAGCTAACCAGTGAGACGGACCATTACGGTTTGCGCGCTTTGATGCCGCCCCCATCTTTTTTGCGAGTCAAAAAATGGACAATTAATTTATTTCATTCGATGATCGACATGCACCAAAGGAATCGCGCGCGAGGCGAAAACAATAGAAATAATCAAAACAAAAACAGAGGCGCGCAAAGTATAATGGTCCGTCCTGGGTCTTTAAAGGGAAACTGAACCCTAAATCAATCCGATGACTATACAAACTTGTATTCAAGAGAAATAAGTTCTGCTATTTTAGTTCTTTGTGGTGCACGTATAAAAAGAGGAAATACGTTTTGAAGGTCGAAAAATAGCCGATTCTCCGACGAAAACAACATGACAAAACTAATTTATTCCCCATATCATACGTCACAGATTACAGGAATTGAGCCCTTTGTACTTAGCGGCGGTTGGGAGGAAGATTTGCATATTTTCTTTCTTTTGAAGCTAAACACAGTAAAATACATTTTGGTACGAGTCTTTTCATGTTTAGATCTACTCATTGAGCTAAAGTTGATTTTAGGCTTCAGTTCTCCTTTAAGGAGGCTCTAAATGGTGATTTATGAGGTCTGTTGTACGGAAGGTCGCGGGTTCAAACCCCGGCCGGACCACTACTCAAGGCCTTAAAATAAATGGGAGAAGGTGCTTCCATTGCTCTGACATCTGCAAATGGTTAGACTTTCGCGTCATCTCGGATCGTAGGCCAACACTGAGAACGCAAACAAATATCTGGCAGCGACCACCACAGTGGATAGAGTTTATCAAAATAGTGTCTCCAATTAGAAATACCATGCTAAATACATTTCACACTCAAATAAGGTCTAGTGGTAGTAGTGTGGTGGTGGTATTTAAGATATCACAAAGTAAAGCAAGTAGGTCATGGAAATATTGGAGTTGATCACCTGGGAAAAGTGGTTCTGATGTGATACCAAATTCTCTCAACTGGTACCACTAGAAATACATACAGATCAGTAAGGAGAATTTTGGATGCTGAGGATTTAATAATAATTATCATTGACAATGTACTTACAGGGTGCCAGCCATCCATTTCTTAAAAATACGAGTCGCGTTTTTGTTTGCATCCGGGACACCAGAGCTACAAGCAGTACCTAACATGTTGCTTCGAAGGTATCTAAACCAATCAGAACACGAGAATTTAGAACATGGAGCACAAGAAATAATTCCAATCTGGTCCTCCTAACTAATATATACTAAGATAGAAACATTATACAATTATAAAATATAATAGATGATTCGTTAACCACTCAAAAAACTGACTAAGTAATATGCAATATCAGGAGCGTCCATATATACTGTACCCGCGAGTCAACGTATGACCGGTTTACATGACAACAGGAGCCCATTACCAGGAGCGTCCATATATACTGTACCCGTGAGTCAACGTATGACCGGTTTACATGACAACAGGAGCCCATTACCAGGAGCGTCCATATATACTGTACCCGTGAGTCAACGTATGACCGGTTTACATGACAACAGGAGCCCATTACCAGGAGCGTCCATATATACTGTACCCGTGAGTCAACGTATGACCGGTTTACATGACAACAGGAGCCCGAGCCCATTACCAGGAGCGTCCATATATACTGTACCCGTGAGTCAACGTATGACCGGTTTACATGACAACAGGAGCCCATTACCAGGAGCGTCCATATATACTGTACCCGTGAGTCAACGTATGACCGGTTTACATGACAACAGGAGCCCATTACCAGGAGCGTCCATATATACTATACCCGTGAGTCAGCGTATGACCGGTTTACATGACAACAGGAGCCCATTACCAGGAGCGTCCATATATACTGTACCCGTGACTCAACGTATGACCGGTTTACATGACAACAGGAGCCCATTACCAGGAGCGTCCATATATACTGTACCCGTGAGTCAACGTATGACCGGTTTACATGACAACAGGAGCCCATTACCAGGAGCGTCCATATATACTGTACCCGTGAGTCAACGTATGACCGGTTTACATGACAACAGGAGCCCGAGCCCATTACCAGGAGCGTCCATATATACTGTACCCGTGAGTCAACGTATGACCGGTTTACATGACAACAGGAGCCCATTACCAGGAGCGTCCATATATACTGTACCCGTGAGTCAACGTATGACCGGTTTACATGACAACAGGAGCCCATTGCCAGGAGCGTCCATATATACTGTACCCGTGAGTCAACGTATGACCGGTTTACATGACAACAGGAGCCCATTACCAGGAGCGTCCATATATACTGTACCCGTGCACGTGAGTCAACGTATGACCGGTTTGAGCTATTTTTAGAACATGTTTCCTGGGTAACTGCCTTCTGACTCTGCTGCGATCGTGCATATGCTTGCCGTAATTGTCGAGATTAAGAATGATCTATTGTTCTTTGAGGTGATTTTACTAACGCTGCATTGTCCTGACTATGGTTTGATTGGATTCCCAAAGTGTGGGCACGTGAACTCCCGTGAGAGCTGTTCTAAATATAGCTCAATCCGGTCATACGTTGACTCGCAGACCTAGTATGGGAGATGGACGCTCCTGGTAATGGGGCTCCTGGCAATATACATCGCCGGGCACAAATGATCGTGAAAACGGCGGGTTTTATATATTTTTAAAAGTTTTCGACATGATGAATGAATTTTGGTAGGTGTATAAAGGAGTGTAAACCAAACATAGTCTGATAAGTTAAGCTAATATAGCCATCATTATGACGTCACAATGACGTCATATATACTTTTCTAATATGTTTCTTATAAATTGTATTACCTCTAAAAACGATTTATTATATCTTTTTAAAATCTCTTGTTCATGAGAATGAAATAATCGAAAACCCTTTCTCGATCGGTTGAAGTAAACGAAAGTTATTAAAGTTTGAATATTTGGTCATTTTCCCGCCAAAAATTGGCGGGAAATAAATAGCATAAAACCATTTATGAAAATGTCGCTTGTTTTAACTTTTACAGTTTGATATACTGGTGCATCATATTTTGCACAATAATAGAGCTCTTTAGTAATAACAGCGTGTTCTTTTATAATTTTGATTTTTTTTGAGTATAACAGCTTAGAATTGAAGCCCCATTTTTTGTATACGTCATTATGACGTCGTAAATATATTTGTGTACCCTCAGAAAATAACCAGTTAATTTTTTTTATTGATGAAATGCATTTGGCTATCACTCACAAGTCATAGTATTCTCTATAATAATATTTTTATAGTCGGCAATCTGATTTAAGCTTGAAGTATGACGTCACTAATAATGACGTCATAAAAATAGTGAATCGTCCATAACTTTGAATATATTTATCGTAGAAATTTCAAATTTCCGCCAAATGAATACGGTATTTCATAAAGGCTTTCTGATGACGTAATATCTTTGAAACGTGTTTTAAAGGTTAATTTTCACCAAAAAAGGAGGCATCCCTTATGACGTCACAACAACGTCACAATACAGAAACAATTGTCCCGGAAAATGTAGTCTTACTTTGTTACCAACCTGCCAACATTTCGTCAAATTTAGAGTACAAGTAAGGAAATGGCGTTACTTTAACGTTTTCTGTTACACTCAACCCCGCCGTTTTTACCGTTTTCTGATATATACATATATCTATGTATATAACTAAGGTGGTTACAGCAATAAAAATCGACGTAGGAACATGGTTAGACATCACAATCAGTAAAGCCTAGTGCTCTTCATCTCATTAGCATTAGTGAGTCTATAGTTCTAAAATATTTCCTACAAAATCGATTAAAGCCTCACTGGTAATGTGTCAGACTCAGTGGCAGTGGCAGGAAAACTATTCCTTGGCGACGGTGCTAAAATTAAAAAGGGAAACAACGCTTTCCCGCGCATTAGTTTTAGGTTTAGGCAGGCATAAGTTATTATTTACAACAGCTCTCATAGAATAACTATGGACAGGTCTCGGCAAAAGCTTAGCGAGACATTCCGGACCAAGATTGTTTAAACACTAAAAGTCGTTGGCGAATAGAATCATCTTTAGGTCCTTGAATAGACTTAGGGATGGGGTAGAATAGTCGGCACTATAAGAATTATCCTAGCAGCACGTTTTTGGGCTAGTAGCAGTTGGTCCATACATTCAGTGGAACGGTTCCCACGATACCTACTCACAGGCAGCCCAATCTCATGATTTGTGTATTTTTACGCTTATAAATTTCGCTTGAATAGTTCATATTATAAATCCTTCCAAAACAAGTATGTTTGACAAATAAATACACGACTTCACCCTACAATGTTTCAGTTGTGGTTATTCATACCTCTGAGCTCTTCTAGGGTCGTTTCCGCTGATTTTTTTCGAACCACATTCCCTCACCTCCTAATAAAAGGAAAAGGCTGGAGACAACCGACAAATATACGATGCATAACCTGTAATCTTTGCCACGAAAATCACACTTCGCTCACTCCAAATAACTAGAAACTACGGTAGGCCATAGAATGAGAAATGAACTCATCCCAGTCCGAATTTTAAGATCCAGCGATACCACATTCTGGAGAAACAGACCGAGGATATATGAATAACCACAACTGAAACCATTTGTCTAACATACATGTTTTGGAAGGATTTATATAATATGAACTATTCAAGCGATATTTGTAAGCGTAAAAATACACAAATCATGAGATTGGGCTGCCTGTGACCTACTCAGCTCCCTAAAGGAAAAAACAGTCTTGTATATAGGCAGCGGAAAAGGGATACATTCAGTCCCTATTCTATCTATCCCGTAGGCCGGTAAAGTGTATATCAATTCAATTTTTTATCATTAATATCGATGCTGTATCAAGTAAATAGTTGAATAGTAGAATATTTCTTGATTTGAGTGTTGCATCTATGAGTTATAGACTGAGTTTCTATTTCCAATATGCTAATGTTTGACGTAAATTTGACGTAAATTCGGGAATTTACTTTCCCTTATTTTTCCTTGTGAATGAAACCGTTTTCTGATTTTGACAAAATATTTCGTAAAATCACTGATATAACCTTCAAATATAACATAGATGTTTACAAACGGTCACGGTTTTACGTCACCGGCTTGAATATATTATAAATATAAACCTCTATAACTCTGAGTTGATTCAACACTCAAATCGATAGATATTCTACAATTCAACTATTCATTCGATGTAGAATAATCGATATTAGTGATAAATGTTTGACCTGATATACATTTTAAGTACTATCAGTTTTCTTTTTTTTTTTGGCAATTCAAAAATTACAATACCTCGAAATCCAGTACATATACGAGGGGCTGAATGGGGTTAACTGATAACTGAGAAATGGCCAAAAATATTACTGTTAACTGAGAATTTTACCTTTTTTTAGCTGTTAGCTGATATTTGTGAGATAGCTGTTACCTGATATTTCATTATTTTTTATTAAAATGACGTAACGTCACATGCTATTATTGGCTTTTCGGATGGTTTTCGACAGATTTGATCCAGTTGATAATAGTCAAATATTAAACATGACTAAATTATGTACATTTTCCTTCACATAAAATAGGATGTTATCATTAAAAGTTATGTTGTTCAAATGAATAGACAAAATGTAGTGTTTGATGTTGAATTAGCGGTTATTATTCATTTCATACCAGCAAATATGTATTCAAATCAGGTTAGGGTAGTCTTTTTATATAACTTGACTGATAACAGCAAAATTTAACGGATAACTGATAAATAGCTAAAAATTTAGCTGTTAACTGATATTGGTACCCCCCCCCCCCCCCCCCCCCCCCCCCATTCAGCCCCTCATATACACCCTTAGGCATTGTTTGTTGGCGTATTCCTGTACCACAACACGCCCTTGGTGTGACGTAACGATGACGTTACGCAGGTAACTCCCAAGGTAATAGGAAAATTAAAAACTTGAATCATCTAGCCGAGTTTCCTGTGGTATAGAGGAAGGAAAGAGACTGATGAAAGGAGGGGGAGAGGCCTCTTTCTTTCCACTCTATACCACAGGAAGCCCGGTCAGACCACAGGAAGCCCGATTAGATGATTAAATTTTTCAATTTTCCTATTACCTAGCGCTCTTCATGACTTATTCATGTCGGCCATCTTGACTCGATCAGAACAACAACTATTCAGTACTCACTTATCAATGTGTCCATCGCTGACTTTTGTCTCCCATCCTAGTTTTACCGCCAAAGCTTCCACTTTAGTTCGGATAAATTTCTAAAAAAAACACTGGATTTAATTATTCAGCGATACGTTCCACCTGTTTATCAAAACCTTGCGTAGCTACAACGTCAAAGTTTCCTTGACGTCACCAACCTTTTTACCATTTTTTGACGAATTGTTGCGTATACTTGGCAGAATGTACTTACTTATCTGAGGGTTCTATGTCTATTTAAGAAAGGATAATGTCTTAATTCCTAAAATTGCATGGGTGAGTTTTCTTGCTACATTTCTCATGTATGTTAAGTTTGATCCTTTTCACCTTATTTTCACCCTTTCCCGCCCTTTTTTTATTTCTCTCTTTATAGTTAAAGTATTGTTATTTGGGAATAGCCGCAATAGCCAAACGAACGCGCCCTTAATAACATCACGATTTCGTTCTTACTGTTCCCTCCCTTTCTTCCGAGCGTATCGCTTCCCACGCTCGTTTTCCCGCCTTTTTACTAAGTTGGACGCATTTCTCCTTTTTTTTCGCGCCAATAGTTTCACAAAGCTTTACAACCCGCGCCGCCCTCAACAGGTTTTCCCGCCATTTTCTTACCAGCAAGTTCCCATTAGCAGGTCTGTTACCCAAGACAGTTCTGAGGTAGCTAAGGCTGTTCAGGGCCGTCTTCCACGGGACATACTTCGTTTCTTTGACAAGATACTTTAGCATGCTTAACGAGGTTTCATAAGTAACATACCCAGCCCTGGAAAGAGGGAGACAGCAAAAAAGCAGTCAGTCAAAAGAACCACGCTCGGAAATAATTACAGTTTAGATTAAAGGGGCTGTGTCACGGTACTAGTCTTTACATTCGCGTTCCGGCCCGGAAACAGCTATTACCTGCAGTGATTTTGATATGAACTAAGGAACCTCTCGACCATGTGAGATGCTTAAAAGCAAAACAAATATGCAAAAATGACTAACAAACAGTGTATATAAACAGTCTCCAGGGAAAATATTGAAAATCCTTTCAATCAAGCATTGAGGGAGGGAAGTGTAACTGTTTGTATCCAATTAACAGCCACCAACGGGTGATTACTCGATACATGCGCAGTACCATGACATAGCCCCTTTAAGGACCTCGTTACGCTTCAGACATCCGATAAATTCTGAATCAGCCAATTGAAAGAAAATGCTTCACTAAGGGTAGATAGATGGATATATCGTAGCTGACTTATGAAGCTGAATTGCCATGGGTTCACATATGTGAGGGGGATCCCTCCCGGGCCGCTGCTGTTATAGCCCATTGTGCAGTCCCGCAGTTTACAAACATTATCATTTATATAACGTTAAATGCACCCAAGGACTGACGCTCACACAGGGAAGCAATGCCTTGCTATTAGCAAAGACAACAGGTTATTTAACTTCCTCGACGTATAGATTAGAAGTGTAAGGACGCGGCCGGTGATTTCAACACACTAGACCATGTAATAAGGGAGGATGGAGATGGTATACTCTATCATTGGCCGCCAACTTTTATTTCTATTGAAAAAAG
Source organism: Actinernus sp. WN-2022 (assembly GCA_030867875.1). Classification (NCBI taxonomy): domain Eukaryota; kingdom Metazoa; phylum Cnidaria; class Anthozoa; order Actiniaria; family Actinernidae; genus Actinernus; species Actinernus sp. WN-2022. Next base: position 63,432,774 of record JAOWCC010001501.1, on the reverse strand, counting down.
TTGTTTATCACTCTCTGATTTTATTCAGATTTTTTACGCACAATTCGTCTCCATTTTTGGTTAACCTGATCCAAATATATTACAGGGATTAGTGTTGATAAATTGTTTTCCTTTCGTTTCCCAAAGACTTAGCGCGTCCCCACCACAGCCTTCCCAACAACAATAAACAATGTTCACTCCCCTACCTGGCAAGACTGAAAGCGTCGTCAATTAGACTTGATCTGTCACCTGCGGTGAACACCTGAAGTAATAAATATTTCGTATATGTTTATTCTGAATGGATAATAATAAGAAGGTAAAGTAATTCAAGTCACTCAATTTTGACATTTAAATTTGATAGTAAATCTTGAAAAGAAGGCTTGTACGACCTATATCGTATCCTCCTCTTACAATGACAACTGCATGTCTGGCATAATCAACTACCACGGTCATTAGAACATTATTTAGTAAAAATATTCACTATTATTCACGAAACTTCGTATGTAGAGCGGGACAAACCAGCATAACATTTTTATTGCAATTTTGGAGGGGAATATTTTTGATGACGTCAAAATCGGTGACGTCATCACATAACCATGTTACGAAGTTCAACGAGTCCGTAATTTTTAGAGCAGATTTGAGAGATATTGCAAAGAGGAGATTAATGCCGAAAACCGTTTCTCAATATCACGAAAATTCATCGAGATATCACAAGTTAAGTAAATAGCCCACTTCCGCGATATGCTTTATTTGTCACGCACAAAGGTTTCAATAAGAGACTCCGTGCAAAATTAAATTTATTCTTTTCACAGAGAAAAGAATAAATTTAATTTAGCACGGAGACTCATATTGAAACCTTTGTGCTTGACAAGTAAAGCATATCGCGGAAGTGGGCTATTATAAGTGCCCCCCTGAAGCCAGGCTTAAGGTTAAAACATCTGTGGAACTATCCGTAGGCACACATTTTGCTATTTTGTTTAACTTAAGGCCATCCCTATTTTTTTTTCCGTTTCTCATCGTCCGACCGACCCATTTTTGTAAAAATAAAAAATAAATTGGGGGGAGGGGTGGGGGTGAAGAAACCCTAGAGAAAAGAAGACTCAGGAATTGTCTACTGCCTTTATTTGTAATTCCATGTTTGTAGCGTATACGGGCGACGACGTCGACATCGATGGTTTCGTCGTCCATGTTGATTTGTAACCTCGCCTGTGCAACCGCGCCTTATTAGTTCCAGTCTCTCCGCGCATTTTTTTATATATTTTTTTTTTTCTCACCCGACCGACCGACCCAATTTTTGAAAACCCAACCGATGAGAAACGGGAAAAAATTAGGAATGGCCTAAGCCAACTTTTTGGGTAAATATTTTTGAATTTCAACTTCATAGTGAAATTATTGGCGATTGTTTAAATTATGACGTCACTGAAACGCATTTAGAACAAAATAGTCTAAAAAAAATTGTATCTACTTTTTCCCAGATTACTTGGTGATATTCTTGATAATTGGTACATTTTGGCAGGAAACATGAACATATTGTTTTATTATATTTGATTCGTCATATCCAGAGGTAACTGTTGCTTCAACAGCAGATTTTCCACGTTTTGATGAAACATTGGGGGGGAGGGGTGGTTGGCCCCACCGTGACATGTAAAAACCGATAAAAGTATACTAATTGCCGTGGGAAGCGTGTAGCAGCTGACGTTTCGAGCGTTAGCCCTTCGTAAGCTCTTTCGTCTTCGTAGCTTACCGTATGATCGTCATTCAGTTGTTGGATGAGCGCGGCCCAGTTTTCCTCGTCGTAATGCACTCTGTAGTAACCAATCTGTTTGTAGTTTCCCTTGATCCAACCGGAATCGCGAGCAGGGAGCGTTATCTCAGCTGGAATCAAGAACAAAAAAGTGAATTTGGAGCAGTAGAAATGCAGAGAGGAAATAACTAGCGAAAAAAATAATGACCTGCATGGACGATGGGATTGTTTTGCATAACAACAATAATTATAATTATAATAATAATAATAATGACAATGACAATGAGAGTAACAATGTAATATTATAGGCATAAATAATAATAATCATTATCATTGTAACACTAACAACACTAACAACACTAACAACACTAACAACACTAACAACACTAACAACACTAACAACACTAACAACACTAACAACACTAACAACACTAACAACACTAACAACACTAACAACACTAACAACACTAACAACACTAACAACACTAACAACACTAGCAATAACAGCAATAACAACAATAATGACAAATAATAACAATAATAACAATATTAACAATAATACCATAGAGGACAAATTATTCCCTAATTTTAACTTGAAATGTCACGAGCAATTTGTAATTTCAAACGTTGCCAGTTTCCCCGCCTACGCGCGCTTAAATTGTTGTTTTTCTGCATCGTAATTTGCCCTCCATAAGCGGCTGAGGAAATTACTTCGATTTTGACAAACACGCGTGAAACTTATCCCTAATTTCACTCATCTCCATATGATTACCTATACTTATAATACAAGCTAAGAAATTTCTGTCATTTGATTAGTTGAGGGCAGTGGTACTGATTTCAGCGTAATTTGTAATACCTACATGTAGGCATTACAAACCCATATATGGTAGTTCTTGCCATATTTGGAAAACACACAACCAGTGATCTTGTCTTGAAAAATGGCAGACATGTTTACCCGAGAGTGCTAAGGGAAAATCTTGGAAAAGCAAGCTTAAAACAAGCAAATATGCAGAACTGACAAGTGTAGAATCATGTTGAGATACCTGTTGCAAAATCTTTGTGATAACTGTGCTTGAGTGCACAGTCCAAGTTAATAAACCAGCCTATCTTATGTAATTTTGCCCAACATATATCGTAATAATTAATATAAGCTGTTAACTCTACAGAAAAGAGCACTTAGTTGATATTTTTTACCAAAGCGCTAGCAAGAGATCATACAATCCCTTACTTCATAAAAATAGAATCCCTTCCACTATCATCTTTATACTTTGAACGTCTTAATGTCCATCACCGAGTAGCCCCAGTGAATATACTAAATATATTTAAAAAAACTAGTGAAATTTATCGTTACAGGACTCGATCTTCAACAAATGATTGCTTTTATATCAATTATTCAAGAACTGAAAAATGAGATCTTCCTTCTGAAGAATTGGAGCTGAAATATGGAATGGTGTCCCGCAATCAATTAAATCACTTAGCAAACCTCAATTTAAATCAAAGATCAGATGTATTACTCCCGCAAATGAAGTTCAGGAGGGGTTAAGCCCTTTTTGTCGCTTTTTGCTTGGCCGAGAGGGGCCAAGGGGACATCTTAGAAAGCTACCAGCTTTGTCATAAACGACATTCCAAACATATTTTGCTAACACAAATGGGTATACCATTTCCAGGGGGTGGGGTACGGAATATTTGTAACTCATGGATTGTTGGTGTTAATGTTTGGTATGTAATACATAGTTAAAGGGAATAAAAACCAGCCTATCGTATCTAATTGCGCCCAACTAGATTACATTTTTGATGTGGAATTTGCGCAACACATCAAAATCATTGCATCACAGAAGAGGACGTTTGGTATTGGTCATCGCTTTGAAGTAAATGCGATTGTATTTGAGAGAGGTAACAATTTCAGTCGCATTACAAGTTTATAATGCGGTTTACCTGTTGATACCAGAACTATACGAAGGAGAATTCTCTGCTTTCATTTTGACCGCTCCAAAATCTCTCCTATTGCAGCTTCCGCCATACCAAAGGTCACACAAGAAAAAATAGTACGAAATGGAATTTTAACAGCGATTTGTACCACTCTAAACTCGAGAAACCTCGATGATCTATACATTAAAATACTGGAAATTTATTGTTCTGTTTGAATTCAGCGGTAATAAGTCAGTTCAGACATGCGTATTCAAGCAAAACGCAGGTTTAATCTGCTCGGTAGTTCCTAAACCAGTTACGCCTTGTAAAAATTCACTTCACTCGCGAAAGCAAATTCAAATTTGTACGGTCGAAATCTTATAATAATCACTCCAAACAGTTACCAGTTGCAGATTAGATGTTACTGAACTTTGATTTGAAGGTAAGTAGAAGTCATAAAGCATTATATTTGTTTCAGAAGGCAAAATAGCTCCCAAAACCATGTATTTTCGAGTGAGATGACTGGGCCGATACCGGAAGTGAGTCACCGGATATCGATATGTAGGCTTTTGTACGCAATGACTTTGATATGCAAATGAGTTTAGGGAATTACGCCGTTTTAAAATTTTGTTTGGGCTGTCATTTCCCCCTGAAAGTTGATTTCCACCAAACTCAAAATACCCCCTGAGTGTTTGCTATGGGTCATATTTTTTTGGTCAGTGAAAACCCCATGTTTATTTAGGGAGTGTTAGATTGGCAGTATTCCGGAATAAGAATAAACAGAATGATCACTTCAAATCGCTTATACTGGGATTTTTTAGCCACTGAAATACTAATTGATCCAAAGTGCAACTAACCCCTTTTGCAATTTATATATATATGAATCTTTGAAAGGTTTTGAGTACTTCTGCGAAGAAATTTTTGGCTTACAGAGAATACTCTATGTTCTAGGCTCGTTTGAAATGGTGAAAATTTGACCTTTCCTGACCCATGACCGCGTAAGAAAAAGCCTGGGTCGATTCTTGATCTTACGTCTTCCAACTCATTCGACTTTGCAATAATTTTGAATAAATATTCAGCATTTACTCTAAAATAACTGTTTTCTTTACTAACAACTCACACACTATGTATATTCTCTATATATCGATGTTGTTGTGATGGAAAGGCGCCATGGAGAATAATGCATTAATGAGGTGACGTAAGATCAAGATATCTTGCGCGGTCATGGGTCAGGAAAGGTCAAATTTTCACCATTTCAAACAAGCCTAGAACATAGAGTATTCTCTGTAAGCCAACAATTTCTTCGCAGAAGTACTCAAAACCTTTCAAAGATTCATATGTATAAAAATTGCAAAAGGAGTTAGTTGCACTTTAATATCAAATATCAGCAAGCATTTGTAGCATACAGTGCAAAATATGCCCGAACCAGTGATTTCCAGAGACTATTCCATCTATTCCTATTCCAGAATACGATCAATCGAACGCACCCAAGGTTAGTATAGCAATTTATTTAGTATATTTAGTATAGAAATTAAAACTAAATGATAAGACGATATATATATATATATATAATAGAAAATCATTCATATTTTCTGGGAATTGTTTCAGGATATTGTATTTACTATACACTTTAAAGCTTACCGCTTTTGACATAAAGTGGACTGAGACAGCGAGCGATCGCCAGAGAACCACTGAAGTGAAGTCTAAGCTCGCTTGCGCTTGATTATGATTTACAGGTTTCACCGAATAAATACTATATTTGTCGTAAAACGGGTCGGGGGTTCGAATCCCGGCCGCGTCCTTGCGCAGGGACGTTTATAAGCCGTTGGCCTAGTCTCCTCCTACTTCTAATCAGTATTTAAAGGGGACGTGAAATAAACTGTTGTACTACTCTAAAAAGAGCAGGGGATTGTCACCCGGTACAGCAGCCTGGTCATTGCACTAACCACACACTCAACATTGTAAACTGCGTGGCAGCTATTAGCGCCGTGAGCAGTCCAAACAAAATCACTGACGGGATATGTCAGAAATATGTAAAACGCCATGAGACTGTGGTGATATGGCGCTATATAAATATGGCCATTATTATTATTATTAACATTATGTACACCGCACCGTTCTTGGTTTATCTGGGAAAGGTTCGATTAGTTTTTCAGTCTTGTTGGCGTGTTCAACCATGCAAAAAGACAAACTATTATGAAGTGCTACTTCAGTCATCTATGTGAAGTCCAAACTCTACAGCAAGGTAGACTTTGACGAATGATGGATGGCTCTACTTTCTTGCCGGTAGGTACTCTCTCTGGCCGGTAGGTACTTCATATATGATATATTCATATATGATATATATTGTGTACCGAATATATTTCTAAATTCTACTGTTATTCTACTGCGTTCTACTGTGTTCTCCTGTATTCTACACAGGAGAACACAGTAGAACGCAGTAGAATACAGGGAAACAGTGAAAACACAATAGAACTAGAACACAGTAGAATTTAGAAATATATTCGGTACACAATATATATATATATCATATATGAAGTACCTAGTCTCTGGCCGGCGTATGCAGCTGAGCACTGGCGCGGTTAGACTTGCTCCAAGTCGAACTCGCTAAGTCACTGGGTAAGCGATTTCTGGGTCAAAAAGCGAGAATCGAAGCGAGAGGCGAGTTGTGGGGGGCTAAGAAGGACTTTGAGAAAGTCTATGGCGCGGTCAGTGTAGGGCCGCCGGTTTTGTAGTAAATATATATTGAATACTTGATGAATAGATTTTTTAAACTAGTGGGGACAGTCTCCCAAACAACTGAGCTTGAATATTTGAAGGTAAATTTTCCGTAATTAGTTCGACTCCTATAAACGTTTTTAATAAGCACTTTGTACTTATAGGCAACGAGGACTAATGCAGTTAATGTTTGCACCATGTTTGAAAATTGTGGCACAATTGTCATGAATTGAGGTGACTTGAGAAAAAACGCTCACAGGAGAACATACTCTGCGCTCTCCTATAAAACCAGACGGTTTCCTAAAAAAGGCGGCAATCTGTATTCCTTATCCATGACTCCCTCCCCCTGCTTCCGTGGTCAACTTCGGGAATAAATCACAATATCAATAGACCAGTTCTTAATTCCGACATTTTGAAAGGGGTGCAAACATGGCGCGAAATACAGTGTTTGTATCCGAATCCGATGCCAAATAATTTCCGTAAAATTAAGTTTCTGAAATATTCGAATATTCAAATATTCTGAAAATTTACAGACAAATGTATGGAAAACTGAAAACATGATTACACGCTTCCCAGCACAGCTACATCCCTTAATTGTTATCAGTTCATCATTTACCTGGTATCTTTAGTTTGCAAACGAACAGTAAATATTTCAGAAATTCGATTTTACGGAAATTATATGGCATCGGATTCCCATACAAACACTGTATTTCGAGTATTTCAAAATGTTAGAATTAACTGCGAACTGCTCAATAGACGATTTTCATGATGGCGTCATTTTACTACAACTACCAGAATCCTTTTCGAATCTTTTTCTTATTCAGATTTTTCAACTCCTTTGAGAATACCAAGACAATGGTCCAAATTGGAGGAACAAAAGAATCAGGGCAAAGGATTCTGGTAGTTGTAGTATGTGACGTCATTATGCAAATCGCCTATTGCTCAGTCATGCAGTACGTACCGGAAGTCATATTCATCCACACCATGTTGGGATTCTGACGCGAGGAGTTTGTGACATACGTGAACGGGACGTACCATTTGTAGCTAGAAGGAAAATAGAGGATTTTACATGGCCGCAGCGCGGAGATTTTGGAGATGTAAATCATTCATCCTAATGTAAAAGATAATCAATAACATCGCGAGATTGTTAGTGTCAACAAGTAAGTGCGTGACGTACTTGAATGGTGACGTGACTGTCACGTTAGCCTTGGGGTCTAGCAGGAAGTGTTTCTGTGTCAAAAGTACTTTGTCCGTGTTGACGATTCTACTGACAGTCACTATTGGGAATCCCATCTGAAGCGTCCATGTATCCATGATGGTCTTTACGTCTGTGTTACTTTTCTGCGTGACGTAAATGTAAATAAGTCAATGCTACAATTGGTCACGCAATGAATGTCACGCAACATGATATTGTATGAGGAAGGAAATGGCATGCATGTGTGATTTAGTCTGTACACTTAGCCTGCGTTCATGAGACATTTAAATTTATTCAGCATTTACTACCTCCTTAGAAAGTGTATTGCATAATTTAGCTGCACCAAAAATAAGGCCAAGTAAAAAAGAAACATGTTTATCGTCCCCGCGCGCTTCCTTTTTTTAGGTCGCCTGCAGTCGAATAAATAAACATTGAGGATTGCTCGGGGGATTACTTGGCAAATCTTAAATGAAAACCATGGTATGCCCGGTCCGTAATAAATAGGCAACTGACCTGTTTAGCACCTTTGCCTTCGGAGATTTCGAAGGTGGGAAAAACGCAAATAAATAGGGCCGCACGCTACGTTTTTGGGGGAGGTGATTGGGTGGGTAATTGGGTGGGTAATTGGGTAGGTGGATGGGGCGGAATTGACTCCCTTCCCAACCAAAGTGAGGGAGCGCTAGCTACTGGAAGCGATTACGGTCTGGCAAAAAGGTGTCTTAAATACATGCATCCACCCACCCATGCCCATTCGTATCACCCATGCATTTTTGCAGATGATACGAATGTTTTCTATTCATGTAACAGCATACCAGAACTAGAAACTGTAATGAATGAAGAGTTTAAACTTATCCTCCAATACTGTGCCGTTAACAAATTATCAGTTAATTTAAGTAAAACAAATTATATGATTATAGCCTCATCAAAGAAGAAAGTCTCTAAAATTGAAATTGCTAATATTGAGCAAAAAAGCTATCTCAAATACTTAGGAGTATATATAGATGAACACCTTAACTGGGAACATCAAATTAAACATGTAAATAGCAAAATGGCAAAAAATATTGGAATAATAAATAAATAAAGATATTACCTTGATTTAAATATGTTAAAGCAACTCTATTATACATTGGTATACCCATATTTCAATTACGGTCTTATGAGCTGGGGGAATACTTATGCAAGTAAGTTAGCAAAGCTCCGCACTAAACAAAATAAATGTATTAGAAATATATTTTTTTGCTTATAGCAGAGAAAGTGCTACCCCATATTTCAATATTCTAGGTGTATTGGAACTAGATACCGTATTTAAATTAAGAATTGCAGAATTTAGTTTTAAAATTTCGAATGGTAAAGATATTCCAACATTTTTTTCTGAATTTGTCACACCAGTTAGACCGAAAGCGAAAACGAATTATGGAATTCATAAAATTAAATTTATTTCTTCAAAAAATTGGGAAACAGCTCTATTAATTTATTTAAATAACGATATGAAGCCGTTCTTCTCGAACAACAAAAATAAGTGACTATACCTTTTTCAAATATTTATCAGCTTAATCATTAACTTTAGTCTATACAAACGTTGAAGTGATCAACTCGAAAGCTTTTGCTCCTTTGGTCACTGCGCACTAAAACTATTTGAAATATAATCTGTATTTACTTCTTCACTTTTTTCTTCTTCAAAATGTACTGTTGTGTTTATTTATGTAAATAGTGCGAAATAAAACTTGAAACATGCCAGAACGCAACAATAGAACAGTAGAATAGAACATTCGCCACCCCTAATATACTTACAGTACGCGGGACGCTACTAGACGTTATTATTTTTATCAACTATTGTGAGACCACATTGAACTATAATTTTATTTCTAAAGAATATAGTCAGTAAGAGAGACTTTTCAAGGCCTTCTCCCAGAATTTTTGGAAAGATATTTCATGAATATTTCATGCTATGAATGTCACACAAGTACCATTGTCATTCTCTGGTCACGCAACCCTGGCAGTTTTCGTGAATATTTTAACAATTGAAGAATGCATGCGAGGAAGGTTACGACATGTCGTGATATTGAAATGGTTTCCCATTGTTGTTGTCAAATTACTTAAAATTAGTTAAGCAAGGATCAACGGACAAAGTTCACCGTTATTAGTACGCCGCATAACCTTGGACGGGACCTATTAGAGCGGATTTCAATTGAGTGTCGGAAGTGTTTTGGTTTTGCGTTTACTGAGCTCTCCTATTGGCTGAGAAAGTAAACCAACCAATCAGATTCCAAAATAAAACCAAACGCAAATTGGTTTTGGTTTTGCTTTGGTTTGTCATTGGCTCACAGGGAAGCCATTTATGAGTTACTTGTGATTACTCGCTCCTATGATTGGCTGGCTGTGGGTAATTTGTGTTTGGTTTTACTACACTCAACTGAAAACCGCTCTAATCAGCAAAAATATACGAAAGGCTGATTGTACAGTTAGGGAAACTATATATAATTAAAACCGATATTTCGGTTGGCACGGCCAACTTACCTCTAGCCTGGGTACAGCATCCCCTAGTTGAGGGAGAACGGCGATTTCATCGTTTCCGTTTCTCCCCAGAAATCGCCGTTCTCCCTCAAGTAGGGGATGCTGTACGCAGGCTAACTTTCCTCGTGCAGAGTACACAATAATATCATACAAGACATAAAGTATACATAGAAAACTATCAAAACACAGAAATGGCCGCCACGATGTCTGTCGACACGTGCCATGGGCTAGCCCACGTGACCCCCCCCCCCCCCCCCCCCAAAAAAAAAAAAAAAAAAATTCTATTATTTAGATCATTTCTATTAGTTAGATCACACAAATCTAGGAACAAATGTTGCATCAATAATGCACTTAGCAGCGGCTTCCATCAGGGGGATAGGTAGACTCCCGGGCCGTCCAGTGGGATATGTAGGAGAATACAAGGGGATTGATTGTAAGTTTCCCTGGGTAGGGGAAAATGCTTGACTTTGTTTGAAGTTCCAAGATAGGAGAGGATGAATTCGTAAGATTGTAATCTCACATGAGGGGGATTTTTCCGTAAAGGAAAACGTGACCCAGGGGACTTTGAATAAGAGCATAATAAACATCACCTGACCATACCTCTCCAAGTGCATTCCAAAGATCCTTGGTTTCCGCATTCTTAAAAGCGTACTTCTGAAGATAGAACTGTACAGGAGGAGAATTAGTAAACAAGTTATAGAAATATGCCGTGCCTCGGTAGGAGAACGCAGAAAAGACTGATAGACTAACCTGAAGACCATCGGTGAATTTCTTGTCTCCAAGGAAACCAGCCAACATCCTTATGATCGATGATCCCTGGAACAGAAACACGTGAAGTTTGCTAAAACATTAATATGGATCTGTTTGTCGAGAATGATGTCACTAAATTAGCGCCCCGGGCGCTAAATTGAATCACTACGGTAGAACGTATAATCTTTTTTAAATATAAACAGTTTTTAACCATTAGTCTCTGATACTTCTCCGATACTAATCGTATTTACTAAGGCATATACGAAATGGCATAATAAAGTTGGTGCGCATCGGACCGCTATATCGAAAATTATTTTTTTGTATTTTTGTTATTTTTTTTAACACTGTCGAAAAAAGCGGTCCTAGATTTAACTTCATTCTCTCATTGTTTTCCTACGCCTTTTATTAGGCACGTTTCAATCCAATCATGCTAGTTTCATAACAATCTACGATGAAAAATGATGTTTCCTGTATATGTATCCCATATATTAGCGCTAGAGCGTATGACACGTTAATAAATTTGATCTATGATGTATGCATGCATGTAATTGAAGTGTAACATGCCAATTTCCCCTGATCCTCATCCTTTCAGAGTTGCTGGTGAACTTTCATAAAGTTTACCTCTAGAATTTTTGGTGCATAGAAAACTACCACGCTTTACTATTATTGTCAATAGAATGATCTAAAGAACCATCCTATCAGCAAAAATATTAAAACAGTTTCCGCTTCTTACATTTGTTGAATAATGAGCGTTGAGTTAGGAAGGGAGAGATGGATGGATGGATGGTGGATATGTGGGTGGGCGTTGGATAAAACAGAAAGATTCCAATGCTCGCATTATACCTTGCTGTATGAAATCCTGTCGAAGATCTGTTTAATCTTTTTGGGGTGGTCCACTTCCACTGAGATGGGATGAGAGCTAACAAGGGAGTCGAGAGGAAATACGAGTTGTAAATCCGCCAACAGGAACTGTTCCATCTGACGAAATATACACAAATAAACCAAATATAATAAAAAAATCGAAAAATATATAAAGAGTTTTCAATTATATTGGTATAGTAAAGAAAAACTGGCGATGGTTTTACTGCTATTCGCGCGCGCAACGTACCGTCTCAAAATCACAATAGTTTCCCGCCATTCAGAAAACGCGCACGCAATGTACCAACTCAAAATCACAATGTTTTCCCGCCATTCAGGACACGTGCGCGCAACATTGCAATGTTTCCCGCCATTCAGCAAACGCGCGCGCAATGTTTTTTTTTTTTTTTATTTTTTATTTAATAGCTTAACTCAGGCTGAGAAACAGACTCTAGGTCCAAACGAGCTCAGCCTGAGACAAATACGAATACACTGACAATACATTACAGATAGAACTATGAATAATGTATTAAGCATGAAATGTAAAATATATGATGCAAAAAAAAATATAATAATAGTGTACATTTGTACATTTGGTCGGCCGGCCAAGTACAAGTAAATAAGCGCAGAAAAAAGTTAGCGGCAACAAATAGTAGATGTGTTAGTAGATCGGCATTTAGAACAGATAGTTTTATAGGTTCTAATGCGATCAGGGTCAAAAGTGGAAAGCAAAAGCGCAAGATAGTGAGCTCGTAGCAATGTTTTGAAAGACGAAATTGAACTACAGGACTTAATATTTAAAGGCAGCGAGTTCCATAGAATAACTATGCGATTAAAGAAAGAATCCCTATAAGTAGATGTTTTGCATGGGTTAAGCTTGTAGTCTGAACCAGTAGTGCTTCTTGTAGATCTTGATGAAAGCGAGCATGGAGTTACATAACTAGATAGATCGGTATTGTTAAGCTTAAGGCGACACTTAAACAAATATATGAGGTCTAGATATTCTAGCCAGTATGAAAGTGGCAGTAGATTAAGTTTAAGTAGCCTATCTTTATAGGGTAAGTCTACTTTTAACATGAATTTGGTTTCAACTCAACATCACAATGTTTTCCCTCCATTGAGAAGTCCCGTACGCAACGTACCATCTCCCAATCAGGATTCGTGTGATTGACGCCCAGGTATTCAACGTAACTAGCAAATCCCTCGTTGAGCCACAGGTCATTCCACCATTTGGGGGACACGATGTTTCCAAACCACTGCGTAGAAAAAATGTAGTAATACTTATGTTTATAGAATGTTCAAAGCTCAAGAGAAACTACGAGCGCAGCGAATAAATGTTCGTAATTTGCTTTTTTCAACGGTTGCGCAAACACCACTTCAGCATCATTGGTATTATTGTAGCTCATTTTGCCGTAGGTCAGTCTCTTAAAGATGCAGAGATGACGGCATAATGTAACCAAAAGAACAGGTATGCCACTCAACAGCGTCTCGTGGTGTAAGTCATGTTCTCGTTACTTCTTGGCATCACTGCGCATCTGTAAGAGACTGACGGACAGAAAAATGACATCTATATGTTTAAACATGATCAAGAGCCAATGAAAGCACTGATCTTGGTTGTTAAAATGAAAGAGCCCAGTTTCGATATATCCTTCACTTGTCATGCACAACGATTATAATGAGGCTTAGGCCCGGTTCAAACGTCGAACTTTTCATGCGCCGAACTCAATTAGATCAAAAGAAGCCGCCTAATGATCTTTTGTTTCAATTGAGTTCGGCGCATGAAAGTTCGACGTTTGAACCGGCCCTTAGGGACAAATTAAATTTATTCTATTCTCCGAGAAAATATGAAATTTAATTTCCCCCGGAGCCTCATATTGAAACCTTTGTGCGTGACAAGTGAAGTGCGTGACAAGTGAAGTGCGTAACAAGTAAAGCACATATCGCAAGTCAGTTATTGTAGTTTGGAGTTCACCTGGTGTGCGAGTTCGTGTGACACGACCACTGCGATCCTTTGTTTGTTGCCTTCAGAGGAGACGCCAGGTTTGTAAAGAAGGGCTGTCTCGCGGAATGTGATGAGACCCCAGTTCTCCATCGCACCGGACGAGAAATCAGGAATGGCGATTAGATCTGTATGAAACAATTAAGTGGCGAATGAGTTGGGATCAACCTTCCGTAAACTGACTGATACCATCAACACACACCTCCCGTAAACGAACCGGCTGATGTAATAAGCGGACACCTCTCGTAAACGGACTGATGTAATAAGTGGACACCTATCGGAAACGAACTGATACCATAAGCGGATACATCCCGTAAACGGACTGATGTAATAAGCGGACATCTCCCGTAAACGAACTGATACCATAAGCGGATACATCCCGTAAACGGACTGATGTAATAAGCGGACATCTCCCGTAAACGAACTGATACCATAAGCGGATACATCCCGTAAACGGACTGATGTAATAAGCGGACATCTCCCGTAAACTAACTGATACCATAAGCGGATACATCCCGTAAACGGACTGATGTAATAAGCGGACATCTCCCGTAAACGAACTGATACCATAAGCGGATACATCCCGTAAACGGACTGATGTAATAAGCGGACATCTCCCGTAAACGAACTGATACCATAAGCGGATACATCCCGTAAACGGACTGATGTAATAAGCGGACATCTCCCGTAAACTAACTGATACCATAAGCGGATACATCCCGTAAACGGACTGATGTAATAAGCGGACATCTCCCGTAAACGAACTGATACCATAAGCGGATACATCCCGTAAACGGACTGATGTAATAAGCGGACATCTCCCGTAAACTAACTGATACCATAAGCGGATACATCCCGTAAATGGACTGATGTAATAAGCGGACATCTCCCGTAAACGAACTGATACCATAAGCGGATACATCCCGTAAACGGACTGATGTAATAAGCGGACATCTCCCGTAAACTAACTGATACCATAAGCGGACACCTTGCAATCATGCATTTGTAATGTTTGTAAGCGGACACCTCTTGTAAGCCGGCGCAGACACTAAAATAAGTGAGACGCCCAAGCGTTTATCTAAGCGTCACAAATGCGGAAACCTGAGACAATATTTTCTAACCGTTAGAGTTAACATTCATTATTCGGGTTGGAGCCGCACGAGCCTTCAATTCGTCTTTTTGATTTAATGACACAAATTTGACCCGATAATTAACCGATTCAAAGTCGCCTATCAGATTAATTACGCTAAGAGTACTGATACGTTTAATTAAGGATTACGTCATGAATACGAAAAAGGTTTATTTTTTTATCACAAGCTCAAGCTCGAAGTATGTGTGAGTGGTAATGTATTACGCGAGAATTATAAGTCGCCGCGCTGGATACAGTTCAAGTATATCCCGCCACTTGACCACGTTGTGATCACGCGCGCGCCACTGGCAGAAAAAGAGATATATGTTTACCAAACTCAGGCAAATGGAATTTTATTTCTTAAAGCTGGTCTCACTGTTGAGCACTATATAACAAATCACTTAATGGCTGGCCCTTGGGGAATCAGTGAGCTTTGTTCACCTTGATCCTCGATGTTCCCCTCGACCCCTCGATGTTCCCCTTGATCCCTCGATGTTTCCCTTGACCTCGCGATGTTCCCCTTGACCCCTCGATGTTCCCCGATGTTCCCCTAGATCCCTCAATGTTCCCCTGGACCCCTCGATGTTTCCCTCGACCCCTCAATGTTCCCCTCGACCTCTCAATCTCAGGTAAACAAAACTCACTGTTAATTTCCCTCGTGGCCAGTTATTTTAATAACTTTAAAATGTTTGATAATTCCTGTGTAACGCAATACCAGTATCTTGACATATCGAGAGTGGCAATCCCTATGATTTCACACTACAAACCTTGTTTGGGTAGTGGGTAGTTGACTTTGTAATACCTCTCATAGTACGTGATTATCTTCTGTGCTACATCCAGTGCAAAGTGAGTCTGATTGACTTGGTCTGGTGTTGTCCAAACACCCAGCTGAAGAAGAAAACAAACATTAAAGTACTGTAAAGTACTGCAGAAACTTCCTTCCGGGGATGGGTGGGGTGGAAGGTGATTGGATGGGTAACTGGGTGGGGCGGAAGTGACTCCCTTCCTTCCCGACTAAAGTGAGGGAGCGCTAGCTACTGGAAGCGAGGTGTCTATGAAACATCCAACCCACCCACCCACGACAACACGCAACAATAGAACAGTTGTAGATAGACAGCACTGCAAACAAGCATAAGGTTATGAAACGTTATGTTATGAAATACAGCCTTCGCCACGGAAAACCCATATTAACAAAAAATAAAAATAACATGGGCTTGCTAATTAAAATGGTTTTCCTGAGGCAGTTGTCATGTATGATTGTAAATACAGTAGTAGTTAGGCGTTACTCGCGTTACTCGGTTTTGGTAGCTTGATACTTTGAAGTGCCTATGAACAATATTTTTTTATTTTAGATATCAATTCTAAATCAAGTGAATAGTAGAATGGTAAAATATATTTTCCTTTGAATACTGTGCCGCTGAGTTAAGGAGGTTTTAATATCCAAAATGCTAATTACATGACGTCATGGGAGGTATCTGCAATAATAATAATAATAATAATAACACTTTATTTAATGAGGATATGCAGATAAAGTTTACACTTGTTTCCAATCTGGTCCTCCAATCATTTCTTAGTGGTTGTGAATGGGCGTTTCTACTGATATAGGAAAACAAATTTCTAACATAATTTTATTTCAACCATGGGTACACCGATAATTTGAAAAATTTGTTTAATTGTAACAAAATAAATTGTATAATAATAGATGCCTCCCCTAACGTCATGTAATTAGCATTTTTGATATTAAAACCTCCTTAACTCACACGCCAGGCACAAAAGATCGTAAAAAGGCCGAGGTTGAGCGCACACAAAAAAATAAAATTAACACCATTTCTTTACGACTAACTCTAAATTTGAAGACATTTTGGCAGATTGGTAACTGTATTCTGCCGTTGTTGTGACGTCATAAGGGATGTATCCTTTTTTGGTGAAATATAACCTTTAAAACACGTTGCAAACAGATTATGTGATCAAAATGGCTTCATTTTTCATTTAGCAAAAAATTAAACTCTCTACGATAAATATATCCAGAGTTATGGATGATTCACTATTTCTATGACGTCATTATCAGTGACGTCAGGCTTCAAGCATAAATCAGACTGCCTACTATAAAAATATCACTAAAGGAAATACGATGACTTCTGAGTGTTAGAAAAAGGTGTTCCATCGATAAAATTCAAAAAAATCTGAACTGGCTATTTTCTGAGGACATCCAAATATATTAATGACGTTATAATGACCACCCATCTTCCCAATTTTTGGCGGGAAAATTGCCAAAACTAAAAATTGAATAACTTTTGTTTACCTCTACCAATCGAGAACGGGTTTTCGATTCCTTCATTCTCATGAACAAGAGATTTAAAAAAAGATATAATAAAACGTTTTTAGAGGTAATAAAATTTATAGGAAACCTATTAGAAATGGACAAATGACGTCGTTGTGACGTCATAATGATGGCTACATTAGCTTAACTTATCAGATTATGTTTTGTTGGCACTCATTTATACACCTACCAAAATTCATTTATCTACGCCGAACGCTTTTTAAAATATAGAAACCCCGGCCTTTTTACGTTCATTTGTGCCCGGCGTGTCAGCGGCACAGCATTCAAAGCAAGATATATTGCACCATTCTACTAGTCACTTGATGTAGAATAGATATCTAAAATAAAAAAAATATGGTTCATAGGCACTTTAATAGCAGGGAGTTATGCGTCCCGTATTCATGTTGAATAAATTAGGTTTGGTCTTACGTGACATGTGTTTTCTTAGTCTTCACTTAAATCGTCTTTAAACACGCAGAATACAACAGTTCTCGTCTGTTATTACATTATTTATACCGGCATGCAGGGAACCAGTATATTTGTCGAACAAAAGAGTGGCCTGAAATAAAACAGTTTCCTTGGCTCATTCGATAACCAGAGACCGGAACGAGTCGATCGAGGAGGGCTTTACTTCAGGCTATCATAAAAGATGCTTGGCGATGAGGCTATGTATAATGAATATATACCAGTGGTCTACCAGTATTCACTCCCTTAGCTTCCCTTCCCTTCAATTCCATACCCTCCCATACCTTCCCATCCCATCTTATCCCTAACCCATCCCATCCCATCCCATCCCCTTCCATTCCCTATCTTCCCCTCCCTCCATTCAGCATACCGTGACGTTCTCAGCTACTCCAGTCATATTCGTCGTGTGCTTGAAGTCACATACGATGAATGCTAGCAGATAGGTTGACATTGGTACGGACTTCTTGAACCTGGAATAGAATACAAAATGCCATAAAATCTCACTTATAGACCTTTTAATAAATCTGACTATAAGAATGATCAATGACATCATCCACGTACATCTCGTGTATCAGGACTTGAATGCATGTTTGAAACTGTAGTTACCAGCGCCTCTGCTGCATCTTGGAAAGTCCGAATTTTATTGCCATCTTTTATTCAAGAAATCATGAGTTAAACATTCGCGATTTGTTTGCTTTTCCGCAATTGACGTCACTATAATTGAGTCCCAACCACTTATTAAAAGGGTGTATAAACCTCACGGTTATAGGCCCATTAGGCTGGTAGCTGGAAATCCCTCCAACCCCACCCCACCCCCACCAACTCGGACGAATTAATTATTAAACACCTCTTATGTTTGGTAACGAACAGTGTGGACAGTGAAAAGACTAGTGTTAAAGTAGCTTTGTGTTAACGAATTTAAGAACAGTATTCATCGCAGTAATAAACTCTCCCTGGATATAAGCACAAGAAACCCAGGCTTCATTTGTGTTGTCAAAATTATAAGGCTTTGTATATATATGGGAATTTGCGATTTGTGAAATATCTCTGTAAATATTTCCATAAAGTAAATATAACTTGCCTAAAGAGCAATTGATGTTCTTCTTATCCTCTGGTGATGATTTCATGCGATTTCGACGAATTTTAACCCTCTCTTTCCACCTCTTTCCCCTTAAGTCGATCATCATCAGAGAACAAGAAGGACATCAACTACTGTTCAGGCAAGTTCTATTTACTTTATTGAAATATTTACAGAAATCTTTCACAAATCGTAAATTCCCATACAAATTAAGTCATGTACTTTTGACCACACAAATCAAACCTGGGCTTCGTTTGCTATAAGCAGTTAAGCAGTATAGAAACCGGCCGCTTACGATGTTGTATAACTCGAGCTCCATGGCTCATTAGTGGGATTACCCATAGTCATAATTAGGCAGGTGCAGAATATGAAAAACAATTACCAATTCATCAATTTTATACACGGCGCATGCGCAACACCGTGACATAGCCCCTTTACCACACCTCCCTTTCTGATGGATAGTGTCCATGGCCCCAGGGACTATACATACATGGGATTCTATAGAGTATTAATATAACACTGGAATCCAAAGTATGGATAAACCAGGGAAAATCATGGAAAAGCCATAAGGGAAAAAACAGGGAAAATCATGAAAAACTTCTGAAAAAATAACAGGGAAACTTATGGAAAGTCATGAAAAGCCCATTGAAAATCATGGATAAATCATGGAAAAGCCATGAAAAATCATGGCAAAAAAAACACGGAAAATCATGGAAAAACCAGAGAAATTCGGATTTCCGGCATGGTCTTTCCATGCATGCTATGTAAACATACAATAATCTTGAAAATTCTTGCAAATTTACAGCATTTTCCCATGATTTTTCAATGATATTTCCACACATTCGAAAACTTGCAAGTATGAAGAAAACCAGGGGGGGGGGGGGGGGAAATATCGTAAATTGGAATTTCCAAGATTATTGTATATTTACGCAGTAGGAAAATATCATGGAAATCCGAATTGCCCTGATTTTTCCATGTTTTCCCCATATTATTGAAATTGGTTGGTTTTTCCAGTGTATATATTACAGTAGGTTCAACCCTTCCCATCCCCCCAAGGGACTTCTCTTAAAAGGAGATCTTGGTTGTTTACCATTTACACGGAAATTCCGGAAATTTCGGGTGGAATGTAAATGGTAAACGTTTTTTTCGGTTCGTCCCGTGGAAAATTTCCGAAATTAATGGAACGTCTGAAAAGGTAGTCCAAAATTCCCAACCGGAATTTCTGAATGGGAAATCGTGTACCATTTACAATTCCCAGTCGGTCGTACCAGTTCCAGGCCTTATGCCGAGCGTTGGTAAACGTTTTTCCAATCGGGAAATTCAGTTTGGGAAATTTTGAGTACCATTTACACCGGAATTTCAGACCGGAATTTCTGTGTAAATGGTAAACAACCCTAGATACCCCGCATTTTTCTACTTACGTTGTTGCTATCAAACCATTGGCGAGTGTCTCGTTGTTCGCTTCAGGCATGTTACTAAGTGCCGTGTAATCCGGTTCGTGGACAATGGTAGTGGTAAAGGTCGCTTTCATCCCAGGCTCATCAAAACACGGCAACGCTTTGCGGGCATCGGTTGGTTCAAATTTGGTCGTGGCCAGTTTTCTGCAATGAAATCAGTCGAGTTATATTATACATTAGATTGTTATTCGTTTTCTTTAACAGTGAAATGTTATCAGCCAAAATTTACATATGGCGGCACTTGCAAAACTGAAACCTAAAAAGATCTCGTGCTCTCAGAGAATTTGGCTATGCCTATGTTGCACCATATCGGATAGTGCAAGTCAGCACAGAAATAGTATAACGTTCAAGACCGGGGCAGCGCAACAACGCTCCGGCGCAAAAATCGCGCCGAATACAAGCTCTGACTCTGAATTTCTAACGAGACCTGAAACAATCATGGGGGCTATCAAATCCAGGTCCCGGCTAATCCAGTGATCGAATTGGAATTTAGCGTGTTGATTTTTGCGGAGGGAGGAAAACCGGAGAACCCGGCGAAAAACCCTCGGAGCAAGGGCGAGAAACCAACAACTGAAACTCAACTCACACATGGTGCAGCGTCCGGGAATCGTACCTGGACCACAGAGATGAGAGGCGAAGCGCTTAACCACTGCGCCACCCCGGGTCTATTTTCAGGTGTGAACAGGAGGCCTATCATATTCGTTATGGTTTTCGTGCCGGCACAAAACCTATCCGTTTTTTTTAGATAGTGGGGCCACGCACAATTATCAGGGTTTCCACTGTCTGGGAAAAACGTTTTTTTCAAGGTCAGGGAATTGTCAGGGAATTTAGGATTTGGTCAGGAAATCCCAAATTTCAATGAAAAGTCAGGGAATTTTTATTTTCAGGCTTCACAAAGCCATTTTTTTTGCTGTTTTGTTCAATGTTGCTGTCTCAAAATAGCGATTGAATATTTGGAAAAAAATACTAGCGTGTCAGTGAAAAATGCTTCTTGGTCAGCGGTTTTCCTGCAAATGTGTGGGAATCCCGATTAGAGAGTGGCCAACTACAGTTTCACAACGGTTATCTTCTGCTTGTCCAAAGTCTGTCCAAACTATTGAAATAGCTGGGGAAATACTCCGTTGCAGTCATAACTAAACCAAGCTACGACACGAGTTTAAGTTTACTCAGTGTTTGACATGCTTGACTGGGGCAAATTATCTACAAGATTAAAGGAAGAAACAAATAGCACTTACTATGTATTAGTTATATAAAACCATTCATAAGCCCACCCCAGTTTACTGCAGGACATATTTATCTCGGGGAACACCATTTAATATGTGCACAATTTTACTCATGTTTTGACCGTGTATAAATAAAGTGTGTCGACCTGAACAACGTTTTATTTTGTATCACAAAAAGGGATAAATACTTACAATTGATTGACTTCAAACTAAATAAGGGCACAGGCTATCTGAAGTATAAACTTACGTTAATCGAACCAGATAGCATTCGCAGACAGACTAACCGAATCCAGTACTGTCTGTCTGTCTACTATATCCATTTCGGCAAGTTCCCAATTATCTGAACTGAGGTAACGACCCGAAAAAGAAACGATAAATTATATAAAGGAAATAAAAACACAAACATATCAGGTAGAATGATCATGGGAGTAGTAGAGCCGGCGTCAAAATTATACCACTTTTTTTTGTTGTGCAAGGACGTCAAAAAGCAAATTCAGAAATCTCCTTTTTTGACGCCCTTGCACAAAAAAAAAAAAAAGTGGTATCAGTTTTACTCCCGGCTCTACTACTAAGTAAAATGATACCACTTTTCTTACCCAGAGGCAAAATGATACAACTTTTTTCTTGCCCAACGAAGGCGGATTAAATACTATTTATCGTATTTTTACGATATCGGTTTCTACCGCTTTTTTCCGGATTAAAGCAGTTTTGTTGTACTATTTTTTAAATCGTATTTTTACATTTCAACACTCTATTAGAGAAAAAGATTTGTATATAGTATATCAACACACAAGGTTGCAAAAGAAAATGGCAGCCCGACGACCTCGTAGCGAACCTTTACCAAGGAGTCTAGCTCGAGAGGCAGGTGCTATTCTCGATGAGAGAGATGGAATGCTCGAGGGAGTGGAGATAGGTCGCCGCACTATTCGATGGCGCTTCTTCCAAGGTGTGGCAGGAGATTTGACTCCTAGGATCATGGAAGGGTTAGTTGCAAAGGTAACCACCAGCTTCTACCTGCGCTACAGCTACACCTATCGCATTCTCAATGTCAACGACGGGCGTGTGATGCTATTCTCCAAGACTGTCCCTGGCTCTCCATGGGTGAACATCCTAGGAGATGCAGAAGAGTGGATCAATAGCAAAGAGACAGCTCGTTTGAATCCCGACAACATCAATCGACCAAGTACCCAATGGGCTTTTGTGCGTTGGATCTACGTGGATGTCAAAGTCGTGATCGATCGGCAGCCTCTGTTGGGAACAGGCCCACTACCTCAATGGCTTCGCCATAAGAAAGGAATGCTTGCCCTTGATCGATATGGTGACAACCTATGTCTGTGGCGCTGCCTTGCCATGCATGAAGGAGCACGATCAGATAGGTGTTGCGTCAAAGCTCGAAAACTTGCCCAGGACTTCTATCGCCTGACAGCGCCCACACAAGACGTTCCCAAGACTTCCTTAGACCAGCTGGAGGGAGTTGAGTTACACTTTGGAATCGGCATTCGGGTGTACGAACCTACGGAGGCTGGCGCTTGGCATCTGATGCGACATGCAGCTCACTACAAGCATACGATGACGATTGGGATATACGAAGGACATGCCTTCTATATCAAGAACATCAACAAGCTATGGCACATCTACGTATGTAACGATTGTAAGCAACGGTTCACAAAAACCTCAGACCTTCAACGCCATGCAGATCGTTGTAGTCGTGGAGAAACAAAGATTGTTTGCTCTGGAAAAGCAATCACAGTACCTCAGTCGGCATACGAAAAAGCCTTCTGGCCAGAGAGCGATTCCAACAAAGCCAGCAAAGTCGCTCTACGCTGGTTGAAACGCGAAGCCGAAAGGATTGGGCAACACATTCATCACGCAGCTTGTGGACATGGTGGAGAGCATTGGATAGAAGGAGCGCCGGTCGACGGCTACGAACCTCTTTCGAAAACCATCTTCCAATTTCATGGATGCTATTTCCACGGCTGCCCGAAATGCTTCCCTAGGGAAACGAGGCTCTATCGCAAGACCTGCGAAAGAACCGAAAGTCTACGCAAGGCAGGTTATGTAGTAGTGGAGGCTTGGGGCTGCTCTACAAAGGAGACAAACGAACCGGTTCCCACGCCAACGCAAACTGCCTACCCACACGCCATAGTGTACGATTTCGAAGCCTATCTCGATACAACGAAAGGAAGACAACCAACGGATCGATTGACCATCGAAAACGTTCATATCCCAATATCAGTATCAATTGCCGACACGTACGATCGAACGCCAACCCACATCTGTCGACGCGATCCAAAAGAACTTGTAGCCGCCTTTGTCGAAGAACTCCAACGAAGAGCAAAAGCAATCCGAGAAGTCGTTGCGGACCCCAAGACACCTGAATTCTCCTTCGACACCCTATCGAAGGCACAACGGATGAGAATCGACGAATGGGTCAACCAAGTTCCCGTTCTAGGCTTCAACTCTGGCAGGTACGATCTCAACCTGATCAGAAACTATTTCGTAGAATCTATTGCCGACACATGCAAGAAAGTCAGAGTAGCAAAGAAAGCCAACACCACTATGTTTCTCTTAACTCCCGATTTCCGTTTCCTCGATGTGATGAACTACCTTGGACCTGGAACTTCCTACGAACGTTGGATCGCTGCCTATGGATGTGAGTTGCCAAAGAGTTTCTTCCCATATGAGTGGTTCGACTCTCCAGACAAGTTGGATCACGTTGGATTGCCAGATTATCGAGAGTGGGGTTCGAAGTTGAAAGGTCAACACCTACTATCTAGGTCAGAGTTCGAAGACTGCAAGTGCACCTTTCTCGACAAGGGAATGGAGACCTTTGCAGACTGGCTACGATACTACAACAACCTAGACGTAGTTCCATTCCTAGAGGCACTCGAAAAGATGCGAGATTTCTATCACGAGAAGGGAGTAGACATGCTGAAAGATGCAGTGTCCATCCCAGGAGTCTCGCTACAGTTCCTGCTTCGAGGTAGTGTAGAAAGGGGAGCTGAGATGTACGCTCCAAGTAAGGAAGCCTACCACATGCTGAAAGACGCTGTCGTGGGAGGTCCAAGCATAGTGTTCACCAGACGCCACGAAGCAGGAGTGACTAAGATTCGTAGTCATCAGGGTGGAACCAAGGTGTGTCGCAAGGTTCTTGGATACGATGCCAACGCCCTATATCTTTCTACCATGGAATTAGAAATGCCTTGTGGAAAAGAAGAGGTTGTGCACTACGACGAGCCAGGTCTAGAAGCCGAAGGATTTGTCGAATGTCTACGAAACGCTGCGTGGTTTGGATATGCGGAGGTAGACATCGAGATACCAAAAGAATTGTGGAAGAAATTTGAGGAGATGCCCCCCTTCTTCTACAACAAGAAAATCCCCAAGGAAGCAATTCCTCCACAAATGTTGGCCTACCTTGAGAAGACGGGAAGAAAGCGCAGTGAGGAAATGAAGCTAGTTGGGAGTCTATCGGGAAAGAAGTTGCTACTCTATGCTCCTCTTCTACTTTGGTATCTAGACCATGGCGCAGTGATCCCCGCGGTCTACCGCACGATAGACTACGAACCCAAAAAAGTATTCGAATGGTTTGTGGATCAAGTCACCGAAGCACGACGTACAGGAGATGTAGACAAAAGTAAAACCTTGCTAGCAGACGTGTTCAAGCTACTTGGAAATAGTGCCTATGGAAAGTTGATTGAAGATTTGGGGCGACAAACAAATGTCACCTACACCAAAGACGAGAAGGTCGTCGACAAAGCTATGCGAAGTGTTTGGTTCGAAGACCTGGAAGAGATTGGTCTGGCATACGAACTTGAAAGTAGAAAGAACCAGATCCAAATCAAACGCCCTTTCCAAGTAGGTATTGCCGTGTACCAGCTTGCCAAACTTCGCATGCTCGAGTTCTACTACGACTTCCTCGACAAGTACATCGCTCGAGATGATTTCGAATACATCCAGATGGACACGGACAGTGCCTACATCGCAATTTCGGGAAACACCATCGATGAAGTCGTACGACCAGAATTGCGCGAGGACTTTGCAGCCCACAGAAAAGAGTGGCTAGCTTGGGACAAGTGGAGCAGTCGTACCCCAGGACTCTTCAAACTCGAATTCGAAGGACAGCGCGCCATTGCCCTATGCTCGAAAGCCTACTACGTCGATACGGGTGGTAGCAGAAAGTATTCCACCAAAGGTATGTCTAGACGGCACAACGACGTTTCATGGGCTAGATTCGAAGCAGCGCTCCAGGGTAGTATTGATGTGGCGAAAAACCGAGGCTTCCGCCTATTGCCAGAAGGTATGGCAACCTACGAACAACAGAAGCTTGGGCTATCAGCTTACTACGACAAAAGACGCGTTCTTCCCGATGGAATCCACACCGAGCCAATAGAGTACGCTGTCTAGCGCTTGGGTACAAACAGAATTCCTTTTGGTGGTAGTTCCGTATCCCTAGGAACAACTTGTAGCTCTTCACGAACGAATCCACGTTTGGGTGCGTCCTTCTCCCCTTCTCGCTTCGCAAGGTAGTAAAGCACGGGCTGTCCCGAAGATACTACACTTCGCGAAATGGTGTATATCTGCAAACTCCACACAGGATCAGTAGCTCTACGTTTTTCACCCCCTTCCAATTCTCCTGGTGCGTAAAGATATCGAACTAGAACGTCGAATGGTAGGCGCTCTTCTCTCAAACCAACAGTGCGCGAATATGTAGGAGTCTTTAGATCTACTCGTTGCGTCACTACAGAATTTGAAGGCTCCTTTCCTGTAAGTCGAGTCACCTCACTGTTCAGGGCTTTGATAACCATTGGTAAACGAACTACCCATTCTCTACTACGCTCATCTGATCCTTCCGAAGTAAGTACCATCTCTTGTGCATATTGATATCCAAACAATCTCTCAGCTAGTGTTCTATTCGCTCGTTCGACGAAGCCTTGCGCTCTATGATTACCAGCCTCACCTCGTTGAACTTTCGTACCACGTAGTTCTAATGTTTCAGACATACGTCCCATGAATTCTCTACCAGGATCTACTTGTAATGTTTTTGGCCATTCTAGTGGACTACGCGGTTTATAGATTCGTTCGAATGCTGCAGACACTTCACCACTATCTTTCGATGCTAAAGGTTCAGCCTCTTTATATCTAGAAGCTACATCGATTACCACTAAAGCATACTTATATAGTTTCCTTCCACGACTAGGTCTATCATGAGGTAGAAATATCAAATCAGCTTGATGAACTTCATTAGGTTTCGATACAGTCCAATGTGGTCGTGGAATATAGCGTGGTGGTGATAGATATATTTGCCACATGGCTTGTTTCTCTAACCAACCCCTAGCTACATCTTCCGATACTTTTGCAGCCACCGATAACTTACTAATTGCAGCATAACCTTTCCAATAGCCCATAGGACCATAGAAGATATTCGCAAGTTTAGCATCCATTATATATCTATGTATTCTAACCTCCAACAAGAAGAGAAAAAGAAGAAAAAAAAAAGGAATAAGAACTTATCTAACCAACTAGTTCTTATTCTTTTTTTTTTTTCTTAGTATCTCGTCGATCGTAAAAATTCTCGTTTTTTAAAAGGCATATCGACTAATAGCGTATCCAGCGACTAGAGATAAAGACTTATCTAGCTGACAAGTTCTTATCCTTCTTCTTTTTATGTAGATTCGTTTAGTAATCTTATAGTAATACTCTAGTAATACTCTAGTAATACTCTAGTAATCTAGTAAGTGATCTAGTAATTACGTTAAACGTAAAAAAGCTCGTTTTTTTAAAGCATAGCTATAACCAATTCTTATAAGAATCGAGTGGCAACGTATCCAGTCGCGAATACACTACCACCTAAGGCCACCAATTCGGCAGTTTTCCTCGAATTAGATGGTCGATAATAATCTGAAAGTTTAGGCTTTTCCAGTTTCATTTGCAATATGTGATATATATGGAGTTTTTGCATTGCATCGATTCTATCTTTAAGTCCAACGTGTGCGTTATTTTCTTTCCAGTGGTTCCAGGTGGCTTGTGCTTCTAGTCGTTTTTCTCGATTTTTCTCATAGGTTTTAATAGCGGCATTTAACTTCTCCTGGGCCTTATCATGTCTTACCATCTCTGCGGCAGCCGCATTTGGCCCGCTAGTTGCTTTTTCGATTTCGTGTGCGCCAATACTAGCAGCAGCACTAGTTATGGCGAAGACAAATCCCATAAATATTATTGATGCCATGGCTTCGAAGGCGAGGTAGAGTCGCCTCTGTTACTCAGCAGGCTTCCAATACCCTTTGTCCTTTAGGTATTTCTTAGCTGCAAGGCCACCAGATAGAACCGCTATCCACTTCACGAAGTTCAAAATACTAGATGAAGGATCGTTAGTCAAAGGCTCTTTGATTGCTTTTTTTCCGATCCAACCGATACCTGCCGCAAGTCCAGTCAATATAGTAGCTTCCTGTATTGTGTTCATAAGTTCTTTAGCCATCTTATTGGAACAACGTTTA
Organism: Actinernus sp. WN-2022; assembly: GCA_030867875.1. NCBI lineage: Eukaryota > Metazoa > Cnidaria > Anthozoa > Actiniaria > Actinernidae > Actinernus > Actinernus sp. WN-2022. The sequence goes on along the minus strand of JAOWCC010001501.1, from coordinate 63,404,946 downwards.
CATCGCCGATAATATATGTCTACAGCGTGGCTTCAAATGCTATATCATACCTTGAGTTTTTAGGTTACGACCTTTTGGGGTTTCTTTGGTAGCGCCAGCTGAGCTGTCTGTGGCGGCAGCAAAGCTGCCATTGGAGCTGTGGTTAACTCGTTGCGTTTGTTTGTATTGCTTATACTGATAGTACAAACCCACAAATGCTATGCTTACCCCAATTACAGCAAGTGTGGTATTAGTTGATATCAAACTTGGCTTATCGGGGGCAGCAAAGCTGCCAGCAAAGCTGCCATGACTGTCTACCTGCGCCTGCGGGCTGAAATTCGCCGCCGCCACATTGGCGATATTTTCTTTCCTTCTTTGCGCTATGAGTTTGCCTGCAGCGACTCGTTTTGGATTTGGTGGGGGTTTTACTGGTTCTTTCGTGATGGGATCATTTCGATCTTCGGAATGGGTATCAATTTCCATCTTGTTAAGAGTAATTACTTAGTAGTTGAGGTAACTTCAATACGTTAATTACGTTTAAGATTCTTTCAAATTTGAATATACCTCAAGTACTTCATCAACTTCATCTTCGCTCGGCAATACTTGCGCCTCGGAGTCCTGTTTAGTGGGCATAGAATGGTTAACAACGTGACAAAGGGCACTAGTTAGTGCTACAAGTGGACCTGCTTTGTAGGCCAATCGGCCAGCCAGTCCAGATAGCTCGTTTCGGACTAAGCGGTCTTTCTTTAGAGCTTTCAACAGCCTTCGTTGTTGTCGAGAATCTATAGGCCTCACATATGCGACTACACAAGTTGCTAGACTTAGTGCTCTATCCACTAAGCAGTCATTTATTTGCTTTGCTAAGACGGCTTGGTATCTACGATATAGACGTTCTATGTCTTTATCAGGTAACTTAGAAATGTCCCCCAGAGAAAAATTCTTCCCTAGATATTCTTTTGTCGTACCAGTCACGGCTAGAATAGAAAGAGCTTCCCTATGTTCGATGATTTCTATGCTACGATGGTAGATTGCTGCCGCTTCATCGGTGGTAGCGCAGTGTAGGTTCGTTTCGAAGTCATGACAATTTTTGCCGGTAGCTCCGATGGCGGCCCTTGGTGGAGGACCAGGCAGCTTTGCTGCCACATCTATTTCGCCGGATTCAGTTAGTATGTTCATTAATTCATCATCAAAATCTTTATCCATCTTACTTCAACGTATTGTGACATACCATAGGTGAAGGTATCTCTAATACGGTTGAAAAAGGATGTCGCAAACAGAAACATATATGTGCGAACTTAGTCTCAAGTTCTGAAATGAATAGCTTCTTATCATCTAAGGATATGCTAGCGCCGTAGTCATCGAATAGATCCTTTAATCCCGGTGCGCTTGCGATGCGAAATGCCACAATGATTGCGCAATTCTCGCGAAAGTTCTTGCATATACTTTTTTGTGTTTGCGATGAGGCCCAAATCGAAATACCAATGTGGCGTGCAGAAAAGGCTAAATCGGATATCTTATTGGTCCTTCCCTTAACATCCTTACTTGCCGCACAATCATCAAGGATAATAAGTGTATTCGTTCCTTCGAAAAAACATGCGCAGTCGCCTAGGGTTGCATCAATATCGTTCTGAGAAGGCGCTAGGACGATGAAACGAGGATCTCCCTTACCAACGCCTTTATATGTTTTATTGTTAGCATAGGTGGGACAAATTAATACGATATATTCAAACTTAAAACGAAATGGACCTCTCAATTGATCAACTATGAACTGAGTCTTTCCGCAGTTTGTGGGGCCAATTATGAGTGCGTTAAAGGGAATTTGTTCTGTCAATGTGTCCATATCGACGAATACGTCAAGAGTACATTAATGAGTACATTAATGAGTACATGTTAATGAGTACATGTTAATGAGTACATTAATGAGTACATTAATGATAAACATTTTGTAGCATTCCTTGTTCAATAGTTGCTTGTGCATCAGAAAGCACGAATATGTGCATGTTCACCTTACCTGAGCCTCCACTGCGATGAATCCTAAGGCGAATGGATGCTCCAGCATCTTGTTGGGCTAAGCCATCTCCATGAACTATACTGGTTTGAGAAGTGCGGCAATCGATGAGTGCGGCAAACTTGTTCTCAAAGAACTTCTTATGCGTCATGGATGTAGCGGCGGCAGCCTCTCCGAAACGCGGGACAAACCAATTCTTCGCTGACTTCCATAAATCCTTTGGTAGCATCCCAAAAGAATATAGAGCGTTAGGAATGCCATTGACGTGTACCTCGACCTTGGTGATTCCTGGATTTACGAATTTCTCACTATCTCTAGTGCCTGCCACATGAGGATCCACAAATAGAAGAAGGATGCCATTGAGAGAGAGACGAAGTACGTTTATGCTTTCAGATACGAGTGTGTCGGTTCCTAGATCGATCGAGACGGTTTTGAAGTACTCCTGGTGGTTATACAGAAAGGCTTTACCGCTGGCGTAGGTACTATTGGCCTGCGACGCAAGATCGAGACTTTCGATGACTTCATATTCTAGTTCAATGTTCGATAGTTTGTACGTTCCTACTTTCGTACTGTCGGATCCGACTATGACGTCTATGGCCGGTGCCAGTGTCAAATGAAATGACATCTTATCTCGAATCGCATGTGGATAAAAGACGCCATGGGTTGTGATAACTTCATGATCAATAGGTATCTTATATACGCTACCGTATGCCGCTAGTGTCGCATTATCAGCCGCAGTAGACGTAGATGCGTTACTGGCCTTTGAACGAAGTTTGTTCACATTAGCAGATTGAATGCCCCGCTCTACGCTATTCTCTCGTTCTACCTCAGATAGGTATAGATCGCTATATACCTGTAGTAGATCGGGTCGACTTAGATCTTCTAATCTAGTAGTTCCCATCCATACGACTCGCTTTGAGACTATGCAACGTCCAACATTGGCCACCAAATGGTTGTCGGCATGACCCCCGGATAGAGTGATATTGGCACTAAGGGCTAGACTACCAGGTACTAGAAGTCTATTTTCGCCTAACGTAGGAACGTTAACAATTAAAGTTTCCCCTGGATTGGCTGATGAAGGAGTGAAAGTTACACGATGGAACACACGACTGGCTTTAAGAGATCTACCTTCTCTAGGAGAATAGTCAGGATGGAGCGTCGTTGATATCATGATGTTTGTTTCACAATTGAATATGTTTTGTTCCACAATTGAATACTAATATTATATCACATATCAAGTGTTCAATATGGCAGAAACTTTAGACTTCGATCCTATATCTGAAGAAGGTAGAGCCGATGTGAATGATCTTACTGCCGAAGAATGGGCGGAGATTAGACCTGATGATGGCGAGGCAGAAATGGATTGGTGGAATAGAGCTAAGCATAGCTTCAAAAATACGACGAAAAGCATACGTGATAGGTTATGGAAAAATCGTAGTAACTGGGGAACCAGTTCAGCTGAGTATATAGAATTAGTCAATCAAGGTGATGATGCGGAAACGCAATTTACGGCAGGCAGTAGCGGCAGCAAAGCTGCCAGCGGAGCTGCTTCTGCGGAAACGCCACTTGAAAGACTGGAAAGACGGACTGAAAATGCACAGGACCAAATCACTATAAAGTTTCCAAAAGCAGATCTAACGAAGTTCACTGCTAGTTTGGATGACTATGATAGGGTCGTGATAAAACTCAATCGTAAAAATGCTGGGTCATACTTTCTGTCGGACGCCGTAGACACTCCCAATGCATTACCGAAAACGCTTAAAAACGCTCTTGGACCTACTGCGGAAAAGGAGATTAGTATGAAAGAGGATATGGCCACCAAAAAAGATAAACAAAAGGCCGAGGAAATAAAAAAGATGGATTCATTAACTAAGGGAACTCCAGAATATGAAGTGGCAAAGAATAAAGTAGTAGCACTAGAGGATCAGAAACAGGAGATCGAGAAAGAAATAGAAGCCATCAAAGATCGTATGTCGTTACGAGACCGCATGAAAGCCATCTTCAAGAAACATGGATTTACGGTGATTGGAGTGTTAGCTGTCGCTGGTGCCGTAATTGGTACCGTCGTTAGTATATTGACAAAAGGCTTGGCTTCCGTTGCTAAGGGAGTTGGTGGTGCTTTGAAGGATCTTGGAAAAAAGTTGGCTAACGTGCTACCTGCGGCGATAGGCGCTATTGCGAGTTTCATATTCCGTACCGCTGGAGAAGTTTTCGGCTTCCTTACCAAGAATGCCTGGCTACTCATTGTGGCTGTGGTCATATTCCTAGTAGAGCAATATAAATCGTCGAAACGTCGGCGCTAACGAAATATCATCCATGAGGCTACGCCGGCCACAATACCCACGATTGCTAAATTGGTTTCGTGACTCGTTGATGATGCACCGCGACTTTGTCGCCCATGTGGCTTAGGAATATGTGTAGCTACGCTGTGTGCGATGGGCTTATGCGTTACTGGCAGTTGCGAAGTACCTGGTTGCCCTTTTGGTGCTGGTCCTTCCATGTGGACTGGTGGTGGTGGTTTTTCATCGAGGTTGATACTATCATTTATTCCTAAACTTAGGCCTGGCTTATTCGACATTTTCAGGTAGTTGTTATAACCGTACAACCCTTAGCAATTGCTAGGTCGAGACGAGAGTTCGTGTCATTCAGAGCTTTGTTATATTGCACTAAACTATCCCAATCCTTTTCCATGATGGTATCTCTAAGCAGTTTTTTGAAGTCTTCTTGTACACCGGGGGACAAGCCTGGCGACCCTACGATCGGGACAGTTCCCACACCCTGGGCTCCTAGGATACAAAACACGTAGACCTTTACGGATGTATTAATTCGGACTACCCCAGCCTTAGTCAGCCCCTTGCTCTGCTGCGGAACGAACCAATTGTGCTGCTTTTTCGCCATTTCGTCGCGATAGAACCGCGTCGGAATATCGAGTGGCCCACTCGTATCGAACCCCCACGACTTATCAGTAAATCTTGCTCGGCGCAGGGCGAAGTTAACTTTAATGACTCCAAACTCTCTCCTGAGCCTGTCGTATACGACGGAGTTCCATGGGACGTTGTCGTTCTTATTAAAGATGTTTTCTCTGGGGAGGGGGACTCCCAATTCGAACAGTAATCGCATGATTGTGTAGTACACGTGGAAGCGGTAAAAGCTACGGATGTAATCAGTGATTGGTGCGTCATCTGAAAGATGGTCATCGAACGACACTCCGCAGCCAGCCGTTGCGCACCAAACTACGAAACAGAATTGTTGCTGCCAATGCCTCATTGGTAGAGCATCTAACCATTCTGTCGCTTTCTTGGATTTATCGTCTTTGTCATCGTCGTCGTTGTCGTTAATGGTGTCAGTAGGAAAATCGAACCCCAGCCCTAGGAAGATATCTCGCGGCTCCGACATGAAGAACTGATCCTTCGTTACGTAGATCTTGAGAATTCGCATAAAGGGGTCTATGTCTTTGGCGTCAATCTTCCAGGGAACTGCTGGAACTGGATACTTGAAATCAGTCCTTCTGAATGGAAGTGGAAAACCCACAACTGCCACATGTTTTTGCGTTGTCACGCGTAACGCTTCGTGTAGACGATTTCTGACATCTACTGGTATGAGACCACTCATATTCCAATGCTGCCCACCATCGTAAAACATGATTCTAGTCTCGTACGTAGACTCATCATGTATGTCGGATGCCGTTGTCCTAGCTGAGAACTTATCGAAGTCCGCGTGAGGATAATTTTTCTTAAAGGCCGCTAAAGCCTTTGCATTGCGAGGTGCGATATAGTCACCCCAATCACCGTCGAAATGAACTCTGCCTTGGAGACAAGGCATGGTTTCTTATCCTTGACGCCGGGCCAATCAATCCGTTCGATTCATCCACTTGACTAATCTGTTTGATATTGATACGTATTAAAGTTATGACATATGTTAATATCGTGAAGTAAAGAACGTACGTTAATATCATATCGAAGTAAACTTCAGGCTTTAATATGGTAATCTTAAATGTCACCACTAACTCGACTGACCATACGGTCTACTTTCAAGAACCTATTTACATCCATAATATTTCTCTAATCGCGGTCGCTTTTGAGAACGGTTGGTGGAACCTATCAGAGAAAGCTTCATTCACTTGGAATGCCCCAGGCGAGATACGGATTCCTTATGAACTTAAGCCGGGGAATTACAATATAAACATCTTAATGGCCGCCCTCAAACCCGCGGTTACCGCTGGTTTATTGGAATTCGTAGCCCACGATTATAGGAAGTTTTGGATTCTAAAAATTAAGAAACCAATCCTGTTCAGTAAGAATCTCTGCGATTTGTTTAATATCAAGGGTACTCCAGAAGGGGATAATGTGTCACTCAAAGTAGGAGAATACAAACTGGTGGTACAACTTCTTCACTATGTATATATCTATTGTGATGTGGTGGATCCTAGCTTCTCAATTCTTAATGGAAAGCAATCAAACGTGCTGGCTATCATTAATCTCGTGGGCCTTAGGTTTACAGAATGTACTTACAATCAATTGCTTCCCTTGCCCATACGATCTCTAGGGACAAGACGAAACAGCCTTCGCCTGACACTTAGAGACGAAGAAGGAAATATTATAGACTTACGTGGTCGACCTATACGATACGTATTGAAGCTTGAGTAAGTTATAATATATCGAAATGGCAAGCGATTCAATTCAATTAGTTCCAACGGCACCAGGTATTTATCCGCCGCTGGCTAGCGGGGCTAGCGGAGATAATTTTCGGTTGCAAACAGTCCGAGATACTCTTTCATATATCGAAACTCAAGAAAAACACTATGAAGGTGTGCGTAAGAAATACGCCCGCGCACAAGGACTTGTCCATGGTGTCGCTGTGGTAACAGGAGGTCTATCCGTATTATTATCTGGATCTGGAATGGGAATGGCTTTAACTGGTTTTGGAATAGTGATTGGTTTACCATTAGGTGTTATTGGTGGCTTATGTGGACTAATTTCAGCATCTACGACCCTTGGAGCTAAAAAATTAGGAATAAAAGTATCTAAACATGAGAAAACCGCCATGTTAGCTAAAGCGAAAATTAATACGATTCGCGATCTAGTATCAAAGGCCCTTCGCGATGAAAATATATCTGACTCTGAATACGGCCTCATCCTCGCTGAAGTAGATAAATATGAGATTATGAGGGCTGAAATTCGCCGAGAGACTCAAGGACAAATAAACGAAAAAAAAGTAGAACAAATTCGCTCCGAAGTGCGGAAGGAAATGCGAGAAAAACTTGGCAGTCTAGTGGGGTAAGAATAAATATCTCCTTCGAAAGAAACCAGCATGGATTTCATTTTAACTTCGATAAAAGCAACTGCACTTAATTCGCATAAATTACCGTGTTGTTTTGGTTCATATGCTAATTTCGAGACAACGCGCGGGTGGCGCTAATTAACATACGTCAACTGCTTAAAACATAAGTACGATATTTTATCACTGAATACTTCGTCTAGCACACCTAGCCCAACGGGTTTGTCGCTGGGACTTGTGATCGAGATGGGAGCCGTTCACGAGTTCTGGTGTTCAAACCTTGGCGGACTATGTGTGGTAGATCGGCTTGTGTTGGGTAAGAAGCTCCCAGCCCAACACAAGTCGTAGCGCGTCTGCCGATGTGGTAGAAGTTAAAGTAATACAGTAGAAATCAGCGGCCAGAGTACAAGATACCTGTGTGAGAACCAAATGTGGTCAGAAGCTGAACTACAGTAGAACGAATACAGTGGACCAAATACAGTAGACCGAATACAGTAAGCCGGGCCCGGTAATAAGCAAAAACCTCTCTAGGAACGAAAAGGCGAAGTAAGGAAAAAGGAGAAAGTGGGTTCCTAGAGAGGTTCTGGAGACGTCCAGTTTTGCTTTTGGTCTTTTTCTTAGTTTTGATTTTTTCTTCTTAGAACTAAAATCATATGGTCTAGTTCGAATTTTTTCTATCTATATCGTGACCAGAAATGGGAAAGAAGTGCTTTTTATAGCGAGCGGGGTGCCTATTTTACCGGTATCGAATAGTGCATAATAAATGCATGGTTAAATAGGAAATGAGTTGTTAAATTTTGGTTGAGTGATCGCACGCGTCGGAATTATTTTAATAACATCACGAAAGTCTATCACCAGCAAGTTTCTCACGCGTCGGAATTATTTTAATATAGTCACGAAAGTCTATGAATAGAAAGTTTCTCACACATCGAAAAAAAAAAAAAAAAAAAAAAAAAAAAAAAAATGAAGAGAGGTGGTATACACAGTTTCTCTTCATTCTTTTTTTTTTTTTTTTTTCTTTTTTCTTTTATTATAATCTACTGGACTATCTTAAGGTTCTTAAGGTTCTCCAATTCGAAGTTATCCGATTCTACCAATACATCTGGAAGGCAATCCTTAGTATCTTTCATATCTTTCATATCTTTCGTATCTTTCATATCTCGGGCTTTCTTATTGCGAATGATATAGCGCTCTGGTGCTCCACACTTCGCACAAAGTCCATGACTCGTACGACAACCGCGACCACACTTCAAACATGGAACGAATATGGTGCAACCTTTTAGTATCTGATAATTGTGTTGAGCACAGTACTCTGAAGTTTTCGAGCTCTTCCTTACGCATTTCGTATTCTTACCACGCAGCAACCAATCGCAAGTCGTTATCTCAGGCATTGTGTGATATATACCTTATGATAGCGTATCTATAATTGTTGTTTTAATTATGGTATAATACCTCATAACCACACGTCTCTAATAGATGTTAAAATGTAATAAATTCACTATAAACCAAGTGTTCGAATAAATGTTAATATATGCTTCGGAGCTGTGCTCAAGTTTGGATCTTTAGGTGTAAGAATGCCTAGGGACAATTTGGACGTTGCGAGAGATCCTATGTGGCAGCATAAGCATTTATGTAGTAATCTAGTAGAGCGTTTTCGTCCTCTATGGTGAGCTGGGAGCGCTTAATGAGCCACTCAATGATCCATTTAGCGGTATTAAGATGATCTTTGCTATAGGCGCATAGTAGAGCATGATGAACGTATTCATACTCCATAGTTATCTGAAAGCGTCGAATTAGCCACTTAACGGTATTGAGATGGCCATTCCTACAGGCATCTACTATAGCAAACCCGACGGCTTTATCCTCTTTGGTGAACTGGAAGTGCTTAGTGAGCCACTTAGCGATATCAAGACAGCCATCCTTACAGGCAGCGCATAGAACGTAATCGGTGTGTCCACCCATTTTATCGAACCATAAGTGCTTAATGAGCCACTTAATAACGTTAAGATTACCATATTTACTGGCGTAGACAAGAGGAAAGCTGTCGTCGATGTAGTTTGCGGAAATACCGAAAGTCCTAGCCAAATTGTCTCGATCGTTGTCATTACGAGTAGACCTAAGACCGAAAGTGAGTACTCGTTTACGGAACTCTTGGTCTACGTTTTTGTAGCGTACGAGAGATGCGGCACCGTTTAGGTGTTTCGATGTCCTTGCGATGCTTGCGAATGATTCTGGGCCTGCATACTCTACGATCTTAGTCAAGATTTCCATCGGGAGGTACGATATATAATCCATAGTGGAAGAGATCGATATACAGTATAATAATCATTTCTCTAATAGGGTGTTGAAATGTAAAAATACGATTTAAAAAATAGTACAACAAAACTGCTTTAATCCGGAAAAAAGCGGTAGAAACCGATATCGTAAAAATACGATAAATAGTATTTAATCCGCCTTCGTTGGGCAAGAAAAAAGTTGTATCATTTTGCCTCTGGGTAAGAAAAGTGGTATCATTTTACTTAGTAGTAGAGCCGGGAGTAAAACTGATACAAATTATTTTTTTTTGTTGTGCAAGGGCGTCAAAAAAGGAGATTTCTGAATTTGCTTTTTGACGTCCTTGCACAACAAAAAAAAGTGGTATAATTTTGACGCCGGCTCTACTACTATGGGAAATCGGTGTAAAAGGTTTATTTAGAAGAAAAAAGGAGGAAAATTAAAACAAATAATTACCACTAGCTACTGGCCAAGGTTTTGATCCCGGCCGCCTGGGGAGAGGCGCGCGCGACCGGCTCATCACAAGCGCATGCGCATGACGTTATGCCACGGTATTTGTTTCTTACTGCGCATGCTCGACGAAAAAAATTGGGCTCTGGAAGAATCCGATTCCGGAAGTCCGCGAATTCAAACCATGATACACAAATGGAATATAATGGAAATATTATTAACACAGTTAACCAAAGTACATTATTAGGAGTATATTTAGACACTACTTTATCATGAGAAAGTCATATAAATTATCTTAGCAAAGCAGTTAGCTCTCGCCTTTTCGTGTTTAAAAGAATTAAGAAGTTTCTTCCTTTAAATGTACGCTTGATGTTTTATAATGCCCTGATTTATCCTTATTTAGTTTACTGTAATACTCTTTGGAAAAACTGTTCTACTACTACTTGTTCTATTCTTATTAAAGTGCCATGAATACGGGACGCAGAACTCCCTGCTAGTAAAGTGCCTATGAACAATACATTTTTATTTTAGATATCAATTCTACATCAAGTGAATAGTAGAATGGTACAATATATCTTGCTTTGAATACTGTGCTGCTGAGTTAAGGAGGTTTTAATATCCAAAATGCTAATTACATGACGACAGGGGAGGCATCATTTATTATACAAATTTTGTTGTTACAATTAAACATATTTTTCAAATTATCAGTTTTATACCCATGGTTGAAATAAAATGATGTTATAAAAAAAAAAATCCTATATCAGTAGAAACGCCCATCACAATCACTAGGAAGTGATTGCAGATATCTACCCTGACGTCATGTAATTAGCATTTTGGATATTAAAACCTCCTTAACTCAGCGACACAGCATTCAAAGCAAAATATATTTTACCATTCTACTATTCGCTTGATTTAGAATTGATATATAGAATAGAAAAATATTGTTCATATGCACTTTAAACTACAGAAGAGGGCTGCCAGATCAATAATGGGATGCACCAATAGTTACACCGTCAATTTCACTTTTCAATAAATTACATTGGCTTTCTCTTTATGATTTGATTAAGATACGTAAATTAATGTTGATTTATAAAGTCATCATGATCAAGCACCTGAAAATCTAAAACGTCGTTTTGTTCGAACTATAAATGTGCGAAATACAAGATCTTCAAAGGTAAATTTTGCGCGTCCGAGATATCAAAATAATATTTACAAACGAAACCAGAGTTCTCGTAGATGTATAGGCTCGGTTTCAGCCGTTGGGGTGTCCAGAGCCAGTGCGTTTACTGACAAAGTGTCTTCATCCGAAAACTAACTCTCTTACTGCTTCTTTGTGTGAATCCTTGAATTCTTCGAAACCAAACTTTTCCAGAGCAAATTTAAACGAATTTTCGAACAGCAATCGAAAGTCTTTGGTCCGGCTTTCGAAAGTTTACAATGTAAATTATGCAAATCAATTTAGCGACAGGATTTGAGTGGCAAGTTTGTGATTGGCTAAAACCCGACAATGTCTCAGCTCGCGCGCCCAGCCGTGAGTGGGGAGAGGATCGCGGGCTCACCGAAACCCCCACGGCTGGAAACCGAGCCTAGTAGATGTACTGCTCACAAATTCTTGTATTTAAAAAAAATATGTAATATATTAATTATAACATATCCGCCATCCGCCATCCGCATCCTCGTTTTACAAACACCCAGTTATGTTATCGGCATTCCGCACACTGCCAACTCTTCGCCACGCTGCGCTGCTCAACCCTTTTCAGTGGCCTTGTATCCAAATTGCCCATTACTTTTAACCAGGTTTCTCTGAATGTTCCCTGACAGCAAATCCTAATGGTGGGTCCTAAATCGATTAACCTTGTTTCTGCGGAATTTTTTAGATAATCTCCCTATATAATTTCCAAACGTTCCAAAGTTTCTCACATAAATTCCATAAAGAAATTAATGCTTTCAAAACTTTAGTATAGGGTTAGTTAGTTCTATAGCCAGTATTCAAAATAGAACTCCAAATTAAGTTATAATCAAACTGGAATATTTCTAACTGATCGATCAGGAGCCCTTCCGGCCGAGATGAGTTCCAGGTATATGGCGCTTAAACGGGGTCAAAATTATCAGAATGAAGAACGAAACAACTAACTGTTGAATGATATAGTTAAAACAGCGGTGATCTAATTACCGCTTGTGCAATGAAAAGGACAAGCTAAGACACAAATGATATAAGCCAAAGACAAATGATCTAGTGACCAACGTCGAAATGATTCAAACAAATCTGGAATGGAATATACTAAACACAATCCATCTAGTGATCAACATCTAAATGACACGAACAACACACTAATGGAATAAACTGTAATGAAACCATCTAGCTTAATTTTGACGAATGGAGTATACTGAACACACATGACCTAGCCAAAACACAAACAATCTGGCGACCGATTTCGAAATAACACAAACAAATCTCGAACGATGCAACCAACATATATTCAGATTAAACTATAACGAAATAATCTAACCAGTTTGTGAATGGAAAGGAGTACACACAAGCAATCTAGCTATCGACGTGCCACTTAACAGAGTAGGGTCACTATTGGAACAACGTACAGTGGAATGGAACAGTCGACTGGGGGTCTTTGCTGTTACCACAGGCAGCCCAGACTCGACATATGTTTCCCGCTTATTAGTCTGTTGGGTTACCTGTGGTATGTTTCATAAGCGATCTTGTTTCATAAGCGATCTTGTTTCATGGGTGAATATTTTTGTTTTCAGAATTATGAACACACTTCCGTAAGTTTATGTACGGCAATGGCATCTAAACTTTTCACAAAAAGTCCGGTTAAAACAATCTCTGATACCCCAAAAACGGAGTAATTGCAGAATAGAAGCGAGAAGTCCAAGTACTATAGCAAAGCTGAAACAACGTGTATAGTTTTAAACGTACTATATTTCGGCTAGCCAAACTAGCCTTCTTCAGGTACTAGATGTTGTAAGTACTGTAAGTAGAGAGTTCTAAATTCTCTACTTACAACATCTAGTACCTGAAGAAGGCTTATTAGTTTGGCTAGCCGAAATATAGTACGTTTAAAACTATACACGTTGTTTCAGCTTTGCTATAGTCCTTGGACTTCTCGCTTCTAATTATTATCATTTGGTTCAACAAGCAGGATATTCGTCCACGGTTTTTGCTTATTCGCGAGTAATTGCAGAATACCCCCTCCAGTGGTTCATTAATAATTCATTTCTCAACGTTTTCATACAAACCTTTTAAAAACCTAACCCTGAAATAATAAAAAAAATTCGACCCAAAATCATTCATAGAACGAGTTTAAATACACCTGAACTAAAGTGGAGAATTTAGCGCAGTTTTCAAGCGATCTTTTGAGTGGAGGGGTATTCTGCAACTAAGCCCAAAAAACTACACTAGGACACCTTTAGGGTTTTGTGTAACTAATCGGCATAGATATCAAGCTTCAAAACGTTTTAAAAATAAAAGTAAAAGCGTAAAAGTTCTAAGATCACAGTAATAAACTTTACGGCACGGAATCGAGGCTGATATTTCTTGTATGCATTCTCATACACTGTCCTGCAAATACTGCACGCAAACTTCCGTTTAAAAAGTTGCTGCTCTCCAAATAACCACAGCAGCTCAAACAGGATACCATTCTGAGAAATCTACAGAAGTTTGAAGCTATAGAATGTTATTTTCCAGTGCATGAAAACTGATAGATTCTAACTAGTAAAAGCTGCTTCTGCTCTACACAAAACGCTTCAATTCTTACGCGTGTTCGTATTGGCTTATTGTAAAAACAAAGGTTGATGACGTCAGGAACATGAAGTCTGTGAAGTCCATCAGACGGGGAGGGGGAGAAAGTGAGCGGACGACCTCGTACCGTCTCAAATCAGGCTAGTAGACACGCGGCCAACCGTCGAAACTTCGAGGCCTAATAACGCCCCCAAACCACTCACCCAACTTCATTAAGTATAATATAACGCGCTGCCGATATTACTCGCACTCTTACTTTACAAACGAAAGACGCACACAGTTCTAACCGTATCCCTTTTGTTATTACTTTTAATCCATCCCTTCCACATATCTCTAACATCATTAGGAAACATTAATCTGAATATATGTTGGTTGCATCGTTCGATATTTGTTTGTGTTATGTACCGATCAATTCGAAACATCAACATCCCCCCTCCCCCCGGGCAACCCTCGGGCATTTGACTCATTTTGTGCCCGGGGAGTAGGGAATTTGACATCGGTAGCTATCCTTGGGGTGGGGAATTTGACACCGGGAGGGAGGGGTGGGGGGAAATTTGAACAAGTTGTCTCGATTTCATGTTATGTGCTGTGTGGTTTCCTCGATCGAAATCATGGCGGAATTGGAGTGGGGAGGTCACTACGGAGCCCTGTAAAGGCCATCAACGAACACATGTTATGAAAGACTATCGCGTGATACTGCTTTATTATCGCGCGATACCGTTTTACTATCGCGCGATGCTGTTTTATCGCACGATAAAGTGTTACTATCGCGCGATACAATTTTACTATCGCACGATACTGTTTTATTATCGCGCGATAGTGTTTTAATATCGCGCGATATTGCAACCTCGTAACCAGGGTCTTCTCGGTCAGATCCAAGATGGCGGCTACTCCGTGAGAAGACCCTGGTAAACACTGAACTGTCACGTACTCTGATTGGCTCTTCGATTATGACGCAAGGGTTGTTATAACACTGAATGCTTTTTATTGGCCAAACGGACTAAGTCCAGAGAGATGAACTTGTATATAGATTCGATTGCTCAAATTTTATCAATAAAACGATTTTAAATAACCTTAAAACACGTTGTGTAGGTAGAGCAATAGATGAAGTGTATTACTGGGTAGTTTTCTGGTAGGTTTCATTAGTGGGAAAGCCAGGAGAAGCCGTTTAACCCGAACATGAGCTATCGATCGCTTCGCTTCAACGCTGCCGGAAAATGAACGGCTTTTTAGGATTCTCTTCTAGCTTAGATACATCCTAGTAGCTTTGTGATACCATTCCACGGTTTCTTTATCCAAGTAAACTCCATTTCGAGCCGTTTAGTAGACCTGTTTTCACCACATCGTTCGCCGCGTGGAAAAACCGTTAATCGCATATCGCTCACTCCAGATTGGGATACCTATGGTTTGTAGGCACGTGTTACATTTCCATATTTAGTAGCTTGGCTGCCATCTTGGATGCCCACATCACGTGATTAAAATCTCCAGGATTTCTGGAGATTTTTGGTCACGTGATTCAGCGTTTACCAGGGTCTTCTCTCGGAGTAGCCGCCATCTTGGATCTGACCGAGAAGACCCTGGTCACGAGGTTGGTATTGTTGTAAAATACGTACATTACTTAGCAAGACACCATGGCGGCGAACACGCTACGTGATAATGTTCTTCTTGGCTCTTCTCCTTTATATGTTTCACTTACGTCCGACAACGAATTTGGCTTTACCTGAATACTTACCGGCGATTCAAAATGCTATTGAAAATAACAGGGATGCATTAGTCGACTGAGTACTTTAATCTAGGCTTGAATTATATGGAAATCCTCGCTTTTCTTTTAATTTATATATAAATATAACGCCATCAAGATGAGTCTTCGCCAGCTTAAACGTGTTCTGAGAATCAAGAATTTACGAAGGAGAAAGGACTACAGTAGTTCAGATGAAATAATTGACGCCATAGAAATGGAACTCCAGGGAAGTGGGAGCTGTCTAGGCTACAGGCAAATGCACCACTTGTTAAGGAACAAATATTCGCTGGTAATAAATTAGCAAGGAAACTGTTAGATACGCTTTGATGAAGGAGTTGAAAGATGGTAACGAGACACAGATTAAAGCGCAGGTATTATTTTGCACCAGGGCCTTAACTTCATATGGCATTTAGATGGCTAGTATTTCTCGACTAATGTATCCCTGTTATTTTCAATACCATTTTGAATCGCCGGTAAGTGTTCGGGTAAAGCCAAATTTGTTGTCGGAAGTAAAAGAAACATATAAAGGAGAAAAGCATTATCATGATCACGTAGTGTGTTCGCCACCATGTTGTCTAGCTAAGTAATGTACGTATTTTAAAATAACATATTATCGCGCGATATTAAACACTATCGCGTGATAATAAAACAGTATCGCGTGATAAATCGATAGTAACACTTAGCTTTATCGCGCGATAGTAAAGCAGTATCGCGCGATATTCTTTCATAACATTTGTGTTTGTGGATGGCCCTTACCCCTTAGGGCTCCGTAGGTCACTTTAGACGACTTAAAAAAAAGACAAAATTCTGATTTTGTAAGCGACTGGCTTAAAAACAAAGGGACTCTAAAAGCTTTGTGCTGTATTTGAAGGTACTATTAAAATATAAATGTACATTGCTTGCGGGGGTAGGGGCATTTGATCGCCTAATACGACGATGGGAGGTAGGCGCGATATCTGCACATTATCGAATATCCGATATCATAGTATTGATAGTATCGGATATTATATATTGATAATATCGGATATTATCGGATATTATAGGATATTATCAAGGGATATTATCGGATATCCTCTAATTAGATATCTATTAGATAAAGGTCTCTCTCCACTGTGAAGGAGGTCGATATTCGATATTATCGGATATTATCGACTATTTTCTAATTAGACATCTAGTAGATATCTATTAGATAAAGGTCTCTCTCCACTGTGAAGGAGGTTGATATTCGATAGTATCGGATATTATCGGATATTCTCTAATTAGATATCTATTAGATAAAGGTCTCTCTCCTCTGTGAAGGACGTCGATATTCGATAGTATCGGCTATTATCGGATATTCTCTAATTAGATATCTATTAGATAAAGGTCTCTCTCCACTGTGAAGGAGGTTGATATTCGATAGTATCGGATATTATCGGATATTCTCTAATTAGATATCTATTAGATAAAGGTCTCTCTCCACTGTGAAGGACGTCGATATTCGATATTATCGGATATTATCGACTATTTTCTAATTAGACATCTAGTAGATATCTATTAGATAAAGGTCTCTCTCCACTGTGAAGGAGGTTGATATTCGATACTATCGGATATTATCGGATATTCTCTAATTAGATATCTATTAGATAAAGGTCTCTCTCCACTGTGAAGGAGGTCGATATTCGATATTATCGGATATTATCGACTATTTTCTAATTAGACATCTAGTAGATATCTATTAGATAAAGGTCTCTCTCCACTGTGAAGGAGGTTGATATTCGATAGTATCGGATATTATCGGATATTCTCTAATTAGATATCTATTAGATAAAGGTCTCTCTCCTCTGTGAAGGACGTCGATATTCGATAGTATCGGATATTATCGGATATTCTCTAATTAGATATCTATTAGATAAAGGTCTCTCTCCACTGTGAAGGAGGTTGATATTCGATAGTATCGGATATTATCGGATATTCTCTAATTAGATATCTATTAGATAAAGGTCTCTCTCCACTGTGAAGGACGTCGATATTCGATATTATCGGATATTATCGACTATTTTCTAATTAGACATCTAGTAGATATCTATTAGATAAAGGTCTCTCTCCACTGTGAAGGAGGTTGATATTCGATAGTATCGGATATTATCGGATATTCTCTAATTAGATATCTATTAGATAAAGGTCTCCCTCTCCTTTGAAGGACGTCGATATTCGATAGTATCGGATATTATCGACTATTTTCTAATTAGACATCTAGTAGATATCTATTAGATAAAGGTCTCTCTCCTCTGTGAAGGAGGTTGATATTCGATAGTATCGGATATTATCGGATATTCTCTAATTAGATATCTATTAGATAAAGGTCTCCCTCTCCTTTGAAGGACGTCGATATTCGATAGTATCGGATATTATCGGATATTTTCTAATTAGACATCTAGTAGATATCTATTAGATAAAGGTCTCTCTCCTCTGTGAAGGAGGTTGATATTCGATAGTATCGGATATTATCGGATATTCTCTAATTAGATATCTATTAGATAAAGGTCTCCCTCTCCTTTGAAGGACGTCGATATTCGATAGTATCGGATATTATCGACTATTTTCTAATTAGACATCTAGTAGATATCTATTAGATAAAGGTCTCTCTCCTCTGTGAAGGAGGTTGATATTCGATATTATCCTATAAATATTTTATTTCAGCCAATCAGAGCTCAGCTTTACTATGCAATACAGGGCGGTATTTCATGGTTTTTCTATGAAATACAGAGCGGTATTTCATGGCTAGATCAAGGCCAATCAAAATGCAGGAAATTTCGCGCCCTTTCTTTACCGGCCAATAAAAATTCACCATTTTGAATACATAATTAGTCTGCAGACGCGCGCGGCCGCCACTCGAAATTTGTGTTTTCCAATTCCGGCGAGAAAATTTGCAGTCTATCGTCCGGTAAGTTACTTTGTTTTCGTGATAAATCTTTTCGTAAATTGTTATTTATAGGATAATATGGTTATTTCATGGTTTACTATGGAATACTGGCGAAAATTTCACTCGAAATTCATATTATTTTGGTATACAACTCGCCTAAAGGCTCGTTGTATACCAAATAATACAAATTTCTCGTGAAATATTCGCCGGTATTCCATAGAAAACCATGAAATAACCAGTAAGTATCGGATATTATCGGATATTCTCTAATTAGATATCTATTAGATAAAGGTCTCCCTCTCCTTTGAAGGACGTCGATATTCGATATTATCGGATATTATCGACTATTTTCTAATTAGACATCTAGTAGATATCTATTAGATAAAGGTCTCTCTCCTCTGTGAAGGAGGTTGATATTCGATAGTATCGGATATTATCGGATATTCTCTAATTAGATATCTATTAGATAAAGGTCTCCCTCTCCTTTGAAGGACGTCGATATTCGATAGTATCGGATATTATCGGATATTCTCTAATTAGATATCTATTAGATAAAGGTCTCTCTCCACTGTGAAGGACGTCGATATTCGATATTATCGGATATTATCGACTATTTTCTAATTAGACATCTAGTAGATATCTATTAGATAAAGGTCTCTCTCCACTGTGAAGGAGGTTGATATTCGATAGTATCGGATATTATCGGATATTCTCTAATTAGATATCTATTAGATAAAGGTCTCTCTCCTCTGTGAAGGACGTCGATATTCGATAGTATCGGATATTATCGGATATTCTCTAATTAGATACCTATTAGATAAAGGTCTCTCTCCTCTGTGAAGGACGTCGATATTCGATATTATCGGATATTATCGACTATTTTCTAATTAGACATCTAGTAGATATCTATTAGATAAAGGTCTCTCTCCACTGTGAAGGAGGTTGATATTCGATAGTATCGGATATTATCGGATATTCTCTAATTAGATATCTATTAGATAAAGGTCTCCCTCTCCTTTGAAGGACGTCGATATTCGATAGTATCGGATATTATCGACTATTTTCTAATTAGACATCTAGTAGATATCTATTAGATAAAGGTCTCTCTCCACTGTGAAGGAGGTTGATATTCGATAGTATCGGATATTATCGGATATTCTCTAATTAGATATCTATTAGATAAAGGTCTCCCTCTCCTTTGAAGGACGTCGATATTCGATAGTATCGGATATTATCGGATATTCTCTAATTAGATATCTATTAGATAAAGGTCTCTCTCTTCTGTGAAGGACGTCGATATTCGATAGTATCTGATATTATCGGATATTCTCTAATTAGATATCTATTAGATAAAGGTCTCTCTCCACTGTGAAGGACGTCGATATTCGATATTATCGACTATTTTCTAATTAGACATCTAGTAGATATCTATTAGATAAAGGTCTCTCTCCAATGTGAAGGAGGTTGATATTCGATAGTGTCGGATATTATCGGATATTCTCTAATTAGATATCTATTAGATAAAGGTCTCTCTCCTCTGTGAAGGACGTCGATATTCGATAGTATCGGATATTATCGGATATTCTCTAATTAGATATCTATTAGATAAAGGTCTCCCTCTCCTTTGAAGAACGTCGATATTCGATAGTATCGGCTATTATCGGATATTCTCTAATTAGATATCTATTAGATAAAGGTCTCTCTCCTCTGTGAAGGACGTCGATATTCGATATTATCGGATATTATCGACTATTTTCTAATTAGACATCTAGTAGATATCTATTAGATAAAGGTCTCTCTCCACTTTGAAGGAGGTTGATATTCGATAGTATCGGATATTATCGGATATTCTCTAATTAGATATCTATTAGATAAAGGTCTCTCTCCTCTGTGAAGGACGTCGATATTCGATAGTATCGGATATTATCGACTATTTTCTAATTAGACATCTAGTAGATATCTATTAGATAAAGGTCTCTCTCCTCTGTGAAGGACGTCGATATTCGATAGTATCGGATATTATCGGATATTCTCTAATTAGATATCTATTAGATAAAGGTCTCCCTCTCCTTTGAAGAACGTCGATATTCGATAGTATCGGCTATTATCGGATATTCTCTAATTAGATATCTATTAGATAAAGGTCTCTCTCCTCTGTGAAGGACGTCGATATTCGATATTATCGGATATTATCGACTATTTTCTAATTAGACATCTAGTAGATATCTATTAGATAAAGGTCTCTCTCCACTTTGAAGGAGGTTGATATTCGATAGTATCGGATATTATCGGATATTCTCTAATTAGATATCTATTAGATAAAGGTCTCTCTCCACTTTGAAGGAGGTTGATATTCGATATTATCGGATATTATCGACTATTTTCTAATTAGACATCTAGTAGATATCTATTAGATAAAGGTCTCTCTCCACTGTGAAGGAGGTTGATATTCGATAGTATCGGATATTATCGGATATTCTCTAATTAGATATCTATTAGATAAAGGTCTCTCTCCTCTGTGAAGGACGTCGATATTTGATATTATCGGATATTATCGACTATTTTCTAATTAGACATCTAGTAGATATCTATTAGATAAAGGTCTCTCTCCACTTTGAAGGAGGTTGATATTCGATAGTATCGGATATTATCGGATATTCTCTAATTAGATATCTATTAGATAAAGGTCTCTCTCCACTTTGAAGGAGGTTGATATTCGATAGTATCGGATATTATCGGATATTCTCTAATTAGATATCTATTAGATAAAGGTCTCTCTCCTCTGTGAAGGACGTCGATATTCGATAGTATCGGATATTATCGGATATTCTCTAATTAGATATCTATTAGATAAAGGTCTCTCTCCAATGTGAAGGAGGTTGATATTCGATAGTATCGGATATTATCGGATATTCTCTAATTAGATATCTATTAGATAAAGGTCTCTCTCCAATGTGAAGGAGGTTGATATTCGATAGTATCGGATATTATCGGATATTCTCTAATTAGATATCTATTAGATAAAGGTCTCCCTCCACTGTGAAGGACGTCGATATTCGATATTATCGGATATTATCGACTATTTTCTAATTAGACATCTAGTAGATATCTATTAGATAAAGGTCTCTCTCCACTGTGAAGGAGGTTGATATTCGATAGTATCGGATATTATTGGATATTCTCTTATTAGATATCTATTAGATAAAGGTCTCTCTCCTCTGTGAAGGACGTCGATATTCGATATTATCGGATATTATCGACTATTTTCTAATTAGACATCTAGTAGATATCTATTAGATAAAGGTCTCTCTCCACTGTGAAGGAGGTTGATATTCGATAGTATCGGATATTATTGGATATTCTCTTATTAGATATCTATTAGATAAAGGTCTCTCTCCTCTGTGAAGGACGTCGATATTCGATAGTATCGGATATTATCGACTATTTTCTAATTAGACATCTAGTAGATATCTATTAGATAAAGGTCTCTCTCCACTGTGAAGGAGGTTGATATTCGATAGTATCGGATATTATTGGATATTCTCTTATTAGATATCTATTAGATAAAGGTCTCTCTCCTCTGTGAAGGACGTCGATATTCGATAGTATCGGATATTATCGACTATTTTCTAATTAGACATCTAGTAGATATCTATTAGATAAAGGTCTCTCTCCACTGTGAAGGAGGTTGATATTCGATAGTATCGGATATTTACTGGTTATTTCATGGTTTTCTATGGAATACGGGCGAATATTTCACGAGAAATTTATATTATTTGGTATACAACGAGCCTTTAGGCGAGTTGTATACCAAAATAATATAAATTTCGAGTAAAATATTCGCCAGTATTCCATAGAAAACCATGAAATAACCATATTATCCTATAAATAAGAAATGGTAAAACGTAGTCAAAGCCAAAAGGTTGTATTATTCTTTTTTTATTTAGAGTGTACCATACCACTTCTATAATAAAAATACACATTATAATGACGGAAACCTTAATATTTAAAGCAATGTGGCAATACATTGAGTATAAAATGTAAAAAGTGAAGAATTTTGAAAAACTTAAGTCAATAGATAATTAGCGTATTCGTTTAAAAACAATTTCAGTCGACTAATCTTGACTACTGTCACTTGATTCAATTATACGTCGACGGTACCGTTTTGTTTTACTTTCAGGGCTCATCTGCCCAGCATTATAACAGTTTCCACTTATGAAAGTTATATTTACTTTATTACTTGTGACAGAACCGGGAGCAAAAATATTTGGGAAGCTATTTGACACACTAGTGCTCACCGAGTTTGCTTGGTCAGATTGAAGATTCACAATTGCGAAAGGCACTGTTGATTTTGTTGAACATGAAGTTGTAGATGCTGAATTAATAGATGCATCTGAAGTTTTGACAGTTTCGAAATCCCTCTTTCTAACAGTTTTGGATATTAGAGAAGACATGTTTTCTTGATTCTTCTCACTTAAAACATCGTAGCTTAGAATTGATTCCAATCGTTTGTGTCCTGTAAGCTGAATAATGTCGGTAGGTGGCACTTGTTCATCTCGAAGGGATCTAATCAGTGTTTTTCGAGCGCTGTGGTTCGAAATATTTGGTGTTGAAATGCCAGCATTTTCAGCCATACTCTTCAGAACGCTTTGAAGTTTATTATGCCCCATTCGACTATTTTTGTACCACATTTCCGAGCAAGGTTTGTGAATAATAGCAAGGTAAAATGGTGAGTCATCCAGTTGCATCTCACTTGGCCTGTGCTCTTTGTAAGCTAAATAAGCCCGGACGGGACAGGTTTCTGTGCCTGTTGCATAAGCCTTCGGATTGATTTTCCTATCGTTTCCGCTTTCTCCATTTCTGGTCTTTGACACTCTCTCGCCGTACTCTAAGAACTGTTTACTATCGGTCGTTTCTTTCAACTCAACATCGCTCCACTTCAAGTCGTAATGTTCTTGAAAACCTCTTAATCCGAAATGCATTGAGTTGTTGTACCAGACCAAATTCATAAGAGTAGCTGGGCTGTCCATAGATAATTGGTTGCTTTTCAAAAGCTTCTCTTTGTCTGCTTCAGTCAAAGAATTTCTGGCATTTGGTTTTCGTCCTAAACCATCTGTTCGCAGTTGTTTTCTCTTTGCATATAGGACATCTCGATGAGATTTGAACTCTTGGGCCGTAATCAGTGAATGCTGATATATTTTGTCCCTCAAAAATCTTTCTATTGAGTTTCTGTAAGATGTTAGAGTATCTGGCTCGTACTCAGAGCCATCTGGTTTACGAATTTCCACAATAAAATGCCTGAGTAGGAAGTCGAGTCGTTCAGGGTCGAGTGTTTCTATTTGTCTGCTTTCACAGTACGGCGCCTTGGAAATGAAGGATAAAAACTTCTTCGTATCGACTTGGGTTTTCTTCTTGGTTCTTATGTTCTTTTGTGACTCTAAAAGAGCCTCTATTTCTTCTTCCGAAAGAGCTTGAGAGGTTGAGGGTAGATGTGAAGCCATTACGAAAAACCCGAGTTCCTTGAAAACATTTTCTCTGAAACCAAAATGGTCGTGAGTGGCGGGCGCGCACTTCTCAAGTAATTATGTATTCAAATTCCTAGATTCTGATTGGCTGTGCAAGAAATAGCGCGAAATTTCTTGCATTTTGATTGGCCTGATCTAGCCATGAAATACCACTCTGTATTTCATAGAAAAACTATGAAATACCGCCCTGTATTTCATAGCAATGCTGAGCTCTGATTGGTTGAAATATAATATTTATAGGATAATATTGGATATTCTCTTATTAGATATCTATTAGATAAAGGTCTCTCTCCTCTGTGAAGGACGTCGATATTCGATATTATCGGATATTATCGACTATTTTCTAATTAGACATCTAGTAGATATCTATTAGATAAAGGTCTCTCTCCACTGTGAAGGAGGTTGATATTCGATAGTATCGGATATTATCGGATATTCTCTAATTAGATATCTATTAGATAAAGGTCTCTCTCCACTGTGAAGGAGGTCGATATTCGATATTATCGGATATTATCGACTATTTTCTAATTAGACATCTAGTAGATATCTATTAGATAAAGGTCTCTCTCCACTGTGAAGGAGGTTGATATTCGATATTATCGGATATTATCGACTATTTTCTAATTAGACATCTATTAGATATCTACTACTACTACTACTAATAATAATAGTGTACTTAATAGCGCCATACCATTAAATGCTCTATGGCGCTTTACAATGTTGAAAAATTAAAAACTAAATACAAAGATGTTCGATAGTAAATTTAATTTAATTTAATTTAATTTAATTTAATTTAATTTAATTTAATTTAATTTAATTTAATTTAATTTAATTTAATTTAATTTAATTTAATTTAATTTAATTTAATTTAATTTAATTTAATTTAATTTAATTTAATTTAATTTAATTTAATTTAATTTAATTTAATTTAATTTAATTTAATTTAATTTAATTTAATTTAATTTAATTTAATTTAATTTAATTTAATTTAATTTAATTTAATTTAATTTAATTTAATTTAATTTAATTTAATTTAATTTAATTTAATTTAATTTAATTTAATTTAATTTAATTTAATTTAATTTAATTTAATTTAATTTAATTTAATTTAATTTAATTTAATTTAATTTAATTTAATTTAATTTAATTTAATTTAATTTAATTTAATTTAATTTAATTTAATTTAATTTAATTTAATTTAATTTAATTTAATTTAATTTAATTTAATTTAATTTAATTTAATTTTGTTGGGGGGATTTGATTTAATTTTGTTGGGGGGATTTGATTTAATTTTGTTGGGGGGATTTAATTTAATTTTGTTGGCGGGATTTGATTTAATTTTGTTGGGGGGATTTGATTTAATTTAATTTTGTTGGCGGGATTTGATTTAATTTAATTTTGTTGGGGGATTTGATTTAATTTAATTTTGTTGGGGGGATTTGATTTAATTTAATTTTGTTGGGGGGATTTGATTTAATTTAATTTTGTTGGGGGGATTTGATTTAATTTAATTTTGTTGGGGGGATTTGATTTAATTTAATTTTGTTGGGGGGATTTGATTTAATTTAATTTTGTTGGGGGGATTTGATTTAATTTAATTTTGTTGGGGGGATTTGATTTAATTTAATTTTGTTGGGGGATTTGATTTAATTTAATTTTGTTGGGGCGATTTGATTTAATTTAATTTTGTTGGGGGGATTTGATTTAATTTAATTTTGTTGGGGGGATTTGATTTAATTTAATTTTGTTGGGGGGATTTGATTTAATTTAATTTTGTTTGGGGGATTTGATTTAATTTAATTTTGTTGGGGGGATTTGATTTAATTTAATTTTGTTGGGGGGATTTGATTTAATTTAATTTTGTTGGGGGGATTTAATTTAATTTAATTTTGTTGGGGGGATTTAATTTAATTTAATTTTGTTGGGGGGATTTAATTTAATTTAATTTTGTTGGGGGGATTTAATTTAATTTAGTTTTGTTGGGGGGATTTAATTTAATTTAGTTTTGTTGGGGGGATTTAATTTAATTTAGTTTTGTTGGGGGGATTTAATTTAATTTAGTTTTGTTGGGGGGATTTAATTTAATTTAGTTTTGTTGGGGGGATTTAATTTAATTTAGTTTTGTTGGGGGGATTTAATTTAATTTTATTTTGTTGGGGGGATTTAATTTAATTTAATTTTGTTGGGGGGATTTAAAATAAAACAATTCCACCCACCACTCCCCTACAAAATGTTTTTTTGACTCCTCACCCCCTCTACTTTCTCCATCATCCACCTCAACATTTTATCTAGAAGAAAACTACTACGAAATAGGTAAACAGTATCTTAAAGTAACAAGTGCCGAGGATCTTGAAGTAACTCCTCGTAGTATCCATTAGACTGCTTTCCAATTGGAATAAAACACTGACTAGAAGAAAATGGAAGTGTGCAAATAACAAACTTCTAACTCTGAATTTCTAACAGCACATGAAACAACCATAAGGGCTGATCGATCCAAGTCAGGAACCAGCTAATTCACAGAACGAATTGGAATTTAGCATGTTGGTTTTTGTGGAGGGAGGTAAACCGGAGAAAAAACCCACAGAGCAAGGAAGAGATAATATAGCACCCTACTATTCTCTTGTTCCTTCATCAAAGAATCGCCCACAGTGTATGTGAAAAGACGCAAATATGGACTGATAAATATTCGAGAACTACACAGAAATAACTCAAAAAGTTATTAACATTTCTGTTTCACTTTGCCGTTTCCATGCCGAACATTAGGGCCACTAACAAGCAGATTTATGAAAGCCAGTTAACACTCCACTCCAAGCAAACTCATTCCTAACACAATCTATATAAGCCCTAACCCAACATAAAAAACTAACCTCAATATAAACCCAAGTGCTCAATAATTTAGGATTTTTAGAGTTATAGTAAAATTAGGCTTTTTAGGGCTAGATCACTGAATGCAGAAAAATAATGCTTCTTCAATGGTCCTGTGAACTAATCCAAACCCTACCCCTATATTTCAAAACACCCTAACCGTCAACAACGGGTGCCTACTAATTTATGATTTTTAGAGCTATAGTAAGTAAATTATGCCTGCTTTTAGGGCTAGCTAGATCACTGAACAACACAGAAAACTAATACTTCTTTAATTGTCCTGTGAAATAATCCAAACCCTGCCCCTACATTTAAAAACACCCTAACCGTTAACAACAGGTGCTCGGGACGCCTGCAGAATACCCCACCACAGCAAGCTTGGGTGGAATACCTGACAGTCAATGTAGAGAGCTGAATGTCGAGTCAACGTAATTTGCAACGCGTCATCGTTTCAACGAGTAGACTGCGGTTGATTGTAGAACGAAGGTAGTAATATATATAGTACACTTTATTCATGTCAACGCGTCATCGCGTCATCGTGTCAACAAGTAGACTGCGGTTGATAATAATAATAATAATACATACATACATACGTTTTAGGAGCATTATACAGCACTCAATGCTCTTACAATATCATGCAGTGATGGTAATAAACTAAAAATAATAAAAACTATCTACTTACACGTGTTCTAGGAATATCGAGCAAGCTATTTAAAAAGAAAAGTCTTTAACTTAGATTTAAATACATTAACAGTGTCGGCACTCCTGATGTTAGACGGAAGAGAGTTCCAAAGTCTTGGAGCGCAGATCGAGAACGCTCTATCACCATAAGACACAGTATTTGACTTTGGTATGGACAACAAGTTATAACTACATGATCTTAAAGTAAGGGCTGGCTTATATCTCTGTAGCAGATCAGAAATATAATCCGGGGCCAGACTATGGAGAGCTTGAAACGTGATTAATAGAACCTTATAACTAATTCTAGATCTAATTGGAAGCCAGTAGAGTTGACGGAGTACAGGGGTGATATGTTCTGATTTCTTTGTTTTAGCGACTAGCCGAGCGGCAGTGTTCTGTAAGCGCTGTAGCTTAGCTATTTCAGAGTCAGGTAGCCCAAACAGAATAATGTTGCAACAGTCCAGACGGTAAGTAATAAAAGCGTGCACCAACTTCTAACAGTCTCCTTGACACATATACTTGCAAATTCTTCCAATGTTACGGATAGCAAAAGAAGCTGACTTGCAAATGTTGTTTATGTGAGTAGTCAGTATAAGGTGACTGTCCAAAGCAATGCCAAGATCATGGGCGACAGGAACCGGAGCAATGATAGTACCATCAATGGATATACCTGGCATCGGCTCACACTGTATGAACCGAGATGAGAGATGGACGATCTCTGTTTTACGTGGATTACACGCGAGTTTGTTGGCGGTGCACCAGATTAAGATATCTTTAACACATAGCTCCAATTTGGCTAATGTAGCAGATCGATCACATGTAGAGTTAACAGTTACATAGAGTTGGGTGTCATCTGCATACATCATGCAATCGAGGTTATGGGCCTTCATCAAATCCTTCAACGGTGCGAAATACAGGGAGAACAAAAGCGGCCACAGTACAGAACATCTAGTACGCCATACTGTATTGTCTTGCTGGTGGAGACGGTATTCCCGACAATGACTGATTGTACTCTGTTAGTGAGGTATGACCGGAACCATGCTAGCACTGTGCCTCTGATCCCATAACGATGCTGAAGTCTCTCCAGAAGGAGAGCATGGTCAATCGTGTCGAATGCGGAGTATGAGTCAAGCAAAACTAAGACCACCTCACGCCGAGAATCGATGGCGCGGAGAATGACGTTCATCATGCATTGCATTGATGTCTCCGTACTGTGTAATAGGCTATATGCTGACTGGAATTTAGCAAGCAGACCATTCCCCAAGAGGTAGTTCATCGTCTGTGTAGAGGCAACCCGTTCTAGTAACTTAGACAGAAAGGTTATATTTGTGTTCGGACGGTAACTTGAAAATTCCTCCTGGTCAAGGTTGGACTTTTTCAGGGATGGGTGTATGATGCCAGTTTTTAGAGACGAAGCTAAGGGAACACGCCCTCAGACAATGATGCATTGATGATTTTAGTAACTTGAGGACCCGAGAAAATCAAGATGTTGCTTCATAATGTGTGCAGGAACAGGGTCAAGCAAGCATGACTTTGCAGGAGACTTTTCAAGCATCTTGATTGTAGAACGAAGGTAGTAATATATAGAGTACACTTTATTCATGTCAACGAGTCATCGCGCCAACGAGTAGACTGCGGTTGATTGTATTACAAAGATATTCAGCGAGACAGAGTATTTTATTCGTTGACGCGTTGACCCTCACACCAACTCGATTCATGTACATGTTCCACCGTGACAACGCGTGAACACGTACGTTGACTGTCGACCTGTAAGGTAGATTACGTGGTAGGGTATTCTGCAGTCTAGTCGAAAAATAATGCTTATTCAATGGTCCTGTGAACTACATTTGTAATCCAAACCCACAATTTAAATAAACTTAACCTTAGTGAGTTCCCTTTTCACTATCTTGAAATAAAAACTAGTTGAAGTTTATGAACCAGTTTAATCTTTTTGAAATAATGCTTCTTCAATGGTCCTGTGAACTACATTTGTAATCCAAACCCACAAATTAAATAAACCTAACCTTAGTGAGTTCCCTTTTCACTATCTTGGAAAAAAAACTAGTTGAAATTTATGAACCAGTTTAATCTTTAAAAAAAAAAAAAAACAGTTTTAAAGTTTTCCAAAAACATTAACTGGTTTAAACATATTTAAACCAATGTATATATTTGAACTACAACATATCTATTAGATAAAGGTCTCTCTTCTCTGTGAAGGAGGTTGATATTCGATATTATCGACTGTTTTCTAATTAGACATCTTTTAGATAAAGGTATCTCTTTCTAAGATATTTTATGAAAAATATGAGATACTACAGGATATTAATATGATATTAGATCTAAAATATAAATATCTGATAGTATCTTACATATCGATATTCTTCACTTCCACTACAAATATCGGATATTTCTTTCTAAAATATTTCATGAAAAATATCAGATACTAGATGATATTAAGGTGACATTAGACGAATGATAAATATCTGATAAATATCCGATATTCGATATTCTGCAGATATCGCACCTACATGGACGATGGGGTAGGCCAACAAGAAAAAGCTAAAAGGAACTGAAATCTATGTAAGAGAAGACTTCTCGGAGAGAGTTTTGGATAGAAGGCGAGATCTTCTCCCGCGAATGTATGACGCCAGAAAGGACGGCAAAGTTGCATTTCTGCGTTTCGATAAACTCATTATCCATGAAAGACCAAACTCCACCAGATCTCCGGATGAGGGAATAAGACGACCTAATTTCAGAGAAACAGCACCAGTTTCTAATGGTGCTATACTCGTGAGTAACTGTACCTAATACTTCTGATGTCTCTATATTTGAAAGCGTACTACCCTTTTGCCACTTAGACGATAATGCTTTTGATGTAGCTGTTTACGAACTAGCCCATGGACCCGTAAACTACAACATTGATCGTTTAGATTCTTTATTATTTAACCCAATTACCGAAACACAATCCTTTTCATTTATGAATGATCTTGACCCAGACCAAAATTTATCTTTCTGTGCCTCTCCCAGCAACTACTTTGTTGAAGATGAAGTTAACTCTCTAACCTTAGATGATCCAACGAAAAAACTTAATTTTTCATTAATGCACTTAAATGCTCGTAGTTTATACGGAAATTTTGATAAATTCAGACATATGTTAGCTAATTTAAAACATCAATTTGCAGTAATAGGAATTTCAGAAACTTGGCTGAACGATCAAACTTCTGATCTAGTCAACATTCCTGGGTATAATTTTATTTCAAATCATCGAACAACTAAAACTGGAGGAGGCACAGGACTTTATTTACAAAAACACTTAGAATATAAATTACGTTCAGACTGTACTTTTTTGAACCCTGACTTAATTGAGTCACTTTTTGTTGAAATTTGCATTCCCCATGGGAAGAATGTAGTAGTTGGGACTGTTTATCGTCCACCAAACCAACACATTCTAGAATTCCTTGAACCTTCAATACCATTGTCTCTAACGCAACTAAAGATTTTAACCTTGACTTACTTCACTCAGGAATTTCTAGATTGTTTATTCTCGCACATGCTTTACCCTCTCATTAAAAGACCGACACGCTTAACCTCTCATTCCGCCACTCTAATTGACAACATTTTCACTAATCATAATACACTAAATATTACCAATGGACTAATCGTAAATGACATTTCTGATCATTTACCCATCTTCACTTTAGTCTACGATGTTTTTTTTCCACGTCCAAAGAAAGAGTGCATATCTATCCGCGATTTTAGTGAAACCAACATAAACAAATTTAGAGCATCCCTATCACAAATAAATTGGTCTAACACAGTCATCTTATCGGATCCAAACGTTGCCTATAATTCGTTCCTTACTAAATATACCAGTCTTTATGACTCTTGTTTTCCCTTCAAAGTAATCCGAGGCAATGCCTTAAAAACACTAAGAACTCAGGGCTTTTGAAATCAGTTAGGAAGAAAAATATGCTTTACAAAAAACTAATATCGCACCCTAACACAGCACTTGAAGCTAAATATAAATCATACAAGAATAAACTTAATCACCTAATTAGAATAGCTAAAAAAGCCTATTACGATGTGAAGTTTGATAATGAAAAAAACAATCTTAAAACTACTTGGAAATTAATTAGCGAACTTATCAATAACAAAAAGGGAAAAACTCTCCTTCCCTCTTTCTTCAAATGTGATGATACGATTATTTCAGATCCAAATGAAATTGCAAATAGATTTTGTAAATACTTTTCTAGCATAGGGCCAAACCTTGCTAACACAATACCGGCTACTAACACTCCTTTTCTTAACTTCTTGTCGTCCTACCAAGAAGAACCTATTATTATTCAACCCACCACTAGACAGGAACTGGAGACCATCTCCAATTCTTTTAAACCCGACAAAGCGCCTGGCTATGATAATGTTTCAATGAAGATAATCAAAGCATCGTTTGATTTGATTTCTGAACCATTGATGACCATTATTAACCTCTCCTTGGCCCAAGGAGTCTTTCCTGAAAAGCTAAAACTTGCCAAAGTTATCCCAGTCTTCAAGAGCGAAGACCCCAATTTATTTAGTAACTACAGACCGATCTCTCTTCTCCCAAACTTTTCGAAATTCTTTGAAAAGATTATGCATAACCGTGTTTCTGCTTTTGTAGATAAATTTGAAATCCTTCACCACAATCAATTTGGATTCCGTAAGAATCACTCTACATCTCTAGCCCTTATTCACCTCCTTAACAAACTTGCTACCTCAGCCGACCAAGGAGAATTAACTGTTGGTGTCTTTTTAGATCTTTCTAAAGCGTTTGGTACGCTTGACCATGAAATTTTATTCAACAAACTCGAACACTATGGTATACGTGGACAGGCATTAAAATGGATCAAAAGTTACTTTAATAATCGAAAGCAATTTGTTCAAGTCAATGATACTATGTCTTCTGAGCATAACATCACATGTGGTGTACCACAGTATCCATACTGGGACCATTATTTTTTATCATTTATATTAACGATCTTCCTAACGCCTCCAAGTTAATTGACTCTCTACTCTTTGCGGATGACACAAGTATTTTTTATTCCCACAAAGATTCTAATCTATTGATATCCTTTTTAAATAGAGAACTAAAACAGATAGATGACTGGTTAAAACAAATAAACTTACTGTCAATATAAATAAAACCAATTATATCCTTTTCAAACCTAGACAAAAGCACATTTCGTGCAATGTTTCCCTATTTAATTACCACCAGCTAGAACTAAAGCAAGTTACTAAATTCCTAGGAGTATTTATTGATGAAAACTTCACCTGGAAAACTCAAATAAGCCATGTTTGTAAGAAAATGTCCAAATCTATAGGTATTATTTACAGATCTCGATTTTATCTGTCTTCTAAATCTAAATTATCTCTTTACTATACATTAGTTTACCCATACCTCTCCTACTGTAATATTGTCTGGTCAAACACATATCCCTCAAACTTAAACAGAGTATTTCTTCTTCAAAAGCGTGCTGTACGAATTCTAGCCTCTGCCGATTATCGTGCCCATACTGCACCAATTTTTGACAGCTTAAAAATACTAGACATTTTTACCTTGAACAGTTTCAACAATGCAAAATTTATGTTCTCCTATCATAATCAACTACTTCCCCCTCTAATCTCAAACTTATTTCCTAGAAATGATCAGATACACAGTTATAGTACCAGAATTGCAACTAAGTATCGATCACACTCTTGTCGTACTAATATCAAACAATTTACTATTCTTCATCAAGGACCAAAAATATGGAACTCTCTGCCCCTCTACATAACTAAGGGTGCGTTCGATTGACCGTATTCCGGAATAGGAATAGATGGAATAGTCTCTGGAAATCACTGGTTCGGGCATATTTTGCACTGTAAGCTACAAATGCTTGCTGATATATGATATTCAGGATACATTTAGTATTCCAGTGGCTAAAAAATCCCAGTAAACGTGATTTGTAGTGATCATTCTATGTATTCTTATTCCGGAATACGGTCAATCAAACGCACCCTAAGTCTTTAACACTACCGGAATTAAAAAAAAACTTTTCCCACCACATTGCTACTAACAAATGAAACTTCATTCTTTACACCTTCACATCTCTAATAATCTTTAATTACATTCTTATTCGCAATTACTAACTCATTTTATTATATGAATCTTATGAGGAGGTCTCTACTCTATAAACCCTGTGGTTTCCAGAGGCCTCCTCGCCATAATTGCCTAAGCTTCCACTTATTTAACTTGTAACTAATAGTAACTGTTCGTTGTATTTAGCACAATATTCTTAGTCAAATCAATTGTTAATCAATTTAGTTAATTTCTCTGTATAAGAAATCTATTGTAACTATTCAAATACCTTAATTATTACTTTCTCCTGTCAATAATATTCCTGTACAAATCACACCGCTAGGCCGCTTTGTATTGTAGTCAGTATTACTATTGTTACTTTGTTACTCAAATAAAAAAAAATTGGCGAATAAAAAAAATGTAAAAAAAATGTAAAATGTAAAAATGTGAAAATTTTTGGCCCGGGGGATGGGAATTTGAACAATCCAAACTCCAAAAATTCAAATGCCCGGGGGTTGCCCGGGGGGGGGGGGGGGGTGGGGGGAGGGGGGGGTGATGTTGATGTTTCGAATTGATCGGTACATTATTTCGAAATCGGTCGCCAGATCGTTTGTGTTTTGGCTAGGTCATGTGTGTTCAGGTATACTCCATTCGTCAAAATGAAGCTAGATGATTTCATTACAGCTCATTCATTCATTCATTCATTTAGATGTTGATCACTAGATGGGTTGTGTTTAGTATATTCCATTCCAGATTTGTTTGAATTATTTCGACGTTGGTAGCTAGATCATTTGTCTTTAGTTTATATCATTTGGGCCGCGTCAGGCAAAAAGGGCCCGGACGACATTTAAGTTAAATAATTCCTACAACGGTGTTCCAGATTGTATCGTATTCTTGACGAGAAGCGCTACATTTCATTCCTAACAATAAATGTCAGTTTCAAGAAATTGACAACAAAAATCAGGGGTGAAATTTACGTGATTTTGATGCAAGGGCCCGATTACAAATATGACCACAAAAATTAGGAATCCTGTCAGAGGGGATGATTTTGATGTATGACATTCATTTATACTTGCTGGCATTAAAGAGTAAAAAATAAATAAGATGAACAAGATGATCACTTTTTGGTCAAAAAGAATCTTGTCTGCAGTCAGTCTACTCCCCGTAGCTCGTAATATGATTTTAGCAATAGTACAAGTTGCACCTTGAAACAATCGTGTGATGATAAGGAATCATTTGCGCCTGCTAAAATTGTGATCACACCGTCGTGTCAAAATATCATAAATTTCGTCTTCGATTTCACTGGTCAATTTCATGAAATTAGTAGCACAATGTGGCGCTCGCGATGCATATTGTAATCGCACCACAAGTATAAAAAA
Source organism: Actinernus sp. WN-2022 (assembly GCA_030867875.1). Lineage (NCBI taxonomy): Eukaryota > Metazoa > Cnidaria > Anthozoa > Actiniaria > Actinernidae > Actinernus > Actinernus sp. WN-2022. The sequence goes on along the minus strand of JAOWCC010001501.1, from coordinate 63,370,011 downwards.
CATGGTACAATTTAAAAATACATTTACATATTATGTCGTCCGGGCCCTTTTTGCCTGACGCGGCCCATTTGTGTCTTGTCCTTTTCATTTCACAAGCGGTAATTAGATCACCACTGTTTTAACTATATCATTTAACAGTTAGTTGTTTCGTTCTTCATTCTGATAATTTTGACCCCGTTTGAGCGCCATACAGGTACCAAGTTACATCTTTACAATTTTAAGTCATTTCTGCATCTTATTATCAACAAGTTGTAAATTCTTTAACTCTTGTTTTGAAACTTCTTTAATACACTTCCATACGGAGTTATTAAATTAATTTCTGATGTATATAATTAACGAGAATCACACTTACCTTTTGCCTCTACTGTCTTCATACGTACTCAAGTAAAACCCGTTCAGTTCACTCGAGAACCTTGCCCTGTAGGTCATCTTTACGATATACTTTCCAATCTCCAATTTCTCAGGCATTATAAAAACAAAGAAGTTATTCTCCTCGTACTGGTAGTTTTCCTTGACTTGCAGCTCCTCGCCGGCAGTAAACGTACCTTGCTCTTCGGTTGCTTTGAAAACCTTAGAATTTGTGATATTCATGTCGTTGGTATGAATTAAAATATACTCAGTTTTCTCTGCTACATTGACCAAAACGTCAACCTTTCCCTCAAAAGTTTCCGTAGCCAGGTTAGGATGCAAATACAAATCGTAGTGGATTGGGTTGACATTCGTTGGTAAGCGAACTTTATACCAAGGCTCTGGTCCAAGCGGCCGAGTTGTAGGAACGGGGGAAGCAGTGGTGCCTTCGCCGCCTTCATCGCGCCTTTTCTTCTCTTCTAGTATCTCTCTCCGCGTTCTCTCTTCGGCGTACTTGGCACTGATAACACCAGAGAGTACTCCAACTAATATGATCAACACAGCAACAAGAACAAGCACGAGAACAAAGCGTTTTTTAGTAAACATGACAAAGGCGCCATCATTCGCGTTATTCCGGGTTGATTTCTCCTTGTCTTTCTCGTGCATTGGGACTTCGTCCTCTTTTCCTGACATGGCTTGTCCAGGTAGAGCTGTGTTTAAAAGACTTAACGTGTTCAACTGCAATAAATGTAAGAACAGTTTGTTCTTGATCCGTTCACTCTTTGACCACAAGCTAAACCCGTATAGACGTACTGTCGCGTCACGGTCGTAACCTAGCTAGCTATGAGCGCGTCTTTCTAGTCATCAAACCACTCAGCAAATATTAAATTACATGTACACAGACACGAATTATATTATGTAATTCCCAGGAGCCGCCACACGGGGTCGTAATATAGTAAGGGGCTGATGCTTTTCCTAAAGGTATCGTTAAATCTTATTTAGTTTTGCCACCTGGCTGTTTTGATTGTGGCTGGTCGAGTTTACCAGTCAGTTTCGATATGCGGGATATTTGACATATGAAAACTCAAAATACATAACAAAAATATAATAAGGCAATCTGCCAACGTACATTACGAGCCAGACGTTCTTAGCAACCGAGATAAAAAACGATATCCCACAGAGATGCAACAGGATTTCTGTTGCAACTCCATTCGAACCTGAATTAATGATACATTCTATCATCACTCGGCCGGGCAGTGATGCCAGGACTTCAACCTGGGTGAACCAGTAAAGGATTTAGAACACAGTCCTAGTTTTTCATCGCACATTTCAAAAATACTATAAAGTTGTGTTCCCTATCCCAGAAGCGCTCTGGCATACGGTGATGCCAGGACTTCAACCTGGGTGAACCATAAAGGATATAGAACACAGTCCTAGTTTTTTATCGCACATTTCAAAAATACTATAAAGTTGTGTTCCATATCCCAGAAGCGCTCAGGCATACGGTGATGCCAGGACTTCAACCTGGGTGAACCAGAAAGGATATAGAACACAGTCCTAGTTTTTTCATCGCATATTTCAAAAATACTATAAAGTTGTGTTCCATATCCAGAAGCGCTCAGGCATACGGTGATGCAAGGACTTCAACCTGGGTGAACCAGAAATGATATAGAACACAGTCCTAGTTTTTCATCGCACATTTCAAAAATACTATAAAGCTGTGTTCCATATCCCAGAAGCGCTCAGGCATACGGTGATGCCAGGACTTCAACCTGGGTGAACCAGAAAGGATATAGAACACAGTACTAGTTTTTTTCATCGCACATTTCGAAAATACTATAAAGCTGTGTTCCATATCCAAGAAGCGCTTAGGCATACGGTGATGCCAGGACTTCAACCTGGGTGAACCAGAAAGGATATAGAACACAGTCCTAGTTTTTCATCGCACATTTCATCAAGTTTGTCAACAAATCAAGTTTTAGATTGATTTCTAGAGTTTGTCTATCAGGCTGATGCAGCTTGGTCTCCCTCGCTTCACAAGCAACTGCAGCAGAAAGGTTGACTTGATAACCTTGAGGACCACTATCTGGCAAGGGCTTGATGTCTATTGCCAGTTTCTCATTACAGCAAAAAACATTTTTCTAACAGCCTTGATTCTTGTTGAGAAGGATTGGGGGTGCATGTTAGTATTCCTCTAAATGAATAAAGAAAAAACAATCATAATCAGTCGCATGAAATTCAAAAACACCTTCAATCGTGTAAGTTGTAAGTGTACACAACCTAGGTCAGTGGAGTAAACCAGAAAGAACACTGAAGAAGATTGAGATTGGTTTCGGACCCTATCCCATGGACTGATAGGCAAGAACGGGGGAATTAGGCAGGAAAAAAGAAGGAGGTATTTATTTAATGTCCAAATGGATATTTAAAAAATATATTTGCTCATGAAAAAAATCCTGGGGTCGGGATGATAAAAATAAATCTGAATTCAAATTCCACAGATGAGAGCAATCGTGGGTATTGGTGCGTTTTATGGGGTCACGGCGATTATATATGTACAATGTATATGCAGTAGTTATGATATTGAATCATGTTTGCCGCGTAGCACTAGTAAGTGTAAACAATGTGATATAAAGTGGTAAGCTGTACAGTGCTAAGTGTGCACGCCCTATGAGGGAAAGAGAAAAAATATCTGACCGAAGTGGGACTCGAACCCAACGATCTCCAGGTTACATGTCTGGCGCTCTACCAACTGAGCCATCAAGTCAGATGAGAGCAATCGTGGGTATTGGTGCGTTTTATGGGGTCACGGCGATTATATATGTAGTTATGATATGTTTGCCGCGTAGCACTAGTAAGTGTACACAATGTGATATAAAGTGGTAAGCTGTCGGTGCTAAGTGTGCACGCTCAACGAGGGAAAGAGAAAAAATCTCTGACCCAAGGAAAAGAAACCAACTGGGAGTGGACAAAACTAAACATTTTGTCATTCAAGGACAGAACTGGTTAAGCGACTTTGGGTCAAGCTGAGAAATAAACGAGGCCCTATTTCTGGGTGCAAGAGGTCAGTTTCCCCTCCGAGTATCGGGGGTAGAAGCGGAATATTTTCACTCTAAAAATTCCGTATTCCTCTGCTCTCCTGAGGTAAATATTCCCATTCCCTACTAAATTTTTTTTGGATATTCCTTATTCTTTTTAATTTTCGAAAGTGTAATGCGCTTTATTGAAATATTCCGTATTCAGTATATTTTTCAGGCAAATATTCAATATTCCTCAGTTTTCAACCACGATATTCAATATTCCGCTTCTACCCCCGACGAGTAGTTGCGAGTGAAGTCGCGAACGGCGTTATGTTTTCGCTTCTCTCTTTCGGCAGCTCCAAAGTGTTATGATTCTTCTTTATTCAATAATGATACGTGGCTGTATATTGCACGAGTTACAGTGTAGAGGGAGCGAGGATTACATGTGATCATATTACTTATATACATCAGATTGTGTAATCATATATCAGTCATGTGGCTGTAACGCAATATCATGACATCCCCCTTTCCGTGGGATTAGATTCATACTATATATAACCCAATTATAAATAATGTCAATCACATTAACTTGAACTAGAAAGTCATTGTTCCTGATAATATCCTTATGTATATATATATATATCGTGTTCTGCAACAGTCTACAGGTTAAGACGATTTGGCGGTTTCACAGTTCTGCCACTTCGTGTCGTCACTCCTTGAGCGGGACTGTTAGTCTGGTTTGTACAGCTTTGTGCGACATCAGGAGTGTTAGCATCAGGAGGAGGGATCTCTCGGATGTGCGCTCGATTTCGACGCAATTCTGCTCCCGTAGGTGTTGTGACTCTTCTTTCGTCGCAGAAAAGAGACCAAAGAAGACTACGAAGCGGCCAAATTAAAAGAGAGGCCAGGTCAGGACTTGGGCAACCTCTGACTGAAAAATGATACTGATTTGTTTTCAAATGTTTCTCTTGTTGTGCCGTGTCTCTCCTCTAAATTTCATTTATGGATATAAAACACGTTAGAATTTCCCGCGCGCTTATAATAATAACTGATAATAATAATAATGGTTTGTTCAACAGTATATCCATTACACCTGTTGAAGAAGCCAGCCGTAATGGATATACTGTTGAATAAACCATTAATTATATAATTATAATTAATTAAGATACTAACTATTTTGAAATATATACAATGCAATGGTTCCACTTTCCACTGTGCCTAGTGTTCCACTGTTCCTCTGTGACGTAGTAGCAAAGCTGTGACGTATCTGTGCGGCGTACACGGGCCATAAACCAAATAAATACATAAGGATAAATAAATAAATAAATAAATAAATACATAAGTCCCTAGGCTACTAGATATAAATATTTACAACTTAATGACACTAATATTATAATTAAATACAACACTAACTAGGACCTATAATCTAATTACTATAGGCTGGGGAAGCAGAAACATATACATATTAAATTAGAACAGTAATTGGGGCGGCAGCGGACGTTCAGAATGGCCTTGGTTTGTGTACAAAATATAATTGCCTATAGCTTTCGCAGGATCTGGTAGCGGCTGGTAGAGAGTAAAACAGTTTGGAGGCACTATCCTGGACGGTGTTAGAATCTAATGGAATAACTAAACTAGTTGAGGAGCATGAACGAAGGACACGTGTATGACTGACCCTGTCAAGCTGGACGTAGTCAGGCCAGTTAGTGGAATATAATGCCTTATGAGCAGCTTTTAATAGGTTCCAGTCTCTACGTTCCCATATTGGGAGCCAGCCTACTCCCTTGAGACTGAATAAAGTCAACTTTGTTAATATAGTGACCCGGCGGTGACAAAACTAGCGGCAGAAAACTGAATACGCTGAAGTCTTTTAAGACGGGTATTCAGTAAGTGGATAGAAAATAATGTCACTAAAATCAGGTTTCAACTAATCGTTTTCTAAGATTGTAGGTGGTAAAGTTCTTAATTTTCCTTAAGATAGCTAAGGCGCCCCTCCCCCCCCCCCCTCCCCCACGGGGGTGGGTCAGGGGTTTGAGCTCAGTTTGGGCAGGTAGGGTCAGGGTTTTGACCTGATTTGGGCAGATCTGGGTCAGGATTTGAGTTTAATGTGGGTACAGTCAGGGTCGGGGTTCAGTATTTTTTAGGCATCAGGGTTCCCCCCCCCCCCCCCCAAAAAAGGGGGCAATCAGCGTTTTGTAGCTCGGATTTTGGGTCAAACAGGGTCAGGGTTTGAGCCTCTTGGCCTCACATACATACCCATTTTTCATGTAAGTACCCCCCCCCCCCCTCCCTCCCTCTGGGGGAAGGTGCCATAACAAGATATAGCTAGATTTTTTACGTGATCGTCCCATTTTAGTGAATCATTAATGTAAACTCCGAGAAGTTTGGTTGATCGCACGCGTTCCAAGTTTTTCTCCTCGACGGTCAGACGGAACAGGATGAGCCCAAGGAGTGGTATGAAGCCATCTGGCTTGTAGAAAACATGCAGCATTTAGTTTTTGAAGGGTTCAGGGAAAGGTTTGAGTCCTGTGACCAAGTGCTGAGATCTGCGAGAGTCTTATTTATTTCCGTTTCTTGCGCTTTCAGATCTGCTACGGTTCTGTGTAGCCGGAACATTACTTAAAATCTTACCTCGTACACGTTTCTGGTCGGTACTGAAAAATTGAATTTCTAACGAGACCTGAAACAACCATTGGGGCTGTTCAATTTATAAAGGGTGGTGTTGTCAGCATACTGGAAACACTTAGTAGTAGGCGGAATAATATCCTTTATATCGGCAACATCGAGATTAAAAATCATCGGTACGTCAATATTGGCCTGCCAAATCGCTTTTTGAACAATAGCCGCCAATTTTTGAACAATAGCCGCCAATTTTTGAACAATAGCCGATAATTTGAATAACAAAGGCTGTCTCATCAGAACGAGTCTAACAAAAGCTAACAAAACGCACCGGGCCCGCCAAGAAATACTTCATGTAGGCAGCTTGGATTTAGTATTGGTTGAAATAATAGGGAGGGTTATAGGAAACCACTACGTGATTCCCACGGTACGCATACTTGCGTGTGACGTCATAAGATCCAAGATGGCGGCGCACTGGAAATTTAAATTAGTTCTATGGCCAGGAATATCGGCCATAAGTGACACACATCTAGTGTACAATTTGCAGGAGACAAACACAGTAATAGATTTAGATAGACACGAGGAACATTTGGTTGCAAACTCATTGTTTTTGAGTGGAGGTATCCTTGAAGGCTAGTTTGTTCCTCCGCACTCCTACATTTGAAATCGTATGCGACCTGTCATGATCAAACTACAGAACATTGTTGCACAATCCAGCTTTGTTGGATGAAAATATTGGGGTGGCAGCGCTGTTAAACATTTGAACGAACAAAAGCAAGCTTCGTCCAACATTTTATCAAGCAAAACATTTTAGTACAACATGGCCTTGGGATACCAAACTATCCGCGAAAATGTGGAATCGATCGAGCAAAGGTGGATCTACCCTGGGTGGACTGGGTGCTAGAGACTCGAAGAAATTAAAGACGAATTAAGAGGCGGGAGAGGAGAGAAAAGGAGAGAAGAAAAAGAAGAGAATCGTTTGAGAATCTCACTTCCATGCGAACATTAGCTTCAGAATTTGAACCTCGGCCCTGATTGGACAATCTACTTATTAAAAGTAAAGTAAACTAAGTAAAGCAACTTTATTTAACGTCAGTAACTCGTAACAGTCTGGTGAGACTAGCTGATAAACTTGAGGCCGACGCGGGACCTACAATTTTACGTCCTTATCCGAGAAGACGTAAAGGTCTAACAAGGTCTAACCATTTGCAGTTCGAGAACGAGATTGTTTCACAAAAGCAGCATCTTCTACTCAGTTATTTTAAGACTCCGAGTGTTGGTCCGGCCGGGGTTTGAACCCGCGACCTCCCGCTCGACATACCGGAGCTTATTCAGACATATTAAGGCATGGGTCAAGGACTATCACAATCCTAATAAGTTTAGGGGTGGTCTACTTTAGTTTCGTTTTACTAGAAAATCTTGATTGTGCGATATATCATGTAAACCCACCCTTCAATCATTTCTGTAAAGATGGGTGCCATGGCGACCGAAGCTGTGACCTTTGAACTCATTATTTGGGAAAGTATAATACAAGGCTTCGGGAGGAATGTAAAGCGCACAATTAAATAAATTCAGAAGTAAAGGCGGTTGATCTAATGCAGCTTACCATGTAGTTTATCTATCCATTTAGACATTGTTGAAATGTTTACTAATTGAGTACAAATTTGAAGAGTATCATATTTCATACTATCCTTAATTAGCCTTCCCCTTAAAATAACCAACTTCCCTAACTGGGGCAGCAAAGTGTGCACTAACCTTGATTCACTTGCATGAAAATACCCACTAAATTAAAACATTTTACGGTACGCCAGGAGGATTTTCTAAACTGTATTATAAATTAAAGGTCATAGGTCACATTACGTGTTTCCATGGAAATTGTCATGAAAATGTGTTAAGGTTGTGACTTTATAGAATCTGTCAAAGTGTCAAGAATACATCTTACAAGCACGGAGAGATAGATCACCCCCTCTTGATTTGCGTCGGCCATATTGAGACCCATGCCTTAATGCCCCTGAGTAACCACTCGGACTAAGCTAACCGGAAGGCGGTTAGGCGCAACCGTAAGTGCCGGATGTAATGGTAATTCCCACTGGCTTGCCAATGGTTCAGCCCGAGCAAAACCGGTTTGACGTGTTTTCTTGCATGTTTCTCAGCGCATGGAAGTGAGAATCTCAACGGATAACACCAGAGGCTCTTCTTTTGCTTATACTCTCGCCTCTCCGATTTTTATTCAGTTCGAGCCTCTGGAACTGGCCAGGGTAAGTTGCCGAGGCTTCAGTTTGACATTAAAATGTTATACATGAACTTTAAGCTTCATTCAAGAGGTCTCCCTGGGCCCAGTTCTTCGAAGCTAGCTAGGCTGACTTTATCCCTAGGACAGCGCTAAATCTGTCAGTAATTGTATTCTGTACAGTTTACCCTCGAGTTAGACAAAGTGATTTAACCCTGGGTAGCGCTTACCCTTGCTTCAACTACAACCGCCCGTGCCCGGGGGTGTAAACGCAGTAATACCCCCACCCCCCCCCCCCCCCCCCCCACCCCTCCAAAGGTCCAGACCTGCCATCGCTCGAATGATATCATGCGGGTAACGCTTTTCGGGTTGTAATATTGGTTCGCGCTTCGCGCATATAGAGCGGTGAGCCAATCACAGGAACAAGTAAAAACATCAAATAAATGAACCAATCACGAACTGAAGTAATTCACGATTGGTTTTACTTCAACCAATCACGAGGTAAAATAAACGCAATCGTGCATAACTAACCAATCAAGTTCGAAAGCAATTACTTAATTCGACGCTCACTGATAGACCAGTTCGCGACAGGAGCCCATTGTTCGCGATTAATTCCGACATATGCATTTTGAAAGGGTGCAAATATATGCATGGCGCAAAATACAGTGTTGGTATAGGAATCCGATGTGAAATAATTTCCGTTAAATCAAATTTCTGAAATATTCACTATCTGCAAATTGAAGATACCAGGTAAAAGATTATTAACTGATCAAAATTTTGAGGGATATAGTTGTGCTGGGAAGCGTACAACCGTTTTTCAGTTTTCCACACATTGGTCTGTAATGCCGTCAAAGTCCGCGGGAAAATTTACGTACAAATGTATGAAAAACTGAAAACATGAAAATTATTTCACATCGGAATGGCCTAAAAATCTTTCCGGATATTCTAAAAAAAGTCAGTCTATAAATCTCTCTAAATATTTTATATAACTTTTGCAAAACTTTAAAATTTTAGCCTGGTTGATTTTTTTTTGCAGGAAACGTTCGCGACTAAGTTGATTTTTTTCAGATACTCCCTGTATGATTGGCAAAAAAGAACGGCACTCAGATATACTTCAGGGTTTCATCTTTAAATGTTTGGCTCCTCATAGACAGACTTCGCTTTCCCTGTGAACGATTCTCTCCTGTGTTACGTTAATACTTAGTTTTCTTTTTCTCGACAAATCAATAAATATTGGTGCCCACAGTCGGTCTAACATCGAAACAACCTCTCTTTTCCACTCAGGGACAGCGGCAGCCTCAGGTATAGCCTCGGGCTCAGCCTTAGCACCGCCAAGTTTTCTTGGCTACTGACCACCACAGGAATTGTGGGAAACATTATTCTAGGGGGAAACTGCTGTATATTTGTGTACTTTTGCCACTGAATTGAGTTAAAGGCGTTCAGTTAATTTCAATTAATATTATGTCCAAAAAGCCCTCTCGAATCCACCAAAAAGCTCTAAATGTCTCCCAAACCACATATTTTTCATACAAAATGGTCTAAAAAATATTTTTTCAAAACCGGTCAATATAGCGCCACGGAAATAGTATTTAGTGAAGGCCAGCATGCCGTCTACCGGTTAGCTGAGTGGTTAAGGGCTCCGGTCTGACGAGCGAGTCCGGCCGGACCAACAAGTCAGGGTCTTAAAATAACTGAGTAGAAGGTGCTGCTCTCGTTTTCGAACTGCATGCAAATGGCTAGACCTTCACGTCTTCTCGGATAAGGACGCGGTAAAATCGTAGGTCCGGCAACCAGACTTTCACGAGTAACCGACGTTAAATAAAGTTGCTTTACTTTACATTACATTGATAAATTTGTGCTCATTGCTACACCTATTGTATATTGCAAATACGATTTTGCATCATTCTCAGTTGAATATGGCGTGCTAGCTGTCTGAGACCTCCACGGTCAAAAAAAACATTTCGTACCCCGGTTGCATCTTTACGGTCATTCTTACTTGTGGAAACTAAAAGAAAACAACATATTCGAATCACAAACTGAAAGAACTTTCTGAATACGAATAACGAATACGAAATCACAAACCATAGTTTGGTCAAACTTGAATTGAAACTTTAAAAGATTCTAATGAAAATATATAACCTTGCTGGCTTTCTATTAAATGTACGGAGTATCAACCAATGAAATTACGAGAAAGAACCCCTCCAATATTTCATTGCCGTGGAGTATTACAGCTCTTAGGCGAATCATTACTTAAAGTATTGCGAAAAACTTGACCACAAGAATTATTTTTGAGCTGAACAAGATCATAAGAGCTACCCTGGGTGCCCGGGGTCCTGCTCGCTAAGTAGTAGTATAGGGCGCATGGAATTAGCCCCCTTTTTGGGGGTGTTATGCTAATTTTCAGGGTGTTATGGGGTGTTATGCTACTTTTCAGGGTGTTATGCTAATTTTTAAGGCGCTCTCATGAATAAAATGGGGGATGAATAAATTATATTTTGTCTGGGGCTCATGAATAAAATGCGGCGCTCTCATGAATAAAGTGGAATCTCATTAACTCAGAGGATTATCTATTATTTCTGTGAATGAGGTCATCGATCTATTCGGGCATGTTTGGGCAAAGCCTATTGTTTAGGGTCGTCTCTAAAACCAGGAGCGATCGGCCCTGAATACATTCGAAGTTGAATGTAAATAGTAAGAACAAACTACTCGTGATAGGCTCTAAACTGTCTTTATTATTTTCCTTTACAGTTAACTGATAACTCATAAGATAATTGTATACAAAATCCGGTATGGTTCATTAGATCAACTCTGCTATTGTACTTAGGGATTAGCGATAACTGAAGGGCCTATTGTTTTGAGGAAAACTTTTGAGATGCAAATTCTTCTCTAAAACTGAACTATAATTACCATACGAATAAAAACAAACCCTCAAAAACACCAATTTACAGTTCGTTTTCCTTATAGTCGCGGAGTTGATAACTTTCTTATTTCTCAGTTCTTGGGTTGATATAATGTACCGTGTTACAAGATTACACTGATTTATGTTTCATTGATTTTTTTTTGTTGACAAATGCTGCTTACTGATTGCTTATATTAAAACGATGACTAGAGGAAGAATATTTTTAAAGACATTTATTAATAGAAATCGACTTAATAAAACTTATTTCTAAAAGGTACAAATATATTGTTCACACGGGAACACTCTGTTCCGGAATAGGTTGTTTTTGGAATTGTTTATTCAACAAGAATTTTCGGTGGTGAATTGCAGCCTCGGTCGCTTCTTTCCATCCATAATCTTCCATGTTCATCAAGTTTGCTTTGTTTCCAAGATTTTTCGGAAATCAGGATCTTTTCTTAAGCTGTGAATCCATTTCATATCTTCGAACAACACTTCTCTTAGGTCTTTTCTATAGGTAGGAACCAAAGCGTTACTGGCTTTGATTTCAGCAACTTCATGACTATCCCCATCGTGTTCATACTTTTGAACCAACGCTTCCCAATCTTCCTGGTGCCGTTCTTTAGCTTCGTTTCGAATTCTTTCCCAAACATCCTCTTCTCCGTCATAACTATCATCAGTGGAGTCCGTGCTCTCCTGAGAATCAGAGCTTTGATAAGAATCTTCAGTCATTTTATCATCTGAGTTGGAACGATTAGCAGCCATCGTTTATATCTTTACTCTTCAAGGATCGGGAGTATAATGTCAGACCCTTAACAGTTTCCAACTTTATAGAAAACAAATTGGCGTGGTCACTAAGTTTAACAAATGTAGCTAAGGTCTCTCAGTTAGACCAACATTATAAGCAGGATTCCTAACCAACATATTTTCCATTATCAACAACTGGATTTACATTCCTCGACAAAAACTTTCTTTTTTGAAGTTTCGCTTCTTGTAAATAGGGTTTACGTTCTTGAGTTGATAACCTATGGACTTGTGCCAAGTGGTTGGATAATTTAACAATATACTTTGATCCACAATTAGGTACAGGGCAGTCCGATTTTCCATGTACACTCGTTGAAAGTTAGTATCAAATAGCACAAATCTACTTGATCGTCCCTTTTATCTCCTTTCATCCCTTTTGTCGCCTTTCGTCCCTTTATTTTTCGTTTTGAAATAAAAAAAGAGGGATAAAAAAAGAAAAAGCGGGACGAGAGGTGACAAAAGGGATGAAAAGGATGAACGGAGATAACTGTATCCGAATGTGGACACGTCTCTTGTCAGTAAACTCTAAACGTCTTTTGTCGCCTCTCGTCCCGCTTTTTTCTTTTTTTATCCCGCTTTTTTTATTTCAAAACGAAAAATAAAGGGACGAAAGGCGACAAAAGGGATGAAAGGAGATAAAAGGGACGATCAAGTAGATTTGTGCTATTTGATACTAACTTTCAACGAGTGTACATGGAAAATCGGACTGCCCTGTACCTAATTGTGGATCAAAGTATCTTGTTAAATTATCCAACCACTTGGCACAAGTCCATAGGTTATCAACTCAAGAACGCGGTAAACCATATTTACAAGAAGCGAAACTTCAAAAAAGAAAGTTTTTGTCGAGGAATGTAAATCCAGTTGTTGATAATGGAAAATATGTTGGTTAGGAATTCTGCTTATAATGTTGGTCTAACTGAGAGACCTTAGCTAAATCAGCTAATCGACATTTGTTAAACTTAGTGACCACGCCAATTTGTTTTCTATAAAGTTGGAAACTTTTAAGGGTCTGACATTATACTCCCGATCCTTGAAGAGTAAAGATATAAACAAGGGCACCCAACGAAGTTTTCGGTTAAAAAGCTGTTCGGGAGAGTAAGTTAGCCTAAAACTTTCGGATTTGAAAAAAAATGTCCCTAGAAAATTGTTTTCTGAAATACTGGCTAGAAAATTTGTTTTCAATCCCTAGAAAATTATAGAAGAAAGGGGAGACTAAAAGGTTTCCCCTAAAATATTCGTACGCCCCAATTCGTCTGATCAATAGTCAGAATGATCCAAAAGAACCCCTAAAAAAATCGTACCTCCACAAAACTTTGCAACATGAAGTTACTTGGGCTAGAAAATTATTGTTTATGTTCTAGACTACTAGCAAATTCGTAGGCCGGGAATATTTTGCCATAGTATTTTCGGTTGACGCGATTTCCACCTAGAAAATCCGAACATCTAATAGCTTTCTAGAATACGTCAAAAGACATAGTAGGCGCCTTAAAATGGCTAGATGAGCGGCAGACAACTGGTTTCAAACGAATTTCAAAAAGTACTCGTTTAATAGGTGCCCTTGATATAAACGATGGCTGCTAATCGTTCCAACTCAGATGATGAAATGACTGAAGATTCTTATCAAAGCTCTGATTCTCAGGAGAGCACGGACCCCACTGATGATAGTTATGATGGAGAATAGGATGTTTGGGAAAGAATTCGAAACGAAGCTAAAGAACGGCACCAGGAAGATTGGGAAGCGTTGGTTCAAAAGTATGAACACGATGGGGATAGTCATGAAGTTGCTGAAATCAAAGCCAGTAACGCTTTGGTTCCTACCTATAGAAAAGACCTAAGAGAAGTGTTGTTCGAAGATATGAAATGGATTCACAGCTTAAGAAAAGATCCTGATTTCCGAAAAATCTTGGAAACAAAGCAAAACTTGATGAACATGGAAGATTATGGATGGCAAGAAGCGACCGAGGCTGCAATTCACCACCGAAAATTCTTGTTGAATAAACAATTCCAAAAACAACCTATTCCGGAACAGAGTGTTCCCATGTGAACAATATATTTGTACCTTTTAGAAATAAGTTTTATTAAGTCGATTTCTATTAATAAATGTCTTTAAAAATATTCTTCCTCTAGTCATCGTTTCAATATAAGCAATCAGTAAGCAGCATTTGTCAATAAGAAAAAAATCAATGAAACATAAATCAGTGTAATCTTGTAACACGGTACATTATATCAACCCAAGAACTGAGAAATAAGAAAGTTATCAACTCCGCGACTATAAGGAAAACGAACTGTAAATTGGTGTTTTTGAGATTGAAGAAACTTTGTTTAATTTATCTGGTGGTTTGTTTTTATTCGTATGGTAATTATAGTTCAGTTTTAGAGAAGAATTTGCATCTCCAGAGTTTTCCTCAAAACAATAGGCCCTTCAGTTATCGCCAATCCCTAAGAACAATAGCAGAGTTGATCTAATGAACCATACCGGATTTTGTATACAATTATCGTTTGTTCTTACTATTTACGCTACAAAGGAGTTTAGATATTGCGAGATATTTAATCCTTTTTTCATTCAACTTCGAATGTATTCAGGGCCGATCGCTACTGGTCTTAGAGACGACCCTAAACAATAGGCTTTGCCCAAACATGCCCGAATAGATTGATGACCTCATTCACAGAAATAATAGATAATCCTCCGAGTTAATGAGATTCCACTTTATTCATGAGAGCGCCGCATTTTATTCATGAGCCCCAGACAAAAGATACTTTATTCGGCCCCCATTTTATTCATGAGCGCCTAAAAAATTAGCATAACACCCCATAACACCCTGAAAATTAGCATAACACCCCAAAATAGGGGACTAATTCCATGCGCCCTATACTACTCACGGCTGAATTTCTAACGGGACCTGAAACAACCATAAGAGGCCGATCAAAGCCAGGACCCGACTAATTCACAGATTGAATTGGAAGTTAGCGTGTTGATTTTTGTGGTGGAAGTAAACCGGAGCAAAACCCTCGGAGCAAGGGCGGGATACCAACAAACGGTTAACCACTGCGCCACCCCGGGGTTAGCTCTTTATTACACCGGCCCTCGCTAACTGCCTGACAAAAATAATCATCTATATCGTGTGGAGCATGCGACACTTGATAGTGTTTTACTGAGAAAGAAACCACTCATAGAACTCAGGATCATACGAAATTTCCGGGTACTGAGTAGCGTATTTTCATAGAGAAAATATCGATGACGTCACGTTTGCCGCTTTTGGCGGTAGGTTTGTGAAAATCACAGAGAAAGATGTAAACAGCTTAAATTATGAGCTGCATGACAATGAATATTCCGAGCACAAAAAACAAATACGATCTAAAACTCTCTAAACATTTTCTCGACTGCAACGAAGAAACAAGAAAACCCGATGAAACTCCCCAGAAACAGCTTAGAACGATGTACTGACAGTAAGTAAAATGAATAGATAAAAGTTCTTAGGGCAGTTTAATTGTCCATATAATAAAAAACAATTACACGGTGGTTTGAAGATATGCAGTTTATCCTCTAGAGTCGAACTCGCTGCGCTCACTCGTGAAATGTTTTCGACTCTCGAGGATAAACTTCATATCTTTTCACCACTGTGTAATATGCTCTATATATACTCCTAGGATAAATTGAATTAACCAGAGCAGACATCATTTGAAATCCTCCTATTTAATTGGCTGAGAAAAATGTATCCTTCAGATTAATAGCAGCAATTGACATGCGCAACACGAATTGTAATTACAAATCTTTTCTAGTTATATACATTAATTCACCCTTCTCACGCGGCGGCCATGTTGAGTCCCAGGAGAATAAAAACCTGTTTTACCGGGCTAAACTCGTTCTGAATCTGCTCAGTGCGAGGCTAGCCATGCAAAATCTATTCTTTCTATCCAATATGGCCGCTGTGTGAGAAGGGTGAATTACTCTTTCCCTAATGCAAATCCAGTTTAATAATTAGTTACCCCAGTTGGTGCAATTCTTAGGCTCTAATTAGGCCTGGATACAAATATCGCGTAAAATCGCCTAAATATCATTCCGGAATATCACGTAAAAAGTTCTAAATATCAGGCAAAATTTTCTAAATATCAGGCAAAATTTTCTAAATTTCCCACTAACAAAGATAATGTTAATACAGTTTTAATAAATATTATAATATAACAACCTTTTTTATTATCGTACTCGCATTTTTCACAAAACAAGCTTACAACCATTGGTGGATCCGCCATTTTGCTCTGAGTCTGACCTCTGTACTGACTGCACTAAGCATCATGGGATATATTATTAAATGGGAAACCGCTGATCCAGATTACTGTTGCCACTGAATTGAGCTAACCAGTTTCAATCACCTAAAACTACGCTGAAAATGCCTAGACCCTCAACAAAATTCCTAAATATCCCAAGAATATCCCATCTTTTTTTCTAAATATCACATTGTTTTCTAAATATCATGGAAGGTTCTAAATATCTAAAAAAATATCATGATATTTGTATCTAGGCCTAGCTGTAATTCAAAGCCCATTTAAGGGGGCACTGTCAACCCCAAAAAGATAAACTTTCTCATGACGAAAGACAAAAATAACTACTCAGATTAGCAGAATATACTTTGAGACAACTTTTGTTGAAGCATGGCAAAGATTCGAGTGGATGAAAAATACTACTTTTAAGAGAAATTTAGAGCGACTTGAAATCGGAATCAAGTTTCTATAAGCTTTTGTAATCCGCTTGTCGTTGCCATCCTCTATTGAAAAGGATTGAAAAGTATGTATAGGATAATTGCATGGTATAGACCCATTCGAAAAATGGTGTCACCAAGCTTTGGTTGTTAGGAAATGCTGGCACTAAAATAAGCACTGCCACTTCAGAGAGCATGCAAAAATGAGTACATTTGTAAAATTTAAGGAGCATAGCACCAAGTGTTGCGAAGTAACCGAGGTTCCAAATAAGAGAGTTTTGTATGAGATTCAGGACGTCAGGACTGACTAGCCTCGTTTTCGTGTTTCTTGAGAGTTTCAAACGCTGATTGCTTTGTAAGGATATATTCTTCCATTATCAAAGTGCTACATGTTGCTAACACGAAATCGCTCTTTCACATAGGCTAGTTTATTCTTCAGAAAATATTGAATATCAAAATTATGCAAATTAGCGGCAGCCATTTTTCGAATGGGTCTATTTCTCTTCGATCTCCGTGTGTAGTGTTGTTTTAAGAAACTAGAAGGTTCCATTCGATTGACAGTGCCCCGTGAAGCTACCGGTAATCCACGATTAGGGTAATATTCAACTTGTCGAATGCTGATTTGGGCCGGTTAAAATCTTATTGGTTGATGAGCAATGAGCAGCACATTTCTACTGGACGTAATCCTAGATTCGATGGGGAACTAATTCCTGTAAAAACTAGTGTTGGTCTGCGTCGGCGGGGAAGATAAACAGTAGTATAATGAACTAAAGTCGATCAAGGTATTCTAACCGCCGTGGGAAGCGAGAAGCCCTTCGTCTTTTGCTCTGACGATGGGCTAGCGCTCGAAACGTCAGACTTAGCCTAAACACCAGTTGCCAAAGGACACTTTACCAAGGAACAAACCTCGGTCATAATTAAATCCAAGATTCACGCGAATTGGGCTTTAATATTGAAACTGATACTTTAAAGGTGATCGAGCAATATTTCGTGTTTATAAACACTACAATATTGTTATGCTAATGTACCAACCATGATAACCAATGACTTTCTGGTTGGCACATTAATAATAATAGATGTGACATTGAAACCGCTCTTGCAATAATTATGGAACTGCACGTGTATCCAACATGGCTGCAATGCTGGGCATAAACTGCAACCAAAGAATAACAATCTAACTCAACCAACAGTCCCAACTTAGCCTGAGAAAACAGTAATCAATCAGGGTTTCTGGGAAATCCCCACCCCTCCCCCTACACTTTAATGGTAATCATTAATAAAGAGATGCATATCCAAGGGAGGGGTGGGTGGGTAGTTTCCCAGAAACCGGGATTGAGCCGGAAACGGGCCACCTCTCGTCGAGGGCTCGCTTTAATCTCTCAAGAGATTGAAGTCAACCCTTGAAAAATTACATTAATATTCTATATACCTCTCATTAACTGAGTAAGGTCCATCCCCCCCCCCCCCCCCAAATCAATGAGAGGCGGCTGTCTTCTCAGGCTAGTCCCAACTACAAATGTATGATCTATAGCAATAATAGATACAAGAATATCAATGTATATAGATATGATCATTTGTGTCTTTATGACAACGAATTTTCTGCAAGGCCCTAACTCTGTGTTTGCACACAATGTAAATTGCAACCAGCCATACATGTTACAGTTACACTCCGGCGTACTTTAACTGATGAACTAACACGAATTAACACCAGCTTCAAGGAAGGGGCCATGTAACCTGGCTTGCCCTACATATTGGTTGGGCAAAATATGAAAAACACTTGAGCTAGCAGTCTCTATTTATAAAAGGAAACTTTTGAATACTGAGGCAAGCATATCGGACACCACACACTGCAAATAGGTCTTCAAAATAGTCTTCAAAATCTTTAAATGTTTCTCTAAATTTTTGCAACCATACAATGTACATATCATCTTTACACATCTGCCCAAAGTACTTCTTAATTGTTTAAATAAATTTAAAAAGTGTCACTGAATAATTTGGAATAGTAGTTTCAGGTTGTCGATGATTCAAATGGTTTTTTTTTTAGTTTAAAAGCTAATAACACACACCAAAATAATACCAAGCAGCCGACACAACCCCAACGTTGAAGCAATGTATTAAAGCTTAAAGGGACACCGTCAACCCTCAGATGATAAACGTTCCACAATGAAAGACACAAATAACTGCTCAGATTAACAGAGTATGCTTTTCAGGTATACTGGAGACAATTCGAGACAGTTTTGATGAAGGTGGCAAAGTTTTGAGCGGATGAAAAATACTGCTTTTAAGAAAAAATAAAGCAACTTGAAATCGGTTCACCTGCAACCGAAATAAAGTTTCTAGAATAGCCTTTTGTACTCCACTTAAATCTTTGTCACCTCTATCGAAAAAGTTTGAAATTAATGGACATTCACATGGCAATCCTCTGGTTTCTCATGGTGTTATTTTAATTTGTAGTTTTGTTTTGAAAATTGACAGTGACCCCATAATGTGTTTAAACATGTATATGAAATAACAATGCTTATACTTAAAAAACCTAATTTCCTACCCTAATATATTTTTTAATAATTTACCACCATCACTCAAAAGGAAAACAACGCTATCCAAAACCTGACAGCAATGTCCCTAAAACAGGTTCATCCAGTTAGTCAATAACTGTGTATACCTGTATAACTGGTTTATCAAAAACCAGACCACATTTTTAGGAGAGAATTAGTAAATGAGGATGATTTGAAAAGTGGAAAAGAGCCACTGAGACAATTTTACACTGTAGCAGGGATACACAAGAGCTTACAGTTTACAACCTGAATCACCATAAAAGTTAAGTTACAACAATTAATTTTAACCAATTCCCAACATGTTCAACCTTTCCCTAACAAAGAATCGAGTTGCTGTAACAATTTCACATTATTAAAATAAATTCCGAACAAGATTCTAGCCTGTCTTCCCAGTAACCAACCTTTCTTTACCAGTTACCAAAATAATCACTTCAGTCAGCTGTCCAAGGTACATTGTATGTAATTTCGAGATCATAGTACTGTCTATATTTGAGACCTGTTGAGAATACCCAAACAGGTTTAGCCAGGTTTTCTCCTCATCCACCAGTTCAATAAAACTGACACTCCACACTGAAGTTGGATAGTTATCTGATGCAACCGTTCTCAAATTCCATTATGATTTTATAAACCACCTCATTGTTAATGCTTAAATCTTTGTTATCCTATATGTGTTTAAATCTTCTGTATTTTCTCAGCTAAGATGACTGGATTATCCTTCATAATCTTGGCTTTTCCTTCTGCCTTGTAATCGAAGGAGCAATCATGTTTGTCTGAGTATCTATGAATACCACAGTAGATATTACCACACCGACATTCAAATCCTAATGGCAAAAAGAAAACAAAGGAAGAACAATTAAAACAGTCACGTGCTGACATGCATTATTACTTCAATAACCATTGAATTGTGCAAGCTTGTGATCCCATGGGAAAGGCTTCACTGGATGGCAAACAAACTTCTCAAACTCATTAATAATTCAACAGGTGAATACAATGACCATGACAAGTATTTACAAATCATACAGCTCGCATTTCAAGACTTTTAGATCGCTAATTTTATCATTAAAGTTGAGTTTGAGACGCCATGTAAAACACTCAAGAGCTTGTTTTAGAAGTGAGTTTCTAAATACAGTGAGAAGGGATTGAAAAACCTTGGCTTTGCCTCGGTTTTCAACCCCCTCACATTTCCAAAACAGCTCCTTGTGTTTTACATTTTTTGCCATCCAGTACAACTACGTCATTATATTCCTGCAAAAGCCCATTTGGTCTGAAATCATGCTAGTGATTGAAAAATTGCACAAATGTGTAGCAGGAGTTCGGCCATCCCTTCATGTAGGACGACACAAATTGCTACCAAATTGTATTCTATTGTATTGTATTGTGTTGCGTTCTATAAACTAATTGAGATTTTGAGACGCAATACCGAATTATATTGCCGGCCAGTTGGGAGAAAATATATTCCGTATTGGGCGGAGTCGCGCAATATAATTCGGTATCGCGTCTCAAAATCTCAATTAGTTTTGTATCGCGATTCAACAGTTAAGTCGGGAATTGTTAAAAGAAAGAAGAGAATGAAGCACCAAACTTATTCTGATCGTAATTTCAATTCTCAAAAGGCGCCTAGTATATCTATGGCAACGGTTTCACGGCTTGAGTGGCGAAAACTTTCGCGACGTGTTTTGAAATCTCTTCAAAAATTATGAAAATTGTACTTTTAGCGAATAAGAGTGTTAGATTTCTGACGGAAACTACAATGCCAACCTTACCTTTAGGATTGAATGATGCTTATCTTGTAATTTACAGTGTTTTGAAGGTGAAATTGTAGAAATCTTGCTGTTGAACAAACGACTTTTGACCTTGACCTGGAACCCATGTAACTGCAAGGGCTCGCGCAAGAGCCAATCAGAGGCTGGTATTCTGAGACGCAATACCATGTTATATTGGCGTCTCAAAAGTAAACAAAGTGATCAGTGAATCGTGATACTATTGTTGTATTGAATTGTATTGTTGTATTCTATTGTATTTTTGGTAAAAATTTGTGTCGTCCTACATAAAGGGATTGCCAGGAGTTCAACTGAAAGGCTGTGTGCAACAAGGGCATAAGTGACTCCTGATCATATTCTAAATTCTCCTCCAAATGCTTTGTTTTCTAAGGGAGAATTTAGAACGTGATCAGGAGTGACTTACGTCCTTGGTGCCCTTCAATTTGTAATTGCCTCATGACATGACTGATGTGAAGCGCCAAAACAGGGGTGTAGTCGGGGGAGGGTTCCAGGGATTCTGGAAATTACCAGAAACGTTACACTCCAACTTTTGAGACAATCATGTGATTCAATGTCATGAGAAAATTTTATTAGTACAAAACTTTAACAGAAACTGAATAACAGAACAATTGATCAGAAGTTCAGCCACAGAAACAGAAGCAAAAGATACTTGATTGTAGGAGACACATTTATGTGTACAGTGTACATGTACCAACAAAATCATCACCACTACACTACAATCAGGGCCTCCGACAGGATGCGCAGGTGCGGATCCGCATCTTTCGGTAAAATCTGCATCTTCCGCATCTTCAGAGCATTTTCCGCATAAAATGAAAAATTTGCCCAACATTAACAATAAAGGAGCTGATTACCTTCTTCATAAAGATAAAAGCCGAAGATGTGCGTTATTTTGGAGGATTTTTCTTCTAAACCTTGACGAAAACACGTCTGCTTTATTCGCAATACAATTTTACCCAAGGCAAAAGCCTCCAGGCATTCCATGCATCTTTTGGCCACAAGGCTGGACACTAGTTTCATTCTAACACGGATTTGTATTGTACAAAAATCATTTGTATTTTAGCCAATCCCAGTTACTGATTTAAAAAAAAACTGTTTGATGGCTGCATTCGCGGGAAAACTCGAATCTATTTTCGTGTTTTGCTCATTTGACGTTTTAATGAATTATTTCCCATTATTATGGATAAATTCGTCATTAAAGAGAAGAGGGATCCTCACCTGGCAGTTCATATAACAGTGAAGGATAGAGCTAGCCGATATCCTGGAACCTAACAACAATCTCTTATTCTGTTCAACATGCAATATTGTTGTCAACCATGTGAGGAAATATCCGCATAACTGCATAATCAACATATTTTTCCGCATGTGTCCTAAAATTTCCATATAAATATTTTTTTCCGCACCCTATCAGATGCTCTGTACAATGAATTTTTCATTAATCAAATTTCATCTGCTAGTGAAGCAAGTTCTATTTCCAGTTTATGATATAATTTTAATATATAATTATCAATGAAATAAATGTACCAGTGTACATGACAGTATATTTCTTTCTAAAAAGTGATATCTTCACACGTGAAATGAAAACCGGTATACGAATTGGAGATAGGAATTTTATCTTCCGTGTTGACAAAATATGTGTATCTTACTTGTTCGCTGCGCTCACTCGTAAGATATTTCCTCAACACTCAAAGATAAAATCTGTATCTCCATGTGGCCATGTAATATCCTCTAGAGTGTACATGTATATCTATTTTTAAATCAAAACTTATCCATTACAACTGCACTTTGTACTAGAAGTCCAGAGAAAACAATTACAGCACATTTCCCAATGTATTACATCACACTTGCCTGGCAGCATGTTTGTAAAAATCACAGAGGAAGATGTAAACATTAAATGAGCAACACAAAAATAAACATTCTGGTTAGAAAAAGCAAAATGTCTAAGGATTTTCTCAACTGCAACAAAGAGACAAGAGAACCCAACACAAAATTCTCCCAAAAGAGTTTTGAAAGATCACGAAAAAGTTTGTAAAGGCAGTACATGTAAGTAAAATGAATCTACATGTACATGTAAGAGCAGTTAATTATCCATTATTAAAAGAAAACTACACGGTGGTTTGAAGATATGATATCTACCCTCTCAAGTGCAAAACATTTCATTCCTTCACTGCACTCACTCATGAAATACTTTGACTCTCAAGGATAATCTTTGCACTACTGTGTAATATCCTCTATGTATTTTTACAAGTCATATGACTCGTAAGGCAAGCCAAAATGCGAATGAAGAGAGCTGACTAATAAGTTGTTTATTATGTAAATTTATATGTAAAGACACTGCACCGTGGCAGATTGAGGACAAAATTATTTCACAAAGGCAGCACCTTCTGCTAAGTTATGTATTTTAAACCCCAGAGTGTTGGTCTGGCTGTTTTTTTTTTAACCCTCAACCTCCCACACATCACACGGTTGTTTAAAGTGCCCTAACCCAATTTTGTATTTCTTCATGCAAATTCTTTTAATATTTAGAGTAATATTTTTTGTGTTTGCTTGAATCCTTGATTGTCTACAACCTGTTGAAGTTTGCTGAAAATGGCAAAAAGCGACCCCGCTCTTTTCCCGACTGAGCCACAGTACACTAATTAGAAGCATTGCCCTAGTACATTGTACATCGTGCATTGTATGTGATGTACATGTTGTACATGTAAGATCAGGAATCCTACAACAAATGCTAATGAACAATAATTGTGTTTTGCCTGATCTTGCTGTACGTCCTTAAACTGACAGTGCGGTTATGAAACAAAATGTTTGGGACTTTAATCACAACTTAAGAAGCAGGAATTACACCAATTTAACTTTTTCGTTTTCTTTTGTCCTCAATTTTCATCTAGGCTTTAACAACTGAGCTAAGCAGGAGGCATTTAAAAATCTCAGACAACTCACCAGTAAGACCAACTTTTTTACGGCACATAAAGCATCGATTCCTTTTTGCTTTCCCCCTATCCTTGCTATCTGGAGACTCTGCTTCTGTTTCTACAATAGGTTGTCTATCTTCTACGTTTTCTTCAGAGCTAATTGATGCTGTGCATGCTGTTGTTGCTGTTGCCGTTGATATGGATGCGGCTGCTGCCATTCCTGTAGCACCATCTACACTAGAACTTGAACAAGAGGCCTCCACGATTCCTGTAGGAAATACATTTATTTAGTTAATTGCTATATAAATATGGCCATTATTAGTTATTGATATATTAATTACCATAAAGACCTGTGTATAAGCCACACCCATAGATAAGCCACACCCCAAGTAATTTAGGAAATAAACGTTTTTTGAAAAATACAAAAAATAATTAGAAAATATTTTGTCCGAGTTCATAAACGCTTGTACTTGAGCCAAACTTATTCAAAAAAAGAATAATCGTTTGTTGGAGTTCATAAACGCTCGTACTTGAAGCAAAACTTAATCAGATTGTCATAAATACGTAATCAAAACTTTAATTCAATCGAATATGGTTACAACTTGCCTTGTCATTTCTTGTGTATGTTTTAACCTGCAGTCTTTAAATCACTCCAGAATTCTTCCACTTTTATTCCCCATTAACTAACAACAATTCCAAGGAACTGCTTTCCTTTAATCGCTAGAGCAAGAAAGATTTTCTGGCAAAACTATACTTGCACGAGTAGGTCTGAAGTCCACCATCTTGGATTTTCATTAACTAGTGCCAATCTCCCATGTGTAAAATTGCAAAGAATGCCTGGTTGTTTAGATGCATGCTTTGACAAGCGCTGCAAATCAGCATCTTTTGTAAGGTAAATAAGCTTAATCATGTTTAAATATTCATGAAATTCTAATATATTAGGTCTTAAGTAGGTCTTAGAAGAGTTTTGCTTTAATTCTTTCAAATTGTTTTTTTTCCCCAATGATTATGCTTAAATTGCTATATCACACGATCAGATGGCAGTGCTTTGAACCTGATTGTAATATACACACCATCGCATAATAAAAGCTTCATACAGATTCATGATAATATGTAAATACATGTTAATGTTGGGCCTCCTTTCTAGGTGTTCCCGTAGATAAGCCGCACCCCCGAGTTTTGGTAAAAAGGTGTGGCTTATACACAGGTCTTTACGGTATATTTATAATCACAATTTGCCTACATGTACATGTAGTTACCAAACCAAACAAGAGAGACTGCATAATTTATATTTTTAACATTAAATAAAATGCATTTAAAATGCCAGGGAAACAAGCGAAATTCTGGTGTTCATATTGGTACTTAAACATTTAAAATGTAAGAAAAAAAAAAATTAAAGCAGTTAAACTTCCTCAAATAATGGATTTTATTACAGTATCTTATTCAGTAGTTTAGGGGCTGCATGGTCATTTATTATCTGTGAAGGGGGAGGGGGGCAGCAGTTTTAGCTTGGTTGCAAAAGTTTTGGGTCTGACCCCCCATGTAAACCAACATTTGTGAATTTGACCCCCCACGCCAATGTGAAACATATGAAAATGACCCCACACCCCCCCTCCCCAACCCCTCATCCCTAGAAATTAGATTTTTTTTGGTTTTTGGTTTTCGTAGTGTCTTTTAAAACACATTTGAAGATTTGTTTACTTGAGACACGTTAAAATAGACCAGAATGCTTATATTACCTTATGAAATGAAAACAAAGGAAATAAATGAAAAATGACCCCCAGTATAACTTCAATATTTTCAAAAAGACCCCCCAAAAAATAAGTGAATTTCAAAAATGACCCCCCCCCCCCCCAGCAATTTGGTTAACAGCTTGTTAAATTTCTTTTCAAGTTTGAGATAATTAAACCATTACACTTCCTTGGAGTAATATAGTATGCTCAAGACCTGTATTCTGATTAGGTGCATTAATTGTAGCTCTATTGTTTTTGTACTGCTCGCTCAAAAGGTTAGGATGTTTTGTGTTGTTGGGTAAGCCAATACTGTGGCTCATTTTTAGCAGTACTGTTTGGCATGTAGCATCAATTTACCAAAACATGGAACACACACATCTGGAATATGTCATACACTGTAGCTACTTCATCATTATAACTACATTTTAGGGCAATTCCACAGTATTTTGCATGTCATGGAGGGGAAAATCACAAGATTGAAAGCTGCCTAACAATTAGATACTTGAATTTAAACAAACTTTTGAACCATCATGTATACCATTTTCAATAGCTCTTTAGGTGCGATGAATTTCAAAATGTTTTGTAAAATACCCAGGGAGATATTATTTTTAATGTTAGCTGCCACGGTGGGGAACAGATAAGTCACAAAAAGTACAATTCCAAAACTAACCCCAAATTCCTGTGAATATATAAAAGCTACAACTTTAAACACAAGTTTTATTAAACATTTAGTTCATCAACTAACAAATGACATCAAATAATCAAATGTTTAATTTCTCTAACTTCTCCAGCTTAGTAGGAGGTAAGTCAAAAGGACCAGCATCACATCACCAGAAATGCCATAAATGCCAATGCCATACCAATGCCATACCAATTTTGTCTTGGGTAAAACTTTTAATTAGAGATAACCAACTATATAACATTATGTAATTATCCTGGGAACATAAACAAGGCTGTAAATGTCAATCTATGATACTAGTTACACTTAAATGGAGAAAAGGTTGCCCACAATGCATTGCTGCTATGAGCATGCTCAAATGAACTTTTGCCCACAATGCATTGCTGCTATGAGCATGCTCAGAGGTTACAATTATCTGATTAGGGTACAATGTATGAAAATGATACATTTTATAAAATGCAATTTCTAAGTAATTTAAACAGCTTTTAAAGTTTTAATTCCCCTCCGTGACATAATTTTCGCCTCCATGACACTTGTTATTATTGAAATAAAACAAAGAAAACATGCAGTTCAGAATTTTTTTCCATTTATATAGTTGTATTGAACTTGAACTCAGAAGTTTATAAAATATTGTGAATTTTGTTTTGACTATTTTGGAAATACCAAAACTTTTATATACATGTATGTACAAAATTTTGTCACAGAGGGGAAAGTTCCCTCTTGGATGAGCTACATGTACATGTACATGTATAGCAACACCCCCTTAACAGCAACTAAAACTATTTTTTGTTTCTCTATTAGTGTGCATGAAGAACTGTGTCCTGATATTTTTAATTTGTTTTTGACATAAAGCAAGTAGCTCATACATGTAGGTTTTTGTGGTTTTCCCCTCCGTGACAGGCAATTTTGTATTTCAGCTAATTAATGATAATTTATGACAAGATAAGAGTGTGCCGACATTTCAAAATCATTTTTTTTTATACTTTAGTTATTACTTAAAGGAAAAATGCAATGATCTTGTAAGTTTTCAGTAATTAAGAATTCAGAGTTCCATGTCCGAAATACTGTGGAATGGCCATTATTTTATCTAAACAGTACTAACCACAATTTAGCTGGTTTACTCTATAGTTATAACTTACAGGTGTGACCCCAATCATTGTTTTGCAAAGGTTATGTAAAACATATAACAAAAATGTACAGGTACATCGTACAACATATTAAGCACAAAATTAACTATGAACAACAAAGGAAAAATATGGATAATGTTCGTCTTCTACGAGACAAGGGCACTGAGGAGGGCACTGAGGAGGGCTCTGAATCATCACCCAATACCACTTTGTTACCTTGCATATTGGCTTGTATAGCAGTGTTAGCTGTCGGAGATGACTGCTTTCTCCGTAACGTATCCTTCCAGCACTTTGAACACATACCATCAGTAGCTGAATTGCCATAAAATCCACAGCCATTACAACACATCGTTGGTTGCTGAGTTTGATTGGTTTCCCTTTCCATTATGTAATACCTAAAGCAGAAGATGAGGATTAGAACAAAACTTGATACAATAATTATTATATACTACCCACCATCACAGGCAAGGTATGGCTAATATTTACACCTGCAGCAGTTGGTGGCTTGAAGATTGCGCTACAGATGTGTTACAGCAAACTGTTTGACTTTCAACTGCCGACTGGCAATGTTGGAGAATGAGAATTTTGGTGCATGCTCATCGACCAAAAATGATCATGATCACGTTTCTTCTCTACTGAGCACAATTAGGTGTTATACGTCACCGCATAATTTTCGCACACTCACTGGTCCACTACTTAGCAATATCAGGCGATAGTTGCATTGTGGAAACTATCAAAAATGTTGTGTTGAACAATAAAGACTGTGTGTGTCTGTCTCGGTATTATCGGCTATTATACATGTACATGTAATTCACCACAAAATTTTGGCACACGCTCATTGGCCAAAAGCGATCATGCAACATGATAGTTGTAGTTTGCGGATGCAAACTAACTGGCGTTATACATTGTAGTTCACCACAAAATTTTACCGCACGCTCATTGGCTAAAAAGTGATCATGTGATGTGATAGTTGTCATTCGCTGATGCAAACTATCAGACGTTAGTGCCCGAGAGTGGAAGACAATTTTGTGATGAATAATAATGACAAATAGAGTGTGTTTCTCTCGGAACTATAGTCTGATAGTTTCCCATGGAAATTTGATGCTCTTAAAACTAGCATATAAGCCCTCAAACTTCGTTCTCAGGCTTATACCATATTTGTTTTAAGAACAATTTCCGTGGGCAACTAGCAACCGATAGTTCCTCAACGGACACACACTATTTGCATAATAGTGCCCGCTCAGAGCAGAAGACAATTTTGTGATGAACAATAACAACAAATACATGTACATGTAGAGTGTGTCTGTCTCAAAACTATCAGCTGATAGTTCCCTTGGAAATCCGATGTTCTAAAACTAGCATATAAGCCCTCAAACTGCATAATGCCCGATAGTTTGCATCCGCAGACAACAACTATCACGTCACATGATCGCTTTTAGCCAATAAGCATGTGCCAATATTTTGTGATGAACTATAATGGCTGATAGTTTCCCTTGGAAATTTGATGTTCTAAAACTAGCATAATTTATAAGCCCTCAAACTGCATTCTCTGGCTTACCAGTATATTTGTTTTAAGAACATGAAATTTCCATAGGAAATCTATTTGTATAATAGTTCCTCTATTTGTATAATAGTTCCTCAACAGGCGTGGCACACTCTATTTTATAGTATAATAGTACCCAGTGATTAAGCTCTATCAAAATATTTGTGTTGAACAATAAAGTGTTTCTGTCTTGAGACTATCGGCTAATAATTTCCAAGCAATTTGACATTCTTAAAACTAGCATGTTATATACATGTAAGCCCTAAAACTTCCTTCTCTGGGTTATACTTATTCATTTTAAGATCATCACACTTTCGGTGGGCAACTATCCCCCGAAAGTCCCTCAACAGATTAACTCTATTAAGTCATAAAAGAAATCTTGAATCTGCAATTTACTTGTTAAATGTACAATGTATAAGTCATGTACATGTAGCATGCTGCCAATGTCCATGTGCTTATATGCTCAGATGTGCATTGTGTATCGATATAAATCTTTATATTAATCATTTGTTGCATGGATACATAAACTCATTAAAAATGCATGTGTGTAATGTCATGTACATATACAGTGCCATGTTTAAACCAGAACTAACCACAAAGCTTCCACCAAATCAGTGGGGAAAAAACACATCGATGTATGCTTTATTTCTCTAATTTTAGCCGGGGGATAACCTGATTGTGTTTAAAAAACATGTAATTAATTTGTAACTCTTTGGTTTCAAGTGTTAGCATTTGACTACAACAAGATTGGAGACTTGCACACACTCAGCATAAATTACACTGTATTCCAAAATATGCATATTATTAGCTGAAAATGTTACATAATTTATGTTGTATATACATGTATTTTGGAATTTTTATAGATTTTAAAGTTTATAACAGTGAAGTTCATCTGTGATTTCAGTAGAAAAATATAAGGAATTTTGGTACATATACATAATTTTTGTTTAAATGGCAGCATGTTGAGTGGAAATCACATGTTTATTTCTGAAATGGACTCATGCAGTCTATACCTTATTTGAGAACTAATAATTTATTCTAAATTTCAAAGTTACATCATCTATATGTATTTATAATTTCATTACAATTGGATAAATTTTATCTGAACTAAGTTTGGGCCTATAACAGAAAGATGGTAGCCTCCAGTTTGCTTAAACTGCATTCCAGTAAGCTCAGTGGTTAAGTGTCAGTCTGTTGTGCAGGAGGTAGTGGGTTCAAATCCTGGTGGGACCTTCAAATAAGTGGGAGAACTGGTACTGCCTTTGCTCTGACATCTGCAAATGGTTAGACCTTCATGTCTTCTTGGATCAGAATGTTAAATTGTAGGCTCACACTGAGAATGCAACCAAATCTCTGGTAGTGACCACCCTCAAGCGTAGTGGATATAGTTGTATACACAGAGTAAATGAGTTTGTCCCCAGTTAGCAATACCATGATGCTAAATACATGTACATTGACATTCTCCTCTGTTAGTAGTAGTAGTACTAGTTCCCTTGTTGCCACTATGTACATTATATATATTAATATACAGGCTAAATCTAGTAGATTACATACATAATCATGACTGCTGCCTTAAATTATTTTGTTGTTGTAGTATATGGATGGGTAAATAATGCATGTATTAGCAGCTTCCCTCAGGGGTGGATCCATGGGAACCTGTCAGAATTAATTGTTTGTTGCCCATCGGTGAGGGGGGAAAGCTCACTTTGGTTCATAGATCAGGAACCTTGTATGAATTTTTACTAATTGCTGTGCCCCATACCAGGGGATATGATACAACAAGTTTGATTGGGTATTTGTGCAAATCCCCAGGGTACCTGGGGGTTGACTCCTGGTGTAGTAGCTGCCAGTAAATATGCAAAGCTACTGATACAGTGCAAAACTGAATGCTAAATTACTGGAAGGAAGTTCAAAGGAACATTGCATGTGTTATTTTAAAGACTTGTTGTTGAGGTTTTACTTGGCCTCTTGTATAGGTGAATCCTCGTTTACTTTTTTTCCTTATTAGCATACATCAAACTTCAAGCAACATACATATAAACAAACAGAGTCCATAAATCGAAAGAGATTGACACACTTGATAATCACCGAAAATTTTAGAGTGATAAAATAAATTTATTTTGAGGAAAAGTATTTAAAAATAGCAAAATTTACAAAGAATGTATGGCTGTCAGCAACTTTTGCCCCCCAGCCCATTTTACAGTTTTGAAAAGTCAATTTCTCTGTAAATCTTTACATATCAATCTTACATTTTCGGTGATTACTCAGTTTAAAATTCTCTTTCAACTGATGTACTCTGTTTGTTTGTAGCTTGAAGTTTAATTTATGCTAATGAGGCAAAAATGTAAACAATGACGTCAGCAAGGATTCGCCTATTCTTCCCTGAAAACCATGCGAAATCAAACTTGTTTGATAAAGCGTTGTAAGTCTCAGCAGAGCAGAACAGAATTAACCATTCGTGTTCACTATATTATAACTGGTCTTGTGTTGGTACATATATATTGTCTCAAACATAAATACAATGTAGCTACTGTTATAAACATGGCATCATCCCAGGCACTCTAAAATACGATTATTTTTACATAACTAATATAATATTTTATTATAATTATGACTTCTCTGGAGACAGAATCACAATTCTTCTTAAAAAGATTATATATATATATGTAACTCTTGTAAAAAAAAAATTCAAAATTATTTATTATTCTCCCAAAGGCTAAAACAATTGCAAGTGTAAAATACTTTTTTAATCAAACCTGCAAAGAATACCAACTATTCCTTGTTGAAATTCCATATGGCCCGAGTATAGGCTGGTACAGCCTCTTGTTTGACATACAATACACCCAGTAGTTGTCGTGGTAAGATAAATTACCTCGGAGCGCATGGTGAACGTGGTCGTAGCGAGAGCTAGAAGAAAGTCGACTAGATCGGATGATAACACTGACTTGACATTATTTTGTGTACATTGCAAAACCTTAAAATAACTCAAATCTGTCATCGATGGGCTTTTAGCGCGCTAGATCCTATTCAAGCCACCTCGCTACATGGCTTGGAACTTCAAAGTATTCCACTGACCACAAGCTAGCTAATCACCAAAGCAGAAAAACTGTTCAGACTAGAGAAGCTTGCTACCTCCTGTGGTTAGCTAGCTAGATTTACTAGTCTGAACATACCCATAGACACGTTTTGTTTTTTTCCTGACACAGCATTGGTTCTGGTGGTACATGTACATGTACATTGTACCTGCATGTAAAGGATAGCTGTGATGGATAACTGCAGCTTGGGGGATCAGGTATCGGAAGACATCAATAGATCTCATAATTGATGTAAATTTCTGCCGCTGAGATCCTTGTTTCAAAATCCGACTCTTTTTTGAAACGCTGAGATTTCGAGACTTGCTTGAATTTTGCCAAGATTCTACAGTGTATACCCCTTATCATAAGCTCCTCTACATACAAAATTAATGTACATTGGCACTGTATAATAATTAGCACGACCAAGCCACTGACTATCAGCAAACTTGCAATCTGATTGGCTGTAGACACAGGCAGTCTATTAATCTACAAATAACAATTCAGAAGATTTAGTGTACACAAACCAAACTAAACTAGAAAGCTGCTTATTTTCCAACATTATTTCACAGGTTTTTCTCTACATTAATCAACAGCTAAATTGGAAAGAACCATGTGTGTACATACATGTAGCTTGGTTATCTAAAAACAATCAGACTTCTATCAAGGTTTCTATCAACTTTGATAGCTGACAATGAGCTTCACATCTGATACCAGCAGTCAGCTAATAGAAACCTTGAGCTTACTATTAAAACCATGTGGTTTTCACTAGTTTTACCCATGACAGCCATGCATTTCTGTTACTATTTTTAGAATTTTAGAATTTTAGACATTGTTTTTCATATTCTGACAGTAGAAACATCCTTATGGATACAAATGTAGATGTACTTTGTAGCTACATGTATTCAGGTTATTAAAATGAGTACCGACATTACAGAAAAGCATTAATTAATAGAAAACAAGTCAAAATTTCTTGGTATCTTTTGGGATTGCATGCAGTTACTGTTTTTTTGTGAAAGATTTTTTGGATAGCTTTAGCAATGAACAAGGAATAAGTTATACAATTGTAGAATACATACTTGTACATTGTGGAGGATATTACAAAAATATGGCCACAGATATACCATTTTTTATCTTCTCATGCCAAATTTGTTGTAATTAATACACTTGTTTGTTGTGCTCGCTTGTGTCCAATCATGTGTTCACTTGTGTACGTGTATTACACCATTCACCACTCAAAGACATAAAAAACATATCTCAAAGCTGCCATGTAATATTCTGTTCATTATTCACCATAATTATGCTATAAATTACCGACATGATTTACATGAGATGAATGTGTGATGTGACAGCCATGTAGTGTTTTTTTATACATGTATTTCACATGTGAAATATTATTTCTATATTGCATGTGAAACCTGGTATTTTATGGCTTAGTGAATAATAATAATAATAAATGTAGCTACTGTATTGTGCTTCTTCATGTCTTTTGTGTTAGGGACTGTCAACATATTCTTACTGCTCCACTTAAAGTGTCTATGAAACCAAATTATTATTTTACAGTTTTAAGGGAATATTATTTAACATTACATAACTATACACAAAAATTGATATAAAAGAAAATTTTAAATGGAAAAACAATTTCTCCTGACCCAAAATAACCACCTATTGTGCGACAGATTCTAAGGGGCCTGGAACACAATTGTTACGTAAATACCATTGCAGTCGCTTTTGTTTAGAGTATGAAAACAAAAGCGCATGCAAAGGTATTTACGTCACAGGCCTAATTTACATGCTTCTGACTGAGCAAAATTTGCCACATGAATTTTGCCATGTTCGACTGAGCTTTTGCAGCTTAGGAGGGTAGGATATTCAGTTCTAACAACAGAAGCTGATAACTTAAACCTTGTTTCATAAAATTAAGTCAAAACAATTTTCATTTCATAAACACTTTAACGTCCACTGCATGGGCATTAAGACCAAACAGTTCTGGAATTAACGAGATTGGAGCAAAAATATGGTGGCCATGGTTTTTGAAGTTAATGTTGAAGCAAACTGTTTGGACACTCGACATAAATTACTCAACCAAACATACATGCAGATGTTTCCATAGGCCAGGTACATGTAATGAGAACACAATCAATCGATACATGTCCTAAAACTTCTTATCGACTACACTCAGTGTTTTTTTGACTGACCGCTCAGTACTTTTTATATTACCATAAGTTAACAAAAAATAAGAGTGGAAGTTAAGAGGGAAGGGGGGTCGGGGGGTTGGCCTTAACGTCTGTGGACATTAAACAGGGCACTAAAACGTAGTCCACACGAGCAAGTTTTCCTTGACAAGTTTTGCCTTGACAAGCTTTCCCTTGACAAGTTTTATTTGCTCGTGTAGACGACGAAAAATGACAAGTTTTGCCTTGACAAGTCTCCTTGTTGAAAAACTGGCGTGCCAGTTATTGAACAAGGCAACTTGTCAAGGAAAACTTGCTTGTGTGGACTACGCATAAGAATATGTTGACGATACCTTACCTTCATGTAGCCCATTTAGCTTACTGCATGGTAATTCAACAGTATAGGTAATTGTGTACATTGTATCCAATACTTAATATTTTAATTACTTCTCTTATAATTATTATAATGTACATTGTATCATGTAATATTGTCTAGGTATGAAATAAAGTAATGTTAAAATCATTCCATAGAACAGCAAATTCCCTTATCTAATAATTAAGCCAATGCTCATCTGCAATTTATTTTAAAACTGCAATAATTGATTGTGGGGAAATTTAACCTTGACTTGGATAACCTGTACACCATAATTATTGTATACTAAGTATAAAAGTGATGGAAGAGTCTTATAACTCCTACTTTGTCATCTCCTACCGTGTTTCCACTAGTTTTTAAGCTGTACATGCAGTTCAAAGCTCGTAAATTCACAACAAGAAACTGAAAGTTTTCTGACTGAATATTTCAGCATTTCAGTACATGTAGCTCTCAAACAAGGAAGATCTTTCAGCACATTTAATATTTCTTTTGATTTGAACCTTTAGATGTCGTAAACACAGTGAAGCATATATGTAAAAAAAAATCAATATACGAGTTATTTTGAAATTTTGGTGTATTTTGGTATAAATGCATTATTATTAGGAATTTATCCTATATACGGAATAAAAATGATGCCAAGCGCACATGAAAGTTTAAAACCTTTCCAACCACTGAATTACATTGTATGGTTTATACAACTAAAACCCCAAACACGACTTATTAATGTATGCTTGCTCCAGATGCAGTAGTAAATAAGCTTAAGACAAAGATTTTTTTCACGAAAATTTTCGCTTCACTTGAAGTACATGATTGAATGGTTTGGGAAACGTTCAGAACAGACCCCACACAGAGATTTCACCATTTCCTTTCTGTTTTATAAACAGAATTTACACGGGTTAAGAGTTCTAATACTAGATCCTAGGCACTATAAATTTGAGATCGGAAGAAATGGAAGCACGATTGTTGCTTAACGTATGAACAGGACCGTGTGTAGGATTTTTTTCGTGCCAGTCTGTAGAAAATACTGCCTTTGGCTTTGTTTGTAAGCTAGCATGACTAGGCTATAAGGCACGGAAAAGCCAAACTCGTAATCTAACCCCTTAAATGCTCCCAAACTATACTAGAGAGATGCAACTTAGTACAGAATTCAATAAAGTACAGTTCTCATGCCTCAGGGAGGCTTTTTCGCCGCGTTATAAAAATTAATGATTCGATATTTCAGTTCAACACACCCCGCTTTGAAACCAGAGCGCATTTCATTTGTCGTTCAAGGTTTAATATCGATGGTTTTAAGCAAGCAGAAACTGTAGATTTGGCTTCCATAGTAAGAAACCCTTATGCCT
Source organism: Actinernus sp. WN-2022 (assembly GCA_030867875.1). Taxonomy (NCBI): domain Eukaryota; kingdom Metazoa; phylum Cnidaria; class Anthozoa; order Actiniaria; family Actinernidae; genus Actinernus; species Actinernus sp. WN-2022. Next base: position 63,334,112 of record JAOWCC010001501.1, on the reverse strand, counting down.
TTTTTACATGGAGTGGAAATTTTGAGCAATTAGGAACGAAATAACGTGAAAGTGTAAAGGTTGCTAGAGAAGAGGGAGAGAACAACAAAGCTCACAAGTAAACACATTGCGTTTGCCAGCGCCCGATATAAAAACCTCATAATTTTTAACTTCAAGAGCGTAGAACTAGTAAAATACGGTAATACATGATAGAATATATCTTTACCTACCTAAGTTCGAAGCTGGATTCACTGAAAAACGAGTCCCTTCACGAAAAAATCGCCCAAACCTTGAACCCTTTCGCTCTTTCTGCCGGAAAATCGAGCAAATTCTCGTGTTATTTCTTTGTGACGTCACCGATTATTCTAATTATGTGTCAATCATTGGAATTACGAAGTTCTGATTGGCTTAATCAAACAAAAGAAAGCCCTAGTGACGCCTATGAAAGTAGAGGTCGGTTGCGGAAAACAAAAACAACACGCCACAAAATTTACAAGTGAGAGGGAAAAATCACAGAAAGGAAGAATCTTGAATGGAGAATTAGACTAGAACCGCTTTTCTAGCAAATGGTGTGCTTTGTTTTTCGTTGTGGTCGATTTTTATCAGTTTTTTATTTCCATTGATGTAATTTCAATGCCACTCAAGAAAAAGATTGGCCCCCTTTTATAACACATGTAATTCAAAAAGTCTAATTTAAAAAGCATGTTTTAGCCTTAGCTAGACATGAAATCTCAAATACTCTAACATGTTGTTACAGTTACATTATGTTTCCCTTTCGGATGATGTTTTTTTGGCTATATTTGGTTTGCATATATTCACCTTGACTGAAAATGACGTAACCTTTTTAATGTCATCATATTGTGACGTCATACCACTACATCACGTATATAGCCAAAGAACAATTACTATAATTTTACGTAATGCGTTTTCAGACGAATATCAGACGGATTATCATACAGAGGAAAAGTAACTATTAATTAAGATTCAGTAAAACAGAAACAACGAAAAGATAAATACTACTCCTAAATCTTTATCCCTAGCTCTGATCAAACTACGGTAAGAAACTGAGAATTAGAGCCTTTTATAAACCATTTTCAACTACGCTTTCGAACGAATGTAGAAGTTAATTTATAATAAATACGGCTCGCGTATCGATACCGTACGACATGCCGACATGGCATTGAAATGATTGCTAACGTTCGTGGCTACCGAATCGAAAAATAGGGTACAATAAATAACATCGTATAGCCGTCCGATCAGCCTTGCAACTCTTAGTTTCAAACCTTCTGCTGATCATGATCTCCACGGACCCGGCAACATTTTTGTTTATAACAAGTGCCTTGCAGCTCTTTTTAAATAATTATTTTTCGCCTGATCCAATCAAATTTATTAGTGAGGTACAGTACTACATTACAGCAAGACGTGAATGACTGCTACAGTGCATTTTAATAACTAATTTTGTTTATCGATCGGAAGAGAGTGGAGAAATTAGGATTTCCTCTAGGCGTCAAATACTGGAGCAATACTGTTAAACGAAGTACCGACTTGAGAAATAAACTAGTCCCCGAAAACAAAAGACAAACATAAGCCGCCAGTCACTCACGTCGCGTTTATAAGTACAAGAATACAAGTACAAAAGGTTTGCAGTTTCCAGACTGAATAACACCAATTTTGTTCTTGCACAAACTGCTTATTCGTGTTTACACGTGTCAAAATGTTGTGACGTGATCAAGGACGCACGGAGATGTAGCGTTCAATTACTGGGTTATTTCCGGTATAAATGTCTCCTGGTTATTTTTGGAATGCGTTTCGGCCCGCGCGCGCGGCAAAACGTTTGGCGCTTTTGGTGTGCCCAGTACGCGCGTCTAACTCCGGCTTTCCCGCGCGCGCATATGAGAGCAGGTTTCGTATGCATATCTACAGCTGTACAGCACGGTTACCGTACGGCATGCCGTGAAATGGTTTCCCATTGCTTTTTCCTGCTGATCCAATCAAATTACAGAGAGACGGTACAGCACCGTTACAGCACGGTTACGGACATGCCGTAGTTTGTCCAACCAGGAGCCCATTACCAGGAGCGTCCATCTTCCCCACTGTGTCTGTACCCCAGCACAGAGGTAGATGAGGCTATTTTTAGCATTGCGTTTCGCGCGAAAAAGAACAAAGGTAGGCTATTCTTAGCCAATCAGATAGCTAACGTCACTTCTCATTATCATTCTTCTCACTTTCAACGCGGGAATTCGAATTGCTGGGTTTCACTCAATCCCCAGAGATTCAAATGTTGGTGCCCCAACAAAAGAAGCTAACGAGGAATCTATTGTTTAAGGGCACCAACATGGCGGCAACCTCTTTTCGCGGGAATTTCGAATCTAAAAATAGCCTCATCTACTCCTGTGCTGGGGACCCAACCTATAACAGAGGAACGCTCCTGGTAATGGGCTCCTGCCTGAACACTGCTCCACCGACGAGCTGGCGCCGAATGAATCAAACTAAAATTCCCATTACCAAGGTTAGGATGCCGCTTTCACACTGAAATCCCTATGCTATATACACGAAAACTGAGATTTTACTCAAAAACTACGCAGCCCCATATAAAAGGAGCGGGATGCTCGTCGTGTCTTTTAGGGGTTAAAATTACGGGATTTGGTATCACTTAGGGTGTTTAGGATGGAACGCCAAAATTTTTAACCATCATGGTATCGGTTAGGGCTGCATGCGCCGGAGAAATAAAAAACGCCGACAATTGCTCGTGACGCCGCTCTAGTGAGGGCTGGAATTTTTTTGGGTATATTTTAGGGGTCAAACAAAGCTTGGGCCACGCCCAGATTGGTCTATTTTAGGGGTTCAATACTTCAATTACAATTTTCCGACGAGCATCCCCGCCCCTTTTATATGGGAGTCCGAAGTTGGGGGTGCAGCTATAAACAGGTTCAAATCTCAAGGGACCTTACCCTGGTCCGCAGAGGTTTCTAGTATTTCTTCTCTGTGGTCAGAAGAAAATAATAGAAAACCTCTGGCCGGAACCAGGGTAAAGGGACCTAAGCTATAAGATTGATTTTTTAATAAGTTACAAAATAAAAATGAAACGAGTATAGTTTCCCATTACAGTCGATCCAGAAAAACAATTGTAAAAATATATCACTGTGTGGAGAAGAAAATATATCTCAATTGAAGACAAATGAAAAAGGGAAACGTGAACATTTTCATTTTTTCTATCTGTTTATAAGCGGTAATATAAAACTGGGTAAAGTATTATTTTGTATCAATTAACAAAAAATCCCATTGGTCGGGGAGGGGAGTGCTAAATATCGTTCTTTAACGTGGCTTTCAAGCACAGGGATAGTTTTAAGGAGATCCTCTAGTCCTTTGGGGTCTTCTTCTTTTGAAATATCCATAGAAAAAGATGAAACATTCGAATGAGAGCGCACGCGTTGTATAGAAATGGCTAGATTTACATGAGATGAGCATCAACATGGCGGACGCCTAATTTGCATAAGATTGTGACGTCAGCTGAAAGCCGAGAATACTGGCATGTGGATACGATATAGCCTCCTCCGCAGGCATCTCTATTTTTTGAAGAAATCAGATTATGGGCTCCCTGTGGCAGGTGAAGAAAAGAGAGGGAGATTGGAACCCAGTCCTCCTCTTCTCTGCCGGAGTCACAGGTAACCCAATTCACGATTTTTAAAATCTGATTTCTTCGAAAATTAGAGATGCCTGCGGAGGAGGCTAGATACGATATTTTCTAGAACAAAGTCTTTGCAGTGACAATTTTGGAGGATTTGTCGACTTCGCTATTTTGAGGAGGTTGCTTAGGATCACTTCTATACTGGTTACTGACTTTAATAAGATGTGATCATGCGCGTTAGACGCTATAGCTACATATGTCGTAGCGTGTATTGGGTATTGCCATGCATTTGCTTTGTTTATAATTTCGGATTTGGCCTTCCGGCACCATTTCCATATAGTTAAATTGCACTACCATGCAGATCCTCTTTCGAGTGATCCACATCGCTAAGCACCTTGCTCACAGCCAGCTCCAGCTCTCATTGACGTGTTAGTGCTTGTGGTGGCTGGGGTTTAAAGAGGGGCGTACAGAGGGTTTCTCGTGACGCGTGATCGTACGTTTTTATTTTCCGTGACGCGTGATTTAAAAAAATATTCTTCGTGATCCGTGCTCAACGGATTTCGCGTGACCGGCGTGAAAAAGCCAAATAAACATTCGATATTCGTGATTTTAATTCCTATTTCACGTGATACTTCGAAACTGATGGGAACTAAAGACAACACTTTCCCGATTTAGAAAAACGTTTTTTCTTATCAGTACTTTGTATTTTGAAACTTCCCGAGGCTTATCTATGATCTTATTCGCGCTTAAAACGGAAATTCGATGATACGTTACTTGCTTATTTTCGTGATTCGAAAATTGCTCTTAGCTCGCCTTTGGAGTAATCAGATTCTAATGCCTATAATCTTTATTTTTAGGGAGGCTGATGGTCTTGGGTGCTATGCCATGCTGATGGGTCCTAACCAGCACAAAACAGCTGTACATGGTTGCCACTGCACGGGTAATAAGATGTGAGCATGCGTGTTAGACGCTAGCTACTTCGTAGCGTGTGTTGGGTAGTGCCAATCCGTAATCATATTAACAAAGAGACCGCGCCAGAAATGCGAAATCCCCAGCTGATTTATAATACCCGTACCTTATTTATACATATCCACCTGAACTGGCCCATGCAACAGCACAAAACATCTATGTGCACCACTCAAACAATCGACCCACAAGGCTGCACCAGCCTTAACCGACTCGCTCTCCAGACTTGCAGCTTTCTCATTTCGCCACCAACAAACTTGAGGGAACGAAAACATATTTCATTATTTTGAAATATTTTCTTACTCAGGTCTGTGAAATGTTGCGTTAAAAACAACAAAAATTGCCTGAGCTTAAAATTGCGAGTTAACACAGACATTGTTTTTTTTTTTTTTTACATATTTAATTGCGGAGTTTGCCCCAAGAGCAAACTGCTCATCTAGGGGGTTCACTGAACTGGGGGTTAACTAAGTTATAATTCCTTTTACGGAAAATTTACCAAACCTGTATTTGAACAATTCTTATCGCCCTTCCTTTCGAATCTATACGGAGGGGTTGTCTCCCGACAGAACAGCCTGGTATTCTGAGGTACTAACAATCACTCATGATTGTAAACTGCACGGCGGCAAATAATAATAAAAATAAATAATAAATGGCTTATTTTACGTCGAAGATACACGCTTGTATTTAAATATTCCGACGAACTCGAATTGGAATTTAGGTTGGTTTTTGAGGAGGGAGGAAAACCGGAGAACCCGGAGAAAAACCCTCGAAGCAGGGGGGAGATACCAACAAACTCAACTCACATATGGCGCCGCGTCCGGTAATCGAACCTGGGCCACAGAGATGAAAGGCGAAGCGCTTAACCACTGCGCCACCTCGGCTCTCCTAATAATAAGGCTACTTTATTTAACGTCGCGGTAACTCGTGACAGTATAGTGAGACTGATAAACTTGAGGCCGACGGGAGACCTACGATTTTACGTCCTTATCCGAGAAGACGTGAAGGTCTAACCATTTGCAGTTGTTTCACAAAGGCAGCACCTTCTACTCAGTTATTTTAAGACCTTGAGTGTTGGTCCGGCCGGGGTTTGAACCCGCGACCTCCCGCGCAACAGACCGGAGCTTATCCACTGAGCTCACCGGGACGCGTGAAGCGCGTGAATCGCATTGGAATACATATACAATTTGCGCTATATAAACAAATAGATTTTTACCATTTGTGTGAGACAAAATCTAACAGTCAGTATATATCAAGCAGATCAAATAAAACAAGAGAACACTGAAATTAATGGTTAAAAGCATCTTGGCAGCTGCATGTACATTCGGTCCACAATCCTTTGCGACCCTAACAGTCCAAATCAGCTAACGGGCCTATTTCACAGCGTTTTCACAAGTTAGGTTATTTTTAGAGCGGTTTTCCGCTATTCTTGGGTTGCAATTATTCCTAAGGCAATAAAATCACAAAAACGTAGCAGCCATGTTGTTGGTATAACAAAAGTAGCTAATGAGGAGTCTGTTGTTCCGCCACGAGTGCAATCTACTATTAAAATTGGCGGCAAAAATGATCTAAAAAATAGGTACTTATATAGGCTAATATGGACGTCCCTGGTTATTGGCTCCTGTTCTCGTAAATGACAGTGCATACTGTGTGAATATAATTTGACTTGCTTGTTTTTGATATTCCAAACATCTACCGCTTTAAAAGTTTTTCGCGCGCATAGCATTGTGGATAAAGTACAAGCCTATTGTTTTAGGTGTTTTTGTTGTTTTTTGTAATAAAATCACTCTATATTCAACATACACATATTGTCTCAGACTGTTTTATTACTTGGGCCACTCCTTTGGCCAGGGGTCAAGCTTCCGTCGTGTTTGTTTTTATTATTTTGGACCGTAATTTCGCCGACATGTTGCAACCAATCATATCAGCTTCCTACGTCAACTGGACATTTTGGGCCAAGTGGAAATATAAAGCCAGAAATATTCAACGGTCCGGTAAAGGAAAAACCCAGAAACCCTTTACTGAGGTACAGTAGGAGCTATCTGTAGGGTTTTTACGGGATAAAGCGATTTAACATTCTAGTTTAAAAGCACCTCATACAGTACATCCGGTAAAGGAAAAACCCAGAAACACTTTGCTGAGGTACGGTAGGAGCTATCTGTTGGGTTTTTACGGGATAAAGCGATTTCAAATTCTAGTTTAAAAGCACCTCATACAAGTTCGATAATTCTTTCAAGTTTCAATTATCGTTTTATAGTGTCAATATTAGGAGTATAGAATTGAAATTCTTAACATCTATTTTGAGTCTTAAGGTTCGAATTTCTGAAAACGCAACTAACTTTTGAAAACACACACTTTTCGAAACCCAATGTTTTGAAAGACGGGCAGCTTAATTTCGGTTTACAAACCGATTCCAAGTGGCTTTAAATTTCTCTTAAAAGCACTATTTTCATCAACTCTAGTCTTTTCCATTCTTCGTCAAAATTGTCTCAGATTTTCTCCAGCATACCTGGAAAGCATATACTCTGTCTGAGTATATAGTTATTTTTGTATTTCATAATGAGAACGTTTATCATTTAGGGACTGACTTCGTCGTGAAAAGAGCCCGGTCGCTGTTCGCAAACTTCAACAGGTTATAGAAAATCAAGGATTCAAGCAAAAACAAAACTTTTTTCGTAGAATTACTCTAAATATTATAAGAATTTATATGAAGAAATAAAAAAAGGTTTTGGGGCACTTTATCAGATGTTTAAAGTAAGAGCTGCATTGTGGATGAGAACTCCTGGATGCCAACTCCTTAAATTGGTTCCAATCGTAACTAAACAATAGAAGATAGGTCACTGCTGTTGGTGATGCCCTTTCGGTCGGTCTCTCCCACGACTGTGGGGGTGCCTCAGGTGGGAGTGCCGCATTGCAACATTTTAGGTCCCTAGCTTACTCTTTCTGGTGTATATCAATGACATCACTACAGTCAATCTAGTGACTCTACGCCGATGATTCAGTATTGTATTACTCTTCTAGAAATATGCGCGACCTTGAAGATAAACTGAATATATGATGACTTGAAAACTGTATCGTATCACAGTCTGTGGTTTTCTTATAATCTACTGTATTTGAATGCTGCGATCGAAATGTAAGTTTATTGTATTTGGAAGCCCTCAGAAGCTAAGACGCTTACATGACATGTTCTCTCAAGGTGGCCCTAATGCTAGCGGCAGGAGATGTTTCATTCTTCTGATAATCCCAATTTTCTGATTCACCTTTTTACCTGTACGTACGGCATCAATATGATCCGCCCATGATATGTTTTGGTGTAACATTACCCCAAGGTAAAAACGATTGAGTGTTTCAGTTCTCTCAAGCCCCGGCCATCCCTTCATGTAGGACGACACGAATTGCTACCAAATTGTATTCTATTGTATTGTATTGTGTTGCGTTCTATTGTAGTATTGAATTGTATTGTGTTGTATTCTATTGTATTTTTGGAGAAAATTCGTGTCGTCAACTGAAGCTAGACGTACTCTTTACAACATCTTAATTATTCCATTGTTTGATTATGGGGACATCGTGTGGGGTGAGAAGAACAATGAAATTTTGTTGTGCCAGCTACGATCTCTGCAAAATAAAGCGGCTAAAGTAGTTCTGAATATGCCCCCGCGAAGTTCTGCCACTGAAGCGCTAGCACTGACACTGAATCTTCAACCATTATCAGAAAGGAGACACTTGCATCGCCTTGTCAATATGTACAAATGCATGAATTAAGACCAATGTTAAGACATTGACTTTGATTTTAATTTTAAGAGAAATAGTTCGTATCATAGTTATAATACACGTACCAGGGACAAATCATCTAGTATTATTGTTATTATTATTACTATTGGATGAAAAATGGTGTGCGTTCAGAGCCACACAGATTTCCGTTGTCGGAAATCAATCAAATCGTTAGTAATTTAGGGGAAAATTAATAGGGAAGTCCACCATATCCATGGCTATATTTAGCTCCAAATAAAGGCTGGACTACATGTATATCACAGTTGTAAACTGCCCGACAATGAAAGACACACCAGTTCTGCCCAGATACCTTCTAGGCCTGGTGTGCCTTCAAGAACAGGACAAAGAAATTCACCAACAAGAGGCACCATCTTGACCCTGTATTTGTTCAGTTCCTTTCAAGGGCACCCAACGAGTACTTTTTGAAATTCGTCTGAAACCAGTTGTATGCAGCTCATCTAGCCATTTTAAGGCGCCTACTATGTCTTTTGACGTATTCTAGAAAGCTATTAGCTGTTCGGATTTTCTAGGTGGAAATCGCGTCAACCGAAAAGACTATGGCAAAATATTCCCGGCCTACGAATTTGTTAGTAGTCTAGAACATAAATAAGAATTTTCTAGCCCAAGTAACTTCATGTTGCAAAGTTTTGTGGAGGTACGATTTTTGTAGGGGTTCTTTTTTCCTTTAGGCAATTCTTTCAGGTGACCTCCATTTGCTAAAGGTTTATTCTTTTGGATTTTAGATGTCAGAATTTCTTAGAGAATGAAAATGTGTTCTCGAAAACTTTGGGTGGCCGCTTCACTAAATGATTTGTGATAATATTTTTTTTTTCATTCCAACCAATGTTTTTTTCCGGATCGTTCTTACTCTATTGATCAGACGAATACGTATACGAATATTTTAGGGGAAACCTTTTAGTCTCCCTTTTCTTCTATAATTTTCTAGGGATTGAAAACAAATTTTCCAGCCAGGCTTTCAGAAAACAATTTTCTAGGGACATTTTTTTCAAATCCGAAAGTTTTAGGCTAACTTACTCTCCCGAACAGCTTTTTAACCGAAAACTTCGTTGGGTGCCCTTGTCCTTTAGCCCACTGATATTTGCTCGACTAACAGATGATGCGCATGCTTTGCTGGAACGGTGCTTGCCGCAGGCAATACTCAAAATCCAAATGAGTGTCTGACTTGCCTGGTTTGGATGAGATGCCCAAAGCATAAATGGTTTGGCTGAAAGCGTGTCGAGATGGCTGTCATCTCTGCAGTATTTCTGTTTACGTCTGGTGCTACTGCGAAACATATAGGATAATGGAGCAAGCAGACATACTAGCAGATAGCCAAACTGCTATTGCAAGCATCAGAAGAGACAACCAAAGGGTCAAGAAGGCTGAAAAGAGAACATCTGACCAGTACAAAAGATACAGGCGGGCTACTAAGAGAGTTAATGTCAGAGTTGAGGAGGCGAGAATTGAAAAGGAGGGTACTACGTACAATATTACTGATGAGACAGGGGCGCTCTGATGGTAAAAAAGGACTAATAAACACAAAGAATAGTTGCTCTACATTTACATGAACTCTAAAAACAAGATAGAAGACAAAATCATGTATTATATCCTTATCTATTGTAATTTACCTATGAAATTTACATCTGCCAACTTTAAGCAGCTGTTTATAATTTGAGAAATAGGCGTTTTTCGAATGTGGGTGGCTGCCCAATTTTATATATTCTAGCTAGAGTGTTCAAGATATTCAGGGGGGGGGGGGGTGAAGGTGGGCAGTATTAGAATTGATAGAGCCAAAGCGAGCCATAACGATAAATACCATGAGTGATATTAGTGAGTAAACATTATTCAAAATTGCACGATCCCGGAAGGCGAGCGGCAGTTTGAATTTTCTGTTATATTATGAGCGATATTTAACGTCAATTACACCAAAAAACAGACGATTCTTTATAAATTTGCCTGAAATTGCACTGAATTTCAACTTCCTGTAGTGAATTACAACCGTTGCACCCAGCCAATTAGAACTCATCGAGAAATTTTGTTGAGTATATGATTAATAATAATAATGAATTAAAATTTATATATAATTCAATTCGTACACTTATTCTGTCGAATAAATAAATATTTATAAATACTATTATTGTTTATATTAGTTATTTTATAATCAACACCGTCATAATTGATACCATCTGCAAAGCTGGCATCATACGGCGAGAGGGCATTTTCAATAGCCGCCCCGCAACCCTGGAACTCTCTCCCCAATTTTATTAGACAGAGTCCATCTGTAGGTAGTTAAGACTTTACGTTTTAATCAAGCATATAATTAGGTCAATGTTCGATTCTTAATATTCTTTTTATCGTTATCTTACTCCATTTTACATATAATTATTACTTTTTTTTCTTAAGAATTGTAAAACGCCATTGGGCTGTATGGATAATGGCGCTATATAAATGCTATATTATTATTATTATATCCGAAACAATAAAAACCAACCAATTCGCATGAATGTTTATCAGGGATTGCAGACTGGTGTTATGTTCATCGACCTTCGCAAAGCATTTGACAGCGTAGACCACATGCTACTTCTGAGCAAGCTGCACTCCTGTGGTGTGGCAAATACTGAGCTGCAGTGGTTTAAGAGCTATTTATTAAATCGTCATCAAGCTGTTAATTATCAGAATGTCCTTTCTGATTACGACGTCATATCGTCTGGAGTCCCACAGTAATCCATCCTGGGCCCGTTACTCTTTGTACTGTTCATCAATGACTTACCTGGAACAGCAAATCATTGTAGTGTACTTATGTATGCAGATGATGCCGTGGTATTCTACTCAGCAAAAGGATGTCTCTACCATCGAGTTTGTTCTAAACGTGGAGATGGATGCCATTAACACCTGGCTTAAAGTGAATGGTCTTTTCTTTCATAAGACCAAAACTGAGTGTGTCTTGTTTGGCACTGGCGTGAGGCTTTCTAGTGTTGATAAATTTACTATTTGTATCGAAGGACACACCATAGATCGAGTATCCGAATTTAAGTAGCTCGGAGTTGTCTTAGATGAACGCCTTTCTTAATAAGCTTGGAACGCTCATGTTAAACATGATATTCGTAGAGCTAGCAAAAGAGTTGGTATGTTAGGTCGCACTAGGAGCAACATAACAGCCAGTTGTGCAGACACTGTGTACAAGTCTTATTTTACACATCATAGATTAACGGTAATGTTCCGCAGTTCCTCAGAAACTAATTTTACTTTAATAAGGACGTTGTTGCTCGCACTACTCGGAGGTGGTGTTCAATTTACGCATGCGCCAAAGTCATTTGACAATTTCTTTGAATTTTGTAAGCGAGCTAGAGAAAGGGAGTTTCCATGTCAGACCCATCGAATCCCCTCTAGATCTGCTACAGTCTCCCAAGCAGCACAAAGAGCAATCGAATCTGTCTGTCCGTCTAATCTGGCATGCATGGTCAGCTACGGAAATTCGGTGATTTATCGTTCAGATTTAAACAAAACTTGGGTCTCGTCTGTAACAGATAAAAGTTCCATATGATGTCAGTGAAAAATATTTCCAAATGTATGTTAAACAGTGTCCATGCACTAACCCACCTGCAAGAGCATTAAAGAAAGACCTGCCTTATAAAAGGGCATCAACCAGATGAGTCTGATATACACGACAAGTATGTTGGGCACGGCTCGAAACAGTCGGGTCGAGACTATCGTTTCACAAGGTATCCGATTTTCCGGCATGCGCATGCGCGCCATTCACACGACAAAAACAGATCATGTTTGGCACGCGTACCCAACATTGTCAAGGTACTCTCCAAAGTTTTTCCTCTTTTCATGCATAACGAGATGACTCTTTGTAGCAAACTGATCAGAAATCTAATTCAAATATTCTGGTGGTTTAATTTTACTGAATCAACCAACGACCAACATGTTATTCCTAACGTTTTGTTTTCTATATATCTGTTTTTTTCTTCCCTATTGGTTGCTCAGTTGAACGGCTCTTTTGATACCACACTCGGCGCGCGATTAACTTAATCCTACTTCTCAGTTAATACCGACATAAAATTAAAACATATAATTGGAAATGCTTACCATCTTTTCCGGGGCGGCCTTCACTTCCTCGGAACCTGGAATAGTACTGGCTATCCAAACAATGCCTAACCCTAAAACAATACAAACCCTAACCCTAAAACAATATGGAATTCTTTGTCCAAATCCAAATCAGGGGTCCAATAAAATGCAAGGTTTTGAGAGGTGAAGGCCTCAGTCCTGTCTTTTCCTGGACAAGGAGTTGCCAATCCATCGTGTTCAGCACTGGATCCAGTATTCGTGTCTATCTGGTCAGTGTGACTGGTTAACTCTCGCTGTGAGGTCTTCACAACATAGCACCACCGCCAGCAGTGTAACGATAGCAGTGCCAACTGAGTTAGAGCTCGATTTCGTCTCACATCGCCAGAAAAGTCGAATGAAATGGGCGGGAATTAAAGTAAAATAAAGCTACTATATTTAACGTCGGTAACTCGTGACAGTCTGGTGAGACTGATAAACTTGAGGCCGACGGGAGTCCTACGATTTTACGTCCTTATCCCGAGAAGACGTGAAGGTCTAACCATTATATTTGCAGTTGTTTCACAAAGCCTTTGTCAAAGGCAGCACCTTCTGCTCAGTTATTTTAAGACCCCGAGTGTTGGTCCGGCCGGTGGTTTGAACCCGCGACCTCCCGCGCAACAGGCCGGAGTTTAACCACTGAGCTAACCGGGAGGCAGAATTAATATGATAAGTTTCTCGTAATTTTGCTATGTTTCAAGACATTCATCATATAATAGGCTCTGTTTTACAACTGAAGTTTGGGTAAGAAAAAGTCAAGGTTCAAAGAACTTACCAGAAGACCTTCAAACTAGCGAACATAGTTGGTACAAACAGAGCATTTTCTCCCATTTCGCTACCCCAAACGCGTCCATCTTAAATATTGTAAAATTATGTACCATACTTGATTTTTCGAATGCGATAGAAGGTAAGAGTAGCAGCGATCACCTAGCAGCTCAAAATGAATCATAATTTAGTCAATTATAGTGTGTTGAGGTTTTTTGTCTCAATAGCGTCCTTGAAATTCACTTCAGCGAAGAATCACGTATTACTAAGGGATTTAAGGAAGAGTTAAAGACCGAGAACCGAGGTTCGAGGTTCGAGGTCTTTAACTGACTTATTTCATACTTGACGAGGTTTTCACAGAAAAAGTAAACAATACCCTTGTAAATTAAACAAAGCACTGATTCATACAATAGAATAATTATTTTGGCGTTAAGGTACGTCACTAACATGCGCAGTTGGAGTATTGTGAAAAAAAATCACGTCCCATAATGATAAGACGGCTCGCGTTCTTAAAGAGGGAGTGAGTGAAAGTATCGTAATTGAGTTCTCATATCGGGTCATTGAACTGACTGTCGGCTTGAGAGCACAACTTGCATTGCTCCCGGGCTTTATCCAGATAAAGCCCGGGAACTTTTCTCATACATCCTTGCATTTATAATAGGGTATGTATGGCAAATAAAGCCTCATAAATAACAAAGAAAACCGTGTCAAGTATGAAATAATGCCGTTTATAGACCTCAAAACAAAGACAACGACTGTCTTATTCTACACGGATAGAGTGTAGCTTGGGGATGTTAGCGTGCGCGCACATATTCAACTAATAAAACTATAGCGCCATACAATTACTGTAAAGTTCGGAACTCCTGACAGAGGGCAATGTCTGAAACGCCACACTTCAACTGCGCATGTCCATTCGATTTTTCTAGCAATGAACCATTGCTAATTTAATCTGATCGTTATGTAAACTTTGGCTCTCAGAATACACTGGATTTAAAACCAATGCTGTGCCTTGTATGTTCCTGAACACTAATGTGTCTTTTTGCGTACGATGTATGTGCTTGCGCTTATTCTTCGTTTCCATCTTGGTTCCCTTCTCGTTAGCTTCCCACCTCGTCCCCAGGGTCTTCTCGGTCAGATCCAAGATGGCGGCTACTCCGAGAGAAGACCCTGGTAAACGCTGAACTGTCACGTATTCTGATTGGCTCTTCGATTATGACACAAGGGTTGTTCTTACGATGCTTTTTATTGGCCCAACGGAATGAGTCCAGAGAAATCTTGAATGTAAACATTTGTTTTATTATTTCAAATTTCTCTTTTTAAATGTCACTTTTTTATCCTTCTATCGCATGAACATTGTTTCATTAATTCCTAATTTTTAATACAGTATGAACATTTTAAATCTCTGCGTGTTATATAGATAGATAGATAGATATAATCAATACGATCAAAAGCCTTAGAGAAATCAAGAAAGCAATTAAAGACGACCTGATGTGTCGATGTTAGATAGCCAGTTATGAATCATATTAATTAAGGAGGCAATAAGTAGTCGAAGTTGCTTTAAGGCAGCCAAATTGTTGGGGGTCAATTTTCTATCAACCACTTAACAACAAAATGAAATGGGTCTAGTGTCGCTTTCAAAAGGACGTAGGACGCTGAATCTTTCAGTTGGGATGGGCGTTACACAGAGGCCTTCCAAATCGTAGGTACTATCCCTTAGGAGAGAGAGGAAGCATTAAAATAGTAGTTACGGGTTCGGAAAGCTCGTAAGCAAATGCTTTCCGGACATGGGGTGGTATTTTTTCCAGGTCCACTAGCTTTAAAGAGTTGAATACAAAGTAGTTTTTTTAATGAATTTTGAATTTTGGGTACACTTAATCAGCGGCTGGGAGGAAGGCTGGCAGACTCGTTAAATCTAGAGGTGGGATGTCTGCGTTAACCGAGATAAAGAATGTATTTATTGACTAGCTCAGAGTCAGTTAAAATGTCACCTTAATACGCGAAACAAAATGATTGAGTATTTTCAGACCTACCTGACATTTTGCTCACAATGCAATGACTAGCTCAGAGTCAGTTAAAATGTCACCTTAATACTCGAAACAAAATGATTGAGTATTTTCAGACCTACCTGACATTTTGCTCACAATCTTCCACCATTGTCGACAGTCATCTTTCCTCAAATGTTGGACTTTTTCAGTATGACTTTTTCAGATCCTACCTCTCAAATAGGACACTGACTGTCACTGTCTCGGGTGGTGTGTCGACGGAGCGGCCTCTCTGCTCGGGTGTTCAAAATAGTGTGCTTGGACCCATCACCTATCGGTGACCTCATCACGCTACACGGCATGGAGTACCATCTATACGCTGATGACACACAGCTTTATGCCACCTTTAAATCTTCTAGCTTAGATGAGATGAATATGGAAAGATCTCGAATGGAGGCATGTATCCATGATGTCGACGCGTGGATGTCATGGAACAAACTCAAACTGAATAGGGATAAAACAGAACTGATCGTTTTAAATGCGCGACATCGCCCGTTTCCTCCCTTAGACTGCATATCTGACTGTATGCGATGATGTGATTCATCGATCTTCACATGCTCGCAACATCGGAGTTCTGTTCGACTCCTTCTTGTCTATATGGAACATCACATCGCTAACATTTGCAAGTCTGGATTCTATCACCTTAGGACCATAAGCCGTATTAGGAAATATCTTAGCCATCAATCCGCAGAAACTCTAGTTCATGCACTTGTAACATCTAGACTATATTTTTGTAATTCAATTCTGTATGGACTTCCTAGTTACCTTATTGAACGCCTACAGAAGGATCAGAACGCAGCAGCTCGAGTAGTGTCACTTACTCGGAAGCATGATCATATCTCACCTGTACTGATTAACTTGCACTGGCTGCCGGTGGAAGAGCGGATTGTTTACAAAATACTGCTTCTGACATATAAGGCTCTAAACGGTCTAACTCCACAATATATTAGAGATCTAATTGATGTTCATATCCCTAGACGTAATCTTCGATCTGCATATAGTAAACGACTAGTTGTACCATCATATAACTTACGTACTTGCGGTTTCAGGGCATTTTCCTGTGTTCACTTCCACAAGAAATAAGGCTTGCAACCTCAGTGTCCAGTTTTAAACAGCAGATAAAAACCTATCTTTTTAGAAAAGCCTACTGTTAATTAAAAATGGCTTTAGAGACATACGGATATGTACATATGTTAATACACGTTTTCCATCATTGTAAGTTTGGATTTAAATAGTAGCTATAGAACTTTTACATTACATTTTTATTCATTGCAGCAGTTAGTTTAATTCATATCTTGTAAGCGCTTAGTTGTAAGGCGCACATTAATGGCTGTAAAGCGCTATTGGGCAATTCTTTGGAAATAGCGCTATATAAGTAAATAAATATTATTATTATGCCTTAAACCTGTTTTAGTAAACAGTTGTAAAACTTAGGCTTAGCTTTAATATTCGCGAAATAATTAGATTGCACATACGTATATCTAAAATAAGAACCAGTGATATGATTGCTTTTGTTTACGTTTCGGCGGGAAACTGGGACTACAGGCGCGCGCGATGATCTTCATGGGCCAACTATTAGAGAATATTTCGTATGAGTGGGACAAACTACGGCACTGAATACGGCACGGTTACTTTACGGCATGTCGTGACTTTGAAATGGTTTTCCTATCGTTTTTGTCCTGCTGACCAATCAAATTACAGAGTTACGGTACAGTTAGTTACAGTACGGTTACGGTAAGACTACGGGCATGTACCACTCATGTGAAATTTCTATTTTACGTAGAAATACAGTAAATACGGCAAGCCGTCCGATCCCCTGTGCTATACTTAGCTACCAGGAGCTAATATTTTAGAATTGGTTTGTTTTGAGAAAAACCGGACAACGCCGGCAGATATTTTCTGTTGGAGCAAAGAAGAGATAACAATATGCTGAACTGTTTCAAATATGTTTCATATGTTCTCCAGTATAACGGGAAAGCCGATATTCTGCTAATCTGAGTAGTTATTGCCATGAGTAGTCATGTAGTTATTGTCCGAGTAGTCATGTAGTTATTGTATAGTTATTGTCATGAGTAGTCATGTAGTTATTGTCTGAGTAGTCATGTAGTTATTGTCTGAGTAGTCATGCATGTAGTTATTGTCATGAGTAGTCATGTAGTTATTGTTATGAGTATAGTCATGTAGTTATTGCCATGAGTAGTCATGTAGTTATTGTCCGAGTAGTCATTTAGTTATTGTAGTTATTGTCATGAGTAGTCATGTAGTTATTGTCTGAGTAGTCATGTAGTTATTGTAGTTATTGTCTGAGTAGTCATGCATGTAGTTATTGCCATGAGTAGTCATGTAGTTATTGTTTTGAGTAGTCATGTAGTTATTGCCATGAGTAGTCATGTAGTTATTGTCTGAGTAGTCATGTAGTTAATGTAGTTATTGTCATGAGTAGTCATGTAGTTATTGTCTGAGTAGTCATGTAGTTACTGTAGTTATTGTCATGAGTAGTCATGTAGTTATTGTCTGAGTAGTCATGTAGTTATTGTAGTTATTGTTATGAGTAGTCATGTCGATCGGGCAAGTTTACCATTTGGGAATTGACCGCCATTGCCCCCATACACGTTGTCAAAAAAATATTTCAAGGTATCCAAAGCGCATAGGAATCTGACCCCATGCAGATAATCTAACGACAAACACAATATTTTAGAACACTTTATTAGGATTCTTCCATCGTGAACAGTAGAAACGAATACAGCAGCCTCGAAGACAACAGTCCTCTCACTTGCAATGAGATGGTTTCACGAGCTGTACGCCTCCACGAATACCCGCTTTGGCGTCGCGCCACTTGAACACGTCACCATCGACCGCAGTGCATGCCGCTGACATCCTTGAGATCTCCCTCGGGCCCAGTGCTCTGCTCCAGAGGTTCATGCCGCTCAGGTCACCGATGAAGGACTGGGACACTTGAAAACTTCCACCTAAAGAGTCTTGTTCTTGTCCTAAAATCAAGGTACCGCTACCCTTGATCACGTGACCTGTTGCAAGTCCCCGGCCGCTTGCTGCAGCGCGTCCGTCCTTGTACAGCGCCCATGCCCCACCGGAGCTCTCCCATGTAAAACAGATGTGGTGCCATTTACCGTCGTTAGCGGCTACGTTTGTTCTGTTAAAAAATATATGGTTCATCAGCAAACAGATTGATTTTTTAAATGGGAACAAGAGGCTGTACACAGCCTGTACACGGGTATTATGTATGGCATTAATTTCCGTCAACAAAATACATATTGCTTAGTACAACTTAAATGAGACTGTAAAGTAGATTATTAGTACAAGTTAAAATATTGATGTCGTTTTCAGTCATAATCATATACTCAACAACATTTCTCGATTCTGATTGGTTGAGACTGGAGGACAATTTCTCCCAAATTGCAGTTTGGTTGTAATTGCACTCAAAATCAGGAAGTTGACCATCTATAAATCGAAAACAAAAGCTCCAGAATGAAATGAAAGCATGGTCAAGCATGTTTTTCCAATAATATTCCGACAAATTCCGAACTGTTTCCGAAAATTTCCGAATGGTTAAACCCGACTACTTTGCTGTGGTTACGGCAAAAACACGTCTAACACTGTAAATTCATTTGACACTAATCACGAACATTTCAGATGTTGTAGCATTACCTATATAAACGGTGATTCAAATTTTGCGATATATTTCCGAAGATTGACCGAAGATTCAAGTAATTTTTTTGAGTATATGTTTACCAATGAATCATACGGCTTTGACGTGCAATGTGCAATTTTGATACTCTTTGAAAATTCTCTCGTTCGAATTTATCCCTGAATTGCACTCGAAACCATATGATTTCCTATACTACTATGACAAACAACACTGATGTGATACTGATATGAAAAAATACTGCATGCTGGTATTGTTGTCTTGTGTTCCGAACGGCTATATACTGACAAACGTGGCACCAAAAATCTACTCAATGCACAGAGAGTTCTAACTTCTATTGTTATTTTTTTCGAGAGAAGACGCGCGGGCCAGATGATTGAAACAGCGGAGGTCCACCAGCCCGTGCGGCCGGTCTGAGCCCGAGTCGCTCAGCCCGCGCGGGGTCTCAGTCCGAGTTGAGGTTCTCCACGATGTCGGTATGACCTGGTGACATTTATGTGTTTCCTACATGAAGTACCTGTCCTATTACTGGGTTAGGAATGGAGATACGGAAGTTTACTTAAAATCACGTGATCGATGACGTTGTCAAAGTTTGACTAGCCGCCTGGCATTAGAAATGAGAGATACGGGCATGTACTAAAAATCACGTGACCGATGACGTCATCGTTACGACATCACCACTAAATGATTGATGGGGACCCAATACCACGTCTGTCAAAATTTGAGCCACCTGCCACGAATCACTGCAAACCTAACCCTCAAATAAAAAAAAACCTAACCATTTTCGACCCCAATCATTATATAACGACCCTGAATATACCTGTACTATAATGGACATTTTTTGTACTTTGGAAGTGTCCTAATTTAACTATGAGTTTAGTGGTGTGCCCTAAAGTTCATTACCCGCTGCTAACAGACATCACTCTGAAATCCACCAATACAAATAACTCGTTCTTATGCATGCACGCACCACGAGTTAAAAAGAGAACGTATATAAACGATATGAGAATCAAGTTAGAACTCCCTCAGTATGTGCTCAATGTGTTTAATGTTGGTTTGTCGTTAATTATCATGGTATGCTTACCTAAAATTCTTATTTCCAATCCAGATAAGAAACCTCCTGTAGTCAATCATAAGAATCTCATTATCACGTCCAGGAACTGCATAACTGACGGGCGTTCCCTCGTTTGCCTTATCAGTGGTCTTTATCCAGAAACACGTCGTCACAGCTCGCATCGGCATGCTGGGAACATCTCGGTACACGACGTAATCAGCAGTGCTACGTCTCGGGAATTTTAGATCAAAGGCTGAATATAGAGAATAATAAATAACAGCTTCATATAAAATTACTGTTCACAAGGAGGGGCTGAATGAGGTTAACTGATAACTGAGAAATGGCCAAAAATATTACTGTTAACTGAGAATTTTACCTTTTTTTAGCTGTTAGCTGATATTTGTGAGATAGCCGTTACCTGATATTTCATTATTTTTTTATTAAAATGACGTAATGTCACATGCTATTATTGGCTTTTCGGATGGTTTTCGACAGATTTGATCCAGTTGATAATAGTCAAATATTAAACATGACACATCAGAGTTATCTGATACTAGAAAAATCTATTGAATAGACAAAATGTAGTGTTTGATGTTGAATTAGCGGTTATTATTCATTTCATACCAGCAAATATGTATTCAAATCAGGTTAGGGTAGTCTTTTTATATAACTTAACTGATAACAGCAAAATTTAACTGATAACTGATAAATAGCTAAACATTTAGCTGTTAACTGATATTGGTACCCCCCCCCCCCCCCCCCCCCCCCCCCCCCATTCAGCCCCTCCACAAGGCTTCGTGTTTTTCCTAATCAACGTAGCTCGTAGTGTAGTGGATAGGAGAGAGAACTAAAAAATAATCAAGAGAGCGAGGGTTCGAGTGCGATTCCGGGTCGTAATAATTTTTTCATGTTACTTCTCTGTAGGTAATTATAAAAAATCAGTAGTTCTATAAAGTTACTAGGAGATGTGTGAAATATTAAAGTCGAGGGGAATACATATACATTAAAATGCAAGGGGAATATGTGTCAAAACATTGATAATATGCAAGGGAATGTGTTAGAGTGATTTTACTTGACCCGTGAAACAGAAACTATATTAGTTAGTGTGTAATACCAAGATAAACACAAAAGAAAACAAAATAATTAGAGCGTAAGGGAATTGAAACTAGCAATATAGTTACTTCTTCAATATTCAAGAAGATACTTATGGTAAAATATCTAGATTTTGCAAAAATAAATGGTGTGTTCCTTGTACAATCCTCCTTCCATCAAAATTGGGTCACGCCAGAGTACCATTGTTCTGACCTCTTCCCTAATAGTGCGTAATACGCTACTATCTATTTCACAGGTTAAGTAAAATCACTCTAAAGCATTGATAATATGCAAGGGAATATGAGTAATACGTACAAATGAGTGACCTCAGATCACGGCTCGGCCAGGCCAACGGATACCGTAGGTTATTTTATGGACTGAGTTTTTTTTCTTTTTTTTTAATGGCCCAAGCGCGAAGCACGCTTCTGGCAGTTTTTTGTTAAAATAGATGTGAAGCCGTTTACATAACATACATAAGATTTTATTTTGATACGCTGAGCCATTACAACCCTCAACTTCAAATTTAAAAGTAGAAGGCTGATTTCCAAATGGGGCGTATGAAAACAGATTCTACATGTTTACAATAAAAATACAAATTGTAAATTCATTTTGCAATTGTATAAAAAATGAGGGCTTAAAAACTGTGCAAAGCTTTTAAAAACAGTAGTCAGCGTAACTCAGCATCAGGTAATAAAGCAACCTTACTTCCAAATCGTCGAAGCGTGCTAGCATTCTTAGCCGCTTCCGGAAGATTATTCCAGAGCACATATAGTTTATGCCACTATCCGGAAAGTCGAAGAAACAAGGTTCTTAGATTTGGGGCAAATTGCTTATTATTTTATTTCCTGGCGCCTTATACGTGAAGGATCTTCCAGTCTAGGGAGTCAAGGATATCAGCGGATCGAGTATTATAATCAGGCCCGGTTATAACTCTCGGCGCCGCACGGGATTGGGCTTCTTGAAATTTATCTTGCAGGACCTTGCCACACGTATCCCACAAGGGTGAGCAATAATCGAAATAAGGTTGGACTAAGGCTTTGTATATTTTTACCAGTGAATCAAATGGGACGAAGGGTTTTATTCGTTTAATGGCGCCAATACCCGCACTAGCTTTTTTGCAAATTTTCTCTCTATGACTCTCAAATGTAAGTTTTTTCATCAAGTTTAAATTCCGTAGGGAGTGCTCCCCACTACAATAACATTCACCTTTTAGAAACAACAATAAATCAGGCACATATATAGTAATAATATATCAGTTCTTACCAGGAGGATTGTCCTTGTTTTCCAGAGCCGCCAACCGTTCACCAAGCTGTCTGGTGATTTTTCGCATCTCTTCCAGTTCTCGTTTCAAACCACCGTCAACCGTGATCGATACCTGATTGTGTTCACCGCTCAGATAGATTTTACCAACAGCGCTTTCAACTTTAGTTAAGTTTCGCTCGACCTTCACATTGCTTTTCGCGATCAATCTTCTGCTTTGTGCAAGTTGGATGCCGAGGCAGAAGAAGAATACCAAAACAGTTTTGAACATGGTTGCGCCAACAATCGTTCGGGTTAGTTGTACTGACAGGAATACTTCGATCTTCTGATGGTGCAGCGAAAAGTCGCTTTTATAGGCAACCTCAAAGAGGTCCTTGTTGAATGAGAACTGTCAATCAGCAAAAGGCTTATTCTGATTGGTTGACTAAAATTACACTGGTTCTTTTAAAACAGGAACGACATTCTTTATCGACATGTCAGTATTGCTTAATGTCGTCATTAAGATTGAACCCCAACCTCGGAGTTCCTCATGCAACTGTTTTAAATCAACAAAAGGCTTATTAGTATTTCTTAATGTCATCACGTAGCCGACGTATTGAGTGATCTCTTGATTAAAGTGGAATTTTAAGTTGGTTTTTGAGAAGGTAGGAAACCCACAGAACCGAGAGAATATCCTCGAAGCACTGGCGAAATATACCAACTAATTCAGTAAACTCTAGGCCTGTTAAACTGCGTTGAGAATCGAACCTAAGACACATGCAGCGGTTCAGCCAGGGAGGCCCCGGCATCCCGGCTGCACCCTGGTCAAGTACCGATTGCGTAAGACGTAAGCGTGAGCCGATACATAACAGTATGAAAGTAAACCAATACATCACAGTAAGAAAGCATAAGTAATCCAAATTAAACCTCACAGTAAGAAATTGGATAAATACCATAACTGATATGGGCCCTTTCTTGATATATCAACTACCCAAATGTATGTATAGACCTAATATACAGTACACATACCATACCCAAATGTATATGTCTGTATATATCGAAGGCCATATAGAAGGAAACATGATGTGCTGCTCACCATCTTGATAACAGGAGAGATTGTGCTCTTTGGAAACTGATAGCCATTATCTCCGCCCCAAACTATACTGATGCATGAGTTGTCAACGGCTTAGCATGCGTGATCATAAAGTTGCAAAACATATTTCGTGGGTTAAACTCGCTGTCTTAGTAAACTTAACGTCAAAACACAAGACTAATAAGGAGCACTGAAGGAACTGTAGTAAATACAAACGAAGACGATCAAAAATAGCCTAAAGTACAGCGTACGACAAAGTATACTCGCGAATTTGCGTAAATCGCTCTCCCCCAGATGCCACTCTGCAAGGAATGCGAAGAATCGGCTCCTCCCCTCCCCCCAATGGATATTATTGTGGTACCAGTATTCCCAGAATTAAGAAGGAAGCTTAAATGTTGGAGAATACAAATAACCAAGCATATAACCTACCTACTCAGTAATTATAGTCTATCAATGACGCGCGGATCTTTCAGTATGGTATCAGTGGCTGTAAAAAAACGTCCTCCTCGCTGCGTAGCATGGCCGGTAACAAAACGAGCAGGAGACTGGGACCGAGTTTATCAGAATTACTCTAATTCTAAAATGACTTCATCACACGATAGAGCATGTTGAAATTAGCATGTGTGCCAAGTTGGACGTGATACACACGAATCTTGACTGAATTATAAGCAATTGAAATTCCTTTGTCCCTCAAAATTTTACAATGAATGTATGGTTTGGAGGGACAACGTTAAAAAATAAGAGAGTTTGTATGGGAAAAATGACATATTTGATGCCCTCTAGCATCGTCAATATTGAGCCAAAGTTCACCAAACTTTCCAGACAAGCTAAGTTTGATCTGTTCTTTTGGAAAATAATGCTCACTTTGACTAGTTATTAATTGAATTAGTTTTACTGAGTCGGTTCCAGTCTCCCGCTCGTTTTGTTACCGGCTAATTGGAGCGGTCAAAGCTGATGTAGCCGTGATAATACAAAAGGAACGATACAAAAATCGAGCTACCCTTAAAGATTATGTAAATTAATAATAAAAATATAATAATAATAAAAATATAATAATAGCATTTATCAGTTAAACACGGTATTGGAAATACTGTAGCGTTCAAAGCTGATGTGGCCGTGATAGAACAGATTTCAATTGACTGTAGTAAAACCAAAACCAACGAACCAATAGTAAATACCGATTGGTTTCCCTGGCACGAGAAAGCAACCAATCAGGAGGAAAAGTAAACGCAATCGTGGATTGATGGCATGACGGACCAAAACGAAAACCACGATTGGTTTTACTCTGGAATTTGATTCGCTGGAGTTAATGTACTTTTTGACAAGTTTTTTAAAGGTCGTGTTTTTTTATCTTTAAGGAGATCGTCTAGGTAGTTCCACAGTACGGATGCTCTGCATGTGTTTGACTTGCGTATAGCATCTGTACGTGGATGTGGGATGACTATTCTGCGAACGCCTCTTAGAGAGTACGTATTGTTCTCAGTAGGGTGAAGAGTTTATTTGGGAGTGTCTCTGAGTTCAGCGATTTGTGAACAAACACTGCTAGCTTATATTTGTAATTCCAGAACAGCGGATCCCAGTATGCCTTGTTGATGACGTCTGCACTGGGAGAGGTCAAGTCACATCTGTGGATGATCTTTGCAGCCCAAACATACATCCTCTCAAGGTCTTGGAAGAGGGTCGTGTTGCAACTGCCCCAGATAATCAGTCCATAGGTGACCGGCGGAAGGCAGGAAATTGATATTTTACGCGTTACGGCAAAAATTCAGACTGATCATCGAGATAATTTGGAAATCACAAATTCCCATAAACGGAAGAATTGAATGTAAAGGACAGGACGGCGTTAAAAGCCAGCTTCGACATCAAGCTCGTAGCCTCTATATCAGAATTGTAGCCTTGGCCGTTTCAGGAACAGACAGTATCACACCAGCGTGCATACCTACATTAAATTGGCATCATTGACAACTTTATCAAAACATCAAAACTATGCAATCTTATTTGGTAGAAAATTATGAAAAGAAAAGGATATAGCTTCTCAAAAGTTACCCAATCTAAGGACTCCCGCGGGTATACCGTTATGTCTGGTCCGAGAACATAAAATAAAGTGAAGATCCCAAGTAGTAATCCTCTCGCTCACACTATAGTCATTTGCTAACAATAGGCCTTTTGCAGTAAACAGGCACGTGCTGATATATCGATTATCACTTCAATAACCAATGAATTGCGCTCGTGATCCCATGGGAAAGACTTTATATTACTGGATGGCAAACAAACTTCAAAACGCTGTTTTTGAAAGATCGACAATCGATTGGAGGTGGGAAATAGTATTTACAAACAGGTTTTACTAACAACACTACCGATCTCGTACAAGTGCCTTTAAATACACGAAGTCAGGTATATTTTGCCGCCCAGTACAACCACGTGATCGTATCCTGCAAAATGCCCATTTAACCACAGGTAGTACAAGCTTGTTGAGCTGTATAATATTAAACGTAAATCTTTAATAAAAATCGACAAAAAGCTAGTGTCTTCTTGTGTTTCTTAACTATGCCTGTGCCAAGTTACAACGAATTTCAGCAAAAAAAAAAATTAAAACAAAGACGCTATAGGTTTTCGTAGATTTTTATTCAAGATTTACGTTGGAAACGAGTAGAGGATTGGGGCAAGGGTGGTCTCGCAAAGGCGCGTGGGATCGTTACATTGGACACGCACATCGTGCAGAATCCAAACAATCATGGTGAATATCTGATAGTGTCTTCTATCAAGCTTACTTCGCTTTCTCTGCTGGTATTCGATGAGTTATTTGCGATATTCACCATGTTTAATTTGTTTGGGTTGCGCACTATGCCAACCTCCTCTCCAGTATCATCTCGGTCAGATCCAAGATGGCGGCTACTTGGAGTAGAACCGAGAAGACACTAGGAACGAGGTTGGCACGATGCATCTTCCCTGTAACGATCCCAAGTGCCTTTGCGAGACCACTCGCCCCAATCCCCTACTCGTTTCCAAAGTGGCCTGTTTCATAGGCCTTTTGCAGGAACAGTCACGTGTTGATATGATACTTCATTAACGAATAAATTGAGCTTGCGATCCCCAAGGGAAAGGCTTGTTGTAGATGCTGGACGGCAAGCCATATTCAAAAACGCAGTTTTAGAAAGATCGACAATCGTTTGTAGGTGGGAAATAGCATTTACAAACAGGTTTTGTCAAATATTTTTTGCCGTCCAGTACAACATTTGTTCCAACAGTCGGTGGTTTCTTTAAATGATGTCACTGGTAGTTTCTAAACAATTGTTTATTGTCGCACTGGTCGCTATAACGCATTTACTGTTAAGTATCAAGAAGTGTGTTTTATATATCACGTAAGTCCTATAATACTTATGTTAATGTTGTGCCATATGCTGACATCCCTATAATTCAGTGTAAGACTGCGAAAGGGTTAAAATAAACTGACATTATTATTATATTTCATATTTCTTAGCCCCGGTCAAACGAACGAAATATTTCATGCAACATTGTAAGTCAAGGAGCTAGACCCTGAAAAATATTTTTTCGTTCAACCCACCCGACAGAAAAGGTCCGACACCAGATTCTTATAGAAGAATAACTGCTCTTTAAGACTAGGTACTATGTAGTCCCAAATTGTGGTAACACTTACGAGATAAATGGGGTTATTTGCCCAAATATGGTGCTTAGCATGGAAACGAGGCTCAACTAGTTTTTGCCTTGTAAATTTAACGTGTTTAATCAAAATGTCCCAAAAACTATTAAAAGGTGACGCTTAGGTCTGTGCCTAAAACTTATGTGCTTACATGACAGCAAATCATGTCACGTGACATGTCACATGACCTCTTTTGTCAAAAATCTCCCTTTTTGCTGATTCTGACAAGTTTCAATTCCTGCCTAAACCGTACTAACGGTTTAATTAATACGTTTAGTCTTGAAAGTCAACAAGTGGGTCATATTCTATAGAATTATCCTCAAAAAAACTGTTTGGCTATACTGACTTTAAAGAAATTGGCAAAATAAGTGCACATCCCCATCTCGTCCTTGGTCAGCATGGAAACGAGGCTTGAATTCAAACAGGCCTGAAACGTCTCTAATCTTCGAAAATAATCAAGCAGGAACGTTTCAGTAAAGTACCAAGGTATTCATGTGTGTCATACTTTATAAGTTAACAAGATACAGAGTTGTCACGTGGCCGATCACGTGACTGTTTACAACCAAGATCAACCTTTTCAAATAAATTCTTAATTGTGACCCCTCTTAAATGTTAATTTGATATTGATAGCTGTTGAGGGAGAAATGTCTCAGAATGAAAGGAAAAGAATCATGCATGGAAGCGTGGCTGTAGTTCGCCGAACCTAAAACCGGTGAAATATGTGCACAATTGCCATTTTTAAAACTATAGTGACTTTGTAAATGAAAAGATGACAATTTAATTAATGATTGTAATATATAACCGTGTTACAAACGCTTTCTGGGTTTTGATATAGCACAAGTCTAATGAATTTGCTATCTGTTTGGCTCTGTATCGTGCAACATATCGTTGAATGAAAAATCTATAAAAAGATAATAATTGATACCGATTTGATAACTATTCTTGTTCTACAGATTACATGAAGAATCATTTCTCAGTCTCCGAGTCACTGGAATCATCATAACAAAGCAACTCTTTGTTCATAGGGTTGCTTCGTCTGCCATACACAAACAGGCCTCTGTGCATGCCAGGTTACTTGTCTTACAGGAGCATTCCTGGATGCATTCGGAAGTTGTGCAGCGGCATGTTATGAGCTCTGCAATGCCTGATGGGGTGGGAGTCTTCGTTATCAGAACTCAGGTACCAGTTTGCCATCGTCCATCTTCCACCCAATTCCTTCTGGCGAGGGGAGGTTTTGAAGTGCCACTAGGGCTCTATTCCAAACAAACGCTTGAAAGTTTGCACTCTTGCTATGATGAGAAAGGCATTCTGAAGTTGGAGGGAGTTCTTCGCTCTTCAGACTTTTTTGACAAAAGAGAAAATAGCGGGCGTCATCTGCATTCGCAAAGCTCTTTCCGGAAGTGTAAATGGAGCAGATGAAAGATTCAGCGACCTTATTTACTGGCTCTTATATAGCAGGATTCTCCCCTAGAATGCTGAGATCCTGCTGTATCTGCTGTTTTTTTAAGCAGCACCTTCCAGGCCTTCTTCTTCCCTATTCCAGAGAAGGCACTTGTTGAGTCGTATCCTGTTTCGCGTGAAACGATGGTAGACACTTGCAATGAGGCTGACCCAAGGAAGACTGAATAGAATGGACTGCTTGTTATCTTTGTCTGTCCTTTATGCCTGTTTTAAACCACAACTCCTGGCATTGCAAGTCTTAAAAATGTGCTATTGAAAGCACGGCAACATCTGTGTCTGCCGATTGTATTATAATCCTTGGATGGGTGACTGCAGCATGTTTGGCGTGAAGCAGCAGCCTTGTATCGGCTTCCTCGTGGTCCGAACTTAGATTTAGTTCAAAAGCTGCGGAGCCCTGAGTTAGAGACACTGTTTTTGACCCATCCTTGAATCCGCCAGCCAGGACGATCTTCTCGGTGAAGGGCCTAAACGTGTTGGTAGCTGCTCACTTAAAGTGCCTATCACCCTTTTGCAATTTTGATAGCTTATGAACCTCCGAAACGTTTTGAGTACTTCTGTGAAGAAAGTTTTGGTTTAAAGTGAATATTTTATGTTCTACGCTTGTTTGAAATCGTGTAAATGTGACCTTTCCTGACCCATGACCGCGTAAGCAAAAGCCTGGGTCGAAACCTGGGTAGACGTCATCTCATTAATGCATTATTCTCCATGGCGCCTTTTTATCACAACAACATCGATGCATAGAAAATATACACAGTTTTCGAGTTGTTAGTAAAGAAAAAAGTCATTTTAGTCAACATGTTAAGTATTTCTTCAAATGATTGCAAAGCCGAATTAATTATATGACGTCAAGATGACGTCTACCCAGGTTTCGACCCAGGCTTTTACTTACGCGGTCATGGGTCAGGAAAGGTCACATTTACACGAGTTCAAACAAGCGTAGAACATAAAGTATTCACTTTAAACCAAAACTTTCTTCACAGAAGTACTCAAAACGTTTCGGAGGTTCATAAGCTATCAAAATTGCAAAAGGGTGATAGGCACTTTAAGGAATCACAGAGACACACCGCCAAGTTTTCTTTGTTCTTCGGGTTTGAGATGTATTTTGTCCATTGCTTTGGGACTGGCGTGGATCCACTGTGGATATGGACTTCTGGGGAGCTTGATTCTCCTCTCTTGCTGCGTTCTCCTGCCTTGATTGAGACAGACCGATACTGGTCGAAAATCAGGGCCGGGTTGTTCAAAGCCCGATTAGTGCTAATCCAGGGTTAATTTCCATGACAACCAATAGGTTCTGTGCAGAGTTAATCCAGGATTAACACTAATCGGGCTTTGAACAACCCGGCCCAAGTCCACTCGGGTACAGCCGTTCCAACGTAATGAACTTGTGACGACATCTTGGTATTTCTGCGACAACTCTTCAAATGTTGCAGACCCTGCAGATTTCACCATCTGAATAAGATCCATTGCATCAATCAGACATGCTGTAGGAAGCTGTGAAGGAGGTAGGCTTGATCTGCATGTGACGTCCTTTTCTAGGAGATGCATTAGGGTGCTTTTTGTTGTCTTCCGAAGGCTGCCATCAGGGTGTGCAAGTGCAATTGGTACACTGCACAACTCATAGGAAATCACCTCTTTTAGACTGATATCCCTGTTCTTCGCAACAACCAGAAGGCGACCGAAAAGTTCACGATCAGCATTAACGGATACAATATTATCTTTGTGTATTCTTCATCGTAATCTTCTTCGCCAATATTGTCCATTGAATTAATTAAGGAATTATTTTAGGGCGCTATGCTAATTTTTAGGGCGTATGCATAAATTCGGAATGCTAATTTTTAGGGCGCGCTCATTAATTCGGGCATGTTTGGGCAAAGCCTATTGTTTGGGGTCATCTGTAAAACCAGGAGCGTAGGATCTCGAGGCAATCATGGAGGAAGATAAGTTGTACGCTGTAGCCTATACACCTGATGGGGATGGATTTGGAGAACTAACTGAGTATGGAAAGAGAGCATCAAACAAGTCTGGCATAAGCATTCCCGGACATCTGCATGATTTTTTATCAAGGGAAAATATTTTCACTGAAAACTACCAAGCATTTGCTGAATTGTACAAAGCACACAAGATTAAAGGGAAGTTAAGGGAGTACTATTGGCCTGAGAAGAAGGAAGACACTTTGCTAACCGGTGATTCTTCACTAGACTTTTATTACTTACCCAAGCACATTATTGAAGGGGGATTTTACCACAAGAACACAACCGGAGACGGATTCGAAAAGATAAAAGTCTTTCACGAGTTCCCTAACGTGTGCAGAATCATTAAGAGTATCTTAATAGACTTGACCACATCCAACGCTGAGAAGATAAATTATATGCGGCTATTGATCCCGAAGGACCAACCCGTTTCCGTAAAACTATTCCAACATTTAGACCTTTTTCCTAAGTACGGACACCATTTCCCAGAACTGCAGGAGGAGTTTGAGACAATGCAGAATGGTAGAGAGGGAAAGAAAACTTCCTAAACTATATGGTGTAGCTTCCTGTGATCACTGGGTTCAACGCTTAACCCCATGGGGAGAGCGCATGATGCGACTTCGCGGTGTAGATGTTTCTACGTGGGATACAAATATAGAAACTATCCTTAAAGGGAAGTGGAGCGATCGATCCTACAAACCTGATGCTGACCCAGAGTTAACTACATTCATGCGCGGATGGAAGACTAATGAATATCAAGTTCTGGCAGACCTCTTCTTAGAGTGTGTATCTAATGGAAACCTGAAATATGATGGAATCTCATTAACTCAGAGGATTAATATTATTCTGTGAATGAGGTCATCGATCTATTCGGGCATGTTTGGGCAAAACCTATTGTTTGGAGTCGTCTCTAAAACCAGGAGCGATCGGCCCTGAATACATTCGAAGTTGAATGAAAAAAGTAAAACATATCTCGCAATATCTAAACCCCTTTGTAGCGTAAATAGTAAGAACAAACTACTCGTGATACGCGCCAAACTGTCTTTATTATTTTCCTTTACAGTTAATAACTCATAAGTATACAAAATCCACTGTGACTCATAAGATCAACTCTGCTATTGTTCTTAGAGATTAGCGATAACTGAAGGGCCTATTGTTTCGAGGAAAACTCTTGTGATGCAAATTCTGCTCTAAAACTAAACTAGAATTACCATACGAATATAAACAAACTACTCGGAACAGGATTTTATTGATCCAAACTATGATAAGCGATAAGATTTACAATGTTAATTTAGCCCCCAATGCACTCCACTGTGTCCCAACGCTAACTGTCTCCAGCTCTAATACAATATTAATACTTGTAAGGCTTCCGAATTCGCATTGATCGTCTGATCCGGTCGGCTTTTAGATAAGGTCCAACACTTTCTTCGGCATCATCATCCAAGTAATTTTTGAGTTCCAAACGCCGGCGTTTTCTTCTTTTTCGTAGCGGGGAGAGTTGCTTTTTGTTTGAAGAACTCAAAGAAGACAAATAAATATTAGGGAATGGGGATTCGTAGGTTCTCTCTGAATAAGGCATTGTGGCTGGTTCAGACGAATCTTGGTGTAATTGTGGCGGTATGGCTGGTGAGCTCAAAGAAATGTTCGTGGCTGGGGACTGATATACTTTTGCTGAATACGGCACTGTGTCTGGTTCAGCTGAATCTAGTTGTACTTGTTGCGGTGTGATGGGTGTATCGGCTATTTCTTGTTCTTGGGGTTGGGTTGTGATATCAGGTGAAAGAGTTGTAGGAGGTACAGGATAGTCATTCATTTGGTGTTTGTACCTCATAAAGTTGTTTTAAAGCTGGACATAATTTATTGCTTTCTGGGTCTGACTGAGATCATCACGGTTTAATACCATCTTCATATCATCCTTCAAGCTTTGCATTTTTTGTACTTGCGGGGAAATTGTAAAGCTCTGCTGCTCGATGTACTTACGCAGTACGTTAGAAACGCTATCCTCGTTAGATATTTCTTGTGGTTGTTGCTGTTCACCGGGTAAAACATTGGTCCTTAGCCTACAGCCCTCGGGTGTATTTGGTTTTAAGTCGACAAACAAATAACCATAAGGTCTCCTGACAGCCTTTTCGTACTTGTTGAGAAAATACTCCGTCTGCCTGGGATACATTTGCTTGGCCAGTGTTAAAATTTGTAGTTTGTCACGTGGATTCTTAAACAGCACTAAGTAATGACTGTTTAAACTGATGCTGCGATTGCCTTTACCCTGATGGAATAGGTTCTGTAAAATGTAGAGGACACTCAGGTTCCGGTGATGAGATCCTTTGGTAAACAGGTTGACAATTCTATTATCATTTCCCGTTTCAGTCATCTGGTCATCAATCACAATCAGGTTTCGTACATGTACATCAAAATAGTGATCTTGCTCGATATCAGGGGGGATTCCTTTCACAAATTCGATATCAGGTACCGTACTAAGGAGTGCTGTATACACAGGCTGCCACTGTGAATAGCACCAGACAATCCTCTGGGGTGGCCGGGAAATTGTTTGATGGGCTTGTTCGAGTAACTTCTGAATCCAGACCGTTTTACCACATCCTGTCATACCAGCAACCATACATGTGAAGGGATGTTGTAGTTGAAAAGAGTCACAAGAGGTTTCAGGCTCAGCCGTTGATTTGGACTTAGAAAATCTGAAGGAATTGTGTTTGTTATCCATGTGTCGTTTAAGATTATCACTCCTTGAGAATTCTTCTCCGCACTCTGGGCAATGTCTAAAAACCATGTTTACCCTATAACAGATTTTAGATGAATGAGCCGAAACACTATATACTCTAGATTTATATCATCCTCCTCCTCCTCCTCCTCCTCCTCCGCCCTAAAAATTAGCATGACACCTTAAAAATTAATTCCTTAATTAATTCAATGGACAATAGGATTGTGACGTCAGGGACGTCATCCTAATTAATGCATACGCCCTAAAAATTAGCATAACACCCTAAAAACACCCTAAAATTTGCATAACACCCTAAAAAAACGGCTAATTCGGTGCCTCTCCTACTACTTATAGGAATTGTAAAGCGCCATAGGGCAGTTAGTTATGGCGCTATATAAATGTGTTTTTATTATTATTATTATTACTACTACTTCCTCGTCTGGAATATCATCTGGAATCTGAAACGTGTCACTGAGAAGACCATTGTTAAAGGTTGCCACTAGCTTCTGTACATCTTTCTCATCTCTTGTCACTCTCGTAACTCCGGATTCCTTGTGCGTCACAATTCGGTCCCAATTCTCTATTCCGCACATTTCCTTAAGTGCCTTTGTCGTGGCTGCCCGCTTGTGGCTAGTTAAGAACCATCGTTCTACTTCGTTCTCTTTGGTACTCATGCCTACTATACCGCCCTTTGACTTGGAATTAAGATTAATTGACTGCTCAAGGGCCATGTCCTGCCAAACTTGTGCAAAAGGTTGCTTTGAATGGCTGACACTGATTTCCAGCGATGAATTCTTGAAAAACTTCGGGATGATTTGTGTCGAGCATGTTTATGTTGGAAAGGTAAACAGGAAGCCACCTAGCATAGTTTACCCTGTTCATGGAAAAGAAATACGAAACCATTGCCGCAGTCGCGGATAGGTGGAGCTTCCAGTTTCCTGTACGTTCAGCCTTGATTAACTAGAGGAGCACCAGCACCATTGTAATGTAGTCTTCCCAAAAGTTGAAAGTTGAAAGCCTACTATACCGCCCTTTGACTTGGAATTAAGATTAATTGACTGCTCAAGGGCCATGTCCTGCCAAACTTGTGCAAAAGGTTGCTTTGAATGGCTGACACTGATTTCCAGCATGTTTATGTTGGAAAGGTAAACAGGAAGCCACCTAGCATAGTTTACCCTGTTCATGGAAAAGAAATACGAAACCATTGCCGCAGTCGCGGATAGGTGGAGCTTCCAGTTTCCTGTACGTTCAGCCTTGATTAACTAGAGGAGCACCAGCACCATTGTAATGTAGTCTTCCCAAAAGTTGAAAGCATTTTACTTTTCTTTGCCTTCCGATTTGAATGTAGCTAGCAATGTGATCAGAGGCTCGAAACAACCTTGCAATGCCGGCCAGCTCTAGCAAATGAAACTCTCTTCTTTGATTGTGTTATGGCACTCCTTACTTCTCGAAACTATAACTCGCTTAACACGATCCTCCAAACCAACAGCTTGTTTTGATAGCCATTCAAGGAAAAGCTTGCCATAATAGCCTGAAAAGCGTTTCCATGCTGAGCTTGTGGGCACGAATTCCCCTGTTGTAGGACTTGCCAGTCATCAACACAGAGGTGGTGCCAGCTGCATAGACACCAGATTCAATCAGGAGGTCTTTTAATCCAGATTGTGCATAGTTCTTACCGAGGGGAGACAGTAGTTCAAAGCGATGTGAAATCCTCCCATTCTTATCACAGTGTTCTCAAACTCGTCTGGATACTTTATTTGGATCTGCTTGGCTTTTTCATACAGGGCCAGGTCAAAAGTTAGAACTGAATCTCGCTGTCCAATGGCGTTACAAATCTTCTGTGCAAGTTTCATTACAGTGTACAGCGTGTTGAAATCACTTGCTTCTGAGTTGATCATAGGATGATATCCAACGATGGTTTCGACTGGAATACTAGGGTAGGTGATGGCGTTGAAGTCACTCCATCCTGGTATCCTCTGCTCTTCTGCTGATTGATGGTTGCTCACCATGAATGGTTCTGATAGGCGAAGTAGCATCCAGCAGAGGTTATCCGCCATGCAGGTAGATATGAACTGGTGGTCACACTGGAACCAGCTCATGTCAGCGTGTCCAACAACGTTAGGTAGACCGGGACGCGTGCCTCATAGATTTTCCTCTTCTATGGCGACTAGATTTCTAGTAGAATCCAGCGCTCGCTTCTTATTAGAGTGGTCAGCATGCACTACCCGTGCTGGCATAGGGCCGTACTGCCTGTGTTGATATATAACCAGCATTGTTGCGTGCGTTGTGTTTTTCCCGTCGATTGTGTCTTCATTGATATCGTTGTTATCAGCCGCCATCTGTATGAACGCGCTAGGGTTTATGTTGGTTGGGATTATGACACCACTGACATCTGCTTTCGCTAAACTTTCATTGGCTAAGCTGGTCTCTACTTGTTCGATCTCTTCATATGAGGAAGAATGACCCATTCTGTTTTATAGCAGTGTTATCAGCTGTTTGGAACCAGTTAAGTGTTTGATGGACATGGCGAGGCCTACATGTTTAGGAAGCTTTACTCTTGCATGCGATGCGCAGTGAATGAGATACTGCCCAGCCATTACAATATTTCGCTCATCTGTCGTATTACTGGCACAGGAAGGTAAAGTGTCACTGTACTGCTCTCCAGTTATGTACAATACATCTTATAAGCCAGTAGAGGCTCTGGGGAAGAAGCATTTTCTCAGTATCGAGTTGTAAATCACAGAGCCATACTATGTGACAGGCTAAGGTCACAAACTAGCTAAACAGGTCACGCTAGTTTGTTGGCACGCATTTTTGTAATGGTGGTCATGAGAGACTCAATACGTAAATCCAAAGAAGCGCACCTTATCGATAAAGCTATAAACTCTAGAACCACATGGTATGAATATATATGTACGTGATGAAACATAATGCTTATCTCTTATACTATTAATTTTTGCTACTTCAAGTTTTGGTCTACCTCACTTCCCGTTTCCGCAATTTCTATTGCGAAATTTACCACATTTATATATATTCTTACCTTAGAGATCTTCACTTGTAACATCTAGTACCTGAAGAAGGCTGGTTTGGCCAGCCGAAATAATTTTATTGTAATATTCAATATAAAATCCTATGTTGTGTCAGCTTTGCCGTAGTCCTTGGACTTTGTAGTCATGAACAGGGCAGTTTTTAAAACTCAAACTATCTTCGTTTGCACAACTTACTTTCGGTTTTCTTTCACAAAGACAGACTTGACACCGGCTAAGGAATTCTAGACAAAGAAGGGCTAAAAGAAGACGTCTAATTTCCATCATAGCGGCACTTTAAAGAAATCATTCTAAGCAAGCTGTGTTCAATTTCACAGGTATCATACGAGTTCACTTTAGATGGTATATATCAAACAACCGGGAAAAATACCGTGCAGAGTCACTTCAAACGGCATACCAAACAGCGGGTAAAATACTGTACACGTGTGGTATACCAAGTGGTATACCAAACAGCGGGTAAAATACGGTGCAGGTTCACTTCAAACTGTATACAAAACTTACATACTTACAGAAACAACAGAGATGTCGTCCTGCAGAATTACATCGAAAACAAATAGAAAGCAGTGCCAATTTTTAAACTTTGGATAGATATTCGTGTGTAATCAAAAACAAAAATGATGATAAACTATGAAGAACTATAGCTAGATCAAACGAGCGAAGATCCAAAATGGTGGTCTTGAAATAAGGCCTGGTTGCTAATTGGTTCTTACTTGGCTCATTCCCTTGCTGTTAATATTAAAGCAGCACATTTCTCCTTATTTTGTAGAACTTTAACAAACCTACCCTGGCCTTTTCGTTTTATTCAAGACCGGCACAAGCCACAATTCCATGTTTTGTATGAGGCATGTAGATATGAAATGAAAAATATATTTTGTTAAGAAAATAATATGTGATCCTCATGGAATTCTTATTTAATAATTCGACACAATGTAGTTAAAGAGAACAGATTCTTATAAACATCTTCTTTCATGTTATCACCTTTTTGAAACGTTCCTGCTTGATTATTTTCGAAGATTTGAGACGTTTCAGGCCTGTTTGAATTCCAGCCTCGTTTCCATGCTGACCAAGGACGAGATGGGGCTGTGCACTTATTTTGCCAATTTCTTTAAAGTCAGTATAGCCAAATAGTATTTTTGAGGATAATTCTATAGAATATGACCCACTTATTGACTTTCAAGACTAAACGTATCAATTAAACCGTTAGTATGGTTTAGGCAGGAATTGAAACTTGTCAGAATCAGCAAAAAGGGAGATTTTTGACAAAAGATGTCATGTGACATGTCACGTGACATGATTTGCTGTCATGTAAGCACATAAGTTTTAGGCACAGACCTAAACGTCACCTTTTGATAGTTTTTGGGACATTTTGATTAAACACGTTAAATTTACAAGGCAAAAACTAGTTGAGCCTCGTTTCCATGCTAAGCACCATATTTGGGCAAATAACCCCATTTATCTCGTAAGTGTTACCACAATTTGGGACTACATAGTACCTAGTCTTAAAGAGCAGTTATTCTTCTATAAGAATCTGGTGTCGGACCTTTTCTGTTGGGTGGGTTGAACCAACTCAGTTAAATAAGCCTTTTCAGAAAATAGCTCCTTGACTATGTTGGTTGTAGTGGTGGTCAAACGAGCGCAACATGTTGTAACATGTTGGATGTTTTTACCCGGTTTGTCGACAAGTGGTCTGGGCACCATGCCAATGGTACTTTAGATTGAACTAATGCGCATGCTCCGATGCAACGTTGCACGAAGGTGGTCAAACGAACGCAACATCCCGGATAACAATAGAAATGCTGCGTGGATGTTGCACGAAAGTTTGACTAGATTCAAACTTCATGCAATGTTGTACAACATCATGCAACATCGTGCAACAGGGTGGTCAAACGTACGCAACATTTTCATGCAATGTTGCATGAAAATGTTGCATCCGTTTGACCGGGGCTTAACCGTCAGCCTTCTTAAACAAAGAGTTCGGGTATAAAAGGCTAAGCCCCTCCTCTCTACACGAAATTTTAAATAAAAATTACAGAGCAGTGAAGAACGTAGGTGAGTGAATCAGTCTCTCCTGATAAAATGCGAAATTATGAGGGATTAAAATCAAACAAGCCATCAAAAAGTGAACAGATCTAGACGTAATAACGTTTTATTTTTTAAAGACTTTAGGTGGTATTTTATGTAGCCCTTACTCTAAAGTTTAACATTAATCTGTTTGATTTGAATTTCGCGTGATAAGCAATCAGTAAGGAGCACTCAAGCGGAGCATCACAGAGATGTTCACTACACAAAGGCCGAGTGACAACTGAAGGTGTCAGTGGTCTGACCTTGGCCTTTTATACCGGAACTTCCTGTTTAATAGATATATATATCATAAGCAGAGCATCACAGAGATGTTAACTCAACAAAGGCCGAGTGACAACTGAAGGTGTCAGTGGTCTGACCTTGGCCTTTTATACCGGAACTTCCTGTTTAATAGATATATATATCATAAGCAGAGCATCACAGAGATGTTAACTCAACAAAGGCCGAGTGACAACTGAAGGTGTCAGCGGTCTGACCTTGGCCCTTTTATAACGGAACAACCAACTGGAACCTGCCGTGGGCAAACTGGGGAGACTTAAAAAAATTCCTGGGTGATGAGATGTTAATATTATATTAACTGAGTTTTAATAATATAATTTAGTATTCTAGAATAGTTCGTCGAGTTTTGAGTCGTTTCTCCGGCTTGAAGATGTTAACCCAGTGCCGAACGTACTGAAGTCGAGTCCTGATGTACTCTGTGGGAGAAAGAGTTCCCGTTAACACATTGTAATAGCAGTATTTATCATATTATTGAGTGCAATGTTTTTTTTCCAGTTGCACTTGACCACGAAGCGTGTTACATGGGAAACGTATTCCACTCAGGTCGCGGATGTCAGCCCCAACCTCGTTCCCAGGGTCTTCCGCGCATCCAGCATGGCGGCAAAAGGCTGGTCACGTGATCAAATACGCCCAGTTGTACTGTAACAGACCCTTTGCGAAGGGAAAGTGCAGCGGCCGAGCGGGGTCTGTGGAAGAGTCTAAAGGAAGACCCTGGAAAAGGCTGGATCACGTGATTGTGTGATTAAAGATCGGGCAACCAAGCTAAATATGGTAATATTTCCCATTAGTAATGAAGAGAAGCGACCGATAACACAGTTTGCAAATGAAACTAAAGATTGTATGTCCTTAATCCTGGATTAGATTAATCGGGCTGTAATCTTCACTCCCCATCCTATCTCCCACAACAGGAACCCCACTGCAAGAAGGCTAGAGCTTCGCATTCGAAAACTACTGCTGTGCATGATTCCACAATGCTGTTCCCAGGGGTCTTTGGGCGCCTAATCTAAAGATAACGTCGAAAGTATTCGGCCGCTGACTGGCTAGACGTTTCGCGCGTGCTGATTGTAGAATTTTGAATAGCACGTCCATATTTTTAGAATGGCTAAACATGGTTCAACATGGCTAAACATGGTTCAACATGGCTTAACATGGCTAAACATGGCTAAACATGGCTAGACATGGTTCAACATGGCTATACATGGTTCAACATGGCTATACATGGTTCAACATGGCTAGACATGGTTCAACATGGCTTAACATGGCTAAACATGGCTAAACATGGCTAGACATGGTTCAACATGGCTATACATGGTTCAACATGGCTATACATGGTTCAACATGGCTAGACATGGTTCAACATGGCTAGACATGGTACCCAGCCAACTACGTGTACCGCGTATCATTAGCCATCTGGGTGGTCCCTTCATGTAGGCAACACATGAATTGCTATCAAAATACAATAGAATTAACACAATACAAAACAATAGAACGAAATACACAATAATACAATAGAACACAATACAACTTGGTAGTAAATCATGTCTGCCTACATGGAAGGAGAACCGCAATCTGGAACCATGTTTAGCCATTCTAAAAAAATTCGGATAGAAGGGACTTGCTCTAGCAGTCTATATGTCGTCTTTCGTATTGGGCATTCAAATTCGTTGAAAACAACTAAAAATGCATAAGCACTGGGTACAAGTAGTACTGGGTACAAGTAGCACAATGGCAGCGATGATGAATCCAAAATGGTGGATACTCCTCAAAATATAATAATAATATATATTTAAGTGTCTCAATGCTTTACAGTAATATTACCTAATTGAGCGAGCAAATAAATCAATAATTATGGCAACTATCCTATGTACAATATGTTATAAAACGTGAAAATATTGAGCAAAAAGATAAGACTTTAAAGAAGTCTTAAAGTTACAAAGAGTGTCAAAGGATCTTATATACACCGGTAGAGAGTTCCAGAGTTTGGCAGCAGCAACTGAAAACGTTATGTCACCGTAGCTCTTTGTATTCGAGGTTGGTACTACCAGAAAGTTTTGTGTTGCGGACCTGACAGAACGTCTAGGCTTATAAACCATTAAAAGTTCTGTAATATATTTCGGTGCCTGGCTGTGAAGAGCCTTATATGTAAGTAATGAGATATTTAAAGTCAATCCTGCCTCGTACAGGCAGCCAATGAAGGCCCTGGAGTTCTGTGAGCATTCTTCTTAGCACCTGTGACGAGTCTTGCAGCAATGTTTTGAACGCGCTGGAGCTTGTTAATTTCTACATCAGGTAACCCAAAGAGAACACTATTACAGGAGTCCAACTTGGATGTGATGAATGCATGAACTAGTCTTTCACAGTTCTCCTGGTTGAGGTGTTTATGTATTTTACCGATGTTCCTAACACCCAAGAAGGCTGACCTGCATATGTTATTTACATGGTTCGTCATCTGAAGGTGCCAGTCCACTGCAACCCCTAGGTTGCGTACGACCGGCTTAGGAGGGATGCTTAATACATCAACGTCAACTCCAGGTATTAGATCATCGAGATGAAAGGTGGACGACCTCAGTTTTGTCGATATTAAATGCTAGACCATTGGAAGCACACCAAATTAGAATGTTCCTCACGCATAGCTCCAGCTTGGTCAACACAGTGGAACGATCCTGAGGCGAGTCAATCGATACGTACAGCTGCGTATCATCAGCATACATCATGCAATCTAGATGGTGAGTCAAGATAATATCTTCCAGAGGCGCAAAGAAAAGCGAAAAAAGCA
This sequence comes from Actinernus sp. WN-2022, assembly GCA_030867875.1. Taxonomy (NCBI): domain Eukaryota; kingdom Metazoa; phylum Cnidaria; class Anthozoa; order Actiniaria; family Actinernidae; genus Actinernus; species Actinernus sp. WN-2022. Next base: position 63,292,723 of record JAOWCC010001501.1, on the reverse strand, counting down.
GTGGGCCTAATGCGGAAACGAAGGGACACCAAAGAGTAGTTCCTTATTAGACAAAGAAGTGCCTCTTACCATGACTGCCTGAGTTTGACGAGTATATATACGGCCATGTGTTGGGCATATTTTTGGGTCACATGACTAGCTTTTTAACGCCATCTTGAATTAAGCGCTATAGACCCCTGGGAACGAGGTTGGTCGTATCAGTGTGAAATAACCCTTTAGCCCCAAAACTAACATCCAAATTCTCCTTACTGATCTTCATACATTTTGTTGTAGTGTCAGTTAAGAGAATGTAGCGTCACATCAAAACATTTTTGTTTCCAGCTGATCAACTCCAATATTCTCATGACCTGCCTCCTTGACTTTGTTCTGATATCTTAAAGAGAAATTAGATGTTGATCACCCTTACCTCTTTCTTTTCTCGAGTTGAACTTGACCATAGACTTGAAACTGATAAAAAAGTACATAACACCATTACTTACTCTCATTATACATCTATTCCAAAAAAGGTTGTTTCATGCATGTTGCATCGTGCAGTTGCATCGTGCATGTTTCATTGTGCATGTTGCATCGTGCATGTAGCATCGTGCATGTTTCATTGTGCATGTTGCATCGTGCATGTAGCATCGTGCATGTTGCATCGTGCATGTTGCATCGTGCATGTTGCATCGTGCATGTTGCATCGTGCATGTTGCATCGTGCATGTTGCATCGTGCATGTTGCATCGTGCATGTTGCATCGTGCATGTTGCATCGTGCATGTTTCATCGTGCATGTTGCATCGTGCATGTTGCATCGTGCATGTTGCATTGTGCATCGTGCATGTAGCATCGTGCATGTTGCATCGTGCATGTTTCATTGTGCATGTTTCATTGTGCATGTTTCATCGTGCATGTTGCATCGTGCATGTAGCATCGTGCATGTTGCATTGTGCATGTTGTACCGTGCATGTTGCATTGTGCAGTTCCATTGTGCATGTTGCAGCGTGCAGTTGCAGCGTGCAGTTGCATCGTGCATGTTGCATCGTGCATGTTGCACCGTGCATGTTGCATTGTGCATGTTGTACCGTGCATGTTGCATTGTGCAGTTGCATTGTGCATGTTGCAGCATGCAGTTGCAGTTGCATCGTGCATGTTCCATCGTGCATGTTGCACCGTGCATGTTGCATCGTGCATTGTGCATGTTGCATTGTGCATGTTGCATTGTGCATGTTGCATTGTGCATGTTGCATTGTCCATGTTGCACCATGCATGTTGCATCGTGCATGTTGCATCGTGCAGTTGCACCGTGCATGTTGCATTGTGCATGTTGCACTACCGGTTCCAAGACAGAAATGCATTAATTTTAGTGTGTCCATTTCGATCAAACTAACTGTAGTTTGATTTAAGGAGAAGTCCGTGAGGAAAATTATAAAATTTGTGATTCCAAGATCTGTTGTTGTCCTCCTTTCCTATTGGCTGGATGGTATTTTATTTAAGTTTTCACAGTAAAAATGACCAATAGCAGTTTTTTTATCTGCTTGGAATTTTGACTGTGGACATCTCAGACAGCACTTAAGGCATATTCAAGCAAACTCGTGTGAGGATATCGTTATTATTATTTTCCGATTTAGCGGAATATTCGTTAATTAACCAGTACTGTAAAAACAACATAGACCATAAAAGAAACATGGAAATATTTTCTAGTAAATCGGAAAACTCTATTACCGCAGTCTATTGTTTTATTGAATTAGGCGAATCATTACTTTAAAGATATAACAAATTAAATAATTAAAAACTAAATGACAAAGGAAATCAGAAGGAAAGTAGATTTTAGAGGCATTAAAACAAGTACACATTTTTTTTAAATCGTCAAATAACCACTTACGTGAACTTTTAGAGTCCCGTTTGTTTGTCGATGATTTAGATGTAGTTTTCGCTTTGGATTTAGTACTGGAAGAGATCACAATATCATCGTCATCGCTATCGTCATCACTGTCATCGAATAAACTACGTCTTCTGGTTGAATTACTCTCTGTTGACCGCGACTTTGTTGTTGTTGTGAACGAGCTGTTTACGACAGAGTTTTTTTTAGAAGTTGACGCTGGAAAAAATGAGAAGACTAGATTGTTTGAATGTACGGCATGCATCTGTACGCAGAAATCTGAGGTTACGGTATACTGATAGGCATAAAATAGGATACAATGCACTCTGGGATGGATATCTCAGTTTTCCATTGTTGTTGTTGGGCGGCCATCTTGGATTGCACTGCGACGGCGGGATTGCGATATAGTCTATGGGATGTAGATCTTTGAGGGATACACGTATTCAGGATTATATTGTTGCTTCCAAAGTTATTCATGGCTGCCAAAGGTATTCATGGCTGCTGCATTGCACGCCTATTGCATGTTTAAAGGACGTTTTTGGTTTTAGATCAAGCGAGTGAAGTCTACGGGGTTCAAACAAATTAGTTATATCTACAACATATGGACTGCACTCATTTAGATACATAGCATTCAAGACTTCTATCCATCTACACCATCCGTAGCCCGGTAAGCTTTTCTGCAGCTTTATTATTTTCACTTCTGACGAAATTTTTAATATAACTGGACCATTAATCGTTTAGTTTGTATTATTGTAGTGCGAGTTTTGAGTTTTTCAAAGTGATAACGAAGTACAGACCTAGACCAGTCTCTTCAGCCACTAAAATACAAACCAAAATGAAACAAAGTTATGGAAAAAACAAACATTAACTCACTTTTGCTAAGACTTGAACGTGTACTTGTGACTGACTTGTTCTTCTTTCCATCAGCAATTGCACGCTTTGATGTTACAATGACGTCATCATCTTCGCTGTCTTCTTCAGACTCCTCGTCCACCACTCGGCCAGTTTTCCCAAAAGGCCTTGCGGGTTCACGCTCCTTGCTGCTTCGCCTCGTTGAGCCAGGCCTCTGGGAACCGGAAAAACCTGTTGATTTGGTCAATGCTGGTCTTTCTGTTGCCGAGGAAGATCGATCGGCACTTTGTCGAGATAAGCCTGGTCGCTGCGATGACGTGAAAGAGGCCTTTGCGCTCTTGCCTTTCGATGACGTCACTATGACGTCATCTTCATCATCGTCGTCATCATCACTGTCAATGATTACGTACCGACTTTTATCCGATTTTTCCTTTTGTTTATTTTGTTCTTTTCGCGAGTTACTCGGTCTGCGTTCCGGAGCCCTCGTTTGTTTTCGTGACGAACTCGTAACGATGGCATCATCGTCGCTGTCTTCCGACGCTTCTTTGATTGTTCTCTGTGGATTCACACGTTTTGTTAAACCTAACAAATCAAACGAAAACAATCAATATTTAATCAATAAAGGGGGGAAAATATTGGTAAACAAGACGAACAGCAAATGAGTGGAGGTGTGAAGTAAAAACAAAGAAATAGGAGAAATTCATACATTTAATCAATGTGAATTTCATTAAGAGATCATAAATAAATCTATGAAAACGATCATGATATTTGCATTGTTTAGAACTTTCTAAGTATTTTCAATCATAATGCATGTGTGTATCAGTAGTTTAAAATGTTTAATTAAAAAGACTAAATATGACATTTCCCATAATTGTGTCAATTTACACTTATTGCAATTTAAGTTGGAATTATTGCTTTATTGTACTCTAACAGCCGCCTGCACAGGAAAGTCCAATCATAAAATAAAATAAAAACGCACAAACGGGCTCCCTTTGGCAAAGAGGTCAGAGTGGGGACTGGAGCTGAATACATCTTTTGCCACCGAAATCTCAAAAGCGGTGCCTATGAGGGAGTCATCTACTTTAACATCAGTAGGAGAAACCAGGTCTTCGTCTTCTTCCAACTGTGTTTGTTTGGGAAGGGGGAGGCGCTTATACGATGGAGAGAGCTTATTTCAAATTTCGTATTATAGGAATCAGGAGCCCATGAGTAGGAGCATCCATCTCCCATACTATCCCTTGGAAGGAGCGTTTTGACAGACCTAGCTATTTTAGAACACTTTTCCCGTGAATTGGCTGTTACCCTGGATACGTCTAGCCAATCAGCATTCGATTCTTAGTTCTGCAGAAATTATCTCTTTTGACAAACATGGCGGAAAGGAGCGAGGAACCATCCGGGTCGTCAGAGTCTGAAAACTCGATAGATAGTTCGGGAGAGAGTTTTATTTGGTCTTCAGAAGAAAGTTCGGATACAACTCAGTCCGAAAGTGAGGAAGAGCAAGTTGCCGGCGAAACGAAGCGTCCTAGAGCAGCAACGAGGCGCACTAGTAGTATTCACTGGATCTTTTGCAAGGCCTTCAACGAATCAGTTTCTCGCTTGGAGCCACACTTTCTTCGACGGCTGAACTCCGTTGCATTTCTTTTTTTTACATATTTTTTCTTGTATTAAGAAAAAGTCATATCCACCACTGCTTCTCTTTCAATCTTTGATCGTTGAACCTCGCATTTTCCTATTTGGAGTCAAGTCCGTAGCGTTTCCTAATAGCCGTCTCGGAATTTCCATCTCTTTCGTCCTTTTCTTCGTTTTCCTCGTGGATTTTCATCTCCAAATTGGGTTCTTTCCCAATGCTTAACTTTGTTTCGTAGCTGTTATCCAATATTTTAGATTCCTGTTTGACTTTGCTTTCTCTACTTTTCTAACATCAGAAATGTGTTCTGATGCATCTCCTTGCCTTGGCAACGCAAAAGAGTCTGCTTGAACGTTTGTTTCACCGTTATTGTTTACCACGGCAAATGTCCTCTTGCATGGGTGTCATTTTCTAATAAAGGAATTCGTAAAAGATTATGTCCTTTTACCGCTTTTCCCTTTCGAAATTTGCTACTATATAGTTTAATTCTTCTTGGCCCTCACTTTTGTTGTCATCCAACAACACATTCTCGTACATCTCCCCAATTCCAAAATATTGATATCTTCCCGTTTCCCCACTCGTTCTCGGCTCGTGCCTTTTGAATCTATTATCGTGTCGTCAACTTTTTCTGTTCTTTTAGAAGTTGAACCTAGTAGACACGGTGTCACGTTAGCCGTTCTTTCTTCTCCCACATTACTTTGTTTCGTTTCTTCACGTGTTGGACCTCTCGAGTCCTGTAAAATACTTAATAGATAATGGAGCGGTTAACGCTGCAAGCAACTGTCTACTTCTTGAACATTATTCATCGAGGAAAACACGTTTTTACACGACACGGCGTCATCTTTGTCTCCTAATTGCTTGTTCACCGTCGTCCTTACACCTTTTTCATTTCGAGTAGAACAACAAACTTCTTTCATCAACATTTCGATCCCTGGAACGTTTTCGATCAAGTTATTTTTTAATCCATTTTCAGTATCCACTCCTTCGTGTCCCTCGTTTACCATTAATTTCTTACTCTTCGACCCATCGATTGCTTCTTTTTCTTTAGACCAATTCTCGGTTTTCTTTTTGTAATCAATTCCCCGTCCTCTCAAGCCATCATCTGTTCTCGATTTCTTAACTTCAACATTTTTCTTTAGTTTTTCTTCTAAATTTTCCTCCAGACTATCACGAGTACCAGTTATTCTTTTTATTTCATCTTGCGGTTTCAATCCTCTTTGCTCATGCCTTGGTATTTTTCTGGTTACTTCTTCATGTTCCTTGGTTTTTGGACGTATAAATTCGTCTGCCGTGTCTGTTTACCGCACACAACCAATTCGTTATATATCCGAGTCCGAGACTTCCAAAGTCGGCGAGTTCTTCATCCCTTCGGTAAATGCTATGCAAGAAATATTCAGTGAATGAACACACAACCAAACACAGTCTGACCCGTAGATTAAGACCCTGCTTAGTAGCTTGGTAACAATAATTAAGATCCTTTGTAACTGAGCTAAATTATCGTTTAAGGGAAAGGTAAAACAGCCATATTTAACGTCGATAACTCGTGACAGTCTCGTGAGACTGACAAACTTGAAGCCGACGTGAGACATAAAGGTCTAACCATTTCCAATTCGAGAACGAGATTGTTTCACAAAGGCAGCACCTTCTACTCAGATAATTTAAGACCCTGAGTGTTGGTCCGGCTGGAGATTGAACCCTCAACCTCGCGCACAACAGACCGGAGCTTAAGCTAACCGAGCATCAGTATTGGTTACATTATACTTTGAAGTAGAACGAATGTCAAATGAGATCTGAGTTTGCCAAAGTCGAGCACCCATAATAATAAAGACATCTAAGTTAACCTTCAGTGGGTTATTATAGAAACAGGAAGACCGCATGGGTTAGCAGGGCTTTCGCCAAAGCCCCGTTACCCCCAGAGAAGAGGCTAATCAATATTTGTGTTGATACGTTATTTGTTATATCATCCGCAGCATTCATTACTTAAATTAAATTTTATATCACTTTTTCACTATCAGGGATTTCATTTTTGGCTCATTTATATTTGAAGGGTTTCGTGCAAGAACAGTGTATTAAGTGATCTGAAGTTCTAAATTCTTCCTTAGAAACAAAGAATGTAAAGGAGAATTTAACAGCTGATGAGAACACGTTCTCTTAGTACTAAAATCTAGTACATTTCATTGCTTGAGCAGAGAGGGGCTGGAAATAGGCGGGTCTGATTAGGGTCAGGGTTTGAGGAATAGCGTTAGGCCAAAAGGCCAAAGCTAAATTAAGGTTATGTAACTAGGATAAGTTTAGATTAATCTTTTTATCAAATTGTTATCAAACTCATTAATAATTCCTGAAGGAAAACAAAGGGAATCACTGAGCGGGAAGTCATCTGTAAATCAGATACAGATTTCGTTCTGATTTACATAAACTTTGCTTCGATTTTCTCGGCCAAAATACGTTGTATCGCCAAAATAACTGAAAACACGACTCTATACTCGTTCGATAAGCCATAGACAGAATTCGTGTCCGTGCTTTGTCGGATTTACAAACTCTCGCTTCCAGCTCAGTCGGGTTTATACCTCCCAGCACCAATCAGAGTGCGCGTACTATTGAATTGAATTTATAAAGCCTTGTGCTAACACGGACAAGAGCCAATCAGAGCGCGTGTACTATAGAATCTAATTTATAAAACCTCATGCTAACACGGACAAGAGCCAATCAGAACGCACGTACTATTGAGTCTAATTTAAAAACACTCTTATTTATCAATACGTTATCAGAGTACAAAGGCACAGATGACGTTACTCTTTGTACAAAATTACTGCTCCTCTGTATCTAACCTAACATACCTCATCCAACATAAACTAACTAAATCTAACTCGAAAGCAGCACGTACCGGAGTCATCAACTTTCAACACACCACTTGTCGGCTGGCCGGTATCGTTAACCTTGCGTTGTGGTGCAACAGACAGTGAAGAACCTTTGGGTTGTGATCTTTTTGCTGAACGTTTGGTATTTAGTGTTTTGTGTGCGTTCATTGGAGATGAGGGTGCGAGATCTAGTGCAAATAAAAATTGCAACAACAACAGTTAACACGAAGACAAGCACACTGTGAGTACAGGACGCAGCGTACCGTCACCTAATTGAAAAAACGATGTCGGGTATAAAGTATATAAAACAGGACATTCGTACTCGTCCCAGTGCAGGCCAAATATCGTCCGACAGAGCCCGAGTGCAAAACTAAGCAGTGGTTAAAGCTTGATTAGATTTTAATCAAACGATGTTCCAAACCACTTGAATATAACCCATGATAACACAAATAACAGAATCAAAAATCAATTACGTTGGCAAAATTAACAAAACCACCTCACAACTTCAGTGACCTTATCTTTGTTGCTAAGCAACAGGGAGATAAAAAGTATATCCCACCTTACCCTTGCCAGTGCGTGTTGCAGCTTTGCTGCCGACGACTACACCTTCATCGGAATCTGAGTTGGAATCAGGCAGGCTGATCGTCGGTACGGTTGGCTTGGTGACGTGCCGAGGTGACGGAAGGGGTGGCGTACTATCAGGTGTTTTGGGGGTGCGGGGTGCAGGGCGGGGTGGGTGCGAGGAGGTGTGTGTTCTAGTGCGGGGTGCGGCTTGAGGGGGTAAGGACTCTGATTCAGGTGAAGTAGCTGAGAAATAAGAATAACAAAAAAAAAACTTTCATAAAGTGCTTAGAGCTACTGTCAGCAAATATAATTATCTAAGATAAAATACCGTATTTGCTTGAATAGTCACTTTTTGTACTCAAAAGGGGGCAATTATCCGAGGTAGGAAGTAGGAAGCGATTATTCAATACTTTTAGCATGGCTATATAGTTACTAATGTTAGTAAGCAAGTAACGTTTAGGATAGGTTACGCTTTTGTACCTTTTTAGTGTTATTGCAGTACGTTATATTAGATTAGTTTATTTTAAGCTTTGTTTCGGTTGATAGATCAACTCAGCAACCGATTGTTATGACTGATTGGTCATTAGTTGGTAATCTACTAGCTGATTTTATTGTCGTTTTTTGCTCCTGTGTTGCTCTGATTGACCGAACAATTATTTAACATTTGAACAAGTTTTAGTAATTTGCATAATATAAATACATATGATTATGATTATTCGAGCAGGGGCGATTATTCAAGGAAATACGATACTGCAATACATCATTCTCATCAATACACGCGACTAAATGTAATTCCGCAACTCTGGTAATGAAATACATTTTAAATCGTCTGCACACTTCTCGTCGACCAATGAAATTTCTTCACCTGTTTGTCTTTAGATTTTACCTCCTGAGTCGCCAGTTTTCGGTCTTTTGGTCAAAAGATTATGGCAAAATATTCAAACAACAAGTTGGTGTGAATGGAGAGGAACGTAGCAAAAGCTGTAACCAGAGTTCTGATCATTTTACATGACGTGGTTACATAAAAGCTTTATCAGATATCTTGTTTGAATACCCCTATTTCGATATATGCTTCACTTGTCGTGCACTAAGGTTTCAATACGGGGCTCAGGGGTATAATCTGGGTTCACACAGGAAAGTTATAATGAAATTCCATGACTTCTCCATGACTAAATTAAAAAATCAAAGACTCAAATTAGGTTCTGGAGGAGACAAGAAAAACTAGAAACGTCATTTAACTGGGTGACGTCATCAAAATTCTAAAATCTAAACTAAATTATCTATAACCCTGTTCTTTTAATATGATTTAGGTATCGGTATTGTCAGTATTCTTGTAAAATGTTACGTCGATACGGCGAGTCGTTATTGAGTTACAGTATTTTGAATTTTGTGACAGCCCAGCTCAGCGTGTTTCCTAAAGGTCATGGAAATCTATATATTTCTGCCAATTTAAAATGTTAGACTTGATTTAACGTTAAAAGTGATATCTAAAGTGTTTTTAAGTGAATGCTAATCATATTGCTGGGAAAAACAGCTTTATTTGTAGATTACGTTTTCGGCCGCCATCTTGGTGTACCAAAGAGGTACACCAACATGGCCGCCGCATACAAATTACAGTAAATTGTTTGAATATTATTTGTCCGACAGCTCAGTTAGGAAGTTCTCTAATGCTCCAAAATTTCGGTCATTTACATATTTTTACCTGCTCTATACACAACATTAAAAATATTTTACTAATATCAGTCTTTTCTTGAGGAAATTTTTTTTGTGACGTCAGTGAAAACGATCTATACTACCAATGGAGCACATCCTTACTTCAACGTAACATATTATCTTTAGCATGTAGCTAGGACTCCGCCGGTTTTAAAACAACCAAGTCAAAATCATCAAGTAGCAGATGCATGGATAATGATGAAGAGTGCTGAAAGAGAACCTACTATCTAGAATTCTGCAAGGAAAGTCAAGCATCAAAACATTCCAGTTGTTGATGATAAAATTCCATGACTTTCCATGACTTTTGACATTTTTGCAAATTTCTATGAGTTTTCCAGACCTGGAAAATTATTTTTGAAATTCCATGACTTTCCATGACTGTGTGAACCCTGATAATGCTCAGTGATTCGTGAAAAGAGAAAAGAATACATTTAAGTTACCCCAGAGCCTCATAATGAAACCTTTGTGCGTGACAAGTGAAGTGCGTGTCAAGTGAAGTGTGTGTCAAGTGAAGTGCGTGTCAAGTGAAGTGCGTGTCAAGTGAAGTGTGTGTCAAGTGAAGTGCGTGTCAAGTGAAGTGCGTGTCAAGTGAAGTGTGTGTCAAGTGAAGTGTGTGTCAAGTGAAGTGCGTGACAAGTGAAGCAGATATCAAAAGTGGGATGTTGTTATGCAATTCGGCTTTGTATTTTGTATAATAGTGATAATACAATGGCTTTTGTCGAGACATGCGTTCTGGTTGCAAATGGCACTACGCATGCGCAAATAAAGAATATACCATCAAACGTGATATTATTCCCTCATTAGTTGAGATGGCAGTTTCAGGTAAGCTTAAGTAAAAGAAAGAAAGAAAACGCTACTTCAAATATTGCTAACATAGGAAGGATTCCAGAGCAGTTTCAAGCTAACTTCCGAAAAAGGATAAGTTACATTCTAGGTAAATAAGTATGGCTGGAGGTCTGACGTTGGGTTTAAAGTAGAGAAAGATAGTCTGACAGAAAACACCTTAATAGAGATACGTCATTCAAACTCAACCGAAGAATTGATGGTTTGACTCTGCATCTAAGAAATTGCACTAGTTTAGATGGTGGTTTGAAGTATGTTTTAGAAGAACAGATAATTAAAGTAATTAAATAATAACATACCCACTTCTTATTAAACTCGGTTGTTCGGTCCGTACTTTAAGTTATAAACCTTATAAAGTCTTTATTTCATTAGGGTAGCACAAAATAGTTAAAAACTAACAAACCTGTGGCCCTCTATAGCTAACAAAATTATATAAATATACTTATTACAATAAAATATTAATAATATAAATACATGGATCATAGATGAAAAACTTAAAAAATATATAATTATGATAAGAAAAACAATAATTGTTTAAAATTCAAATTGAAACCTAACAACAAAATAGTACATTATAAAAAGTTGATAAAATCGAATAAAAATGGTCACACTTAAACTAAAAAATACCTAAAAACTGCTGTTCCTTAAATAACACGTTCCAATAATGGTTTTCTGCTTCGTGCTTGGGCCATAATTAAGGTGAAAAAACGAAGATCCATAACTTATGGTACATGGACCGAGCAAGCGAGTTTAATGTTTCTTATATACGGCTAAAAAGATAATAACACCAGCTTTGCTTCAATTTGGCGGTCTGTACTGGAAATAATGGGCCGCAAATTCACCAATCACAGCTCACGAAATAAGGGGCCGACCATTTAACGTTTGAGGGGGGAGGGGGGTGTTTTTCGCAAAAAAAATCGTGCAAGCCAACGGTGTTGAAAAAAAATATCCTGCAAGCGGAAAAGCTTTGTTCTGGCTCCGCTTTTTTCGCAAAAAAAATGCGTGCAACAACACTGCTAAAGAAAAAAAAATCGAGCACAGACAAGTAGCGGATGGTGTTAAATTACAACTTGAAGATGCAATGTTGTAAAATTAGTAGAAAAAGTGGGTTGTGTTGACTGTTGTTGTACTCGTATAACAATTAAATAATACTCTAGTCTGTCAAAGGTTTTGCCACGTTAGTTGTCATGATAAAGTTGTGTAAAGAATCGTTATTCTGTGTTCTGTGTCTTTGCATGATTCTCCTTAAAACAGTTCTTGTACGCATTCATGGTAACTTTGTGGGATAAGCATTGGTCCGTGTGTCTACAATCCTGTTAGCCAATGTTATATTATAGCTTCTTCTCTGGAGACGCGTTGCTTCACCACAACAGTTTCTTCGGTTTGTTTAGTTTTCTTACCAGATGGGGAAAGGTTCAGACAGTGGAGTCCTTGTGAAGTGATTATGTGGAATATTGTGTAGAGTTAGTCAGAATCTCTCCAGTGTATCAAGCATTGAACTGTTGTCAAGTGATTACGCAGAATATCGTGTTGAATTAGTCAGAATCTCCCCATTATGTATCAGACATTGAACTGTTGTAGTGATTATGCAGAATATTGTGTTGAGTTAGTCAGAATCTCTCCAGTGTATCAGACATTGAACTGTTGTTAAGTGATTACGCAGAATATCGTGTTGAATTAGTCAGAATCTCTACATTACGTATCAGACATTGAACTGTTGTAGTGATTATGCAGAATATCGTGTTGAGTTAGTCAGAATCTCTCCAGTGTATCAGGCATTGAACCGTTGTTAAGTGATTACGCAGAATATCGTGTTGAATTAGTCAGAATCTCTCCATTATGTATCAGACATTGAACTGTTGTAGTGATTATGCAGAATATCGTGTTGAGTTAGTCAGAATCTCTCCAGTGTATCAGGCATTGAACTGTTGTAGTGATTATGCAGAATATCGTGTTGAGTTAGTCAGAATCTCTCCAGTGTATCAGACATTGAACTGTTGTTAAGTGATTACGCAGAATATCGTGTTGAATTAGTCAGAATCTCTCCAGTGTATCAGGCATTGAACTGTTGTGAAGTGATTATGCAGAATATCGTGTTTAGTTAGTCAGAATCTCTCTCCAGTGTATCATGCAGGCATTGAACTGTTGTGAAGTGATTATGCAGAATATCATGTTGAGTTATAGTCAGAATCTCTCTCCAGTGTATCAGGCATTGAACTGTTGTGAAGTGATGATATAGATGGGTAATGTACATGTACATGACGTCACGGCCGCCATGTTGGTGTACCTTTAACAATAGATTCTTCGTTAGCTTCTTTTGTTAGGTACACCAACATGGCCGCCTGATGCCCTTTGTCATTTGAATCTCTGGGGATTGAGTGAAAACCATCTATAGAATTTCGTGTTGAGTTACTCAGGATCTCTCCAGTGTATCAGACATTGAACTGTTGTGAAGTGATTATGAATAATATCGTGTTGAGTTATAGTCCGGCAGAATCTCTCTGCAGTACATCAGACAGTTTTTATCATCAGAGCCAGTGACATCACTGGATATAGTTACTCAGTGAAGGACGTCAAAGGATGGTCATTGAGTGATGATGTGAGATTGAGTTGATTGAGTTTATATTTCTGTGTAAATACTTAGCAGCGTTCAAGTCCATATTTCGGTGTGGATGGCGAGTTGCAAGAGTTGATATTTCAATATGAAAGATGAATTTCGGTGTGAATATTGAGCTGTGGCCTGTGTTAGTTCATATTTCAAGATGAAAGGTGTGATATTGCAGTAGACATTGCGTTGCAATATTGAATAACGTTAGTCCATATTTCGACGTGAATGGTGTCTGAGTTGCAAGAGTTGATATTTCAATGTGCAAGATGAATTGAATCAGTAGACATTACGGCGTGAATATGCGTTAGTTCATATATCAAGATGAAAGGTGTGATATTGCAGTAGACATTGCGTTGCAATATTGAATAGCGTTAGTCCATATTTCGACGTGAATGGTGAGTTGCAAGAGTTGATATTTCAATGTGCAAGATGAATTGAATCAGTAGACATTACGGCGTGAATATGCGTTAGTTCATATATCAAGATGAAAGGCGTGTTGCTACAGTAGATATTTCATTGCAATATTGAATAACGTTAGTCCATATTTCGACGTGAATGCATGGTGAGTTGCAACAGTTAGTGATATCTCAATGTGCAAGATGAATTGAATCAGTAGACATTGCGGCGTGAATATGCGTTAGTTCATATATCAAGATGAAAGGCGTGTTGCTATGGCGTCAAATATCCGCCAAAATTCAACTTTGCGGTTCAACATTCAACTTCGCGATCCAACATTCAACCTCGGGGTTCGACATTCAACTTCGCGATCCAACATTCAATTTAGTCATGGAACTTTAGTGTTTGTAAATCCAACATTGGTGTTCTACAATTCAACATTCATGTATACAAATTTATATAGTTTCGAGAGACCGTCAAATATCCGCCAAAATTCAACTTGGCGGTTCAACATTCAACTCAGTCGCGATCCAACATTCAACTTTCAACTTCGGGGTTCGATATTCAACTTCGGGTTCGACATTCAACTTCGGGGTTCGACATTCAACTTCGGGGTTCGATATTCAACTTCGGGGTTCGACATTCAACTTCGGGGTTCGATATTCAACTTCGGGGTTCGACATTCAACTTCGGGGTTCGATATTCAACTTCGGGGTTCGACATTCAATAGGCCTTTTGCAACAGACGGTCACGTGACTTGTTGGCCCATAGCAACGCCATACTGGGTTGCAAGCTAACCAGCTCTCCCTTGTCAACCAACAGAGCTTGACTGACCCGTGGTATCATAGCTGGACTTCGAAGCGTTTTTTCGTCTTACTTACTAAATTGATCTCGAAATAAGTCTTATACAGAACAAAAGTAAAGGTTTTTATTTACTTTGATCCAGTATTTTGACGCTCAAACGAACTCACCTCGAATCTCAGGCATGGCAAACATGGCGGCCGCTAAACACAACTTGGTGAACTCTTTCGATTGCTTGTTTTAATGCTAGTGAATAATCGGTCAAATACAATAAGCTTTTGCTCAGGACTCAAAAGAATATTGGGATGAATACTGCTTAACTCTAGGCGCTCGTACATGTACTTTAACAAAAATATTCATAAATGTTGTATTATTTAAATGTTCGTTTCCTTTGCCTTAACCTAGAAAAGGACAGGCTATGGCTAGCTACATGTACTTGAGGAGATGCAGAAATTATCTTAGAATATTTGTTTAGTTTGATACTGAATCAGTGGGTGTTACATGTCCAGTTTTGAAGCAAAGAAAAACATCAGGACTTTGATAAGTTTTATATATCCCTACTTAGTCATTGGAGAGAATGTTATATATATTTTGTTTCTTATTTTGCTATTTATACTAAATGTAATTATTTCATGTTATTCTGGATTGTGATGGAGCTTTCAATGTAGTCTTCCAGCCTAGTCCCTAGGCCTTCTGGCTTGGTATTTTGTCTGAGTGGGTTAGGTTAGGGTAGTTTGTAATGGCTTGTGATGTCACCAACTGTCAACCAGAAGGCCTAGCAGAATTCGCCCAACTGGGCCCAAAAATTCGCAAAAATGGGCCCAAGATGGCGACCACTCTTGATGACAAGGGGGAAGATAGTTTAAAGACTTGCATGCATCAGCATGGCTGTCCACATTATGCTCGAAATTATGCCAGCATAATGTGGACAACGCTACCCTGCGCGCGCTTTCCTTTCAAAACCATTTACAAAAGTCACGTGATGAGGGCAGGACATGTATCGCGTGAGCGGGACGGTAAAAGCCTTCCGGCCCAGCACAATTTTTCTTGCTGTTTTGCGGTTTGATCTACAAAATAATATGGTCATATGATAAAAAAACCTATCGACTGAGTTAGGTCGGGACGGACGGGAAAATATTTGGCTCTCGGTCATTTTGTACGTGCGCTCGGTCCGTACGTCATAACCTCGAGCCAAATAGTTTCCCGTCTGGCCCTTCCAAACAGCCAATATAAGTACCTATTACTCGTTCCAGCAGAAAAGGTTAAATTTGACTTGCAAAGCTGGGGGAAACTCTGCGAAAGCAAATAACATTTCCCTAGATTTTTAAACCGTGTAAAATTATGGATTTCCTAGAATTCGGAAATCCGGGAAAGCACGGAAAATTCTCGGGATAGCTAGGGATTTTCCGGGCTTTCCGCGGATTTCCAGGTTTCCTTATATTCCGTGCTTTCCCGGAACATCCCAGATTTTTCCCGGCTTTCCGCGGAATTTTACTCGCGCGGAAAGCCCGGATGGATTCCGGGAAAGCCCAGAATGTTTTCCGGGCTTTTTTCGCGGAAAACCCCGGATTTTCCAGGTTTTCTTAAATTCCGTGGTTTCCCGGAATATCCCGGATTTTTCCGGGCTTTCCGCGGAATTTTACTCGTGCGGAAAGCCCGGATTGGCTCCGGGAAAGCACGGAATATTTACCGAGCTTTTTCCGCGGAATACCGCGGAATTTCCGGGCTTTTGGTGCAAGGGTAGCCAGTAACAGGGATACATTATTAACCACTCACTATAAAATTTTAATATTATTAAAGGAACACTGTCAATTAACCCAAAAATGATAAACATTCTCATGGCTAAAGACAAAATCTACTCAGATTACCAGAGTATGCAGTGTACTAGCCGAGAAAATTTGAGACAATTTTGATAAAGGTCGCAAAAATTTGAGTGGATTAAAAATACTGCTTTTAAGAGAAATTTAGAGCAACTTGAAATATGTCTACTGTAACCAAAATCAAGTTTATAGAGGCCCGATTTACAGGTGCCAGAGTACTAACTGATTGCTATATGGTTAATTATAGACACATGATAACACAAGACCAGTTCTTCAAAGTTAAATATTTTATTTATTTTTCATTTTCTTCTTCTAGAACTTTCACAGCGCAAATACAGAGCTTGGCCTTCCTGTGGTCATATCGACCATTGCATTTTAATACTGACACTGTCACCGTTCGTCAATGTTTCGTGTACTCTCCAAAGTTATAAACCTGAGAAATTAACGCCGTAATTACTGGTTTATATAATATAGTATAAAAGGAAGAAGGAATCTGCTCAACTATTGCAATACTATTCGTTTAATTATGACTACTTTACCTTGTTGAGCGGCCGCCATGTTTCGTTTGAGCGTCCAAACTCTATTTTGCCCAGCATATTTGACAAAATACCGGATCAAAAGTAAATAAAAACCTTTACTTTTGTTCTGTATAAGACTTATTTCGAGATCAATTTAGTAAGTAAGACGAAAAAACGCTTCGAACTCCAGCTATGATACCAAGGGTCAGTCAAGCTCTGTTGGTTGTCAAGGGAGAGCTGGTTAGCTTGGAAATTTAGTGTTTGTAAATTCAACATTGGCCAGATACAAATTTATTCAGTTTCGAGAGACAGCACAGGAAGCCCAAGCTCTGTTTATGTAAATTTAATTTTATAAGGGTTTGTATGGGAATTTTTAAATCTGGTTTTTCGATAAATATACTGTAATAAAGTGAATAAAACTTACCTGGTGTCTATGATCTGTGTCTTGGCTGTGTCTGTACGTAGTTTCAGCGAATTTGGGCGAATTTTGAATCCCTTACTCTTCATTTCTTCTTTAGTATGAAGAGTAAGGGATTCAAAATTCGCCCAAATTCGCTGAAACTACGTACAGACACAGCCAAGACACAGATCATAGACACCAGGTAAGTTTTATTCACTTTATTACAGTATATTTATCGAAAAACCAGATTTAAAAATTCCCATACAAACCTTATGAATTAAATTTACATAAACAGAGCTTGGGCTTCCTGTGGAGACAGCGTCAAATATCCTCCTTTCGGGAGGAACGAAGCAGAGGAGACGGCTGAAATTCAGGCTATTTGTGGACATGGATGTTGAATATTTGGAAAATGAACGTCGAATTTGATAAATTCGATGTTCAATGCACATACTAAAAATGTAGGATCACCAAAGTCCAAGGAAGATGGCGGATATTTGACGCGGTCTCGAAACTGAATAAATTTGTATACATGCATGAATGTTGAATTTTAGAACACCAAATTATGCAGAATTTACAAACACTATTAAAGTTCCATCTAAATTAGCCAGTAACAAAACGAGCGGGGGACTGGAACCGAGTCAGTAAAACTAATTCAATTAATAACTAGTCAAAGTGAGCATTATTTTCCAAAAGAACAGATCAAACTTAGCTAGTCTGGAAAGTTTGGTGAACTTTGGTTCAATATTGACATTGCTAGAAGGCATCAAATATGTCAATTTTCCCATACAAACTCTCTTATTTTTTAACGTTGTCCCTCCAAACCATACATTCATTGTAAAATTTTGGAGGGACAAAGAAATTTCAATTGCTTATAATTCAGACAAGATTCACTTCAATCACGTCAAACTTGGCACACATGCTAATTTCAACGTGCTCTATCATGTGATGAACTTCATTTTAGAATTAGAGTAATTCTGATAAACTCGGTCCCAGTCCCCTGCTCGTTTTGTTACCGGCCAATTGAATGTCGAACCCCGAAGTTGAATGTCGAACCCCGAAGTTGAATGTCGAACCCCGAAGTTGAATGTCGAACCCCGAAGTTGAATGTCGAACCCCGAAGTTGAATGTTGGATCGCGAAGTTGAATGTTGAACCGCCAAGTTGAATTTTGGCGGATATTTGACGGTCTCTCGAAACTGTATAAATTTGTATACATGAATGTTGAATTGTAGAACACCAATGTTGGATTTACAAACACTAAAGTTCCATGACTAAATTGAATGTTGGATCACGAAGTTGAATGTCGAACCCCGAGGTTGAATGTTGGATCGCGAAGTTGAATGTTGAACCGCAAAGTTGAATTTTGGCGGATATTTGACGCCATATGTTGCTACAGTAGATATTTCATTGCAATATTGAATAACGTTAGTCCATATTTCGACGTGAATGGTGAGTTGCAACAGTTAGTGATATCTCAATGTGCAAGATGGATTGAATCAGTAGACAATTACGGTGTGAATATTGAGTTGTGGCCTGTGTTAGTTCATATGTCCAAGGTCAAGGTGTCGTTACAGCATATATTTCAATGCGAATATCCAATAGCGTTAGTCCACATTTCCCTGAATGAAATTGGCAGGTGGCAGCATTGTTGTTACAGTTAATATTTTGATGTGAATCTGTCGAGCCAAAAGTCAGTTTTTATAGCACTAGTTTCTAAGCTGAGAAATACGCAGTAATTAACATGCAAATCCTTAACACCAGGTAGGTAATTCAGGAACGGTGACAGATAAGGTGTGCAAAAAAACACTGGGTGACATAAGTGAATCCTTCATGGGAACATCGTTCCCAGGGGTCTTTGCGCACCTAATTCAAGATGGCTGATTGGAGAATTTGAAAAGCGCATGTATTTTTGATTTTTGATAACCTGCTGATATCACATTGCGTATTCGAATTCGTTGAAAACAACTAAACATTTATGAGCTGCGGGAAAAAGTAGACCAATGTACAGTTGGAAGTCATCGAGTTAATACTTCAACCGTTCCGTTCAGCGATGATGAATCCAACATGGACGATACTCCTCAAAATATGTCCATACATGGGGCATGACCAGCCTATACCGGGCGTTACTTTCGGCGCCATCTTGGATCAGTTGCGTAAAGACCGAGGTTGCTTCACAGTTTTAGAAGTGGTCAGTGGTTAAGCCCTATTGTGTATGAGTCAGATTAAAATAGTGAATTAAAGATCTAAAAATACGAATAACCTAAAGTCTATCCACGTCCACACTTCGATGTTACTGCATTAAATAAAGGGTTTAGTACATATAATGGGTCGATTTTTAAAACGATGTGTACGTCTGAAACGCCGTCTATCTATTGTGCAAAGGTGCTCACAACAAGATAGAAGGTGTCTCTTATAAATGTCACTGCACTATACACTGATTATTTAACCCGTTTTCAAGATAATTGCAGGCGATGTTGTGGACCGTAACCTGACCAATCATTATTATACACTTGAGCACCATATAGCAGAGGGTCTCTGTAATATAAGACTGGCTCATTATCTCTAAGGTTCTCCTACCTGTAAAGCTTGATCTCTTGTGAGATGAAAAGGGCGATTTGTCCTTGCTGGCAGGAGGGGACAATCTCCTGTAAGCTGGTGTTCCGCCGTTGACAATATCGTCATCCGATTCCTCAGAGTCTGACAGCACCTTACCGGACCTGTTACATATATACACTAATAAGTACACTGTTTATTTTGTGATTTGCTATAACTATTGAGCTTGTGGATAAAAACCCAGTGTGTCCATTCAAATGAAATGTCTTGATGAGTACATTCTCATGGTACTGTTTGTGTTGTGATTTGCTGTAACTATTGAGCTTGTGGATAAAAACCCAGTGTGTCCATTCAAATGTCATGTCATGATGAGTACATTCTCTTGCTACTGTTTGTGTTGTGATTTGTTGTAAAACTGTTGAGTCTGTGGATAAAAACTCCAAAGTGTGACCATCCAAATGAAATGTCTCGTTGACTACATTCTCTTGGGACTGTTTATTTTGTGATTTGTTGTAACTTTTGTGTCTGTGGATGAAAACCCAAAGTGTGACCATTCAAATGAAATGTCTCGTTGAGTATATTCTCTTGAGACTGTTCATTTTGTGATTTGTGTTAACTTTGGAGTCTGTGGATGAAAACCCAAAGTGTGACCATTCAAACGAAATGTCTCGATGAGTACATTGTCCTGTTACTGTTTATTTTGAATTTTCATCAAATATACAAACCTTCTGCTCATATCACGCGTTCCGTCACGTGACCACTTATACTCAGCCTCCTCTCGTCCCTTTGTCCTCGCCATATGTCCTCTCATCGCTGATTGGATATTGATGATGGCATCGTCTGAATCCTGTTCATCAGGTTTTTCTCCTAAATTGTCAAGTCTCTGTCTGCGAGCCATGTGACCACGCAAAGCAGCCTGGATATCGGTGAGTGCCTGGTTATGAAAGGCGTGTCAAAAATTATAATAAAAGTAATAATGATAATAATAATAATGTAATAAATAAATAAACAGCTTAAAAGAAAGACCGAGTTGCCACTTCGCCAGTCTCGTACCCAGACTCTTCTCAATTGGTCGAAACCTGTGACGTAATAACAAGCAGAGTCTGGAAAATAATTTTCGTATCATCCGCCATCTTTAATGTTAACAATAATGGAATTTGAGATTGCAAATAGTGTAATGGTAGCCTCCAAACATCCTTCAGGATATTTTGATTTTTGTGGTTGAATTCATGGGCAGTACTGCAAGGATACAAACAATACATTACCTCTTCCTGACTCACTTCTTCTTTTGTTCGTTGCTGTGATATTAAATGAAAAGACAAAATGAACACTATGTTTTACTTTTTTCGCTTCTTATCGCTGGTCTTACCAATGACCCTACAGTGAACAGATATTTGCCTGCTTGTTAGGCAGTAAAGCGCGTTAACTAGAGCTAGTCATGTGAGAGATATTTCCCTGCTTGTTAGGTGGTACAGTGCGTTAACTAGTGCTGGCCATGCGAGATATATTTGCCTGCTTGCTAGGCGGTACAGCGCGTTAACTAGTGCTAGCCATGTGGGAGATATTTGCCTGCTTGTTAGGTGGTACAGCGCGTTAACTTGTTAGGTGGTACAGTGCGTTAACTAGTGCTAGCCATGTGAGAGATATTTGCCTGCTTGCTAGGCGGTACAGCGCGTTAACTAGTGCTAGCCATGTGGGAGATATTTGCCTGCTTGTTAGGTGGTACAGCGCGTTAACTTGTTAGGTGGTACAGTGCGTTAACTAGTGCTAGCCATGTGAGAGATATTTGCCTGCTTGCTAGGCGGTACAGCGCGTTAACTAGTGCTAGCCATGTGGGAGATATTTGCCTGCTTGTTAGGTGGTACAGCGCGTTAACTTGTTAGGTGGTACAGCGCGTTAACTAGTGCTAGTCATGTGAGAGATATTTGCCTGCTTGTTAGGTGGTACAGCGCGTTAACTAGTGCTAGCCATGGGGGAGATATTTGCCTGCTTGTTAGGTGGTACAGCGCGTTAACTAGTGCTACCCATGTGAGAGATATTTGCCTGCTTGCTAGGCGGTACAGCGCGTTAACTAGTGCTAGCCATGTGGGAGATATTTGCCTGCTTGTTAGGTGGTACAGCGCGTTAACTAGTGCTACCCATGTGAGAGATATTTGCCTTCTTGTTAGGCGGTAAAGCGCGTTAACTAGTGCTAGCCATGCGGGAGATATTTGCTGCTTGCTAGGTGGTACAGCGCGTTAACTAGTGCTACCCATGTGGTGAACTATAACGATCGACAGTTGATCGTGCGCGCTGCACACAAAAATGAAAAATGTTTTTTTTTGTGTGAGTTTTTCCATACTATTCACGATCGCTAAGTTGATTAAACCGTAGCTTCGTTAATGCTAAGACAATTAGGCTGCGCCCCTCGCCAACTATCTGTCGATAGAAACCTCGAGATCGCAGTCTAATTGTTAAAGTGCCCTTCGATCAAATTTTGAGATAGTGATGATTTTGTGTATTTGCAAAGTAAAGATACTATATTTTTCTGTCGAAACCGTTTTTCGATATGACGACAGTAAGTCTTATTTTTTGGGGTCCGAATCTTCGAGTTTTTATGTCCGCCATTACCCGAACCCGTTCCAATGACAGAGCTAAATTTCAGCGCCATTTTCCTCAACACAACAAGCGGGGCTATTTTTCACACAAACCTTCGAACTTACAAGTAAGTACAATGTTTTACTATTGTTCCACAAAGGAAAGAAAAGAACAAAGTTTTGAATAGAAATATGCTTTAAAAGAGCGACGTGTTCAGAAAACCGCTGGATGAAAATCGCGAACACACTTCAGTAATGGTGGACGTGATTTTGACGGTAAACTCTTCACAAAATTCATAGTTTAAGTTCTTCCTTGGGCAATATTTATTGCTGATTTGGATATTTTCTCCACTGTTTGTCATTTTGTAATACAAAAAAAGTGCCAAAATGATCCAATTTCGTCGTAGTGGCACTTTATACTATGGCCAATAAGGTCTGTTGACAGTTCCCCTGTAATGGGAAACAGATACTTACAAAGTCCCTGTGTCTTCTCCACTGTTTCTGTAGCGTCGCAGCTGCCCGTTCCTGTTCATTTGTACCGCGTTCTCTCTCGACATCTTTCTTCCCCTTGTACTGACGCCATTGCTTCTGTAGGGTCTTGGCGGCGTGGCGCTGTTGGAATTCCTCCAGTTCCGTCTCCATCTGCTCTTCTCGTTCTTTAGCTCTGATGGAGGATTTCCTTGGGCTGTATTGACTACAGAGAAGCAAAGGAAGATATCAACGACTCTCTACACCCACACCGCGGCAAAACGTTACGCGCATGCGTATTTGCTATTTCTTGTCGGCGCGCGGCCGCCCCCAGTTCCCCGCGAAACTGAAATGAAACAACAGGCACATACCCGTGATTTTAAAATTTCTGCGTAAAAGTATCCATTTGTGAACTGTTTGTCAAAAAATAAGAAAACTACTTAAAAGCTAAGCCTAAGACTTTAACAGGTTGAAGTTTTCTTAATTTGTAATTCACTGTGAGTTTACTAAGTTATAAAATTATTTACTAAAAAAGTTGAAACCCTCGGTAATTTGTATTTGATAGCAGAGCCTTCGTTCTTTTGGCCAGCGGAGCATACCCGTTTTGCCGCGGTGTGCTCTACACCGTTCTACAGATTCAAATTTCTATGACGTCATTTAAGTCGTTCCTTTTCCTGTTTTTATGTCAGTTCCATGTATCAAAAGATATTTCTCTCATATTGTAAGCATCAAATGTCTGACACCTAAAAAACTAAGTAAAGAAATTCAATGTTATTATTAAATTCATTTTCAACTCATTAGCAAATTTCCCTTAAATGACGTCATTTCAAGGATTCGTAATGCATCTTAGAGGAGCAGTGTCACGACTAGTATTCATGCCCAAAGTTTTGAAAATGTGTCAGGCGGACAAGAAATCAAAAGATGTGACAGAAGTAGAAGTCCGTGAGTAATCCGCTTGCATCGGCGTATATGCACGATATCACGAGCCGAAATTGCTTTAAAACTATACTTCAGTATTATATGGTTAGGTTTGATGTTATATTTTTATAAAGCAACATTTTATTTATTTCAATCGAAAGAGAAATTCGCAGCGGCGCGTGACTTAGCGTGATTTTGCCATTGTCTATAACAACCAATCAGAATCGTGACACTGCTCCTTTAAAGCAATACTACGCTCATAATCGCCCACAAATGGTTGAATAATATTTTACTGCACCCAAATAAGTGATTTCTGGCTAGGGCTTATACGCACTTTAAGTACAGGGCCCGGTTGTTCGAAGGAAGGTTAACTTTAACCCTAGGTTAGCGCTAAATCTGTACAGTTTAACCCTGGGTTAGCGATTTAACCCTGGGTTAGCGCTTAACCTTGCTTCGAACAACCGGGCCCAGGTCCGTAAAGAATGGGCGAGTTATCCAATGGATAAGTATTAACCTACCGACAGTGGATGGGGAATTGTTTGGTGGAAAGGAAGTTATTCACTTTTGAAGTGGAACCAGATGCACAAGCAGGATTCTGTCTAGGATTTTTAGTTTGGGGGAAGTTTTTAGCTGCCAAAGGTCATAAGATTCATAAGGGAGTTTGGGGACATGCTCCTCCGGAAATGCTGTTAAAATTAGATGCTCTGTGATACAATCTCATGGATTTTGGGATTCAAAATTGAAAAGTTAACACAAATAATTTAAATGCGAAATATTCACCACACTGTATTTGGCAATTTTATTTGGGGGGGGGGGGGGGGGTGTTCGGGGGGGGGATGCTTCACCCCCCAAAAAACCAGTAGATAGAACCTTGACAAATGATGTTACGTTTTGTATTGTTCTTTTTTCTCTAATTATTGTATAAAACAAATATATGTCATTCTTCTGTGAGTCTGTCCTCTTATAGAGCAGATTTCGTATGAGTGGGACAAACTACCATGCTGTAACCGTGCTGTACTGTAACTCTGTGATTTGATTGGATCAGCAGGACAAAAACAAAGGGAAACCATTTCAACGTCACGGCATGCCGTGAGTGGGGGAGCCGGGGTTGCGCAGTGGTTAAGCGCTTCACCTCTCACCTCTGTGGCTCAGGTTCGATTCCCGGACATGGCACCATATGTGAGTTGCGTTTGTTGGTATCTCGCCCTTGCTCCGAGGATCTCCAGTTTTCCTCCCTCCGCAAAACAAAAACCAATGCGCTAAATTCCAATTCGATCTGTGGATTAGCCAGGTCCCGACTTTGATCAGCTCCTATGGTTGTTTCAGGTCTCGTTAGAAATCAGAGCTATTATACGGTAACTGTGCTGTAGTCAGTGCCGTAGTTTGTCTCACTCATACGAAATCAGCTATTGATGAACAAATGGCGTCGCGTTTTCCACGAAATCATTTCGTATCCTCCATTGTCTCGCTAATTATTGTATAAAACAATTAGATGACCATTTTCTGTGGGGGTTTCGCAACATGCGTATCAGTGACTTTCTTTATTGCATAACACTTTCTGTGGCTGTTGAAATTTAGTTAACAGAATGCCGTTGGAGAGGACTCTTTCTTTAGGTTACCTAGCAGTCGATGTTATGCTGGGCTTTCTTCTCTCACTGGCTGCTGGTATTGATGCACTGCGTGCTGGTGTTGACGCCTCGGCACTACGTAGTTTCTCGAGTTCATCTTCGGCTGTATTCAGTTGTTGCCTGAAATATATTTATATATTATATATTTTTATTCTATAAACTAGTGTTTTACCGGCAAGAATTTCCAGCACTGAGAAACATCGTATCTGAACACACGTAAAAATACGATAATTTTACGTGTGTGCATGGATATCGCCTTTCAGCCAATCAGAGATTTCCACGTCACGCGCTTACTCTTGCTTCGAACAACCGGGCCCAGGTCCAAGTATTGTGTTCTCAGCCAATCAGAATTGAGATAGTGAGTAAAATCAGAAGTCCATAACCAGAAGTGTCCATCTGGTATTGGGGTAGCGGCCCATCAGTTTACAGAGTAGTCTATTTTTAGAAATGCTAATCTCAAATTTCACGGGGGAAATCAATGGCGGACATTGGCTCAGATGCGGGAGTTAGGACTCCGGGGGGGCACTAATGTATACGACGTAAATGAGAAGTGCGGCGGTACGGGGTACAGGTTTGAAATTTGAGCCCAATTTGGAGCAAATCAACTATCAATTCGGGTTGATTTTCATAAATTTTATTGGAAATTCTGGTTAATAAAAACACCTTCATTACATTTTATTTTGCAAACTGGGTCGGGCTCTGAAGATGATACCTCACATACCTCCCCTTTATTATGCAAGCAGTGCCCTCCGGTTTGAAGCTCAGTACATACAGTTCGCCAAGCGGTGCTACAAACTACAAAGCTAAGTACGGTGGCAAATGTCGGGCTTTTGACGACTAAAATTGAAGATATTGGAATTGTAATGAAACGAAATGTATAGGCTGATCATCTGTACCTCTGCTAATGGATCTAAGGGTGATTTGAGAAAGTTAAAAGTGATTTTCAATTCTTCAAGTGTTGACTAGCGACGAGTATAAAAGTTTGAATTGTGACAATGAATGAAAACGGAACCGAAAATTCACATTCATCTGGCCAGGAACAACTGACATTATACAAGGACAAAATGAAATCAAAGTAAGCCAAGTTTACTTTTATTTTTGATTTAATTGTTTTGTTTTTAATCCATTGAAATCGGCCTTGGAAACTCGGTCGCATATGACCCGCTGCCGTGAGGCATTTGATTCAAATCTTCTAATAATCTTGTTCACTGGTTGTCTGAAGAAAAAACCCTTGTTTGTACTAATTTTAAGAACTGGAATTTCATTTCCAGCTGCGAAGTTGCGTTCAGTTTTCTAGTTTTCGATTGGAAAGTTTATTCTTGGAGATGTACAACAGTTAGTGTATTTAATAAAACAGCAAAGTGACAACTGTTTCATTGTTTGATTGTGCCTGATGAACTGCCTGAAATCAAACTTCGCTTCTTGCTATATTTCTTTCAGTTCCAGTCGATTATTAAGCCTTGCTTTGAGATTTGCCGGGCTGTTCTTTTATCTGCCAAACGCAAATTACTTACAGGATTTTCAAATGTTCACTTGAGCTCAAACTCAAAGTAAACAAACTCGGTGCACTTAATTACTCTTGAGAGAACATGTTATTGTCTTTTTCAGTACATTTCTTATGTCATATTATAAACAAAAATAGCATGATTTGTATGTGATATTTATCACTTGCTGTATTTATGCCAAATATCACTACAAAAATATGTGTTTATGAACCAAAAGACAAAACTTAGCTTCGTTCTGTATACATCACACAAGTGCTGTAAACACGAAGTCTGAAACGGATGAAATGGGAAAATAAAAGGTTACAAAGGAACCACATGTTCTGGTTTATAATGGTTTTTCCTGAACATATGGTGCTCACCAGTTCTTGCCTGTTATAAATGAGAAACAGCTGATTATCAAGAAGTTTCTACACTAGCAAGTAGCATTCGCTCGCCTTGCATGTCCGCCAAAATTTTGTCGCATATATAATTAACTGTACAATATTACAAACAAAGGAAATCGCTGTATTAGCCAATCAGGTACTGCTGATAAAATTTCGAAGAATATGATTGGCTGCGAGATGGCGGGAAAAGCTTTCTATAAATAGACTACTCTGTAAACTGATGGGCCAAACCCTATAGTGGGAGATGGACACTTCTGGTTATGGACTTCTGGTAAAATGTATAATAATATTTCTTATTCGGGCATCGATATGTGTAGTGGCCGGCTTTGCCACAAATCCAGCACTTCAACGGGGCACGAGACCTCCCCCTCGCCCACAGGCTGGTATGGGTTCCCGCACGTCCGGCCAGCGGTCTGAAATGCACGTTTCAGCGCACGATTCGGACCCTCTTTGAGGGCCTTGGCAATAGCTTTTGCCACGTCCACCTCCACCTAAGACGCAATAAGTTTCACCAGGATGCCTTGAAGAGCAATACTTCCAATCAACGGACGACATAGTCGCAGTACGGAAGCCCTATCATCGCCTTTGCTTCTCGCTGTGTCTACTAATTCCTCTAGTGCTGCAATGGTGCATGCATAAGCGTCAAACAACTCGGGAGGCTTAGCCATGAGAACTTGCACCGCTGCCACCGCACTATCCACAGAGCCCACATCTGTCCTCTTTCCTCATTTTAGTTTTGAGCCGTGTAGGGCTTGCGAAATAGCAAAGGATCTGAACCCTATACCTTCGAGCCGTGTAGGGCTTCACAGAGCGCGATATTGCGTGGGATTGGCCATGAGTAACATTATTTATAGTTAGCCAGGCTGCGAAAGGAACTGGGTTACTTAAGAGAGCCACAGAGCCCACATCTGTCCTCTTTCCTTAAGTAACCCAGTTCCTTTCGCAGCCTGGCTAACTATAAATAATGTTACTCATGGCCAATCCCACGCAATATCGCGCTCTGTGAAGCCCTACACGGCTCGAAGGTATATAGGGTTCAGATCCTTTGCTATTTCGCAAGCCCTACACGGCTCAAAACTAAAATGGAGGTACTCTGTGACTTGGTAAGCCAACAAGACTCAGATTGCAGATCCTTAATTCGTAAACTTCAGATCCTTACGCGATTTGTGAAGCCCTACACGGCTCAATGTTCAGATCCTTTACGATCTGAGAAGCCCTACACGGCTCAAAGTTCAGATACTTGCGCGGTCTGTGAAGACCGATACGGCTCAAAACTTGAGATCCTTTCGCGATCTGTGAAGCACTGCACGGCTCAACATTCAGATTCTCTTGTGATCTGTGAAATCCTACACAACCCAAAATTCAGGCCCTTCGCAACTGAAGGTACGAAATACAAGACGAATTCCTAATTATCAATCTCAGGCGTGTATTTACAAAATACAAAATATACCGTAAAAGTTATATTAAGCCCCACTCTCTATTTAGCCCCCTTTGACACTGTAATATTTCAATAAGCCCCCTTCTCTTTTAAGCCCCCCTATAAGCTTTCTTGCATGTGGCTTGTCGGCATGGCATCTTGCTATGAAGTTCCCCGGAACAACTAGTCTAAGGATGATCGCGTGTACTGTCTATATATAAAGGTACACTGAGAACAGACTGTGATTTTACCGTTTTACTTGAAATTGAACATGTACCGGGTATGCGCGTACAGATCAAAGAACATAACTTTGTTTCAGTTTTTTTTTTAATAAGCCCCCCCCCCCCCCCTGGTTCGCCACTGAGACTATGTATGGCTTTTTGAAGCAGCTTGTAATGTTGGTATGTATTTCGGAGGATTTCCAAACTCTTTGAGAGACTGATGGGGCGAACGCGACAAACTAAAACCGAACTGTCTACATATATATCCTAAAGTGGTTTCCATGGAGAACTTTGAACAAAAATAGCTGGTTTTATTGAAATTTCCGTATCTGAGAACCAATTCACAATTTTGCACCTACATTTTGCATTCTATCTGACAGCGACAACAATATATTTATTTTGTACCAATCAATTTACATTTTTGTTCTATATAATAATAAGAAAATAAGCAGAAAGTGTGGTACGGGCGCCCTAGAATAACTAAAAAGCTAATCTAGCTAGGTCGCCCTTATCAGATAAATGTGCAGAGAAAGGTGCGAAAGAGGAGAGTGCGTGAATATACTTAATTTGCAATAAATAGTAAAAACGACAAGCACAAGAACGTCACCGTTACAGAAAAAACGAACATACAAACAAACGTAGGACGGCTGTCATTAAGGAGAAAAGAAATAAGTAACAGAGTGGCGATGAGTAGTTTTATATTCTAATGGCTATAGCGGGTACAAGATGAATAGCAAGTTAGTATTGCAATAGAAAATCAGCTCTAGTTTGTTTTTGAAAGCGTTTCTCCTTATATAGTTGTTTGTCGCTACAGTCAAGAGAATTCCAGACTTTAACTCCCACAAATCTAATGTTAAAGGTTCCGTAATTATTGCGAGCTTTGGGGAGGTAATAGCTTTTACAAGAGGCTAGTCTGGTGTTATAGTTGTGTTTACTGCTAAGAAGCTGAAAGAAGTCATCAAAAGACGTCACTGGGAGTTCTCTTGGGTGAAATTGTTGCATAAAAAGAGCAGTATGCGAAAAAGACAAATCATTAATTTTAAGTATTTTAAGTTGCTTGAAAATGGGGGAGGAATGGGCATCGAACTTAGAAAATGTAATAATACGTAAAGCTCTTTTCTGTAGAATCAATAGGGGACGAAGCGTTGACTTATAGGTGTTTCACCATATTAAAATTCCGTAAGTTAAATAGGGATAAATCAACGAGTAATAAAGTTGGGTCAAAATGTTAAGATTAACATAGTAGCGGATTTTTGACAATACACCTATGCTTCGTTTAATTTTTACAGGTTTCACGAATATGGCATTTCCAGTTTAAGTTAGAATCTATCAAAACACCTAGGTACTTTACTGATTTTTCTTGTTTAATAGTTTTATTATTTATGGACAATGTCAACGGATAAGTTATCTTCTTTTGATGTGGATGGAAAAGGACAAAGTTAGTTTTCTCAATATTAAAGGGATACCCGAGTGAAAAACACATTGGGGCTCAAAAGAATCTTCAACATGTTCTTTGTTCAGAAAATGTATTTAAATTTGATCAAACGTTTTTAGTATTAAGAACGAGCACCTCAAAGTTGGCCCCACGAAGACATGGGCGCCGCCATCTTTGTTTGCATTTACGGAAGTGACGTCACTTCGTCCCACCAGCGTTCTCACTCTCACTTATTAGGTGTTTTTAGGATGATAAACGCCTTAACTGTACCTCACATACATTGTAGTTCTTATACTTATTCAGAAGTCACTCGAGTCTTTTAAGCCATGTTGTTTTGCTGTTATTAAATGGCAGTTACGAGACCTTGTTGTTCGTCTGATAATTTCTCGCCTTCCCAATGCTTTTCTTCCTCCTCCCAGTCTTCTGAACTTTTCTCATAATGTCGTCTTCATCATAATTCCGGTTTCTGTAAGAATTCCTCTGCAATCTCGATGAAAATCATACAAAGACAAGTAGCCGCGATACGCTGGTGGGACGAAGTGACGTCACTTCCGTAAATGCAAACAAAGATGGCGGCGCCCATGTCTTCGCGGGGCCAACTTTGAGGTGCTCGTTCTTAATACTAAAAACGTTTGATCAAATTTTAATACATTTTCTGAACAAAGAACATGTTGAAGATTCTTTTGAGCCCCAATGTGTTTTTCACTCGGGTATCCCTTTAAGTGAAAGTTTGTTAGCGCAAAGCCAGTCAAAAACTCTTTGTAGCTCACTATTAACAGTACTTTCTAGTTTCAGCAGATTAGAGTCCGTACAGAAAAGGTTTGAATCATCAGCAAATATATTAAAACTCAGAATTTGTGAACAATTATTGAAGTTATTGATATAAAGGAGGAAGAGAATAGGTCCAAGTACGGATTGAGGGACACCACAAGTTATGCTGCTTTCTGATGACGAATAACTGCAGATTAATGTAAACTGTTTTCTATTGGTAAGATAGGATCTAAACCAATCAAGTCCGATACCTCGTATTCCATAGTGCTCGAGCTTTTTTAACAAAATGTCATGATTTACTGTATCAAATGCTTTGGCTTAGATCAGGGAAAAGTCCGCAAGATATCTCCCCTTTTTCGATCGCTTTCTGAATACTATCTACAATAGTTAAAACAGCATGAGTTGTGGAGTGTTTTGAGCGAAACCCAAATTGGTTAGCAAAAAATATATCATGTTTCTCAAGAAAACTAGTTAGGCGTTTGCAAATTAGTTTTTCAAAAATTTGATTAAAGACAGATAAAAGAGAAATTGGACGATAGTTATTTAGATTTAGAGGAGATCTTTTTTTAAAAATAGGAATTACCTTAGCGATTTTGAACTTGACGGGAACAGTTCCCGTTGAGATAGAAAAATTATACAGTATTTCTAATGGTTTAGATAGCAGATGGTCGAGACATTTTAGGACTCGTATGGGTATGCTAAATTGGCCCGTGGCTTTACGAACATTCAATTTTGAAACCTCTTCATCTATTTCTAATTGGGTAACCGGAAAAATATAAAACCTATTTGGTTGTGGATTGATCAAGTAATGTGAGAATGGCTTAGGTGCATGATATATGGATGTCGGAAGACACTGAGGTTCTCCCCAATATTAACAAAGTAATCATTAAAAGCATTTGCGATGGCTTTAGGGTCAGTTAAGAATGAACTATCTTCGTAGGAAAAGAGGCTTTGTTGGATTTTATTGAAATAATTTATTTAATTCCTTTCCACGTGGCTTTCGCATTATTAATATTAGATGTAAAATATTCCCGATAATAAGTTTTCTTGCTAACTAAAGTGTTTTAGCTTATCTCGATATGCCTTAAACTTTGCAACAAAATAGTTATTGCGGGTTTTAAGATATTTCTTATATAATATATTTTTTGTTTTAATAGATTGTTTAATTCCTTTTGTGATCCATGGTTTAGACATATATTTAATTTCTTTTCTAGATAGTTTTTTTTAAGAGGGATATGCTTATCAATAATAGTACTTAAGGCTTCCTGGAATGTATCGAATAATGAGTTGACATCGGAATTATCTGAAAAATATTCTTCCCAATTGATAGTCTGAATGTCTCTTAGGACGGCTGACTCATCGTAATCGGAAAAGTCACGTTTGTAAAAGGTAGCTCGGTTAACTTGTTAATTATTAAAAAATTAGGTAAATGGTCTGTTAACTCATAAATGATGGTGTCGCCGAATGATCAGTTATTCTAGTAGGTTGAAGTATGTGCGGTTGAAAAGCGTAAGAAGCCATTGTATTGATGAACTCCTCTGTGTCTTTGTTGGAGTCTGAGTTGAGTAAATTAATATTCATATCCATTATTATGCAAAGTTTATTTTCGGCATGAATAAGATCAATAGGAGATATTGTAGTTGAGTCTACGAATAGTAGTTTCAGCGGTATTGACCCAAACGCCTCACTTTAATGTAATAAACTGTGTATCTAAATTAGTCGTGCTTGTTTAGGCACAGGCAGCCCAAGCTCTAATCTAGCTAATACTGACAGCGTTTGTATGGGAATTTTAACGAGCTAGAAATACGAAAGAATTAATGAATAAAATGTCTTACCTTGCTTCCATAGTGTATTACACAGACAGCAAGTAATACACTATGGAAGCAAGGTAAGACATTTTATTCATTAATTCTTTCGTATTTCTAGCTCGTTAAAATTCCCATACAAACGCTGTCAGTATTAGCTAGATTAGAGCTTGGGCTGCCTGTGGTTTAGGAGGGTGTTGGTGTCGTGTAAGAATGATGGTTTCAATGGCGCTTCATTACATTGAAGTGAGGCGTTCGGGTCAATACCGCTGAAACTGCTATTCGTAGACTCAACTACAATATCTCCTATTGTTTCATAAAGTGATTTGGGTCAAAATTTGGATGCCTGTAAACAACAGCGCACACGATGTTTTGTTTGGATTGATTGTTAATTTCGACCCAGAGGAATTCATGTACTGAGATCGGAACGAATGTTAAATGGAAGGTTCTCATGTAAATAGAAGTCGACGCCACCAGCTTGACTGAGGCTTGGCTAATAAACAAAATTAAATCCTGGTAGAGTAGTGTTCTTAATACTATAAGTCTGAGTATTTATTTTTATCTCTGACAGGCGAATGACATTAAATGGAAGATTGAACTCCGCCAACATTGTATTGAGACAATCAAAGTTTGCTGCTAAGCTTCTAATATTGCAATGCAAGACTGAAAAAGTATTTCGAGAAAAGCTGCTTTTTATTTCGTTATCGCTATGAAAATCCTGGGATGTATAATACTTAAAGTTGACTTGGCAAGGTAAATTGTTGTCAGCATCAATATTGGCGAAGTTAGGGATGTTATTATTAATTCTAGAAATAATATAAAAGCGGGGAAAATGTTCTAAATTTCTTGAACTTATATTTTTGGAACACAGGCAATCTGAATTACAGTTATACGATAATTGAGTAAGTTGTAAATTTATCAAGCTATTGAAAGGAAATATTTCGTTTCGGCAACTAGAACAAAGCCATAAATCATTAGTTTTAGAAATATTTTTATACTCCTTGATAGTAAGAGGTGTACATTTGAAATGAAAGCGAGCGAGCGAAGTTTGTTTTGAATTGCACGCTTCATTTCAATCAAACCAAATCAAAATTGTCAGGCTGTCACACATCGACTCCTATTGGTCAATTAAGAAAGCGTGACATGTAACCGGAAGCGAGCAAGGTAAGCCTGATACTCAGCATAGTACTCAGGTTACGTCGTCGGGGAGGCGGCCGCTTCGACGAGGCCGCTTCGACAATCCGTTTGCTGCGCGAAAAAAAAAAACCATTTACCGCCTGAAAGTAGGCTAAACATTGAATGGGGGGTGGAAGGGGGGAGAGAGGAACTTCAGGGTTGCGCGCTGCTTCTGGTCCAAAACAATTAAAGGTGTAGATCTAGCTTTTGACAAATTCCAGCATCAGTGTTAAAGCCAGACCAAAAGACGTCTTAGTCGAGCGAAGCGAGACCTGTTTAAAAAGAGAAGCTAATGTGATCTAGGAGAGGCGGTTTCCAACCTCTGAACCAGGGTAGACCAAACAAGTCACAATATCACATCATCCAAGTTGCCAATTTTTTTCAAAAAGCGATATTTGCGTAATGTTTTCTGTATTAAAATTAAAACTGATCGGGGGATACAATTGTACAAGTAGCCCTAAAATATTCCGAGGGAAGGGGACACACGCTACATCGGGGATACATTCTACACGGGAATCCCACGGGAATCCCACGGGAATACACTCAGCACTGTGCCAGCGGACCAAATACTGTAATTCTACCAAGCAGAATACCTATGTCCGAGCAGAATTTCGAGCAGAATACGCGATTTTTATGAGTAGGCAGGCATAATACGCCAATTTACGAGCAGAATTTATCCAAGCTCAGGGTCAGGTTCCAGTTGTTGATGATGGCGTCGAACAGGCAATCGTTTCTCGATGAATACCTTAATCGTATTCAGTACTCAAGTAGCAGAAAACCGACCCTAGAAACCCTACAACAACTTCACAAATGCCACGTATTGAGTATTCCCTTCGAGAACCTAAGCATTGTCTACAAAGAGAAGATAACACTCTCGAAGGAATGGTTGTTTGATAAAGTGGTTCGGAAGAAGAGAGGCGGATTTTGCTTCGAGCTGAATACTCTATTCTCGTTCTTGTTAAAAGATCTGGGATATAAAGTTCAACTGCTTGCTGCCGCTGTATACAGACCCCACATTAAGGAGTTTGGTCCCAAGCTGGAACACGAAGTTTTACTCGTGCAGCTGTGGGATGGTTCAAGCTGGCTGGTAGATGTTGGTTTTGGCGATTGTTTCTCCAGTCCGCTCCGCATCATTGAGGACGAGATACAAGAAAGAGAGAACGGGGTTTACAGACTACGCAAAAAAGACCAGACAGGTGAAGTTTACTACTATGAGCAAAAAGGATGGAGAGAAGTGATGACAAATTACCTCGCTGAAGTTGAAAACTTGGAGGACATTGCCGAAGTCTGGGAGTGCCATTACGAGTTTAGTCTTAAACCGCGGATGCTAGAAGATTACCTCGAGAGCATGCACTTTATGCAAACAGATCCGAACTCAGCATTCAACCAGGGCAGTTTCTGTACTATTCTGCGACTGGGTGGAAGACTTACTCTTTCAAGGAAGAAGCTGATCACAAGTGTTTATTTGGATAGGAAAACCTCACGAAAAGAGATCCGCGAGTTTGAGAACGAAGATGAAGTAGATAGGATTCTGGAAAAAGAGTTTGGAATCAAACGAGAAAACATTACCAGTAATACGCTACTTTCTTAAGTTCAGTGAACCAAAGCTATATAGACCTTATTGATATTCATTATCATGCAGTCTACATGGGTTTTACCCGTGCTCCCTCAATCAATGCAACACATACCCAGGGACGGTGGAGCGAAATTTCAAGTGGGGGGGCTAACAAGAGTGTTTTTTTTGTGTGTTGGGGGGGGGGGGCTAAAAATTGTCATCTTAAACTGCCTGAGAATTACAATGATAAAGTGTCCGAAGACTACTGCAATGCTGATCAAATACAACGCTTGTCGAGGTTTATTTTAAAGTGGAGGTCAGAAATGGATACAAGGCTTATATTATATAAATTGCTAATTACGTAACTATGAGCGGAAATTACAAAATCGATGACATATGTTTTATACAATAGTAACACATAAAAGGAAATTACGAAATAGGCTTGAAAAGATAGTACAGATAGAGTAACAGCCGACAATAAAGGTCAAACGGTGAAATTACATTTCATCACGTCTATTCATTCCGAGTGGTTCGAGGGTTTTAGCTTTATAGATGAGATACGATTCACGTGCTTTTCTCACGGAATCGCGTTTAGAATAGATGACTTCTAAAGGAATAAGGAGTAAATCCAAACTATGATTGATATAGACCTTATACATAAAAGTAGAGTTTCTCAAAGTCCTTTAATTCGTCACTCAAATAAAGAAAACATGATACAGAAAATCCTAACTTACAGTAAATCCAAAATATGATTGATATAGACTAGCCTGTACACAGACCTCCATAATTAGGTCTGTGTACAGGCTAATATAGACCTTATACATAAAAGTCCTTTAATTCGTCACTCAAATAAAGAAAACATAAAGAGGGTGACTTGTGGCAAGTCTAACATAAAAGGTGCAATAATTCTACCCAGACCAACACCTTGTAAAATAGAAAAAGAATAAGAATTCATTCCCTTATCTTTTTTTTCAAGCACCACTCCAAATAAATCAGAATATAAATTTCTCAACTGAAGCCACATCTTCCCACCAACCCCTGGTTCCCTCAATTAACACTCAACTACATGAATATACTGAATATACAGCGAAGAAATCTTAAGCAAAGGCTTGGGTTTATTTGATTGGCATTATCAAAAGAAAACATGATTTGTTGAAGAATTGTCTGGATGGACAAGTCTGGGACTCGTCACAGACAGGGAGTGGTCGAACGATGACAGTATTTTGACTTTATATCTAAATAAAGTTTTTCCAAGTCTGACTTATAGTTGATCATTTTTGTTATTATTTTTATTGATGTTGTCATTGCTGTTACAAAGTTTTCTTGTCCTCGTTACTGTTGCAGTTGTTTTGTTGTGGTTGTTGTTATTATTATTATTATTGCTATTGTTGTTTTCGTTACTGTTGCTGTTTTCGCGCTACTGTTGTTGTTGTTGTCATCGCTCCTGTTGTTGTTATCGCTACTGTTGTTGTTATTGCTACTGTTGTTGTTATTGTTATCGCTACTGTTGTTGTTGGTGTTGTTATCGCTACTGTTGTTGTTGGTGTTGTTATCGCTACTGTTGTTGTTGGTGTTGTTATCGCTACTGTTGTTGTTGTTGTTATCACTACTGTTGTTGTTGTTGTTACTATCGTTGTTGTTATTGTTATCGCTACTGTTGTTGGTGGTGTTGTTTATCGCTACTGTTGTTGTTGGTGTTGTTATCGCTACTGTTGTTGTTGTTGTTATCACTACTGTTGTTGTTGTTGTTACTATCGTTGTTGTTATTGTTATCGCTACTGTTGTTGTTGGTGTTGTTATCGCTACGTTGTTGTTATTGCTACTATCGTTGTTGTTATTGTTATCGCTACTGTTGTTGTTGGTGTTGTTATCGCTACTGTTGTTGTCGCTGTTATCACTACTGTTGTTGTTGTTGTTATCACTACTGTTGTTATTTTTAAAGTTTTTTGTGTCGTTATTGTTGTTGTTGTTGTTGTGTTTAGGTCCTGTTGAAATCATCATTACTTATTCCGTCTTTACTTCACTCACCTCAGTTCATCAGCAACGTTCCGATAGTGAGTGCGATCCTCTTTCAGTCGTTCGATGACGTTTCTTTGCTTTTCTCGTTCTTCAAGAAGTTCAGCTTCTCGTTCCTTCAGCTGACTCAGTTTCTGGGACGTCGAACCTCGGAGCTCAAGGCGGCCTAGTAGAGATATCATTGAAGAATAAATAACAACATAATAATAACATACCAACTGGTGCAATCACGATAATCGTGATGACGATATGCTGACACACATGGTAACCATAACTAAAACCAAGGGAGCATATTTAAGTAAGAGAGTAAATCTCGTAGTGTGTGGCGGTCGCGGCGCGTTTGATGATAATAAGGGACTTAAGCGTACTGTCCACACGAGCAAATTTTCTGTGACAAATTTTCTTTGACAAAATGATTCGCTCATGTATACGAGTAAGCAAATTATTATGTTAAGAATAATTTTGGCTATGCGCCATAAATGGCTATTGACAGCGGAGACGCACATGATAAGAAGGCGAGGGCACTAAGTCGGCTTGCACGTGTTCTGAGATGGCGCCTCTCAAGAGAAAACAGCGAATTGTGTGCGGAATAGCGGCTTTTATGCTTATATACGAGGCGGAAAAACGAAAGAAAAGTGAGAGAAGTTGGTGGGTTCGACCATGGGCAACAGAGGGAGGACGACAAGCTCAGGGTCTAGCCAACAACTTAGCAATGGGACTGCGCTCCAGTGACACTAGCAGTTTCAAAAACTTTTTTCGGTGAGTGTGCACTTCGTTTCTTCCATTCACTACTGTTTTGTGCTTGCCTTGGGTTTTGATTCTACCAGAATACCAACGAAACATATACATCTTTGTCAAATTTTCTTTGACTAGTCGTGTACACGAACAAAGTTTCGGATATTGCTTTTCAGCAAATGCATTTGTCATATGAAATTCGGGTAAATTTTCTTATGTACACGAGCAAATAAAATTGGACAAAGAAAATTTGTCAGAGAAAATTTGCTCATGTGGACTAGGCTTTCAGTTAAGCAACCACGACGGCATAAAACAATAGCCTTTTTACAAAATACAATAACTGCACGTGAAAATGTACGCAGTCGCCTACATTTCAATCGTTGTATGCAACTGACACAACGTAAAAAACCCAAATTTTAAGTTGTAAAGAGAACGCGAACGTAAGAAAAATTATCAATCCGTTTTTCGTTCGGCGTGAACGGAACTCTATACGCATCATATTCTTCGAAAATCTGGTTGTGAGAAAAAAATAAAGGCGAACAAAGGAAAGAGGAAACACCAAATTTCGGCAGAAAACACTTCTCTATTTTTAGTAACCAGAAGCAGTTGAAGCAAAGTGGGTGCGCGCGCACTACAACTAAAAAAAATGGCGCGAAAATGCTGTCAAAATCCGACACAATATTTTCGCGCCATTTTTTAAGTTGTTCCGCGCATTCGCCTACTTTGCTGCAACTGCTTCCGGTTACTAAAAATAGATTTTATTCAACATCATCATCGCACATGCGCACGTATTGGAGATTCGATGATGATGACGAGTTTAGCAGGTCAAGCTCCACGTTTCCTTCCACTTACAAAACAAGCTAACTGCTAGTACTGATATGAATCAGGAATTTCCTGCTTCTTAACCCAGACAAGACAAAGCTTATATGGTGTTTGGTAGCAGACAGGTGGTGACCAAACTACAAGACTTCAGTCTAGCGCTACTGCAAAAGGACCTTGTGCCTGGTCCAAGTGGCCAAACACTTTGTAAACATTGGCCCCAGCCTCGCTGAGAAGAATTTCGGTAACGAACATTCCGATGATTTCAAAACGTACATGTATCCCATTGCAAAACTTCATTTTCTCTTCACCATACGACTAGGAATGTTGTTCAGAAACATTAAAAAGATCTATCGGTATCAAAAGCAACTGGTTTGGACAACATTCCGTGTAAACTCTTGAAACTAAGCGCCGATATTGTGTGATTCGCTCGCGCTTTTATTTAATACTTCCATCACACAAGGGATTTTTCCGAGCGACTGGAAACAGGCAAAAGTAAGCCCTGTATATAAAAGCGGGACACGTTCATACACTAACAATTATAGACCTATATCAGTCATACCGGCAATAGCAAAAGTAATTGAACGAATCATCTATGACCAGCTCTACGCATATTTACAGCAAAACGGCTTGTTAACAAATTGCCAATCTGATTTCCATAAATTACACTCTACGGACACTGCTCTGCTTGATGCGACTGATAAATGGTCACTAAATATTGCTAAAGGTTTGATTAATGTCATTGTCTTTGTGGACCTAAAAAAAAGCGTTTGACACGGTCGACCACACCATACTGCTCCAAAAACTAGAAAGTTACGGCGTGTCAAACACCAGTATCACGTGGCTTAAATCCTATCTCAGCGAGAGAAGACAGGGGTGTGTTGTCAATAGAGAAGTGTCAAACACAGATTTTTACCTGTGGTATTCCACCAGGAACTACCTGGGGCCTTTGTTGTTTTTGATATATACTAATGACCTCCCCAATTGCTTAGAATTTTTGGACACTCAAATATATGCTGACGATACCAGTAATCTAAACTGGAAACCACTTGTCTGGGGGAATACATATCAGACTTCAACTCGTCCTATATTTATTCTTCAGAAAAAGGCCCTTCGTATTATCACATTTTCTAAATATGATGCACGTTCTACCCTTAGTTCAAAAAATTGCAAATTTTAAAACTAAACGACTTAGTCCTCTCTCACACTGCTTTATTCATGTATCAATATCACGCAAATACCCTCCCAACTGTTTTTAGAGATTTCTTTAAACCTCTCTCTGATATTCATCATTATAACACTCGCCTAGGATCCAGTTCTTCTTCTTATCTTCCTGCTATTCGAACTATTTATGGTCTATTTAATATTCGTTTCCAAGTTCCAAAAATATGGAATTCACTAGACAAAATTCTTGACTAAATACAAATTCAAAAATTGTTTGAAAAAAATTCTTATAAGTAAATATTGATCAAATATCTTTCCACTTTGCCTTTTCAATTTCAATTTAAAATATGTATTTTCAGTAGATTGTATTTTATTCGTTGTCTCTTGTTATGTTTACGTGTGTGCGTTTCTTGTATTCATTATATAACAAATTATGTACATTGTTTTCGTTCTGACCGCCATATCAACTTTGTTCCGGTAGCTCAGCATAGTTTAGCTTCCTAGTTATTCTGAGCCTACCAGTACCAATTATTGAGCTGTTTATTGTTCCAGTTAACCTGTAATTATTATTAATTACAGTACGAAATAAATGTGTTGTTGTTATCCTCACAACGGGAAGTCCATCTAGCTAGCCAGGAAACTGAGTCAAAAATGAATACAGACCTAAAAAATATTTATGAGTGGCTGAGAGCAAACAGGTTGAGTCTAAACACTACAAAAACAGAGTTTATATTAGTGGGTTCCCGACAGAGATCTGCTCAATTTACTTCCCCAACACTTCAAATCGGAGGCGAGAGCATCCCTAGAATAGCATCAGCTAAATACTTAGGAGTGCACATAGACGAAACTCTCAGTTGGTCGAAACATATCGAGGAGATCTCAAAAAGGATATCATCTGCTATTGCATGGAGCCTTAAACGCGTTAGATCTTATGCCGCCATGTCCCCCCTACAAACTATATACAGTTCGTTTATTCAACCCAAATGGGATTATTGTAGCATAGTTTGGGAGGGGCTGGGTACAGAACTCGCTCATAAAATACAAAAAAATAAAATCCGTACGGCTAGAATAATAACACACTTCAATTATGACTCTAGCTCTGGCCCCTTCCTCGAAAAATTATTATGGGATAGACTTTCGGTTCGCAGAAGAAAGCTTGTAGCGCTAGAAATGTTTAAGACACTTAATAATCAAGCACCGGAATATTTAATAAATGGCCGCTTCGTAATATAAAAACAGATAGCGTTTGATTGAAGTGTGAAATGAAAATAAACTCTACGAGTATTAGCGGGCCGCGAGTCTTGAAAACTAACAGAAGAGTTTCAGTGCATGACGCATTTGTCATGTTAAAGTCAGTTTTGTCACACAGATGGCCGCTTCATGCGGAGCGCTAATATGCACGAAGTCGCCTACATTTCAACCGTTGGCTGCAAAAACACAACGTGAAAACCATACGTTTTACGTTTCACAGAGAACGGGAACGTCAAAAATTAAATCACTCTGTGTTTCGTTCGGTGTGAAGGGAACTTTATGCTTATCATATTTTTCGAAAATTTGGATGTAAAAAAATAATTAAAGGCGAATAAAGGAAAAAAGGAAAAAATAAATTCGAGAGAAAACAGTTTCCTGTGTCCCGTCGTCACTGCCGTAGCCGTCCTGGTTTCTAAAGTCGTGTGAAATGAAAATAAATCTTGTTATTTAAGGCAAGACGAGTCTTGGAAACGTTTTCTATTTTCTCGAATCTCGAAGTTTATTTTGAAGCGTTAACAAACAACGCTGTTGAATAAAGAAGACTACTCCTTGTTTTTAGCACACAAACGAACTTCACGGAAACGTGAATTCGTACAATAACTGCATAACAAAGAAAAATTACACGCATTTGAGTGTAATACACTCGTGTTGTACGTGCGTGCATTACACTCAAATGAGTGTAAAGTATACCCATGTTCTACACGCGGAAAACGCGCGTGTAGATGTTAAACTTTCGGCGGTACTGTACCTTCAATATCTTTTGATAGTCTTTTAGAGCTACGCCCTTCGTCTTCGCCGCTGTCGTCTTCCATTTCTTTGGAGCGAGTTCTCGATTTGTTTCCCACTTCATCTACTTTCTGTTGAAGAAAAAGCAGACAGTAATCAATTCACAGAATATTCTGGCATTTTGTATGGAATTTTCGTATGTATACCCGCTGACACAAGGTCTAAACACCGCTTGTGCATGCGCGCAATTTCAAAACATGCGAAGGGACTAGGGTGGATAATGGTTTGAACTTCCTAGCATTTTAGAAAAACAGTAAGTCAGGCCTGCTCTACTAACCAATGCTATGCTGACGGTGCTGGAGCCCTTTCAGCCCCAAATGTAACAGCCAAATTCTCCTTAGGCCAAATAACAAAATCGTGGTTCCAGTTAAAACTTAAAAAAATATTTGGGTCGTTCGGTAGGTTCTAAATTTGCACCGCATGGCTTGAAATTGTTCACAAATTTCAATAAAAAAAACAGCGTTTCTCTAATGTCATGTTACTTGACATTTTGGTGGAAAAAAGTAACATTCTTTTATTTGGCCTTACTTATCTTCATACATTTCTTGTAGTGTCATTTAAGAGAATTTGGTGTCACATCAAAACAATTTCCCCAGGTGATCAACTCCAATATTCTCATGACCTGCCTGCTTCACTTTGTTCTGTTATCTTAAAGAGAAGTTACATGTTGGTCACCCTTTAACTTTGGACCTAGAAATCGCTTTGCATGTTGGACGTGAGTACTAAAGGATGGGAATTACGAGAATTAGCATGACAAAGATTACCGTTTCTAATTCATGGATTGTTTGTAGAAGTTGTCCTCGGGACATATCAGCATATTCCACTGTAAAAAAAGCAAATAAAACATTAAAAACACAATGTTCTCTTCTGTTCAGCTAACAAACATTCCAAACGATTTATTGATTTTCTATCTTCCGCTGAATTTCTACTTCCGGTTACATCAAGCTACATCTCTAGCCTCGCTTCCATGCAACCGGAAGTCGGAAGCTTTAAAGGTCTCAACAGGAGTGACGAGCGTTAATTATCATCTATCTATCTATCTTCCATTACTTGACTCCATCAATATAAATGATAATTCTTTCAAGTTTGTCAGCGGTCATAGGAAATAATTATGTAAATAATTAATTAACTGCTTAAAAAGAAAATAGTTGGTCAAGTTTCAATTTAAAGGAAGATGTAGTATTACATAGCTTGTATTACATCAGAGGGCAGCATATGCCATGCCCGTATTGTTCTTAGGAAGAAAGAGAATTTGTGATAGTCCGTCACTGCAGAAGAAGGAACTCTGTAGGAGTATTCGTTTATGTGGAGGCTTGAACGACCCATAGGCGTTAAATACTTCTTGCAATCAAATTCGACTAGGCCATTATGTATATTTTAAAGCATGATTAGCCTGTTCTTGTCTCAAGTGACTCCCAGGTCAGTTCTTTGAGCATTTCAC
The DNA here is from genome assembly GCA_030867875.1 of Actinernus sp. WN-2022. Taxonomy (NCBI): domain Eukaryota; kingdom Metazoa; phylum Cnidaria; class Anthozoa; order Actiniaria; family Actinernidae; genus Actinernus; species Actinernus sp. WN-2022. The sequence continues at coordinate 63,249,242 of JAOWCC010001501.1, read as the reverse complement.
TGACGCTTGATATGTTATGATACCATTTGAGGACGAAGCGCGCTGCCCGTCTCCGTACCATTTCTATTTTGTTTATATTTTCTTTTGTGTATGGGCCCCAAACCGTGGAGGCATATTCCACTGTCGGGCGGACCAAGCTCTTATAGGCTACTGTTTTTAGAGTGGGAGAATTGATTCGGAGGTTTCTTTTCAGAAAGCCAAGTGTACGGTTGGCTTTATTAGCAATGTTTGTAATGTGTCAGTTCCATCTAACATCTGGTGTGAATGTGATTCCTAGATACTTAGCAGAGTCTGTGGTCTTGAGGGCTTGTCCATGTAAGGTATACTGAGTTATGGACAATAAGTTCTGTTTGCGAGTAACCCGTAGAACATGGCATTTATCAGGTATTGAATTCCATAAGCCATTTGCCTTCCCACATTTCAAGTTTGTTCAAATCGTTTTCGAGGATTACGGTATCAGTGTGAGCGTATAGCAAGGTACAGGAGAGTATCATCTGCAAACAGGCGGACATTTGAGTTTAGAATATCAGGTAAGTCATTTATGTAGAATAAGAATAAGCATGGGCCCAGCACTGATCCTTGTAGAACCCCCGACTTTACATGGGCAGTATGTGAGTTTTCTCCAGCCACGACAACCTTTTGGGATCGGTTTGTTAAGAAGGCTTGGATCCATCGGTTTGTCTTCTCTCTTATTCCATAGTAATCTAATTTGTCAAATGCCCTACTAAAGTCCATAATGAGGACGTCAGTTTGGCCATGTTTGTTTGGTCAGTTTGGCCAGTTTGGCCACCTCCTTGCATGTTTTTTTACTGACTATTTGTGTTCATATGCGCCTATTATTTATAAATTACCATTTTAAATGTTTCATGTTATATTTAGTATTAGTATTATTTATTCATCACCTGTATTATCATTATATCTCATGCACATATTTCGCTCTATTCATCTATTTCTTAAAACGCATTATCTCACCGCACGTGCTTATTCTCTTACATCATTTTCATGTATACGCTATGTCCTTCTGCAACTGTCAGTTAGTTTTTATCAATCCAATTGTTTCTATTTCATTCGTTAGCATCGATTGTAACAGTCCATTATTTCAATGTCCGTTCAACGACATTGTAGGACTCCTGATGAAGGCTTGCGTGCCAGCCGAAATATCGACAACATAATTAGATCTTTGAAACACTCATCCGTAGCACTGGCCGTCTCTAAAAGTTTTCACTTTCTCCTAACTTTCGATGCAATAGAGCCTTTGTATAATTATTTGCTCCTACTTCCGGTTGCATGGAAGCGAGGATTGCAAGCAGAAACCCAGAATTATGCCCCCGCGGCAACACGTCACGCGCATGCGTTTTGACGAGCCCAACGCGCGCGTCCGCCCCAGTTTCCCGCCGAAACTAAAAGAAAACAGAGGCCATCAACCGTGTTTTAGTTTGATGTACGTACACGTATTTACATGAAATGTTTCGCGAAAAACATGCAGGACTTCAACAGGCTTAAGTTTTCTTAATTTGTAATACACCGTGAGTTTACTAAGTTATAAAATGATTTACTAACAAAGTTTAAGACCTCGGAAACTTGTATTTGAAACCAGAGCCTTCGTTCTTTCGGCCAGCGGAGCACTACGTTTTGCCGCGGTGTGGAATTATGCAAGGCGTCTATTTTCGCATGGAATCATTGTTGCATCCTGATCGTTTTCAATTAAAAGGTGTTGATCTGTGACTTACAGGGGCATTGTCATTACCCCAAAAATGATAAACTTTCTCGTGACGAAAGACAAAAATAACTAACTGGAGACTGACGCAATTTTAATGAAGAATGGCAAAGATTCGCATTGCATTTTATTGGACCCCATTTGGACTGCACTGACAAAGAATTCCATCGTTTTTGGGTTAGAGTTTGTATTGTTTCAGGGTTAGGCATTGTTTGGATAGCCAGTACTATTCCAGGTTGCGAGGAGGTGAAGGCCGCCCCAAGATTCGAGTGGATGAAAAATACTGCTTTTAAGATAACTTTAAAGCAACTTAAAATCGGTTCACTATTACAGAAATCAAGTTTCTAGAATAAGCTTTTGTAATCCACTTTAGTCTTTGCCATCCTCTATCGAAAAAAACTTGAAAAGCATATCAGGACATTCGCATGGTATTTCTCTTCTATCTCAGGGTGTTATTGTTGTAGTTTGTAAAGCATATCAGGACATTCACGTGGTATTTCTCTTCTATCTCAGGCTGTTATTTTGTAGTTTTGAAAGGTTTAAGTAATGGTTCGTATAACAACTGGAGCAAGATCTATTGTTCCACGGCAATGAATGTGATTTCACTAATCCCACATAGTAAATGGTTCATTTTTTTTCTAAATATATCTCTTGACTAGTGGTATCAATGTTCTCAAATTAAAATGCATGAAATCGTTCGTTGTGTATATGTTTTTGATTCCAAAACAAATTCAGCCAATAGAAAGACACTAAAACAAAAGCGGAGATACTATAAAATATTTCAATGTTCCCCACATAGGATTTCTTTCTCTCTTTTTACATAGTTACATATTGTCGGCTTCAATCATTTTTTTTTTTTGGCGAAATCAGAGTTCTTTCCAATAATTAGGAGGTTTATTTCTGTTTAACCAATGAGATATCAAGTTTCAACAATAGAAAAATTAACACCTTTGTGCATTCCTGGCCGTTGAGTGCTCCTGTTCTTACGCGAACCATTACTTAATTCGATTAACAATGTCTCTTTAACTTACCATTTAGTGGCTTTTTCGTGTCGTTGTTCGCCTGGCTTTCAATCACAGTTATCATGTCTTTCTTTAGACTCTTGTTCTCAGCTTTCAAAAAATCGTTTTCATCTGTCAAATGGGAAAAGCAACGTTTTACAATAATACTCAGATTTCTCGCTTTCTGATTGGTTCTTGGTCATGATCAATGAGAGTACAGACAACGATGCTGACTTGAGGTGAGCGTGACCATCCTATTTTAACTTGCGTATACGCTTGGGTATTTAATTTTGTTATAAAAAGCAAGTCACATATATTTCTCCTTTGTCGGTCTATACTCTGACTTTTAGCAGAAACCAACTATAGTGTTCTTCACGAATCCTGCCATCTGATTGGATAAGCTATTCTGTGATAGATAGTGAGTAGCATCTGATTGGCTAAGCTGTGAGTAGCAAAAAGCTGGCTTTCAAAAGCAAAACAATGGCTGCCAAGTTCTCAAAATGTGAAAAAGTTTTCTTGTTTCAGTTTAAGAATGAACTACTAGACAAAGTTGGTTTATACTAAAACAATTAGACTACTAGCTACTCGCTCTCAGTTTCTATGACTAATAGGAGCTACGCTCCTCGTCAATAAAAAGGCGTTATAGTTCATCACAAAATTCTGGCGCGCACTCGTTGGCGATCACGTGACGTGATGGTTGTCGTCCGCGGATGCAAACTATCAGGCGTTATAGTTCACCACAAAATTTTGGCGCGCGCTCATTGGCTAAAATCGATCACGTGACGTGATAGTTGTCGTCCGCGGATGCAAACTATCAGGCGATAGTGCCCGCTGAGAGCGGAAGACAATTTTGTGATGAACAATAACGACAAATAGACTGTGTTTGTCTCGGAACTATCGGCCGATAGTTTCCCTTGGAAATTTGATGTTCTTAAAACTAGAATATAAGCCCTCGAACTTTGTTCTCGGGCTTATATTTGTTTTAAGAACATCAAATTTCCGCGGGCAACTATCAGCCGATAGTTCCTCGACGGACACAGTCTATTTGTATAATAGTGCCCGCTGAGAGCGGAAGACAATTTTGTGATGAACAATAACGATAAATAGTTTCGGCTGATAGTTTCCCTTGGAAGTTTGATGTTCTTAAAACTAGCATATAATCCCTCGAACTGCGTTTTCGGGCTTATATTTGTTTTAAGAACATCAAATTTCCGCGGGCAACTATCAGCCGATAGTTCTTTGACGGACACACTCTATTTGTATAGTTTCCTCGTGATTGGTTCAAGTAAAACCAATCGTGAATTACTTCAGTTCGTGATTGGCTCATTGTGTTTTTACTTGCTCCTGTGATTGGTTGTGATTACTTTGATTTTACTACACTCAACTGAAAACCGCTCTAATTGGCTACAAACAGTTAAAGTCTCCCCCCTCAATGCTTGATTGAAATGATAAGCAACGTTTTCCTTGAAGACTAGATAGCTCTAACTATAGTCATGTTTGCATATTTGCTTTGGTTTTCACCATCCCACATGTGCACGAAGTTTGTCATATACAAATCGCTGAAAATAACTGTGTCCGGTCAGCGGATGTAAATACCTGTCACCGTGACATATACAACCCCTTTAAAGTGCCACTACGATCAAATGTTGACATATCAATGTTTTTGCATATTCATAACGTACAGTTGATATATTATTACCAGTTCAAATCGTTTTTCGATAAGACCCCAGGAAGTCTTATTTTTTAATCCGAATATTGAATCTAAATGTCCGCCGATACTGGAGGCCGGCCCTTTGTTCAGCGCTTTATACAAAGGGCTATTCAGCGGAAGTGATGTCATACACTCAACGCTGCCTGCACAACACAATGCCTTGGAGGCATATTTCAACTAAAATCGTCTTCACGTACACAAAAAGAAAGTAATTTATGTTTGCGAGGTTGGCTAATGTTTTATGCACACTATTTCGAAATTCGCGCGACGTGGTTGTCTTGTTAAGTGTATGACATCACTTCCGCTAAATAACGAGAACGGCTTCCAGTAATGGCGGATAGGATTTTACCAGTAAACTCTCCTACAATTGTCCTATTGACACTGAAAAAGTGGCAAATCGAAATGGTAAATTTTCCTTGTAGTAGCACTTGAAAAGAGGACAGACGACCTTTCCTTTAGTACGAGGGCCAAACCGGCAGGATAAATGGAAAAGCACTCTTACAATGTAGTTGTTTTCCACTGATGAAAAGAATGCAAAAGGGAACTAATACCTTGAAGTCTCTGTCCCGATGCAGTAGCAGCGTGTTTACCTTTAGTTGACCTCATTCCATTGCCATAAAAACTGTGAACCAAAGACAGAATAAAAGTAGTGGCTTTATTCATTGATGGTTTACCGCTACACGTTTACCGCTAACATTTCGCCCAGTAATCTTCCACATGGCCCTCTGTTGACTTAGTCCTACGACTTTACGTCCTTACCCGAGCAGACATGAAGGTCTAACCATTTACTGTTGGTTTATGTAAAGGTCAGTTATTTTAAGATCCTGAGTGTTGGTCTGGCCGGAGTTTGAACTCGCGACCTCCCGCACGACAGATGGGTGTTTAACCACAGAGAAGTAGTAAAAGGTCACACAGTAGTCTTCGAGGTGCTATGTTATCTTCCGTAGCGTCACTTTGAAAAGCAGCTCAAGAACATAGTTTATTCAGGTCATTGAAAATACCGAAGAAAACTCATGAAGAATTCATGAAGCAAAAACAAAGGAAGTCACCGAGCGTGAAGGGATCTTCAAATGTGATAAAGATTTCATCCTAATTTACATAAACTTTAACTTGGATTTTCTCCGCCGAAATAGGTCGTATCGTCGCCAAAATTACTGAATTACACGACTCTAGAAATCTAGACGTTTTTTAAGCCGTTAAAAAAACTCGCAGCACGTGTTTTATCAGGCCTATAAATACAACTTTAGATACAACTTTCCACTCTACGAGTGTGGTCTTATATAAAACTTCATGGCTGAGGCCTTTTTCCTTTGTTCAATAAGGAAAAAGGCCTCAACCATGAAGTTTTATATAGGGCCACACTCTTACAGTGAAAAGTTGTGTAAAGACCCTCCCTAGTCAATCCTTATAAAACCAAGGGCTTCACCATGAATCTTTATAAAGACCCTCACTCGTACAGTGAAGATCCTTGAAAAGATCCTAAGGGGAATCTCAGTTTATAACAAGACTGTTGCTCAATCAACGGCCGAAGTGCAATGACTCGAGGAGCTTGGAAACGAAGAGCCCTTGACTCACAGTTATTCACACGCAACCAGCCTAACATTATGGGACCTAAATTTTCGCTCCGTATTCAAACTGTGCATGTCACTGAAGCACAACGTAGCTATAAACAAGTGATTCTTCACTTTTCATCTAAATTTCTGAAAATTATTATCTTTTAGAAGTAATGTTTTTGAAGCCGTTTAATAAACTCGCAGCACGTGTTTTGGCTGCGCCCTCGAGTTTTTATATCTGATAAAATACTGTTGCTCGTTTATTAAACTATACATAAAATCCAAAATCCCGGTTATATGTTCTGGGCTCTGCAGAAAACTACTTTTGGACATATCACTGGGTGAGTAGTGTGGTGTAATGCGTTAGTGCACGTCACATTGAGCACGTGGTCCCGAGTTCATTTCTTGTCGCGGACCAGCACATCTGTACCGACTCTTCTCTAATCCGAGTAGCTTGTACAGCTTTGAATTCCCTTAATTGGGAGCTCTGTCAGAGAATGGGGTAAAGTTGTGCACCGTCGGACTATCGGAAGTGCAGTCGGTTAGACTGAAGGGGCTACCGCCATTAAATATACAACTTTACTTTAGTACTTTACTACCCATATAAATTTGTTAGTGTGTATGATAAGTTTTCACTTTACTTGTATACGGAAGCATGCAACATTATACCCTGGGTTTCAGACATTAAATGTTTTGCCTTTTGTTGGTAAATAGCGTTAACGAGCGCAAAAAGGTCGTCGAGTGCGCGGACAGCAAAAATTCAACTTTTGCCTTCCGCGCGGCTCGCCGAATTTACCAACAAATAGCAAAACATTTAACCTCTGGAACCCAGGGTAGCAACATTACGATAATAAACTGCTTTTTTATTGGTCAATTTAAAGTGGTGAGGACAGGGTTGGTAGATGGTGGATTATAACCGGGGGGCTTATAAGAGGGAGACACTTTGTGTTACTAGACTGATGAACGTATAACTGGGATTTTACAGTACGACAATAATGATCCACTTTCATTTAAAGACATTTTGTAGGGGCCGATTTTTACATTCTAAGTCTAAAACGCAGTCTGTAAGCTATTGAATTAAGGTGTTCAATTCACTCTTTTCACCTGGTGGCCATTTTGGATTTAAAGCGAGGCAATCCTTTGTTTTTGCCAGGTGAGCCTCGAAGTGAGGGATAGTCAAAACGAAGCTAACCTGGCAAAACAAAGGATTGCCTCGCTTTGAATCCAAGATGGCCACCGGGTGAAAAGAGCGAATTCAAAACAACAGATAAACACTTACTCCGTCATGGCTCCAGGTTGGTGGACTTGAGATTGTTGCATTTCTATGAGAGCAAGTTGGAGTCTTTGTACCTCCTGGTAGTAAGTCTCAGTCTGGATCCTAAGTTCTTCCACATCGGTCATCTTACGATCACGTTTTAGTTTGCTAAATGGAATAAAAAACTATTAAATACAGTGCAGTGACAACCTCTGATAAGCGACCATGTTCCTAAAAAGCAACAACAGTTTATTTCACTCTAGATGGGGAAACAAAAGCTACTTTGACAAAAGTATAAGAATTAACAATAATGTATGTAACACAGAGTTGGTTGAACCACAAAAAATCATGGGATTATCTAGTCTAGTTCACCAAGAGAAAAAGTGGTCACACCTACATTAGATTTCAATATAAGAGTAATTAGAGTTTTAGGTTATCGGTATTGTATGATGAAATAAATTTAAGGAAGAAATGATACCATAACACATGTACAATACAATACAAAAAGGAAAAAATCATAATCTAATCTAATTGATGACTGACTTGACTACAAATACTTGTAGTTGTATATGAGGTCAGAAACATCTTTTTAAATGCCAGGGTTTTCAATATAAGCCGGCAGCCGGAGAATCTCGCCGGGTATTTTACATGAAATCGCCGCCTACTTTGATTGAAAAATTCCCCAAAAATTAGATATTTGCGCCGATGGTGCTCGATGCTCGCCGCCTACTCTTCAAGTTTTGCCACTTACTTCAAATGTTATTGAAAACCCTGAATGCATCTATTTTCTGATTAATGTGATGAGGTATTTGAGCCCATAATTTTATTCCATTAGTGCTAATATTTTTTTTTGTCTGTAGTTTGTTCTTGAACAGTTAATAAAGAAAAGTTGAGACTAGGATTTTCTTGTATTGTGTTGGTGAATATTAGCAAAGGAAGTAAACATATTCAGAAAAGTTTCATTTAAATCTTTATATTAGATATCATACACGAAGTGGCTAGTATTAAGTTTGAAGATATCGACCAGGGCCTGCTGGTTGTTTGAAGCGAGGGTAACTTTATCCCCAGGATAGCGCGATATCTGTAATTGTTATCTACACAGCTTACTGACCTTCGGGGTAGCGCTTTAGCTCGGGGGTACCTTGCGCTTACTCTTGCTTCGAACAACCGGGCCTAGGGTCCAGAAAAGCAAAAGGGATGGGGTGTGCTTGTTCCAGGTCTCGCTTGATAAGGCTCGGCTTTGATAATATCTAACCCGTTTTATAGTTAGTTCTCAAAACCAGAGTACATGCATTGTAATCTTCAATTTGTGGTCCATTTTCCCGCCCTGAGACAGATGTGTCAAATTCCCCTGCCCTACCACGGCATAAACATTTTTTAAATACGTCCCAAAATGAAGATTAATCTTCCCGAATCTCATTCTCAGGCCACACAACAATATGAAATTCCTTACCCAGGGGGACAGTAGTTGTTTGTCAAAACCCTGGGTACCCCTGACAAGTACAATGTACATCACATTTTCAACGCATTCCTCGAGTCTAGTTTGACTGCCTTACCTTATTTCTGCTTCTTTCTCTTTCACTGTTCGCTCCACGCCGTGAAGCTTTTGTTTTAAGCTGTTTACAATCTAAAGAAAACGAAAGTACTGAACTCTTTGTTCTATCAAGAGCCTACTTAAGTCGTGAATTCTCCTTAGTTCAGTTTCAGCTGAACGGAGAACCAGGCACGCAAAGCATGAATGGACAAAATGACAGGCTCATTTCACAGCTGCTGTCGGCAAAGTTAATTGGCTTAAAGGAACACGGTCAATCGAATTAATTGAACCTTCAAGTTTCGTTAAAAGAAAACTGCAAAAATACACCCTAAGATAGAAGAGAAATTATACCATGTACATGTATGTCTTGGTGTGCTTTTCAAACTTTTTCCATAATTTTATAGAGGATGGTAAAGATTAAAGTGGATTACAAAAGCTTATTCTAGAAACTTGATTTCGGTTACAGTGAACCGCGGCTATTAAATCGCGGTTTTGAACAGCTAAACATTATCCGATTTCCGAGATTTTTTGAACTTTTAATAAATTAGAAAGTGATTAACAAAGAATTGCTGAAGATATAAGCGATTTTCAATAACGTTTTTTTTTATGAAAGAGCGTATATTTTAAAACCCAAAAGATGGATTTGTTCCATTTTACTTTCAACGAGTGCCCAACCTCCGAGGTCTGTGACAGGCAAGTTTCAGGTTAATCGGCACCATACAAGTTTCTCAGCAAACGGCTGATCAATTTTAACCTTAAAATATTACAGTAATAATTAAATCGTACATACCATATGGAAGTTTAATACCACTTGAAACTTCTGTGCCAAAGCCAAGAAGATCGAAAAACTGCAACTAACGTTATGCGGCGAACGAAGTAAGATACTGTAGGTTATTGCTGAATATTTGCGAAAATCGATAAATTTGTATTCTTTCGGCGTAAAAAACATTCACTCGTTTGTTTTTCTTAAGTTCCTAATATGACTTACAGTAGCATATTTTAAAGTACCTTACCGAGTTTCAGCGCGCTTTGACCATGCTGTGCAAGACTTCTAAAATCTTAATGCTTGGAAAACCCCTCATGTTCGCTAATATATTCAATGGGTTTGTTTTGAATTTCCGCACGGGTTCTGCCACTTGGGAATCGCATGGAGGTGATGGTGAAGACAACATCTCACAATTTTCTGTCTTTCTAGGGACAGATAGACTCTTCGAATTATTTGAATTATTGTTCACTTTTTTTTCTTTCTTTTTTTCACTTCGCGCCTTACCGTTATTTCTGACATCAATACAGCTCTCGGTGACATGCCATCGCCGATTACGTAAACCTTTTACATTGTACTCCCTCTTTTTGCTTCCTATTATTGAAACGTTCTTCAAATGTTCTCCCCTCATCGCTACTTACTACCATGTGGACATAACACATAACACCTGCTTCATGGGTTACTGCACACAGTCGCATGAATGTAATCCTCATTTCAATTTCAACATTTATTTTAATTATTCCTTGCCTCGCGATTCCCAAGTGGCAGAACCCGTGCGGAAATTCAAAACAAACCCATTGAATAAATTAGCGAACATGAGCATTTAGATTTTAGAAGTCTCGCACAAGCTGAAGTTTACAGCCTTTATTTCTCAAAAGCGTATGGTCAAAGCGCGCTGAAACTCGGTAAGGTACTTTAAAATATGTTACTGTAAGTCATATTAGGGACTTAAGGAAAACAAACGAGTGAAATTGTTTTACGCCGTAAGAATACAAATGTCTCGATTTTCGCAAATATTCAGCAATAACCTATCTTACTTCGTTCGCCGCATAACGTTAGTTGCAGTTTTCCGATCTTCTTAACTTTGGCACAGAAGTTTCAAGTGGTATTGAACTTCCATATGGTATGTACGATTTAATTATTACTGTAATATTTCTCCGGCAGTTGAACCAGATGCGTGAGCATAATATTTTAAGGTTAAAATTGATCAGCCGTTTGCCGAGAAACTTGTATGGTTCCGATTAACCTGAAACTTGCCTGTCACAGACCTTGGAGGTTGGGCACTCGTTGACAGTAAAATGGAACAAATCCATCTTTTGGGTTTTGAAATATACGCACTTTCCTAAAAAACGTTTTCGAAAATCGCTTATATCTAAAGCAATTCTTTGTTAATCACTTTCTAATTGTACTTTTTATAACATTCGAGGATTCTTTATTAAAAGTTCAAAAAATCTCAGAAATCGGATAATGTTTAGCTGTTCAAAAACGCGATTTAAAAAGACCCCCGTTGCCAAAATAAATAGCCGTGGGCCACCTTAAAAGCAGTATTTTTCATCCACTCAAATCTTTGCCATCTTCATGACAGTCAGGGTCCGAAATTAACTTTTTCACGTAGGCGCCAACTGGCGACTATCCAATTTTTTTTAGTCGCCAAAAGACCAATTGTGGTCGCCACATTTCAAGTTTCAAGCGACACGCGACAAAGAACATTTGCTGGCATGTTTTATTGGCTAAATTTACTAAGAACATCGTGTGACTGCGGGACATTGTGAAACATTGTGAAGATTTTAGTTAAGTCGCCAGCTGGTGACTAACTCTGAAATTTTGGTCACCAACACTCAAAATGTAGTCGCATTGGTGCCAAATAAGGCGCAATTTCGGACCCTGACAGTTGTCTCATATTTTCTCCAGTATATCTGGAAAGCACACTCCGAGTTGTTATTGTTGTCTTTCGTCATAAGAAAGTTTATTATTTGGGGGTTGACAGTGCCCCTTTAAGTAATAAAGTTCAACATGTAATAAGAATGGCAGCGAAATGACCGTGCAATGACATGTACGGCGAAAAAGAGCCCGCCATAAAAGGGCTGGCCATTGAAAAGCTGTACGCACTCTGATGCATGGGTCAGGAAAATATTTTCCGTTCAGCCGGTTATATAGTCTTCCTTTCCTGCTTACATCTGATGTACATACGTGTTAAGTTCAAGTTTTTGACATTTTGCAACATTCATCATTAGGTTTTCACAAGAGAGTATAAGTAAGAGAGGGAAGTCTCGTAGTGTGTGGCGTGCGACGATAATGTCCAATAAAATCCATTTTTAGTAATCGGAAGCAGCTGAAGTAAAGTGGGCCAGAACTTTCTAGCGGGAAATCTAGGAAATCAAATATTGAGGCTAAATTAGAAAACAAATGATATGAAATCGGTTCAAATAGCTTCGTATTTATTCTGTTCTTAGTTTTTCTCAAGAAAGCAGATCTGTAGAGTTTAGAAGAAATCGTTTTGTTTTGACGCTGTACTGATGAGTGCCGACATCAGCGAACCGTTGCTAATTAACTCATATCATATGTTACGTTATAATGATCTTGATTGGCTTACACAAACAATCGGGAATGGAATGTCTGGCTGGTGTAAGCAGCCGTTAGTGGGGCTAGTGTTTGCGCGACAATTAACCCTAAGAATGGCTGCGAAGGAGACTAGCCCAAATGTGGAGCAAAATCTTTGTGTGTTGAAGGTGTACTTAGTCTAGACATGCCCTCCCCAATTTTTTTCTATTTCTAGATCCTACTGAATGGTATTTCCTGCATTTTGAGACTAGAAATGATAACAACTTGTAAGCCAGTGCTTCCAATAAGGTTCTAGCTGATTGGAAGGGATTTGTAGTTTGTTTGGTTAGGGCCCGGGGGAGGGGGGGGAGTACTCCCTGTACTCCCCTATAATCCTGTACCGCTCGAGACCTGTATTCTGATTGCACCCATTATACTGTACATGTAGCTCTATTGTTTTCGTACTGCACGTTCTAAAGGTTAGGGTGTTTTGTATTGTTGGGAAAGCCAATGCTGTGGCTCGTTTCGAGCGGTACATGATGGCCTGAAAGGGGTACCTTTTCAGGCTGGAGGTATATAAAGGGGTAATGATTTCACGAGTTGAAGTATAGAAAAGGGTAAGGAAAACTGTCTTTCAGGTATTTAAAAGGACCTTTAAAAATATCTCAAACGGCTGATTCATCCAAGTATTTTAAGGGGTTACTCAAGTGAAAAGTTTAGTAAAAGGTATATGAAAGGGTTACCGTTTCTGTCAAAGATGGTATACATTTGTAAAAGGGTAAGGGTTTGCACCTCGGAGCGGAGCCTCCCCGTATAAAACTTTGTTGAGTACCTCCCCCCTCCCCCCGTCCCAGGGGGTTAGCGTTAGTCGTATTGTTTGGTATGTTGCTTCTTCACTTAATACAGGTAACTACATCCCTGCCTATATATACATGTACCTGGAACTGAATATTATATAATTCATCCTCACAATAACTTTGCATGCATAGAAATCAAACACTAAGATATTTTCACTTCTGTTTGACCAAACTGATATCTTGAAGAAGAAAGGAATACTTACAGAACTTGTGTCTCCCTTCTTGTCAGTCAGAGTTCTTCTCATGTCTTCAGGCTGTGGGTTGAAAGGAACTTTCAGTTCTTAATATAATATCAGCCGGTTTATGTCAGTTGTGGTTTACCAGCAATTCATCACACCCTGACACTCCAACAACTGTGCTCTTTTACTTTTAATAGGGATATACTCGCTAAGTGCCCGTATGTAAGCTACACGGGCATGTGCTGCCCGGGGGGGGGGGGACTCCGATATAAAAGGGGTAGGGATGCTCGTCGGACATTTTCGATTTGACCCCTAAGAGGTACTAAAATGGGCGTGGCTCAAGCTTATTTTGAACCCTAAAAGATAATAAAAATGTAAATTGATAACAACTTTTTTGTTCAATTGACACCCGACCCCTAAAAGGTACCGCTTTACATAGAAATGTCTGTGTTTGATGGTGGATATCCTAAGTGGTACCAAACTCCTGATTTTGACCCCTAAAAGGTACGACGAGCATCCATGTACCCCTCACATAAGGGAGTCCCCCCCCCGGGATGTGCTGCTCCAAAGGGTATGGGTTTTTAGCTGTTTTAGTCTGAAATCGGGTCATAAATTTCTCATTTGTTTGTCTGGAATAGGGTGTGATCTTGACAGGGAAGTATGAGACCGCACACCTTCATATATTTCTATTGTTATTCAATAACAGAAAATTAAATTAAATTAAATTAACAGAAAATTAAATGCCCATTTCACGATTCCCGGATAATATAATGGCCATTTCACGTTTCACGTATCTCCTTCCTTCATGTTTCTTTTAGCATTCGGGATCAGCGATTTGAAAAGCCGAAGAAAGGCAATCACGAATCTCGCACATTTGCCAGAAATCACAATTAATTAATTACTCAATTCTCATTTCACGAACACACAAAAAAAGGCAAATCACGGGTCACGGAAATTAAACAAATCACGATTCACGTACAAATAAACAGGTTTCACAATTAATGAACAATAAATGGGCTAATCACGCTTCTCGAAAATTATACCTTTACCACCCTCGAAATGGAGTACAGAGCCCGGTTGTTAGAAGCCCACTTAAGCTAATCCTGGATTATAGTCCAGGCATTTTATGGTTGGACCTGAGACTAATTGAAAAAGAAGCTTTTTCATCACCAACCAGTTAGAATTAGCCTCTAAATTAACACACTAAAAGTCCCAAACGATCCAAGCATGGGAACACCTCGAAATCGGGTCCACTGCTAACTCGAGGCTCTAAACCGGAAGTTGCTTTTATTGCGCTATTTTGTGCCAGAAATCGAATCATTTTGCTCAAAACTAAGAAAATGCTCTTCATACACGCCTACAGAGCTTTCATTTAGTAAAAAAAGATAAGACAAAAGCAATAAATCCTTCAATTAAAACTCCACGTTCTTACTTTTGCTTGTGACACGAAAGTTCTACACCAAGAAGCTAAGCACTAATGAGATTATCGCTCAAGGCTTTAGAGAAAAACTCAATACAGGCTTCCCGTGCGTACAAAAACATATCTGACAGTTAATATCTCATGTCCTTACTTTCGCTTGTGAGGGTTTTCCATGAGGGTCTGTATGGGGGGGTCTACATGTCAGTTGTCAATTAAAATTTTGGCCATTTGTTAGTTAGCCCTAGTTAATTATTACTAGAGAAAATTTACAATGTTTGACCCACAAAAATCAAATTTGTCAGTTGTCAGTTATTTTTCGGTTGTCAGTAAAAAAATCGTCATTTGTCAGTTGTCAGTTACTTTTAAGGCCGTTTGTCAGTAGTCAGTTAACCCCATTCAGACCCTCTTCCATGCTACAATATCTATATACATTACTCATCAGACTCGTCACTGTTATAGTCAATGGGCTGGTTCGCAGAATTTGTACATGCGAAGCCTTTGCATTTACCGTACGCAGGGGAGCACTCGAGGCTGTTCTTGCGGCAGGTGCATCGCAAACTGCTACAGTCCGATAAACAGTTGCACGTAATCAAATGAAGAAGGGAGTCTGGTGCAGGAGGTAAATCGGTCGTTACTTGGTAGTACCACTAACTTTCTATCCCCAGCCCTCTAACGACATGTCTGTATCCTTCCCATTGCTTGACTTGAAGGTACACTCATAGGCTGTGATACCGGGCCGCTGCTGAGGTTGGAGGCAGATTATGGACTCTTACCTGCAAATTCTCATAGTATCGTTGATATCTAAGAGTATCGAGCCTTTCTGCTGGCTTTCCATTGAACAGGGACTCAGTGCATTCTCACCAGCAGTAATAACATCACCCACAGCGGAATGAGAGATGAACACCCTGGCTTGGTCTTTGAAGTACGGGGTATTGAGGAATTTCTTCTGGGCCGTCGCCTTACCTATACCGTACAGGCGGGAGGTGGTGTCCCATCCGGTTATGGCGTGAAGAAATCCTCACCCACCTGTTCTTTCACTTTCTTCATGTTCTAGATGCGCTCGCCCTTCGTGTTTGCCTTTGGCTCCGGCTTGAAGTAGAGATCACAGCCAGCTTCGCGGGTATAATAGCACAAGAGCCCTAGGAAATCGGTATCATCTCCAACAAGAACCGTGGTGTTTCCTCGAGCAAACTCCACAGCTGTTCTCACTGTAAGAAGATCGGCGTCGCTCTTGGCGTGATGGATCGTACAGTGCCTGGCTCAGCATGTTTATAAAGCGTTCCTTATTCATTGGATTAGAGAGGAAGTCATCCTTCTTAAGCGTGACTTTCATTCTTTCTGAAAAGGCACGGTTCCCCCAACTTTTCCTGATGCGCGCCTCTGCTGCATCATATTCCTTAGTAGACATCTCTTCATACCCGTCAAATACAATGATCGGTCTCCCATATTTGCTAGACAGGTAAGTGCAATACAAATCGCACACATATTTGTATGTTGCAGATCCTCACGGAAACGGGATTCGGTGGAGAAGAGCTCCGCCATCTAAAACATACTGAACATAGTTGATCCTCATTGTGTCTTGGCCGCAGGCGACAGCTTTGTCCATAGGGCATCTGCAAGGGCTGGTTTTTTGGCTGCCTGAGCGTCAACAGGGAATCAAACAGAGCAGTTGGGTAGCTGCACAGCTCGTAGCGGAATAACGCTTCAAGGTATGAGTTGTTTTGCAAGCGATTATAAGTCTCTGAAACATCAGTTCGTTTACTTTAACGTTGTCATTGTCAATCCTGACAGAGGACTTCGAAGCAAGGTTGACAGCCTATGTACTGCGCTTGAATGTGTACTCAGCAGCAGACTTTCCATTCAGCAACGATAATAGCTTCTCCCCAATGGCTCAAGCCACATCCGCATCCACATTCACAGCACTGTCAGGTGGTGAGCGTATCCTTCATATCGCGCGCCTGCCTTGCTTTTGTGATGTCCTTGTTTTGCTCACCTGAGTTAAATTCCTCGCCTGTCAGTTCTTGCATGGCGGGCACGGATAACAGCCAGATGAGCATGAGTCGTTGTTGCTCCGTCAAGCCCATTCCTTAGGTCAAACCCCACTGGTCTTCAGGCTCCTCATCAGCACCTGCTCAATCATGAAATATGTCGACAAGCCCGCCCAGAAGCTATCACTTGTCCTCGCCACGTGAAGGCCACAAATGAAGTCGCGGTAGACATTCTGATGATCTCTCTGAAGATCAGTTATTGACTGCAGGTATAACCGAGTGCACTTTACGTACAGGTTGTAGCCTGACGCAGCGAGATATGGCAGCATTCTCGACAGCGCTTCAAGGTGGAACTCCCAGTTGGCTGTACGCTCGGCTCTGTTGAAGGAGCGCAGTATATCACCATTTCCATGTACTGCAGCAATAGCACGGCAGTGCGGCTTCTTGCTATGAGGAGATACTATACTGCCTGTTGTTGACGCATTCTCGAATGTTCTTGACGACCTGCTTTTCTGTCAACTTCTCAAACAACGCACGAAAATTCACAGACTTTCAGTTAGTATAGAGTCGAAAAGTTTCTGTGTTTCATAAATGCATAATTGTGGTTCTTTCCCAAATGCTTCAAGTCTTGAAGTGTTCTATCTTGGCTTGGCAGTGTAATCAAAGCGGGTCAACTAGTTCAATCCCGCAAATCTTCACCCAGGATTTATACTGCCTAACTACAATGTATAAAGCTAAATAAAGATGTACG
This sequence comes from Actinernus sp. WN-2022, assembly GCA_030867875.1. Classification (NCBI taxonomy): domain Eukaryota; kingdom Metazoa; phylum Cnidaria; class Anthozoa; order Actiniaria; family Actinernidae; genus Actinernus; species Actinernus sp. WN-2022. The sequence continues at coordinate 63,231,972 of JAOWCC010001501.1, read as the reverse complement.
AATCTACTGTGAGCATTTACTGTACATAACTTGGAAGTACTTGGACTTACCAAGGCATAAAACTCTCCAAGGCCTCTCAAGTCAATTTTGTTGCTTGTACAACCATCCGACAGTGAAACGCGACGAAATGAAATGAACACATCAGAGTCGTGAACAACAAAGGTGCCAGTGTGTTTCTGTCTGACTGATGCGAGTAATTCGCCCATATCACGGTTTTTCAAGTAGTCGATTTCTTTGAATTCTAAAAAAAGCCGTTTACGGTAAACTGCTGTAAAAACAAATCAAAACTATACGAATCCCCAGGAGCGAAGATATAATACCGCGAATTCGGAATTTTTTACAGACATTTGTATGACCAACGGGCAACGTTGCGCGTCCGCCATACAAACGTCCGTAAACAAATCGCGACTTTGACGACCTGTAACTTTGCTCCCAAACATTGTAGAACCCTTAAATTTGAGGTATAAAAATTGAGGTGGTGAGCGGCTTTGGTAGAGAGCCAAGAAAATGTTGAATGAGTCCGCCAAGCTGTTTACAATTGTTTTGATTTTCTAACCCTAACATAAAGCATTTAAATCATATCAGTCACCAAAAAATAATAAAAGCACATGCGGCTAGCATGTCTTAGTGAAATAAAAATATACACTTCGGGATACTAGTGTACGACCAGCCGGGCCGACCAGCTGGTCTGGGGAGTGAAATATATTTTTTAGAATCAAGATCAAGTTATCATACCCTGTAAAATTCCAAACACTATTAGAACGGATAACAAAAATATTAGCAGGTGTTCTGAGTAAATAAAACTTCAGAAAAGCTTAGCCGGCCTTCCAACTTAATCAGGGCCACCATTTGTTCTACTTTTATAGATATGGGATTATCTCACAAAAATGCGAAATATCCATGAAAATAATGCTTTTGACAATACACAAAATGTCATTTAAGGAATGGTAAAGTTTTGCATTCTGTTTGATAGATCCGACCCTTTATATGCGTTTTTGGATTATAATCTTCATCCAGCCTCGTTTCCATGTTGCGCTATTTTGGGGTTTTAATAAAAGCCGTTTTTTAAGCAACTTCCCCTACTGGGACTTTCTGGGACTTTTGATATGTCGTAGAGGACATGTTTCTGAGTAAAAAAAATGTTGAAATACCTTCTTTTGCAATTAGTCACAGGTTGACCGATTTTTTCCATAAAATGCCTGGACTATTAAGGTCAAACTTTAATTCGATTTGCTAATTAGTGAACTACATCTTTGAGGTTAAAAACGTATTCCAAGAAGAGAATCTACTTGTCTTGCTAGATTTGTACCTTCTACTGAGAGAACCAAAACCATGGGTTAAGACTTAATACAGGATTAGCGCTAATCAGTCTATTGTAAACAAATACCTTCTACCGAGAGAACCAAAACCATGGGTTAAGACTTAATCCAGGATTAGCGATAATCGGGCTTCGAACAACTGGGCCCCGGTCTGAAAAAGGGTATGGAAAATATTATAATTTGCTTGGAAATAGGGTCAAGGTTTTGAGACCCATGCAGGTGGCACACTACCCCCCACCCCCACGAGCTAAGTGCCAGCTCAGAACGACCCAATCAACAACAATTTGCCAAAGATAAAATATTAGCAAAGGTACAGAAACTGCTGTGGACAAACCTGCTTTCTTGGATTCAAAAGGTCTCCCATTTTTCTGTCCTACAAAATTGAATGAACAGACAAACTATTACATGATTGTATTATTATGTTTAAAGGTAATTTTGTTTTCAGTGTTATGGAGTTTTATATTTTGTAAAAGCCCATCTTAGCATTTTTCCTTACATGGTGTTAAAATCCATGCACTTTAAAGTCAAGAGATTTGAAGTTACAGCTAATGTTATTGATGAAAAAATCAGCTACACTGTACATGTATATTTGTACCATAGTTTTATGCTGTTGTAGTACAACAATATTAAAACAATAAACGTTTCAAATTATATTTGCCAAACAGCAAGGTACAGTGTAACAAGGTCTGCTGATGTTAAAATATTGGTATATGTACCTTCAGGGCTCAAATTTAACTTTTGAGAATAATTACCCACCTTAAGGACGTTTTCCTGCTCCACTCTGTGTAGTTTTGTGTTGAGAACATTGTTCTCCTCCTTCAAAAAATTGATAATCTGAAACAGACGAAGAAATATTTATGACTAAATTTTATCAATTGGGGGGTTCCATGTACTGGAACAGTGGATGACTACTGATCACATTATAACTAATCTTCACATACTAAGCGAGAATTTGGAACTTGGTATAGGCAAATCTTTGTTTTTCCTCATACATGTATATAGCAATTGCTGCCAATGCATCTAACTTCAGGCAATGTACATACAAACAACCAGAGTCCAAAAAAATTAATTGAAAGAGATTGTCACACTTGATAATCACCAAACATTTGAGAGTGATATGATAAATATATTTTGAGGAATGAGCATTTAAAAATCTCAAAGAATGTATGGCTGTCAGCAGTTCTTGCCACCCAGCCCATTTTACTGTTTTGAAAAGTCAGTTTCTCTGTAAATATTTAACATATCAATCTCAAATTTTCAGTGATTAATTACTAAGTTTAAAATTCTCTTTCAACTGATGTAGTCTGTTTTTTTGTAGCTTGAAGTTTAATTTATGCTAATGAGGCAAAAATGTAAACACTGACATCAGCAGGTTTCGCCTACTGTATATGCTACAGTGTTCTATAGCTAGCCTGAAATACAGCTAGTGCCTTAAAGGAGCAGTGTCACGATTCTGATTGGTTGTTATAGACAATGGAAAATCACGCTATGTCACGCGCCGCTGCAAATTTCCCTTTCGATTGAAATAAATAAAATGCTGCTTTATGAAAATATAACATCAAACCTTACCATATAATACTGAAGTATAGTTTTAAAGCAATTTCGGCTCGAGATATCGTGCAAATACGCCGATGCAAGCGGATTACTCACGGACTTCTACTTCTGTCACGTCTTTTGATTTCTTGTCCGCCTGACACATTTTCAAAACTTTGGGCATGAATACTAATCGTGACACTGCTCCTTTAACTTTCTCATTCCTACAGGGATCACTGTACTCACAGATTACAGTAAATACATTTGTGCAGTATTCAATCAGGCCATGTTTTGGCTAGACAATAAATGATAGCAGAAATACTACATACTGTACTGTAGATCATAAATATTAATTATTTGTTTGCAATCACGTGACACAAGCTTTTTAGATTGCCATATGAAATAATGTTTTTGAGGTTGAAGAGAGATCAAAACTACCATATTGAGCCATATTTTGAACCAGTATAATTTTTATAGCATTTCGTTTCAGAGTTTAGACAAACAACATCAGAGGTTGTTACTGTAACATGTACAGTATGCTGGCATCCATGTTGGATATAATATCAATCATGGTACCGCCAAAACTTCAAAATCTTAAAGGGAGCCCTATGTCATGGTACTAAGCAATTGTATGGAGTCAGTGTTGGAATGGTGGGTTAAAACAGTTAAACCCCCTGACCTTCAATGCTTGATTGAAAGTATTTTCATTATTTTACTTGAATACTGTATATTTACACAGATTACATGTATTAGTCATTTTTGAATGTTTGCTTTGATTTTTACATGTGCGCAAGGTTCGTCAGTTCACAATTGAGAATCGCTGATTATAATGACCGTGTCTGGCCTGGACATCTAACGTAATGGTCTCTCACCATGACACAGTCCCTTTAAATAGAAAGCGAACATTTCATCCATCTCATTTGGTTTCACTAGGAGTACATGTATCCCATCTAAATATTTGTAAACTTAAGCCAAAAACCTTTAGTTGGGCACATTAATGTGTAACTTGATTTTCAATCTGAAACACATGAAGGATTGTTACCTGCAGGACATAAATATACAAACCTGTGTAACTCCTGAGCAAAATATTGTATTGAGGCAGACCTAAAAAGTCATCTAAGGACCTACAGTACATTGTAAATCAGGGACATGCATCTACAAAAATTAATGTTGAAGAAACAGCTTTGAGTTTATTGGATGTATAGTTTATAGGATGTATAGTTTATAGGATGTAAAGTTTATAGGATGTATAGTTTATAGGATGCAAACAGAGAATTAACATATACTTCAAATATTTATTTACAATGTATGACTTAATTCAGGTACTGTAAGCAAATATATTTTATAGCATTACGGAATGTGCATAAGTGGGTGCAGCATGTTGTTATGTAATCCCGTTGGGATACTGTTGAGGGTGTATAAAGAGGAGTGATTAATATGTAAGAATCAATCAAAGGCATTTCTCTACTTTGATACATAATTTATTTAGGACATAATTATGTTAAGAATAGAAGAAATGTACTGACTACACATCCGTCTACGTATACCAAGTCCAAGGACTATGGCAAAGCTGACACAGCAATAGGATTTTATAATTATTGAATGTTACAATAAAAATTATTTCAGCTGACAAAACCAGCCTTCTTCAGGTACTAGATGTTACAAGTCTATGTAGACTTGATTGGCCAACATTATATACTGCTGTAATTATATGTGTCTGACAAGTATCAATAAACGTGATACCCACCCCTTATTTGTTGTTTGTGTTTAATGCAGTTTAGCTTGTTTCAGTGGGATAACAGCATACATGTAACACTCAAGGTTGTAGTACCTGTATGCAGCTGGCTAACAAGGTGGTAAAAACTGAACTTACATTAAAAAATAATTTAATATGTACAGTGTACTAACTCAGTCAACTACTGAGACATACAATGTTCATGTGTACACGTACCTTTTTTAATTCAATGACTTCATCATAATAATCCTCAGGAGGTTTGTAAGCAGGACCACCACCAGTGACAGTTGGCTCGGCTGATCAGGATTAATTATCATTAAAACAAATTATTACCTATTCTGTACACTTGTAAATAGAGTGAATTTCACATGAGTGTCAAAAGACCAAATGCAAATTACCCACGGCCAGCAAATCATAGGAGCGAGTATTCACCAGTAACTCACAAATGGCTTCCTTGCGACCCAATGACAAACCAAAGCAAAACCAAAGCCAATTAGCCGGTAACAAAACGAGTGGGGGACTGGAACCGAGTCAGTAAAACTAATTCAATTAATAACTAGTCAAAGTGAGCATTATTTTCAAAAAGCACAGATCAAACTTAGCTAGTCTGGAAAGTTTCGTGAACTTTGGCTCAATATTGACGATGCTAGAAGGCATCAAATATGTCCATTTTCCCATACAAACTCGCTTATTTTTTAACGTTGTCTCTCCAAACCATACATTCATTGTAAAATTTTGGAGGGACAAAGAAATTTCAATTGCTTATAATTCAGTCAAGCTTCACTTGTATCACGTCAAACTTGGCACACATGCCAATTTTAACATGCTCTATCATGTGATTAACTTCATTTTAGAATTAGAGTAATTCTGATAAACTCGGTCACAGTCCCCTGCTCGTTTTGTTACCGGCCAATTTGTGTTGGGTTTTACTTTCCTATAATTGCAATCTGATTAGTTGGTTTATTTTCTCAGCCAATAGGAGAGCTTAGTAAACGCAAAACCAAACCACTTCCAACTGTCAGTCATGTGAAATCTGCTCTATTAGACAATTATGGTATAATGGACCTTATTTATATAATTAAGTACATGTACATATATCTCTATTTTTGGTACTCTGGGCCGGGTTGTTCAAAGCCCGATTAGTGCTAATAATCCAGGGTTAATTTCCATGACAACCAATAGGTTCTGTGCAGAGTTAATCCAGGATTAACAACAATCGGGCTTTGAACAACCCGGCCCGAGGCATTAACTACAAACAAAGAATTGTCAAACTGCTTACTGTAGGAAAGAGTAGCACTTCTTGTGTGAGTCTTGGGCTTGGCATTGGATAACTGTCAAAATATTTAATACAATCACAAATTTGAAACTTGCACATAATGAAGGAGTGAAGACTGGCATGCAAAATTGTTTTATTTGGATTTTGTACTGTGCATGAAGTCAGAATATCAAACCACAGGCTAACCATCCTCCCATTTTGTGTATTATTTTGTCACTGATGTTTTAATAATCCATCATTTCTTAGCAAATTGTGAAATAAAATACTTTTTGACTTGATTCTGCTGTATAATTATGTGTTGATTTTAGGATTTTTATTGTGGGTAAATAAATATTATTATTTAGCGTGCGCTCATAATACAGCTCGGGTTTCCTGTGGCTCAGTATTGTTTACATATAGCTTGGGCTTCCTGTGGCTCATCTCGCCAACTACATAAAAATACTACAAAAAAATAATCTTGAAGATATTTTTTTTCCGGTTCGTTTATCGGAAGCTGCCAAAAAACAACTTCATTGGGGTGGTGTGTCAAGTTGCAAAACAGCCTATACGAGGGAGATTAGGGAAAATATGTCAGCTGTCCATTTCTTTGCAGGGGACTCTAGACGGGAGATCATTCGACAGTTTGATTAAAAATTTGAATGTGATGACCATTATAAATCCTTATGATGGCTCATATCTGTCCCGATCATAGGGAGAAAAAAACAATTGCCAAAAATCTGGACCAGTTTGACGGTTTCTATGAAGCTTTTGCGAGTGTGTACCACTCGATATCAGCGTGAATTACCACCAAAAACTTAGCTTATTTACTGTTCTTCAACATTTTGAATGTTAGAGGGAGCAGGAATCTGGAAGTTCTCATTTTTCGGCAAAATTCTCGCACGCCTCGCTTGTCGGCGATGAAGTTAGTCGCCTGCCTTGTGTATTTTTATGTAGTTGGCGAGATGAGCCACAGGAAGCCCGAGCTATATGTAAACAATCCTGAGCCACAGGAAACCCGAGCTGTATTATGAGCACGCGCTAAATCAACACATACGCAGCAGAATCAAGTCAAAGGGTATTTTATTTCACAATTTGCTAAGAAATGATGGATTATTAAAACATCAAACATGAACACATGTGATCAAACATGAACACAGTAAATAAGTGTACATGTAACTTCATTAAAATAGCATGGTAAGTTTACAGTAGTTTACCCAATAGAACAGATTTTGTATGAGAGGGAAAGAAATACAGCAATATTATACTGTAAAAGTGCCATAACCACATCACTGTGCTCATGAGTCAAACAGACATTAATGTCAATTAGTGTCAATTGATGGGGAAGCCATTTCAATGTGACAGCATGCTGTATATGGTATTAATACAGTTGTGTACATGTATACCTGTAATCCAACTTTGTGCACAGTACAAAATCCAAGCAGGTGATTGGCTAATGACAGTGTTTTATAATTATCTGTGACCACTGAGCTATAGCACACTGTACAGTCACTCAGTTGGAATATAAAACCACAATGTACATGTATACTCAATGAACTCAAAATTTCTTCAAACTGCAGATAATGGCCTGACATGGAGTATTCATCATTTTTCATTCATCGTACAGTCAGCGTGTGTCTGTTTTTTTCAATAAAATGTGCTCGCGCACCCAGTCTTAACCAAAAAGTCATTCCCATACATTGTGTAATTTTCCCAATGATTCACATGAAATCCTTAGTCCTCCCAAATACAATTATACATACATGTAACCTCACGTCATGTATCTTAATTATTATCCAAGGTACTGAGGTGAGACATACATGTACCTCCACAACATCACTGAAGTTCCTAGTCCTGGTTCCAGGACCTCTCCTCTTTTTTGCATGAGCAGGCCTGGGTCCTGTCCATGTGTTGATTCCTGTATTTTCTGTACTCAGGGCTGAAAAAATATATATCTATATCTTACATTCATGTCTAATTTTTTTTTAAACTAAAATATATTTTCCAATTTTTTACAACATATTTTCAACAGCCAGGGTTTCCTTTAACCCTTTAAGCCCCAAGAGTGCCATATGGCACTATTACTGGTTACTTGCTTTGAGGGTATAAATCTGACTAAGTTCAAATAGCAATGCCCTGAGATTCCCACACACCTTAATGTATAGACCAATGATCCTATTGAACTGCATTAGGCATATTAAAAATGAATAATTTCATCTAAATCCCCCTTTCTTTGCATAAGTTAAGTATAGTTGACATTATTTCACTTCAGAAAAAGGGACTAAAATGACAGTTACAGAAAAAAATATTTCCCCTCAGATCCTAAATTTTCTCACAAAAATGCATATTTCACATAAAATTTAGAGTTTCATGTTTGCACTAACCTCACTTTCTGTCCCCCAACACCTAAACTGGCCCAGAACCAAGCCATTCTGTCCACAAGCACTTTACAGCAAGCTGCATTCATCCATAACGACCGCAAAGCATGCCGGGAAATCCTACCAAACAGCGACATGGCCCTTCCCCCATCTTCATTCTTCAAAATATATACTAAGTCTAAAGCCATTTCGACCTAATACCTTCATATTGGAATCAATGGCAAGTAAATGTTGTCCAATATTCCAAACAAGCTATGATAGGTGGCTCCAGACTCCCATTTATAAAGCCCACGCTAAAGTGACGGAAGACGTCCTGGCCCATTCACGAGTGGGAAATAAGGCTCTTTCTCTGTCACAATAAACTGGCACAAACTCGGTTCTTTGAGAAAGTGCTGATTGAAGCTCTCATCAGACTTAATGATGTCCTCCAGCACTCTATAAATGGTGAAAAAGGCTTTAAAAAGCCTGAAATTCTGTTTTCCCCCAAACAAACTTCCCTCCAGCTCCATAGCAATGCGACGTCTACGTATCCAAAATGGCCGACAAAAAACTTTGAGCCCCCAGTATTGTTGGTCAGATGAAAATTCCATGGTAACAGTGACTACAGCTTTCTTAGGGGGGGGAGGGTTTGTTGCAGTCTAGAATGAGCCAAAAATCAGTTAAAAGCCCACGGGGCTCAAAGGGTTAAACAAAACACCAGGCATGTCGTGTGGCCTTTGCCGTTTGCGCTACATTTTTTTTTACTGAATGTTTGCATGGACTGTTGTCAAATAATGCCAATTTGATGGTGGTTAACACTATATTCTGGAAAGGAGAATATTTTTTACTATTTATTTATGAATTAAATGCAATTCTGCAAGTGTGGCATAGAAATGGGCGTGGTAAGTCACATGGTGGAATGTATACCAATATGTCCATTAAAATAAGATCACCACAACAGAAATATACATATCTAGTGGTTATCGCAACTCATTTTGATAAAGTTTAGTATTTGACCACCCCCCATACATTAGGCCTTGGTTCTTAAAAATAGACAACCAACTGAGACAGAAGTGCATTTGATTTCTGCTCCTAGCTCCTGTCTGGAAAATAGTTACACATTGAAACTTGCTGCAAACAATTATCTCCATGTGTGGATTCAATGTAGTGATTTTAAATGAAAATAACCAAGATTTCGATTTGTATGATAAAATGTATTAAACAAAACACCAGGCATGTCGTGTGGCCTTTGCCGTTTGCGCTACATTTTTTTTTACTGAATGTTTGCATGGACTGTTGTCAAATAATGCCAATTTGATGGTGGTTAACACTATATTCTGGAAAGGAGAATATTTTTTACTATTTATTTATGAATTAAATGCAATTCTGCAAGTGTGGCATAGAAATGGGCGTGGTAAGTCACATGGTGGAATGTATACCAATATGTCCATTAAAATAAGATCACCACAACAGAAATATACATATCTAGTGGTTATCGCAACTCATTTTGATAAAGTTTAGTATTTGACCACCCCCCATACATTAGGCCTTGGTTCTTAAAAATAGACAACCAACTGAGACAGAAGTGCATTTGATTTCTGCTCCTAGCTCCTGTCTGGAAAATAGTTACACATTGAAACTTGCTGCAAACAATTATCTCCATGTGTGGATTCAATGTAGTGATTTTAAATGAAAATAACCAAGATTTCGATTTGTATGATAAAATGTATTAACCCTTTAAGCCCCAAGAGTGCCATATGGCACTATTACTGGTTACTTGCTTTGAGGGTATAAATCTGACTAAGTTCAAATAGCAATGCCCTGAGATTCCCACACACCTTAATGTATAGACCAATGATCCTATTGAACTGCATTAGGCATATTAAAAATGAATAATTTCATCTAAATCCCCCTTTCTTTGCATAAGTTAAGTATAGTTGACATTATTTCACTTCAGAAAAAGGGACTAAAATGACAGTTACAGAAAAAAATATTTCCCCTCAGATCCTAAATTTTCTCACAAAAATGCATATTTCACATAAAATTTAGAGTTTCATGTTTGCACTAACCTCACTTTCTGTCCCCCAACACCTAAACTGGCCCAGAACCAAGCCATTCTGTCCACAAGCACTTTACAGCAAGCTGCATTCATCCATAACGACCGCAAAGCATGCCGGGAAATCCTACCAAACAGCGACATGGCCCTTCCCCCATCTTCATTCTTCAAAATATATACTAAGTCTAAAGCCATTTCGACCTAATACCTTCATATTGGAATCAATGGCAAGTAAATGTTGTCCAATATTCCAAACAAGCTATGATAGGTGGCTCCAGACTCCCATTTATAAAGCCCACGCTAAAGTGACGGAAGACGTCCTGGCCCATTCACGAGTGGGAAATAAGGCTCTTTCTCTGTCACAATAAACTGGCACAAACTCGGTTCTTTGAGAAAGTGCTGATTGAAGCTCTCATCAGACTTAATGATGTCCTCCAGCACTCTATAAATGGTGAAAAAGGCTTTAAAAAGCCTGAAATTCTGTTTTCCCCCAAACAAACTTCCCTCCAGCTCCATAGCAATGCGACGTCTACGTATCCAAAATGGCCGACAAAAAACTTTGAGCCCCCAGTATTGTTGGTCAGATGAAAATTCCATGGTAACAGTGACTACAGCTTTCTTAGGGGGGGGAGGGTTTGTTGCAGTCTAGAATGAGCCAAAAATCAGTTAAAAGCCCACGGGGCTCAAAGGGTTAAAGGGGCACTGTCAAGCAAATTTATTCAACCATTCAAGTTTCTTTAAAATGAAACTACAAATTAAAATAACACCATGAGATACAATGTACAACCGAAATACCATGTAAATGTTGATATATTTTCAAAATAATTCGATAAAGGATGGCAAAGATTATTAATAAAAGTGGATTACAAAAACTTGACTTCGGTTACATTGAGCCAATAATTTTAAGTTGAAGAGCAGTGTGCAAAAAGGGCATAAGTGATTCTTAATCACATTCTAAAATTTCTACCTCAGAAAATAAAGAAATTGAAGGAGAATTTAGAATGTGACCAAGAGTCACTTATGCCCTTTTTGCACACAGCCCTAATTCAGTTGCTCTAAATTCATCTACATGTATTAGAATCGTAATGCCATCCTCCTTCAATATAGTCTACTATACTAATCTGAGTAGTTATTTTTGTCTTTCGTCATGAGAAAGGTTATCATTTGAGGGTTTACAACTTGTCTCTTTAAGCTCACTATTCATGTACATGTATCATTTGGTAAAAAAAATTAATAAGAGCAAAAAAGAAAAATATTTCACAACAGTAAAAAAAAAAAAATTATATAAGCAATATTGTTTCAGGGATGTCCAGTTCAGCATACATGTAGCTGGTTTGAATGGAGCTCTGATTACAAAAAATTATACATCGATAACAAAAAAAGGTAGAGACAAAATTTAATTAATAAAAAATAGGCAAAAACTTATGTTGCCATGGTGACTAAACTGGAAAAAACAGTAACATTTCTCGCAACTATACTATAAATTAGTACTACTGGTAGTCATACAATTATGTTGCCATGGAAACTGGAATGGTTATGGCTTGGCATGCTGTTATGTACAGTAAATATACATTGTATCTTATTATTAAACATGTGAAAGGTCTAATTTAACACCATAACTTATAGAATACATGTACCTTATTATAGAAAATTAATGAAGTATTTTATTAACGTGAATTTAAAAAAATTAGCATTAATTAAATGAACCTTAATTTACGTCATCTTTAATTAAAATCACACTATTTTTTAGCATTTCTATTTTAAGGCACCTTTATTATTTATATAGCCTTCTGAACGAGTTCTGCTGTTGGACATTGTTGTTTTCTATCGAGAAACACACAGTTTGTCTTAGATATTTTGCATACATGTAGAGTGGTTTTTCATATGACTGTTGTGAGTAATTCGCAATTACTGTGTAGCATGAAATTTTTGCAGGAGTTAATTTTTACACTCATATGAAAAGCGTTCGCGTTAATTAAATGCATGTAAAGATACTTTACATGGAAATTCACATTAATTTCAGGACACGTTGATTTAAGTCACGTACATTTACAGCTTCATTAATTTTCTATAATAAGGTAATGCTTGGGCCCTTAAAGCAGGGAAAGGTCCCATGAATTATAGCCATAAAAAAAATTAGAGAAGAGGATCGATCCATGAAAAAAATTAACAAAGATGTCTATTTTTCGGATCAAAGGTATTCAAAACCATGCAGCTTTGCTTAAATTTTGCGGTCCGTATGGGACGTTATGGACCCCAATCTTACCAATCAAAATTAGCACATGAAGTTAACTTATAAGCTAATTACAAGTATCAGAGATTCCACTAGACCAGTATAATTATAAGCTTGTTGTTACCTATAAAATTTCAAACTTTACCAGAAAAAAGGTAGGGCTGCTGTTTTTTCATGTGGTTCAGTACCAAAAAACATTTTGTACTGATTATGAGAATGGTGACAAAAGCTAAATAATCGCTGCTGTACAATTTTGTTACACCAAACTCACATCCTGTTCCATTTCTCATGGCTGTTAACCACAGGTTCCTGGAGGAAGGCTTGACAGGTTGGGTCTTGATTGGGGTCCCTCTAGGCTTCTTGGATGCATAAGGGGACTTGGACACTATAAAATACAAGTTACAGTGTGCATAAAATACTGGGATGTTGATAAAACATTTCATGTAAAAATACAGTGTATTTAAAGTATTAATCCTGTGATTGACAGTTATATAGCTTTCATTGCTATATAAATTACGATTTCAAATATTAAGATAAATTTGTATGAAATCAGGCAGCCATATTAACCTTTCATTCCAGCCCTTATTTTCACATTTTTCAAAAGGTTTAAAATGCTTACAGACATTGTACATTTGTACATTCATGATTGTATGTAATATAACTTTGGAACATATGGCTAAAAAAAAACTCTTTCAGGAAAGAGTGTCATTTTTTCTGTATAAATTATATAATATATGTTAAAATTCATTATAATTTAGGTAGGTGACAAATTTTTGCAAGGTCAATAATACAATGTACCCAGTCATCCACTAGAAATTTAGAGCAGCGAGTCCTGTGACTCACAAGGCTATCAAAGTGTGAGTCCCAGACCAAAATCAGTGAGTCCCATCCATTACCTCATGTGAAGCAAAAATTTACATAAATATATATACATGTAAGCACTGTTCGACATGAAAACGAGTCGCTACCATTTTGTTTTTGTCACAGTGTCTGCTGCCCACCAGTGTTCCATAAATACACAGTAGTGACACAGCGAACGATATTGCTGATTTGGTGTTCCAATACAGAATTTGAATATTTCACGAGAAAAACTAGCCAAATTCTACATGCATGTAGGGCAAATCCATGTTGCAGACATTACATTCAGAGACCAAATATCAGATTACAAATGCTTCCCAAACTTAATGTAAAATAGCTGTGCTGCTTAAATTTATACATACTGTCATGTAGCACACCTTAGGTGGGCCTCTCTATTTTCAATTTAAAAAATTACAGTTTTCTCTCATTACTCTTTTTTAATTAATATCTAAATGTCTGTTGCGGACATTACAGCAAAAAACAACCACATGTTTGAGTCAACTTTTAAATTCTTAATTCCTGTGAGTTGCGAGGAGTTACAAGAAAACAAATGGACTTTCTGAACTTGCTAATAACCAGAGTTCCCAACAATAATGATAAAGTTCAACAAAGCTCACTGTAGTAGTTTTTATTTGCTTTAAATATTTGTTGTGGACATTACACAAAAATTTGTTGCGGACATTACATTTTAGGAAAGTGCTTCTAAGACTTCAGAAAACAAGGCCCTCACAGAGCGGGTGTGGCCAACACTCACAATATGTCACTTGTATCTGTCATAGACCAAGATGTAAAATTTTCATTTTCATCATGTCTCATGTGGAATTGCCCTGTAAAGCACATCTCAGTACAAGAATTCTAATAGGGACTAATTAAGCAACCACAACAGCAACATCAACGACGACGGCATAAAACAATAACCTTAATTACAAAATACAATAACTGCACATGGAAATGTTGAGCACACATACAGTCGCCTACATTTCCAGCATTCTCTGCAAAAACAAAACGCGAAAACCCCAAATTGTACGTTTTAAAGAGAATGCGAATGTAAGAAAGTAAATCAATCCGTTTTTCGTTCGGCGTGAACAGAACTCTATACTCATCATATTTTTCGAAAATCTGGTTGTAAAAAACAATTCAAGGTGAACAAGGGAAATATTAGACACCAAATTTTGGTAGAAAAACTTTTCTATGTCCCGTCGTCATTGCCATTGCCGTCCTGGTTGCTTAAAGTCCCTAATATTAGGACAAAGGGACAGATAATTTTAATCATTGCGTCCAAAGGGACGCACGTTATGACTTATTATGTTTGCATTTTTGGGGAATTTAATGAGACGTGTCAGAGACGAAGTTAGATATGTGTACAAATGTACCTGGTGCTAAATTATCTAATAAGTGACCAGTAATATTATTTTCTTACTTGAAGGTGTCCCTACTCTCGATCTTCGACCCTGAACAGACTGGGATCTCGTAGACCCACCTAAAAATTAAGTACAATGATGTGCTAAATGCAAGAAAATGCCAAGCCAATGGAAAGATACATGTACAATTTACATGCAGCATAAACACCGTAGTCTTCTGTGGATAGACTCATCACCTGGGCCATGTACATTGTATCCCCCCTTTTCCACTCCATGCCAAAGACCCACATGGAGCTACATGTAGATATAGCCCCCTTCCCCTGGATATAAGCATCCCCCCAAACACACACACACACAGATTTTATAACTTGCAACTGGAGAAATAAAGCTTTTATTGACAAGTACAGACAAGTACATGTACACACTGTGTCTGCCAATTTGATTACTTTTCGTACTTGCTTACATGTTAATATCCATTATCTTTATTTCCAATTGCCACTATTAAAAGACTGTGGGTGGACTTATAGAGCTTTGTCTGTTTCCTCTTTTTTTCCTTGCATGTACAATGTAATACCCTCTGTGTAATTACACTGTCCTTGTGACTCTGTGTATAACACCCCCTAAAGGCCATTTGTGATGGAGTCTGGTAGCTGAACAGTGAAGTTTACAACTTAGACACATGAACATGACTTGTACAAGTCATGTATTTATGACTTCATTAATCTTGTATCTGATACTTAATTCACTCACTCAGACAGATACATTGTATGTACATTTGTACACTGTAAGAATATTTGACTCTCACCCGGAGGAGGTCTGGGACTATATCCATTCCCTTCAGATCCACCACTGGCCTACAAAATAAAATCATAAAAAAACTCTTAATTACATGTAAAAGCACTGATAGTGTACATGTACAATGTAGCTACATTGTACATGTAGTAAGTAAAACTCATTTAATATAATTAATTGAGAAATGTTTGATAATACATGTTTACAAACCTCTTATAACGTAGACAGTTTAGTGTGTACATACACATGTAGTGCATACAATGTACATGTACGGCTGTCAATGTTTACTGATCCTCATTCGTATTTTTACTCACGCACCCCAAAATACTGCATTCATGACTAAGTTGTATATATGATCATTGTGGTTCAATTTGATCTTTGGTTCAAAATATTTGAACCAGTACAATTTGTTTGAACCAGTTCAAATTTTATTTACAAGTGTGAACTTGTAGTTTGGGGTTACATGTAGGTTTATGATACAGTGTAGCTAGGATTTCCATGTAAGAAAATAGCACAGTAAGTTCTGCTGAAGTACTTTGGAATAGAAATACAAATGTACCTTTACACCTTGTTTGTGTTGTTTATCTTTTATTTTATAGCTATAATAGAATGTACTGTTAACACAGTTACTTAATGCACAGTGATGTTTCTTAAGAGGAATATACAATAAAACGGTAAGGGTGTTTTTAAATGCAGGGTTAGGGTTTGGATTAGTTCTCAGGACCATTGAAGAAGCATTATAACTAAAGTGACTTTGAGCCCTAATTTAGTGACTAGCTCTAAAAACCCTAAATCAGTGAGCACCCATTGTTTTTTTTAATTTAATAGCTTTACAGGCAAAGACAAAGACTTGGAGTCCAAACAAGCTAAGCCTGTTACTTAATTACAACACATTAAAAATATGTATAACTATATATAAATATACAAAATGTTGACAGTTAGGGTATTTTTAAAGGTAGGGGTAATAGAGGTAATCGTCTAACACTGTTGCCACCTAATTCAGATCATGTGATGTAAACAGATGCTACTCTGGGGAATTGTAACGGATTTAGTCAATGTAACGGAGATGTAACAGTGTCTCCATTACAATGTTGGTCGAGTGTGGATTAGATGCAAAATTCTACATCTTAACACAACATTGCACAGGTGGGGGGAGGGGGACAAAAACATCAATTTTCTCATGCCTCACGTTTTTTTCAAATTGCACCCTATAGTTTTCTCATTAGGTTTTGCATCGGATTGTAGGCTGGCCTAAAAAGCCTAATTAATAGTGACTATACTTAAACCCTAGATTAATGTTCAGTTTATAAAGGTCTTGGAATGTGTTAGGAATGAGTTTGCTTGGAGTGGAGTGTTAACTGGCTTTAATAAATCTGCTTGTTATTGGCCCTTGTGAACTCCACTTGGAATGGCAAAGCGAAACAGAAATGTTGTATTTTTTTGCGTTATTTCTGTGTAGTTCTCGATCATTAATTTATCCATTTTTGTGTCTTTTCACATCCTCTGTGGGTGATACTTTAATGAGAGAACAAGAGAATAGTTACAGCATTTAGACTGAGTCGGGGGTGGTGCAGGGTGCCTGTGATATTATCTTGCCCTTGCTCTGGAGGTTTTTCTCCAGCTTCCTTCCATCCACAAAAGCTAAGTAAACGTGCTAAATTTCAATTTGATCTGTGGATTAGCCAGGTCCTGACTTTGATCAGCCACTATGGTTGTTTCAGATCCCGTTTAGAAATTCAGAGTTTTTTTAGCCACTTTGATTCTTTGTTGTCAGGATTGTTGTTTGTGTACTCACATTTTCTCCTCGTCAGTGTTTTATTGCATTTGGTAAGCTGAGTCTAACATTTAAAGGTCAAGAGGTTACTTCAAGATCATTTGCACTCGTTTAATACTTTAAGATACTCTTTAGCTCTTTCATAGAAGTCTTCTTCCTGATACAATGTTAGTCAGGTGATTCGCTTTTCTCTTGCTAATTCCTTTAGCCTCAGCTGTGATTAGTCTGTAAAAGTTGGCTCGGTTGACACAGTTTGTTTCGAAGTATGACTGTGGAGCTGTAAAGTACATGTACATGTACAAAATGTACATCGATCTGATCAATTCTATAAACAATGTATTTTTCTGGATTTAGCTTTCTTTAATACTTCCCCTGAGTTGCTGCAGTTTTCATAAAGGAATGCAGTCAACACAAACTTCGTCTGTATAATATAGTTTTGTCTGTGTTGTCATCCATGTAATTTTATTTCCAAGTCCAATTTTGTTAGCAGCACGCATGTGTGAATATTAAAATAAGAGACTGGAAACAAATTAGCATAAGGAGAGGGACTGGGTTTGACAATTAGTCACATAGAATATACGGTGGTGTAAAAGTCAACAAGCGCTTCTGTGGTGCAGTGCGTTAATCAACTGGATCATCATCTACCAGGCATTCCTCATGATCCTGTCCCAAGTTAAGCTCGACTGGGCGAGGTTAGTAAGTGGATGGGTGACTGTCAAGGTAAGTGGTACAGTAAGGTGTGTCAGGGGGGCAAGGGAAAAAGGGGGATGGGACTGGGAAAGGGAGGGGTACAAAGTAGAGGGGAGGGGTTGGTTGACAAAAAAATATATTGTAGGGGAGGGGTGGGTGGAATTTTGTTTCTCTTTTTAAATCCCTCCCAAAAAACTAAACCCTTTTTTTTATGAATCCCAAAAAAATAAAAAATCCCTTTTTAGAATCTTGAGAAAATGAACCAGTTCAAAAAATTGGTACTGATTCAAAAAAATGATACTGGTTCAAATATATTTGAACCAGAGTTAATAATTGAACCACAACATATACATACATGTACATGTAACCAATCATACCATGCACACTAATAACAGCCTACATTATATGCATGTATTTATTTGTAGTAATGACATACATGTTATTATGTTTAACGTCATCTTATTCAAATCACTTTGTAAGAGTTATTAATTAACCTATGATTCTTAATTTCAATCAGAGACTGCAGAATGCAAGTTGTTTTTGTACATCACTGCAAATTTTAGCACAATGTGATGGGTTATATAATTAGTTTTTTGGTTTACCATATAATAATAATTATAATGACTTTTGGGGGGTAATTAAGATCAGACATAGTCAGAAGATACTGATTACAAGTAGGAAAAAATATTTGAGACCAAGGGGATCATTCCCCCCCCCCCCCCCCCCCCCCCCCACTTCTGCCTCCCATAGCTAAAAATTTGATCCTCTGGCGACAACCCTGGAAATAATTACAATGATAGTAAGCAGGAGGCATTTTAATTATGTCAGTAATGTGTAGATAAAAGATGTTAAATTGCATGTACATGTATACTTACCAGAGAAATAGTAGATCCATTAGAAATGTCAGAATAGGCATCTACATCCTACATACAGACAATATTATTCATTTTTTTTATGGATAGATTGAAGAATTCTTCAAATGCAACAAACGTTTTATATATTATAATTTATATTATAATTATATAGCTAAGACATTTCTGCAATCTGATTGGCTAAGAGGAGTGGTATTTCAGCATAAGTAGTGATACACGTCAAGCTCCAACGAGTAATGTTTCAAGCCATTGGAGGCAGTCACACAGACATCATCCCAATTTGGCCAACCAGCTAGCTCTTTTTGAAGCAAAATTGCATGACTCTCAATCCAGGTTGATTTTCAAAATATTTATGGCAATTCTAATATACATGTATGTACAAAATGTACATTAAAATATAACCATACATGTATATATTTACTGCTACATTATCTGCATGATTACATGTAGATAAACAGGATCCCTGTGGTTTGTACTGGTTTGTAAATTGTCGCTGGCAGCTTGTTCTTGCCAGACCGTGTACCTGATATGTTTGCTCAACTAGCTCATTTTTTCTTGTGCATTACCTTGTTCTTGTAAATTATTTGGTTCTGTACAATGTATGTACTTGTGTACATTTAGTTGAAATTTGTATAATTGTGTATCTGTATATTTGCATGCTTCTACACTGTACATGTATATGTAATCAAAATAATTATGCTTATAAACCTGATCGACCTAATTCCTAATTTTTTAAATAATTTATATACTGTAATTATGTGCTATCTGACTTCAGTTGATTGACATACGTTATTTCAGATAGCCTGTGGCCTTATTTTAGTTTTAATGAATTGTATCTACTACTCTTCCCAGTAAACTGCGACATCCCAAGTTTTTTATGGCCCCCGTGATGTGAATGGTCCGTACCACTTGATCACTGTTTGGCATACCGCTGGTAGAGATTTTTGTGTTGCAGCATGAGAAAAGCGATGTGACTTGTTCTGCATTGTAGACAAAGAATGCCTCATTGTAGACAGTAGAATGACACATTGTAGACAAGTTTGACATTTCAAAACCGCAGAACGACTGACTACAAGATCTTAAAATATGAACTACCATCTTAAATCTTTATTTATAAATATCTCAGATTAATTGGCAAAATATTTCCTCCAGTTACCTTAAAATTTAAGCCACGTTATGTGGTTCTTCAAATACGTTTTAATAAACTCCAGAACTGAAAGAAGAGCAAGCAGCAAATTTTCCCCAGCAATTTATAGACTTTGAAATCAACAAGGCAGTCGAAACTTGTCTACAACTGCCGCCGACAAGAAATCTACCTGGCGGTATGCCAAACAGTAATCTGTGGTACAGAATATTCACATCACGTGGGCTGTAAAAAAACTTGGGGTGTCGCAGTTTACTGGGAAGAGTAGTACATGTATATATATATATATCTATTTCTTACTTATATTGTGGTATGAAATAAAACGTCATAAGTTGTTGTTGACTGAACAGTTGTTGTACATTGTAAAGAGCTTGCACGAGGAAACATCAAAATATGGGATTTAGCCATTACGTACATGTAAGAGAGTTTTGCATGGATTTGTTAAGCACTTTGCTGGATATTATGTTCACTTTTATGTTCAATAACTGCTGCCTGTTTCAGAGCAATAATATTTTAAGAAGTTTAGTTCCACTACAGTGCTCAAACTTAACTTTTTGCTCTAGCTGGAGGTCCATGGGACCAGAGTGAGCTCAAATGCACTGGTCCAAAATGGAAAGTCACTGGTCCCAATTTATTATTATTTGTTCCTTTCCATAAAACATTGGTATGTTGTCGCTTGAATAATTCAAGTGTGAACCAGTAAACAAATACAATGTACATTGTATGTAGCACCTTGATTTACTACGTAGGCTTCTCGTCAGCTTGCTTTTCTATGTTTTCTGCATTTCACACTTGCACTATGAATCTTGACCTTTTACCACCGACAAAAAAAGTATAATGCTCCTTACATGTAACTCTTACGATTAGCTATGTTTGCAGACAGCACTGCATGTACATTTGTTTCATAGACAATAAAAGAATAATTAAGCTGATAATCTGTCTCTGTTTACGAATTACACACGACTCTCCAATTTTTACTGACACATGCAGAAAACTACGAACACAGCACCATCTTGTTTGCCAATGATTTAATCAATTCCTTATATGTCGAGCCCAGACCTCTAGTTCCCAAAATCTAGTGGGGCCTTGCATTTTATTGTTTGCTTTCATTCGTGTCAGTGATCGCAGGTAAAATCATCACAGTTTTCATTGTTTGTGCCATTTGTCTGATTGTAAATCAAAATCATATTTAGAGTGCAAAATATTTAATATGAAACATTTACTTGTTTTTCTCAATTTTTACTCGTTGTGGACGACCGTTAAGTTCGAGCACTGCACTAATGAGAACTTAATTAATGGGGATGGCCCTGACTGCTTTTGCATGTTCCCTCTCTTGGCTAATAATGAACAGCAAATCACAACATATGTCAAGCCCAGGGTAAGATGGAAGACACTAGTTAGCAGACAGTGTACAGTTGAACTACATGTACATGTACTGTAATTGCTCTTCATGATACATTTGATCTCTCATTAAAAGGTCTTTCATTTAGTGCTACCACCATAATTTGCATCCATTTTTCAATTTTTGGGCCCAGCTATAGGTCAGAGTTTGAAGATTCAACGACTCATCCGCTCATCAGGATGAGTGCTAAACAACATTGGGCAAGTGCTAGAAAATCAGTGGGCAAGTGGAGTCAGATTATTGCTTGAAAACATTCTTTTCAGGGAGGGATCAATCTACACTGTATACATGTTTTTTTAAGGATAGGACAATACTTTTTGAATCCCGAGAAAATGGTTTGGTCAAGTGAGAAGAGGAATCGGTAAGTACAATTTGGAGTCACTTGCCCTGAGGGCAAGTGGGCCTTCAATTTTTGTTTCTAACCCTGTAGATAGCAAATTGTGCTAGGCTCTTGAACAGCTAACATTTGTGTCCCAGGCATGGCCTGAGATTGTCAGTTTTTCAAGCCAGTAATTAAAGCAAGTTCAGCCAGCTACATGATTGTATCCTTGGGACTATATCTATGCTTATTATTCAAATTATACATTCACTGTCTGTTATGGACATGTACAACTGTACAATACATCTATGCCCATGTATCAGATAAGAAATAATGTGCACATGTACAATATGTCAGCTACTCAGTCAGTCTTGTACATGTAGTTTACAACTCCCCAGGTTGAGAATATTGCAATATCTTGCAAGATCTTGCCAAGATCTAATTAAGATCTAATAATTATTGCCAAGATCTTGGCAAGATTAGATGCTACATGTACATGTAGATCTTGGCAAGATCTTGCAAGTAATGTCTGTAACTGCATAGCTCGATTTTTACATGAACAAAATAATGTACATTAATTAACTCTTTCACCATGACTTTTGTCCCCTATCCATTGGCCATCATGGGTGACCTTTGTCAACTTACATTTTGAAGAATGAAGATATGAAGAGGGCCATATGGAGCCAGATGGTATATTAAAAGAACTTGGTGGTGAAATATTCTTTCACCACCATGGGCGACCTTTGTCGCCCTACCCATTGGCTGCCAAAGGTGACTTTTGTTGACTTACAATATAAATACAAAATAAATGAATACAAAATAACTTGGCAATTTTAAAATAACTTGGCAGTGAATGAGTTAATAATAATTTATTGCTGAGTTGCACATGACATTGTCGAGTGAATGCCACCATGCATGTTGGATGTTTACAAATGATTCCTCATTAGACTATATATTTTGTTATGTCCTCCAACATGTGGGGATTGATTGCAACCCTGGAATTTGGAAATCAAATAATTTCCCCATAACACCATTTTGGCCAACCACTTACATGTAAGCCTGACACTTTCTTCATATAATCAAAATAAGGGGTGTACAAAAAAAACTGAAAAACTAAGATATCGAACAAAAACTTACAAAGTCATAAAAACTAACAAAATAATTGACCATACATGTATATACATGATGTAGTCTGCATACATGTGATGATCATGAGTAGTTCAACTGGTGTTAAACTAGAAAACAGATTTGAAGAAGCTACAAAAATGACTTTGTTTACCAACCGACAGCTCAACTTAATATTTTATCAAAGGAATATCTTACCTGGACAGTTATCTTTGGTGTAGGCATCAAGATAGTTTAACTGACTCACATCCTTTCATGTTTATAGTTGTTGACAACGACGACTTTCAATAACAACCTAACCAAACTTCGATGAAAAATTATAATCTCACGTTCTATTCCGTAGATTAAAACACATCACACTAAAGAAGAAAGTCCAGATGTAACAGTTTTCCTGAAGAGATAATCGTAAGTTTTACGGCAAAAAGAGAAATTTAGCCTTATTTCAAGAGTTCCAATTCCAATTTGACTCTGTTTTCAGATCGGTGAGAATCATTTTGAGCCGTTGCTCGAAGTATTTATGTACAGCGGAACATTTAGTTACCAGACCTCCATCACGTGTTTCTCAGTGGGGAGGTGGGGAGGGAAAAATAGGTTAAAGACAAAATTATCACGTTTTTAGTTTACCCTCCCTCTTTCCTCTCAGTGGAGGGCGGGTTAAAGATTAACTTATTTACTGAGTGATTTGAAAGTAGGATGCGATCGGGAAGTGATTCGCAACAATAGGCCCTTTGGAGGACATGGTCACCTGAACATACTAGCTTGCAATCAAAATAAAATGGCTGCGGAACGATGGCAAATCCCGAAAGGGGGGGGGGGGGGGGGGGGTAACTCCTGTTTGTGACGTATTATGTATGTGCCGCGGGGGTGGGTCGGGGTTTTGAGCTCAGTTTGGGCAGGTAGGGTCAGGGTTTTGACCTGATTTGGGCAGATCAGGGTCAGGATTTCAGTTTAATTTGGGTGCAGTCAGGGTCGGGGTTCAGTATTTTTTAGGCAGTTAGGAACAGGCGATCAATTTATTTCAGAGGGCCTATTTGTTTTTTATTTAAAGAAGGGGCAATCGGTTTTTGTTTCCCAAAAAGGGGTCAATCAGGGTTTTGGAGCTCGGATTTTGGGTCAAACAGGGTCAAGGTTTGAGCCTCTTGGCCTCACATACATACCCATTTAAAATCATGAATGCCCGGTATTATACGAGCTACAATAATGGCAAATCATGAATATTATATGAGCTACAGCACAAAGAAGGTATGATACAAGCTCCTTACAGCAGTTACTTGCCTAGAATAGTATTTTTTTTTCTACGGACTGGGGGTCAGTGTTTTGTCCACTCCCACCTAGTTCATATCTTGAAACTGAAGGCATGGGATTCTTTTACTCAAAATTTTAATAACAATTTATATGGCTGGCTAGCCATAAAATAATCGGTTCCAATAAAAAACGTGATAATAGTTTGACGTAGTACTTGCATGATGATAGTTGAGTGCAGTCACTTTTATTAGTTTTATACCCATGATATGCAAAGTTTATGACCTCTTTCGGTCACACAGGTATTTCACTGTCATATGACATTATATTTTGAACAATTATTAATTAGTACAGTCTGTCATACTAGAATTGATTCAACGACGGGCTTAAGTTAATTATTCGTTTGACTCGCCGATTCTCTCCCAATGATCGAGTAAGGACATGAAAGATCAAACTAAAATTAGTACGTTTACCGAGTTTGAGAATGTTTGGATAAATACGAACTGAAAGGCAAGCTTTCAAATATCGCAAAAATAAAGTTTGGCATATCAAAGTAATTACTCGGGTTGCCTGTGGCAGGTACGAGCCGTTATTACTCGGGCTGCCTGTGGCAGGTACGAGCCGTTATTACTCGGGCTGCCTGTGGCAGGCACGAGTCTTAATCTGCAGGCCGTTATATTTGTTCCGTGCAGCAAAATTTCTGCGCATGCCTTAACTTATGCATAAATTGTATGCGTGCAAATAGATTTCTCTCCAGTCCAGTCGCCATCTTGAGATTCTGCGGACGCTATTCTTTGAGGTACGTTTCGTAGGTATTATGCCACATTTAATTTTACTCTCGGTCATTATACATACCAGCGCAAACACCGTGACCGGTAGGCCAACACTAAAATAGTTTTGACCGTGTTTTTGGCTGGTTTACCGATCTCGTATCGAGATCTGTGTACATTATACCACAGGCAGCCCAATCTCAAGATTTGTGTATTTATACGCTTACAAATATCGCTTGAATAGTTCATATTATAAATCCTTCCAAAACACGTATGTTAGACAAATAAATACACGACTTCACCCTACAATGTTTCAGTTGTGGTTATTCATACCTCTGAGCTCTTCTAGGGTCGTTTCCGCTGTTTTTTTCGAACCTCTTTCCCTCACCTCCTAATAAAAGGAAAAGGCTGGAAACAACCGACAAATATACGATGCATAACCTGTAATCTTTGCCACGAAAATCATACTTCGCTCACTCCAAATAACTCCAAACTACGGCAGGCCATAGAATGACAAATGAACTCATCCCTACCCCAATTTTAAGATCCAGCGATACCACAGTCTGGAGAAATCAAACAATTTGTCGTCCATTTTCGAGTCCTTCGAGGTTGGCAGCCAACGAAGTTGGACGGCGGAAGTGCAACCGTCAAAATTGCCTCGGTGACTGGCGAAGCTATTAGCTGGATAACCGACAAATATACGATGCATAACCTGTAATCTTTGCCACAAAAATCACACTTCGCTCACTCCAAATAACTCAAAACTACGGTAGAACATAGAATGATAAATGAACTCATCCCAATCCGAATTTTAAGATCCAGCGATACCACATTCTGGAGAAATCGAACATTTTGTCGCCCATTTCCAAGTCCTTCCGGTTAGGAGACAACCTCGGTCTGACGAAGGACTTGGAAATGGGCGACAAAATGTTTGATTTCTTCAGACTGTGCTATCGCTGGATCTTAAAATTCGGGTTGGGATGAGTTCATTTATCATTCTATGTCCTACCGTAGTTTTGAGTTATTTGGAGTGAGCGAAGTGTGATTTTTGTGGCAAAGATTACAGGTTATGCATCGTATATTTGTCGGTTATCCAGCTAATAGCTTCGCCAGACCGAGGCAATTTTGACGGTTGCACTTCCGCCGTCCAACTTCGTTGGCTGCCAACCTCGAAGGACTCGAAAATGGGCGACAAATTGTTTGATTTCTCCAGACTGTAGTATCGCTGGATCTTAAAATTTGGGTAGGGATGAGTTCATTTGTCATTCTATGGCCTGCCGTAGTTTGGAGTTATTTGGAGTGAGCGAAGTGTGATTTTCGTGGCAAAGATTACAGGTTATGCATCGTATATTTGTCGGTTGTTTCCAGCCTTTTCATTATATTAGGAGGTGAGGGAAAGAGGTTCGAAAAAAAACAGCGGAAACGACCCTAGAAGAGCTCAGAGGTATGAATAACCACAACTGAAACATTGTAGGGTGAAGTCGTGTATTTATTTGTCTAACATACGTGTTTTGGAAGGATTTATAATATGAACTATTCAAGCGATATTTGTAAGCGTATAAATACACAAATATTGAGATTGGGCTGCCTGTGGTTATACTATACAGGTATACTGAATAGCTGATTTATAGCGAAATATAACGATTTACTAGCAAATATATATACGGCTGTAGTTGAGCAGTTATGGGTTGCTCTCCTCTGTCGAAGTCTGAAGACATCTGAACTCCTGAACTGTGAGAGCAACACTGTCACTCGCCAACACGAAGCCACAAATTATACACACTCGGCACTGTCAGATTTATGAAGAACCAAGCAATATTCAACTCTCAAGGTAAACTTAAACAAGAATCCCGGCACAGCCGAGGTTTTCGTTCGAGAAATTAAAGGCTTCCAACAGTTCCCTTTATAGTTCTGTAATATAATGAGCAGACTGAAGTTTTGGGAATAAGGGTAAAGCTTTTAATTAGAGATAACCAACAGGCATTTCAGTTAATAATCTTTAATCCAACAGAATACCAATATGGACGGCGTAATGGACTCGTCAAGAACAGCAGCTAAAGTTACAAAGAGGCACACAAATTGACTACGAATACAATTAACATGACTTCCAGAGGTTTCCTAAAGAGAACAGACGCCGCGGAGAAAGAGCCGCGAGACGGCGATCAGCGAACTTGATAAAGAGCCACAGGGTAGAAAGAACAGTAGAGAAATATAGTGATAGCTCCATCACAGGATGGATAGGATACAACTTATAATTTGGGACAAATATAAACATACATTTGAGACAATCATCTATTAGTACTCGGAACCTGCAGTATAACAGAACAGCAGACTAAATTGTAAACGTGTGCCTACATGAAGAAGTAGTGTTTACATGCAGTAAAAGGTCAACTACTTTAATTTACATACGAGAAAAACAAAAATATTAAATTACATATATATACTAGGGGAGCAGAGAATGAAAGTCACCGCGCTACCGGCCACTCCTAAAGACTGCTAAATTCAGCAAATAATTCTTCCCTTTGGTTACAGGCGATAAATAAGCCCCGACCTATGATATTTTATAAGCAAATGACTGCATTCACACTGGCAGGTACTGCGGGCACACATTCTGCAAAGCCTAGTGGTCCGAGTGAAAGCCCAGATGGGCTCTTGTTGCGTACAAAAGCCTACATATCGAAATCCGGTGACTCACTTCCGGTATCGGCCCAGTCATTTCAATCAAAAATACATGGCTTTGTGAGCTATTTTGGATTCTAAAACAAATAAAATGATTTATGAAAAAATTCTACCTTCAAATTTCTACATTCAAATCAAAGTTAAGTAACATCTAATCTGCAACTGGTAACTGTTTGGAGTGATTATGTAAAGATTTCGACTGAACAGGTTTGAATTTGTGACTGGTCAGCACATTCCCAGATCAGGTTATTTTTAGAACATCCGAGGTAAGTAAATCCCATGTACCCCGAGCGGTAGGCCGATGAAATGCTTTCTTTTTCACAATGGCGAGGTTTTCTCATTCAGTACGCAGTACAATTTCTCTTCATAAATCATTAGGAAGCATTGTTTGCCTAGTACATTGTTGCATGATATTACTGTTCACGAGGCTTCTCATTGTTTTACTCGGCTAAAATAGCCTGATCTGGGGACACGCTCATATGTCTGGAACAGGATATATTTTTGCCATTTTGCCTGGAAGAGGGTATGTTTTCGTTGTTTCTAGCCTGGAACGGGGTCGCAAAAATACAATTTCTTGGCCTGGAACAGGGTAAGGGTTTCAAGGGCTCAGGGAGTACTTATAAGGAGCACTGAAGGAACTACATGTAGTAAAAATACAAACGAAGATGATCAGAATTAGCCTGAAGTACAGCGCATGCCGAAGCACTCGCGAATTTAAGTACCGTAAATTACTCTCCTCCAGATGCCAAGCTGCAAGGAAGGCATAAACCCGTCAAATGATTGCTCCTCTCCTCCCCAATAGAGACTATTGTGGTACCACAGGAGCCCATTACCAGGAGCGTACCTATGTAATGGGTAGCGTCCACAGCACAGTAGACGATGTGGCTATTTATAGTCGCGAAGTTCTGGTATGCGATTATATTGTATTTTGTTCTCTTGCGCTTTAGTATATTTAGCAGTTTGAACCGTGTTAATTACAATTTTTAGTGCATCCTGATTGGTTAAAAGTGACGGCTTTTGTTTCTTCTCGCGGGAAACACAAAGCTAAAAATAGCTACATCATCTGTTCTGCTGTTGGACAGACCTAATCTGGGAGATGCACGCTCCTGGTAATGTGCTCCTGGGTACCAGTATTCCCTGAATTAATAAAGAAGCTTAAATGTTGGAGAATACAACAACCAAGGATATAACCTAGTACACCGTAATTATAATCTATCAATGACGCGCGGATCTTGCCCTTCATTATCGTATCACTGGCTGCAAAAAATGTCCTAGCTCCAGTGGGGAGGGAAGGAGCGCATTGTGGTTGGCCACGCAAGGGCCATTGTGGTCGGCTACCCAAGGGATTGTGGAGTCCAACGAATTAACGCATGCAATGAACCATTGCGAGATTTTGTCCAAATTATTAACTAGTATACCTAAAAGGTAGCGAGTGCTGCGCTTTTATTGCTTGCAATGCGCGCATGTGAGAAGCAAGTTATGTGGGAACTCGAATGTCTGCGAGGTGGATGTCAACATGATCTTGGGCGTGTTCCGAAGAAAAATGCCTTGCAAATGTCCAGATATGCTTTATAAACGTTTTTGATTGAAGGATTGCAAAGATTTGAAGTGGATTACAAAAGCTTATACTAGAAACTTGAAACTCAGTTGCAGTGAACCGATTTAAAGATGCTGTCAATCTCTTTTAAAGGGGCTATGTCACGGCGAGTTTTGTTGCTGGCCGGAACAAAGTTATTTTCAGATACTAGTTCTTTCAGCGATATCTATATAAACGAACGACCGCATCACACGTGTGGAATGGATCAAGTCAAAGGAAATACGCAAATATTATTGGTTTGCATGTGACGTCATGGCGGTCATGTTTGAGGAACTTAAACAAAAGATTCTTCATTAGCTTCTATTGTTAGTTCCTCCAACATGACCGTCGTGTTTTTGTCTTTTGAATCTCAAGAGTTGATTGCAAACCAAGAATTGTCATCAGTTTTGGGCGCAGGTCTTATTTTCGTGGAAAAGATTACATAATCGTACAATTTAAAGGGGCTATGTCATGGTACTGCGCATGTATCGAGTAATCGCTCGGTTGGTGGCTAAAATTGAATAGAAACAGTTAAACTTCCCTTCTTCAATGTTTGATTGAAAGGATTTTCAATATTTTCCCTGGAGACTGTTCATATACACTGTTTGTTGGTCATTTTTGCATATTTGCTTTGATTTTAAGTATCCCACATGGCCTAGAGATTCGGTAGTTCATATCAAAATCGGTGGAAATAGCTGTTTCGATTCCGGCCCGAAACGCGAAGCCTATTACCGTGACACAGCCCCTTTAAAGTCCTGGAAGAGCTTTTTAACTGTTTTAGCCAATAAAACACCAATGTAACATCAAATTTCAGACATGCGCAATACTGTGACATAGCCCCTTTAAAAGTTGTATTTTTCATCCACTCGAATCTTTGCCATCTTTAATCAAAATGGTCTCATTTTCTCCAGTACATTTCGAAAACATTCTGCTAATCCGATTGGTCATTTTTTGCATTTCGTCATGAGGAAGTTTATCATTTTTGGCTTGACAGTGTCCCTTTAAATTAGTTAATGTAGCTTCAAGATGGTTAGAGTTTTGACAGAAACTAGAGTTAGCTATTGCTCGTGTTTAGTTTCCGCACCACCGGCAGACCAATATATATTTTTTTAATCCAAGTACTCTTATCATGTCAAATCTAGCTTTTCGATAAATATACTGTAATAAAAATGAATAAAACTTACCTTGTGTCTATAAGCTGTCTTGGCTGTGTCTGTACGTTGGTTTCTTCTTTAGTATGTAGAGTAAGGAATTTAAAATTCGCCGAAATTCGCTGAAACGACGTACAGACACAGCTTATAGACACAAGGTAAGTTTTATTCATTTTTATTACAGTATATTGATCGAAAAGCTAGATCAGTACGGTCCGTTAATCCCAGTCAAACACTGTTATACGCGAAAAGTAGAATTTTTTTTTAATTTATTTCAGAATTTGTTCAATATTTAGAAATGGGTCACTTCACTGTTCATTTACAAAATCAAACTGTTTCAATATATAATAACTTGAAATAGGCCCCCGAGTCGGAACCGGCTCGAGTTCCCCAGTGCTTGCCAAAATGTATTTTTTCTCTCATCTACGTAGCTTCTAGTCACTGTGCCTACCCGATGAGGGGGCCGAAAGGCCGCCGAGACGGATCCGGCTCGAGTCCCCAGTGCTTGCCAAAATGTCGTGGTTCTTAATTAGAATAACAATAGGTCAGATATAAGAATGTGTGATTTGTCCATGCAATTGTGTCAAGTTCACGTTAGCTCAGTTGGTAGAGCACGGGCCTTGCAACCCAACGTTCCGGGTTCGATTCCGGTGCCGCGCACCTACTTCAGTATTTCACTTCTTCTTTCCTACGGACTTCTTTCCCGGAAGTGCCATCTCCGGAAATGACGGCGAATGACGCCAAGAGACGTCTGAGTAATTCAATTCCCACTTCCGGCCCCGAGTAATGTATTTATGCTCGGGACTGTTATTGCAGTGCAACTAGATTACGTAAGCGTACATTCCACACTTGTTTAGACCCTTTTGTTATTCAAACAGATATAAGTCATCTCGCAATCAAGTTTTACACTCTTAGGACAGTTCAGTGCAACGGATCAAACGACAGTTAATTTGTTCCTTAATTTTCATAGATTGTAAGAAGACAAACGCCCCCTACTGGTTTTACTGCTGTCTCTTCTATTTCATCGGGAAATTTCAATAACTTTCGTCCGTCAACAACGAGAAAAGTTTTTGGTAAAAGCCAGAACGACGTCTGCTTCGCCTGTGGCAAGACTGGTCATTGGAGGAACAACTGCCCAAACTACAGTGCTTACTTCTCAGCAGGACCGTCCTACACGTACAGTACCTACATGGATTATACAAACAAGACCAGCGGTACAAGTGGGCAGCACTGAATTCATCGCCCAGAATAAAGTAGTAAGAGAAATCGTTGAAGGTAACCAGTATTATCAGTACGTTAATGAGAGAGATTTCGAGCTTGAGGGCAGTTTGGATACTAATCCTACAGGCCTTAGTGCCTTTACAGTTAAAGGCAGGCTCAGAAAACATATCCAGTTTTGGAAGGATACGCTTACAGCTAGTAACTTCATTATCAATACTATTGATAAAGGTTATGTTATTCCGTTCATTAGCACGCCACAACCTGCTAGATTTCAGAACAATAATTCGGCAAACAAGCATTCCGCTGAATTTGTAACTGAATCTATATTAGAACTTGTTCAATCAGGCTGTGTTATAGAAGTTGTAATCCCTCCGATCGTGATCAACCCATTATCTGTATCGGTACAAACGTCAGGCAAGAAGAGGTTGATTCTCGATCTAAGACATGTTAACTTCCACATATGGAAGCAAAATATCAAGTTTGAAGATATAAGAGTAGCCAATAATTATCTTCCGTATGATAACTTCATGTTTAAATTTGATCTTAAGTCCGGCTACCATCATATCGATATAATGGTAGAACATCAATCTTTTCTTGGATTTTCTTGGTTCTTCCATTTGGTCTTTCGTCTGCTCCATTTATTTTCACGAAAGTGGTCCGTGAATTAGTTAAATATTGGAGAAAGCATTCTGTCAGAATTACAGTGTATCTCGATGATGGTCTCGGTTCAGCCAGAGATTGGGCAAGTTGCGAGACGTCGTCTAATTTTGTCGAGAAGGTTCTGAAATTGTCGGGTTTTCTTCCTAATGATAAGAAGTCTGTCTGGCAGCCTACAACCAAATTAGAGTGGTTGGGATACATGATAGATTTGTCTACTCATGTTATTGCTATTCCCGCAGATAGAATTCACAGTACTCAGCAGATTATTGATAATATTCTAAATATTCTTTTGCATTCTTTCAGTACAGCCAGAAAAGTGGCACAATTCGTAGGAAAAGTTATTTCCATGGGTTTTGTACTTGGTAATATTACTCGTATTATGACCAGATATTCTCATTTCGATATTTTGAGAAGATTTTCGTGGGATACGAGGATTGAATTATCGAGCTCTACTCTAATAGAGCCGGTTAACTTTCTGAAAAAACAATCTATTATTGTTGAACAGTAAACGCATGCTTAAGCAGCAATTTGTTTATTCTAGAATATGTTACTCTGACGCGAGCTCTACCGGTTGTGCAAGCTACATCTTAGAATTTCATAACGCAATTGCTCATAAGATGTGGAGCGACACGGAAGTTCAACGTAGCTCTTCTTACAGAGAACTTTACGCCATCTCCCTCGGTATGGAGTCCTTCATTAGTATGTTGAAAGGTCAGACGATTATATGGTATACCGACAACCAAAGCGTTTCGAGAATAGTCGAAGTAGGTAGCATGAAGGAAGACTTGCAATGCATCGCACTTCGTATTTTCAACATGTGTACAGCATTTATATCAGTTATCTAGGTTGCTATTGGCGACACCTGTTTGGGCCGCCTTTCGTTCGAAACGAAAGGATAGAGTACATCGACAACCGATATAATCTCTATACAATTACATTTGTTTTGGTTTATATATCGCCATTAGGTATGGTTAAAGTTATATTTATTATTAATATATTCTCATTATTATATTTTTGATCAGATATTACTTCAGCTGCATTCCAGGAAGGAAACTGTCAGACGGATCAGAAGTTGTGGTTCCTTGCCCTAAATTCTAGAGCAGATAATACTGTTTTGTCTTACTGTAGAAACTTTTGTAAGTTCAAATATTGGTGTAACAGTAAATTCAGTAATATGAGTAATTCTTTCCTTCCCGCTACACCTACTACAGTTGCTATGTATATCTTAAATCAATGTTTGAAGAAAATAAGGCTAAGGCAACCATACACAACATGTATTATGCAATAAATTGGATACATAAGTTGGCAGGATTCGAGGATAGAAATCCTTGCAATAAGTTTCTTGTAAAATCAGTCGTAGAGGCTTCAAATCGTATTAATTGTAAAGCTGTTAAGAAAGCTGAACTTATAACCCCTGAGGTTCTAAGGATACTTTGTAAGCGTTATGGGATAGTAGTAACTTAGTAGACATTAGATTCATGTGTATGTGTTTACTTTCTTACGCGGGGTTTTCCCGCATTTCTGAATTATTGAATATTAGGAGGAATAATATTGTAACCCAAGATGAGTATCACAAGATCCTTGTAGAAGTCGGCAAAACAGACAAATACAGAGAAGGCTCTTGGGTTTATATTGCCAAAACGGGCAGTGATACATGCCCATATACCTTTCTCCTTAAATACTTGAGTGCTGCAGAGATACCTAACAATTCACAAGATTTCATATTTAGATCAGTAAGATATGACAAACAAGCCAAAAGAAACGTTCTTTCTACAGATCTAGAGAGATACTTAAAGCTAATCTGGTATCTGTTGGAGTAAATTCTTCTGGTTTTAGTAACCACAGTTTTAGGTCTGGAGGGGCTACGCGAATCTAAACATACCAGACAGATTATTTAAAATCCACGGCAGTTGGAAATCTGAGTCAGCCAAGGACGGCTATGTGTGTGACAAAATTGAGGCACGGCTAATAGTGCCTAAGAATATTGGACTGTATTTAAAGTATTATCATAGTAATTGTATGCTTTTTCAGTTTCGCATCCTAGCACGGCACATATCCTATCCTACCAATAATAATAAAGTATTATGGTTTACATACAGGCGTTCTGTGTTTTATACGGAGATAAAGGTTTAGAGCATAAATAAGTTATTGTTGGCACGGAGTATAGACAATAACTTGAATTGCACCATCCCAGCATAATTTCAGAAATAGTGACTGAAATGAAAGCGAAAGTTTGACAATAAATGTGCATGCCACGGCTTGTACGATCCTCATTCGGCCAAATAAAATTCCCCGTGATTTCTTTACAATTTCGATCCTATTAAGACATAAGAAATAGTTATTTCCAAAACCTAAGGGATGTCCACTGACCACTGGGGTAATGTGAGTAGAATAAATACTGAAAATAATTAGTTATGTCACTTACCAGAACGTCTTCGACCAGAAACTTTTGTCGAAAGGAAGAGATATCATCAAGCTTATCACCACTCGCAACGTATCGTGGTCGGATTACGCACCCAACAACCTGACAACGAATTACTCTCCCCTCCCCAGTGAAAATTGTAATTGTACCAGCACATTTCCTGAAGAAGGAAGCTTTATCAAAATGATGGAGAATACAAAAGCCCAAAACATATATTTATACATGTTATTAATCGTCGATCAACGCCGTTACGCGGAGCCCACTTATTGAAACATTGGCTGCAAAAATATTACCCAGTGGGGAGGGGAGAAAACCTCTTCGCGCAAGCCATTGTGGTCGAAAATGAATCAAGATTTTTCCTACCGTACAGAATATTAACTGCTGCTTCGCTCGCTGCGCAGCAATAAGCGATTTCGACGAGTTCCGAGAAGAGGTGAGGGAGAACGAGAGGGTTAAAATTCGTCGAAATCGCTTGAAATCGTCACCTGAGAACAAGAAGGAAATCAACTACTGTACAGGCAAGTTATATTTACTTTATTGAAATATTTACGGAGATATTTCTCAAATCGTAAATTCCCATACAAAGCCTTATATTTTTCAACACACAAATTAGGCCTGGGTTTCCTGTGCGCTCGCTGCGCAGCAATTCAGCAATTACGAGGAAGCCGTCTGAAGTTCAACCGCCTCAGTTTATAATTAGTTGAAGTTTTACTGATTTACTAGCCATACACCAACCCTTTTACTCATCTTCCTAGACCTCACAGAACCAGTTGGTCAAAACCTTTAAAGCTGACCCCTGGTCACTTTTTGCAAAACAATGCCGTCTATAATCTCAGTGCAGTGTACATGGAAAACTTCCGGGAATTGCAATGCTATATATTACTTAGAAATTTGATGTTTGCCTACAACGTGAGTTATATTGTAAAAGGGTCAATGTTATGCATGAGCACTGATACCATTTCCTGACTATCCGAATATAGTATTGTCCGGCCTGCTGTGCTGGAATGCAATCATTGAGGCTGACTTTCATGCTGTAGAACTGTTTGTAGATAACACGATACATCCAATTAACCACAAGCTCTTCTTTTAGGCATTAAGAAATTCAGCATGTCTGTGACTAGAAGCATTTTTACTCGACGAGAACCACCAAGAGATGGAGTTAAAGAGACTGAAAGGAAACTCAGCGAGCTTCCGTGCCATTTCACTTGGGATATCATATCACGGTACAAGGAAGGTTTTAATCTGACGAACAACATAAAGGAGCTTCAGTTGCACATTGAAGAGACGATTGAGGGATCTGAAGTGAAGTCCCACAGCCTTATGGGATATTACAAGACCAAAGGCAAAGAGAGGGATTTTGAAGCAGCCAAAACACATTTACAGACTGCCCTCAACGATGCTAAAACAGATGATGAGAAAATCGTAACGTATGCAAATTTGGCTTGGCTATCATTCGAAGAGAATTCGAACGCTTCCAGCGAAAGACTAGAGGCAGCCGTTGAAGAACGCATAGGGGTGATGAGAAGATTACTTAAGGAAAGAAATCCAGAGGACATCCCAGAAGTGATGGCCGAGAAAGCATTTTCGATCGCTATGAGTGGTTTTACCGAGAGCGGTTACAAAGAAGCATATCACTGTATTAACAAAGCCCTCGAAGGAAGGCCAGACAGTGTTCCATTCAAATTCACTAAGGCACTTGTTTACCAGCGTTTGTATCGTCACATAATAACCACCCATGGGGGAAATAAAAAACCCGAGGTAGGGGAAATTAAAAAGTTATGGGAAGAAATCATCGCCACCGATCAAAATTCCTCCCAATATTATGCTACTATTCACGCACAAGCTTTGATCCAGTATGCGCTATTTCTTAATAAGATCACACAGGATTATGGCAAGAGTAGTAAAGCAACCAAATTCCGCTAGGACATTGGCAATACAAGGCCGACTATTTCTGAAGAAATGTGCTTACCTTAAAGATTTGACAGATGAAGAAAAAGCCCATTATTATAACGAGGGAGAAAAGAGTCTTCGAAAGAGTTGGAATCTAAATAAAGGGTACATAATGATAGCTTTCGAACTAGTTCGTCTTTATGTTAAGAAGTACAAAGAAACCAAAGAGGAATTCGAACTTAGAAAAGCTGAAATGGTTTTCAATGAGATCTCGATAGAGGTAGATAAAGAAGATCAAGTGTACAATATCCTCAAGGCTCGTTTTCATCAAAGTTTTCACGCCGGGCACGAATAACCGTAAAAACGGCGGGGTTGAGTGTAACATAAAACGTAAAAGTAACGCCATTTCCTTACTTCTACTCTAAATTTGACGAAATGTTGGCAGGTTGGTAACAAAGTAAGACTACATTTTTCAGGACAATTGTTTCTGTATTGTGACGTTGTTGTGACGTCATAAGGGATGCCTCCTTTTTTGCTGAAAATTAACCTTTAAAACATGTTTCAAAAATATTACATCATCAGAAAGCTTTTATGAAATATATTAATTAGCCGAAAATTTGAACTTTCTACGATAAACATATTCAAAGTTATGGACGATTTACTGTTTTTATGACGTCATTATTAGTGACGTCATACTTCAAGCTTAAATCAGATTGCCGACTATAAAAATATTATTAAAGAGAATACTATAACTTGTGAGTGTTAGCGAAATGCATTTCATTGATAAAATTCCAAAAACATTGAACTGGCTATTTACTGAGGGTACACAAATATCTTTATGACGTCATAATGACGTATACGAAAAATGGGGCTTCAATTCTAAGCTGTTATACTCAAAAAATCAAAATTCTAAAAAGAACACGTTGTTACTACTAAAGAGCTCTATTATTGTGCAAAATATGATGCACCAGTATTTCGAACTGTAAAAGTTAAAACAAGCGACATTTTCATAAATGGTTTTATGCTATTCATTTCCCGCCAAATTTTGGCGGGAAAATTACCAAAATTCAAACTTTAATAACTTTCGTTTACTTCAACCGATCGATACCGGGTTTTCGATTATTTCATTCTCAAGAACAAGAGATTTTAAAAAGATATAATAAAACGTTTTTACAGGTAATAAAAATTTATAAGAAACCTATTAGAAAAGGATATATGACGTCATTGTGACGTCATAATGATGGCTATATTACCTTAATTTATCAGACTATGTTTTGTTTACACTCCTTTATACACCTACCAAAATTCATTCTTCTATGTCGAAAACCTTTAAATATATATAATACCCGCCGTTTTTATGATCATTATTTGTGCCCGGCGTGTTTGGAGTTTTCCTAAAGGACCACGCCAAGGCTCTCTCGTTTTATCATATAAAACAATCTCTGGAGTACAACCCAAATCAAGACAGCAAATTCACTAAAGTTCCTCTAAGAGAGCTAGCCAATGAGAAGATCCAGGAAAGCGATGAAAGAGAGAAATTCAAAGGCTATGAGACGCTTGGATGGCTCGACGATTCCGAGGACAAGATTCAAGATGCGATTGCAAAGTACAAAAAGGCTTTAGAACTCAAGCCGGAAGATCCATCAGTGAGCAAGTGTCTCGTCAGGTTGTACATTAAAAGCAAGCAGTGGGAAGACGCGGAGTCTCTGATGAATAACGTAACAGCTGACGAGAATGGGGGACTTGAACAATGGCTTCAAATCGCTAAAGGTGAGGAAGCACAAAGTGAAGGCAGACCACACGAGGCAGTCAATTATTTCATGCTAGCTGCCGAACGTGGTTCTCTTCTTGCTGCGGAAAAACTTTGTGAAATGCTGCAGAAGTCAGAGATGGATGCAGGCAGACAAGATCAGTTTTACAAACGTTTGGCACTTGTTGAAATTATTAGTGGATTGGACCCAAGAGAGGTGTTGTTGTTGCCAGAAGAAGACCCCTATGATGTTCCGCATCGACTACTGCTCTTACAAGCCGCAGTACAGACAGTCATACAGAAGACTGACGATGATCTACAGAGTCTTGCTATAAAAAGCGTAGGACTGGAAAGCCGTCTGTACAGGAACGAGCTGGTTAAGGAGAATTTCATTGATGTTATGACAGAAGCAAGAAACTGTTTAGACAGGTCAATAGTGAAGACGGGACAGCGCCTGGGACACAGGGGTGTGAAGGGTGGAAACTACTATTTTCCGATCCTGATGACAGACAAAAAGGACATCGAAAACAAATTGAAAAACCAGATAAAGAATCAGTTTAAGTGGAAGACATTTCCAGTAAACAGGAAAGCCGCCTTTGAGTTTCTGTTAAGAAACCAGCCGGGATACAATCCAGAGATGAGCTGGATGAAGGTGGCGGCAGATCTTGTCAACATTAACAAACACAACGAGTCTTTAGCTGTAGATGTTCAGGGACGATTGGTACTGAAACCTGTCCCTGACCGCATGACGGAGACGTGTGTCTTCCTGGAGAAGAACAAGGCAGCTGTCCGATGGCTGAAGGTTGTCAACGATATGTCTACAAGTGATGAAGATGATACTGAGAGCAGCAGCGATGAAGATGACACTGAGAGCAAAGGCGGGTGAGTAAAGAGGTTATTTCGAGGGTACTTTTGCAGGAATTAACTTTTACATTTTCCCTAGTCACAAAACAATCTTTATGTAACAACAATTATTTAAGCACGCAAAGAATACAAATAAAACTCGATCTTGAGTACCTAGAAAAAGGGGCTAAGGTGAGAGGATAAGGGGATATGTCAAGAACCTAGTTTTGATTCGTGAGATCACCAGTTAATACCTGTTATTTTGTCATGAACAGCGATCACATGATAGAGCTACATGTACAAGTTGCGACAACTGCGGCTGGTGCAACAACCTTTGAGATGAGAATTAATGGAGTTCATCTGGCAAGACAAGCAAGCTACTTTACTCACGAAGTTTGTACAAAACTGAAGGAGTTGGTGCCGTGAGTGGAAGAGTTTTGTGCATTGTTGTTTGCAACAGCCGGGAAACACTAAGAATACAATTACACTAGAGGAAAAAGTGTCCGGATTTATCTTCTTCAACGTTTTCCTGGGAATAGAGAACAATATGAATCCGATACTTTTCACTCTAGTGTAAATGTAGTCTAAGGGCCGATTTTCGAAACGAATCCTAAATCTTAGACACCTTCTATCTATAGCCTGCGTAGCGGAGAAAGTAGGAATGGGAAAGGAGCGCCTGCAGTCTCGCCATTGTCTTATTCCATTTTTTGTCCGCCGGCGGACGGAAAATTCCCATTGGCTAACGAGCTTTCAATCAATAGGTGAGATAAGCATCTTCGCGGGATTAGAAAGACCGTATTCAGTCGACACGCAGTACTTTACAACAATAGGCTGTCGGCCAAGTTCAATAAGAGTGCTAACGTAACACTGAAATTGATGTCACTCGCAAGCAGTGGTAGCGTTTCAAAGTGCTTTCACGAGGTTTATGAATTCAAATTGCTGTGTTAACTTCTCATCGAAACTAAGCAAGAATTTATGATTTGTTTGTCACAATTTGAGTTCTCTCTCGAGTGGAGGAAGTATATTTGTGGTTCAGACTTTGTGACAACAGTAGTTCTCTTAGAACTCAGAAAACAAGAACTTTTGGATAAAAAAAATAGGATTTAACAAGCATTTCATCAATGACAGGATATCTATATGCATGGCGTTTTTAGAGCGAAGCCAATTCCCGGTCGGGCAAGAAGTGTCAGTACTGTTATTGATCATAGAAATTATGCCATAAAATGACTATGTCGAGCTGTTTCAGGCACGTGACGGCCGGAAGGTTTAATTTTTCTTTCTCGAAGTAAAAACGGTTTATGAACAAACGAATCCCGCCATGTTTACGGTACTTTCTATTGCCTATCTCTGAACAAAAAATAAAGGAGGGCGATTTTCCAACTGTTGCCAGTAATTTTCGATTTCTTAAATTTCCCTTTCCTGTTCCGTGACTCCTTTTTTTAGCTACTTAAAGGGCAAAGTGATGCTGTGATACCTTGCTGTCCACACATTTTGGCTTTAACGCACTGATAATGGTAAAAGATGGGACTTGAGAATCGCCGTTTGTGTTAGAGTAGGTGTGAATCCTCCTTCGGTTGGAGGGGAAGGATGCTAGAGTAGGGCTGAATCCTCCTTCGGTTGGAGGGGAAGGATGCTAGAGTAGGGCTGAATCCACCTTTGCTGGGAGGGGAAGGATGTTAGAGTAGGTGTGAATCCTCCTTCGGTGGGAGGGGAAGGATGTTAGAGTAGGTCTGTATCCTCCTTCGGTGGGACGGGAAGGATGTTAGAGTAGGTCTGAATCCTCCTTCGGTGGGAGGGGAAGGATGTTAGAGTAGGTCTGTATCCTCCTTCGGTGGGAGGGGAAGGATGTTAGAGTAGGTCTGCATCCTCCTTCGGTGGGAGGGGAAGGATGTTAGAGTAGGTCTGTATCCTCCTTCGGTGGGAGGGGAAGGATGTTAGAGTAGGTCTGTATCCTCCTTCAGTGGGAGGGGAAGGATGTTAGAGCATGTCTGATTCCTCCTTCGGTGGGAGGGGAAGCATATTTAAAGGGGCTATGTCATGGTGCTGCGCGCGCATCTATGGAGTTATCTCTCGATTGGTGGCTGTTAATTGGCTACAAACATTTCCTTTTCGACTACATCTTTACTCAGTTTGTTAGTAATGTTTGAATATTTGCTATCATTTTCATCATCCACATGTGCGCCAGGTTCATCAGTTCATATGAGCATTGCTGGAAAAATAATGTTTCCGGCCCACCTAATTTTCCCCCCCATATTTTATGTCACTGCGCAGTGCCCTATTTTATCCCCCACCCCCTAAAATCCCTTCAATTCAGTTAAGTAATGTGTGCCTTGCTTCAATACATATAAATTTTAAATATGAGCATCAAAGAAGGCCCAAAAACAGTTAGGGCACACCCAGTGAATAAATCCTTTTGACAGACGACTGGTTGATCATTAGCATTTGTTTTCAGAAACAATGCTGTGCAAGTGTTTTAGCATTCTTTTGTGGGTGTGACCATGTTCTAAACCGGTTAGACAATGAACGAGGGTGAGTTATGGAATTTAGAGTCCCTCGCATTGAAGGCTTTCTATCTAATGCTCGGGACTCTGAATCCCATAAATCACTCGCGTCCGTTCTCTAACTCTTAGTCTATGTACTGTTCTTATCAAGAGCTAACACTGCAGGACACCGCGGCAAAATGTTGTGCTCCGCTGTCCGAAAGAACGAAGGCTCCGGTTTCAAGTACAAGTTTCCGAGGGCTTAAACGTTTTAGTAAATAATCGTATAACTTTTATAATTCACAGTGAATTACAAATTAAGAAAACTTCAACCTGTTAAAGTATTAGACTTAGCTTTTATAAGTAGTTTTGTTGCTTTTTTAGCAAAACATTGCACATTCTTACCTAAAATTAGAAACAGGGGTAATAGACCGTTTCAGCTTGTCCCATCTCAGACCACGTGACTTTTCCCTTGAGTAATGCGTTTTGGTTTTTCAGTATCCCAAGAGGAAATGTATCAATTTCTATATTTGGAAAACAAAGTAGTGAATCCTCAGGAGAACTATCACATGGTCTCAAATGGGGCAACAAACAGGCAAGCTTAAAGAGGCTATAGGCCCTTTGCAGCTAACACATCACGTGGTTGTACTGGAGAGCAAAAAATGTCTCACTTCATTTATTTAAATGCCTTGTACAAGATCGGTATTGATATTAGCAAAACTTATCTGTATTAAAATGCTATTTTCCACCTCCAATCGATTGTCGATCTTCCAAAAACAGCGATTTTAAAGATAGCTTGCTCTCCAGCATCCATGGCAACGTCTTTCCCATGGGGATCACGAGCTCAATTCATTCGTTAATGAGGTATTATATCAGCACGTGACTGGTTAGCTGCAAAGGGCCTATTGCCTCTGTTTTCGTTTAGTTTCCGCGGGAGACTGGGGAGACGTGCGCGCTGGCCGGGCTCATCAAAAGCGCATGTGCGTGACGTTTTGCCGCTGTACGTACCTGCACCCACACCGCGGCCACACAGCGGTCAAACGTCTGCGCATGCGTCAAAAATCTTGCAACAACAACATATTCAAAGCGAGCCGGCGTCCGTCACTGCTCACACACTCGTTTTCAAACCTTGAGAACTTTTTTGTAAATTACGAAAAAGTTTGGTAAGCTCACAGTTTGAAGTTTGTTCAATTTCCCGTCGACTGTGAAAATACAAAGCTTAACTTTCACGTATTTTTCTTAACTTTTGGGGGTAGAAGTTCACTGTAATATGTTTTAAGGTAAATTTTGCGCGGGAAATACGCGCGGCCGCCCACCGCGCAGACGTTTGACCGCTGTGTGCACCGCGGCAAAAC
Organism: Actinernus sp. WN-2022; assembly: GCA_030867875.1. Lineage (NCBI taxonomy): Eukaryota > Metazoa > Cnidaria > Anthozoa > Actiniaria > Actinernidae > Actinernus > Actinernus sp. WN-2022. The sequence continues at coordinate 63,189,111 of JAOWCC010001501.1, read as the reverse complement.
GGTATGCTCCGCTGGCCAAACTAACGAAGGCTCTGCTATCAAATACAAATTACCGAGGGTTTCAACTTTTTTAGTAAATAATTTTATAACTTAGTAAACTCACAGTGAATCACGAATTAAGAAAACTTCAACCTGTTAAAGTCTTAGGCTTAGCTTTTAAGAAGTTTTCTTATTTTTTGAGAAAGCAGTTCACAAATGGATACTTTTAAGCAGAAATTTTAAAATCACGGCATTTGCCTGTTGTTTCATTTCAGTTTTCGCGGGAAACTGGGGGCGGCCGCGCGCCGACAAGAAATAGCAAATACGCATGTGCATGACGTTTTGCCGCTGTGTACGTACCTGCAAGAGTCTTGTAATATTTGAAGCCAATATTTGTAAAAAGTACATATTTGCTCTGATATTGAAATTAAAGCTGTAATCATAACACTTTGTTTGCAGTGTTGGTGTTTGTAGAACAGCTACATAAAAATTATAAATTAGAAAATAGATAATAAACATAACATGCGGAATGGAATCACAGTAGACAAAGGCAATAATACCACTCAAGGTTCAAGTGTTCGATGAAATGCAGCGATTTCAGAAAATGTAAATAGTGTTAAGAAAGCTGGAAAGTATTTCTCGAAAATAAATAATAAATCAACAACTTAACTATAATTTCCCATATAACAATTACTAAATACATTCATCTTTAATGGAGCTATATTTTATGACCATGACATCACTGTATCAATAATCATCAATAAATACAGAGATGCCAACTCTCCGGCCCGCTATTGGCGGGAGACCTGTAGTAACATTTAGTAAAGGATTCATTTGATATCTACACAATGATTATTGTTTGATATTCGTACACTGCAAAGATTTTTGTGTAAGCAAATTCATCTATTCCGTTCTCTTCGTTCACATTTGTAAAGAAACTTTGATTGAACTCAGCATAAGTTAAACTATATCCTGATTTTGATAAACTGCAGAGTAAGTTCTTAGAAGAACTGTTGACAATATATAGCGAGAATAAAATCCATGGAATAAATTGATAAATAAATGAAACTCTCACTGCTAGTGAAAATCAGTAAAATCACGGTTTATAAACGTGAAACTGATTTAATAATTTGTTTTCTTTTCCTCAAGAATAAAAAGATGTTAAAACATACTCAAATAAAGACAAAGTAGAATTCAAACAGTTTCATCCAGAAAATTAACTTGCCAAAAAACATTCAAAACTAACGCGCGAGTTTAGCGAAATGAATAATAGTTTAATTGGTGCGAAAATAAAACTAAGAACAATGTTTTTGTGATATATGCAAATGTTATACTCAGATAGAAGGGGTGGCGAATGGTGTCAAGAAACTGAACAAAGGCCTCGCAAAAAGTTGGTGAAGTCTCGAAATCTCGCATTTTATAGATCGGGTCTCGGAGTCTCGATTTTTCTTTACTTTAACCGTCTCTGATTTTTCTTGGAGAGGGTTTCAGAGTCTCGGATTTTTATTTTGAGAGAGTCTCGAATTGTCCTGATTTTTACACTTTGTATTAGCTTTTATTGGAGCTATACGGTGTTTTGGCGACATCTGCATGTGTTTAAGGTACGCGAACGACAGGTAATTGGTTGAATGGTGAATTCCTCACCTGGAGTGATGAACACCGTACTGGGTGTTTGTCATAATAACTACAATAACAAGAGTCTCGGGCTCGGATTTTGAAAACTCGGACGAGCTCGGGCTCGGATTTTGAAATCTCAAAGTCTCGTGCTCGGAATGATTTTGAAAACGCAAGTCTCGCAAAGTCTCGCGGATTTACCATTCGCCACCACTGTTAGAGTCGAGTGCAGTACATTCAGTTCTCAGTGACCATAACTCCACACAGTACACAATTGTTGCCGTCACAATCACACGGTACGGCCATCAGAGAGAACAGTAATGTCTGTTGGTAGATAAAGAGTCGATCGAGTGCAGTGCATTTAGTTTAACGCTAACTCCACACAGTAACACAATAATTTATTGTGTCATGCTCTGTTACCATGACAGTACGGCCACCAGAGAGAACAGTAATGTATGTTGGTAGATGAAGAGTCAAGTGCAGTGCATCCAGTTCTACCCTAACTCCACACAATAACACAATTGTTGCCATGCATGGTCTGTCACCATCACAGTACGGCCATCAGAGAGAACAGTAGTGTCTGTTGGTAGATAAGAAGTCGAGTGCAGTGCATTCAGTTGTACCCTAACTCCACACAATAACACAATTGTTGCCATGGTCTGTCACCATCACAGTACGGCCATCAGAGAGAACTGTAGTGTCTGTTGGTAGATAAGAAGTCGAGTGCAGTGCATTTAGTTGTACGCTAACTCCACCCAGTAACACAATTGTTGCCATGGTCTGTCACCATCACAGTACGGCCATCAGAGAGAACAGTAGTGTCTGTTGGTAGATAAAGAGTCGAGTGCAATGCATTCAGTTCTACCCAACACAATTGTTGCCATGGTCTCACTGTCACCATCATATCACAGTACGGCCATCAGAGAGAACATCTGGTAATGTCTGTTGGTAGATATTAAAGAGTCGAGTGCAGTGCATTCATTTCTACCCTAATTCCATACAGTAACACAATTATTGCCAAAGTTCTATCACCATCACTGTACGGCCATCAGAGAGAACAGTAATGTCTGTTGGCCACTCCATCCTACCAGGATCGTAACCACCACTACCAAATGGACCGAGAAATTTCATTGACTTGCCTGTGTCTTAAGCTGCTTATAAATTAGGAATTGCCTATAGTATTTTAAGTCACATGTTTTATTTAGTCCTAGTGTGCTTAGGAAGCAGCGTCGCACTGGGGCATTGACTTGCCTGTGTCTTAAGCTGCTTATAAATTAGGAAGGGCCTCTAGTATTTTAAGTCACATGTTTTATTTAGTCTTAGTGTGCATAGAAAGCAGCATCGCACTGGGGCATTGACTTGCCTGTGTCTTAAGTTGCTTATAAATTAGGAAGGGCCTCTAGTATTTTAAGTCACATGTTTTATTTAGTCTTAGTGTGCATAGATAGCAGCATCGCACTGGGGCATTGACTTGCCTGTGTCTTAAGCTGCTTATAAATTAGGAAGGGCCTCTAGTATTTTAAATCACATGTTTTATTTAGTCTTAGTGTGCATAGAAAGCAGCATCGCACTGGGGCATTGACTAATTGCCTGTGTCTTAAGCTGCTTATAAATTAGGAATTGCCTATAGTATTTTAAGTCACATGTTTTATTTAGTCCTAGTGTGCTTAGAAAGCAGCATTGCACTGGGGCATTGACTTGCCTGTGTATTAAGCTGCTTATAAATTAGGAAGGGCCTCTAGTATTTTAAGTCACATGTTTTATTTAGTCTTAGTGTGCAAAGATAGCAGCATCGCACTGGGGCATTGACTTGCCTGTGTCTTAAGCTGCTTATAAATTAGGAATTGCCTCTAGTATTTTAAGTCGCATGTTAATATTTAGTCTTAGTGAACATATAGAGAGCAGCATCGCACAGTTTGCTGACTGTCTTGGTTTCTTAAAATGTTTGCGCGGGAAATTTGCACATGCGTGCACCCATCGCTAGTACTGAGACGCATGCACGGGAATTTGACGCAGTATGAACCCGGGTATTCAAACTAGTTTGTGATCCTCATACATCGAAAGATAAAATACCCTACAGTATAACAAAAATAGATATAGTTAAAAGCGCAGTTTTTTCTTCTCATCCATGTATGATACGGTATTTCCTCGAATAAGCTCTCTCCCTTGATTAAGCGCCCACCCCGGCCCGTACCCCAAAACGAATATAAAGACTGTTTGGTGCATAATGTATCAAAATGTCTCTTGCCGTAAAAACGTTTAAAAGTGCAGCAATACAGCCCAGACTGTGGAAAACGTTATAATTGTTCTTGTTGATTACTTTTATTTTATCGGCATGGTTGCCACCAATCAGAAAAACATTTTTTTCTGACTTTTGACTGCCCCAGAAAACAATTTTCACTGACCATAATAAGGCTGTTCGACATTTCCTCGTCCAAAATAAAAGTCATTATCAAAACCTTAGCCTTCCCTCGCAGATACTTTGAGGCATGAGGGGCCGTCGTGTCATCCTAAAAATAAAATTCAGACTTTAACAAACAATTTAGAATTTCCCTGACCATATTTAAAATTCCCCGACTTTTGCCTGACCTTGAAAACATTATTTTCCCCCTGACTTTTCAACGCCCATCAGTACGGTATTTCACAATTGCGCGTCCAATAAACGTAAGCGCTCTCACTCGAATAAGCGCCCATCCAAGATTAAGCACCCCCTTCGGAAATTGAAATTTAGATTAAGCGCCCTTCGAAGAAATATTACGTTTTTTCCTTGCTATTTTTCCGTTGAATGGACACTGTCTTTTTCTCATCAATAAAGATTCCTTCAAAGACGTTCTACATATCTTGCCTCGAATAAATCAGTAATGAAAGATCACGTTTTTCTTAGTTCGATCAGATCGCGCCATTTAATACAGAAAAGAAGATTTATTAGCTGGTTTTAAGGCCTTTTTACGGGCTCTAGTCTTCGTTGTCTCTGAGGACGGATTCGGGATTATACTCCGGAATAACTCAATCACGCTCTGGAAAACGGGCTTACTGAAACCAGGAGCTGCAATATCAGTTTTAGGGCAAAATCCGTGGCAGGAGCCAAACTGGAAATTCGTTTTAGTAAGGAACTTAGTTAAATCTGCATACCAGAGTTCCCTAAGGGACGGACCATTAGATTATTGATGGGGGGGGGGGGGGGGTTGCGAGAATTTTAGTTGCTCGATATTTTTTTTTCTGATTCTAGCCCTGCACGATATTTTTTTAAAGCGTCATGACCTTGCACGATATTTTTTTCTGAACTTACCTAAATATTTTTTCAGTTATATTAATGCAATATATTTTGTACCAACAACCCTATATTTTTTTAGCGTGACTGTTTTTTTTACATTGCACGCACTCCCGCTCGCTCAAGTAGCATTCCAGGTTGGGCCTTGGAAATTAAAGAAAGCCACATAATTAATGGCAAATGCCAAAACAAAGCATGGATATTCTGTGGCTGACAAACGGGCTAAGAGAAAAGGGGGAAAAGGACAGTCAAAGCAAGAAATCACCACATAGAGATCAGCCCTCTATCAGCAGAAGTGATGAAACACAAACTGGTACCCAAAACCTATCATTACCATTTATATTTCATATAAATATTTCAACTCGATCTATTTTTTGATCAAGAATGTTACTGTTGCATTAAGATTACCAGCAGAAGTGAAACCAGAAGAGCCTTGTGTCCGGGCCTTGTGTATAAACCTGCGAACATTTATAACCCGGATCATGTGTGCTGTACGCAATGTCGGCCGACGTATCGGTCGACATGTCGACCGACGGTCAGCCGATAGGCGGCCGAGGGTCGGACGAGAGTCGACCGCTACTCGGCCGAGATTTGGCTATTCTGTATGTCGGCCGACATGGTTGATGATGCACCGACAGTCGTCCGATTGATCACCGACACTCAACAGCTATCGATAGTTTTACGACAGTCGGCCGAGGTAACGGTGACTGTGATATTTTCAGCTACCGTATATGTACTTCAAAGGTTGTAGAGGCCACAACTATTAGTGCTTTCGTACAAGGCTAACCTTTTTGTTAACTTAAGATAGCATAAACTAGCAGCTCTTTATTTATTTTCCAGCCATGCGCCTCTGCATTATAGTCCGATTGGAGTGCGCGGAGTATATATGATTAGAATTAGAACCGAGCCCTACAGTAAAAATTTGATGTTTATTAATAAATCGTAGCGACCCCAATATTTTCAAATGTTATTTTATGTTGAATACTGGGAGCCGGCGCGGGGTTTAAGTATCGACGAATTCATTGGGATAGCTCGGCCTATACATGTGTCAGTATTAGTCGCGAACTTCAGTTTAAATTGACCCATTTATACGAATCGTTCGCTGCTTAGCTAATATAAATAGCTAGTATAAATGGCCCTATTGTTGCTACTCTATTCCAGATTCAAGGCGAAATCTCCCCTTCAGATTAAAAAAAATCGGTACCCTGTTCCAGACCAAAACGGTGCGATATAGCGATTTATATAGTTTTACGCAATCGATCTTGCGCGAGCGGATTTATAAAAGACACTAAAAAAACACAAATTAAGATATTAAACGTTGCATTTGAAGTAATTTCATCAGTCACTATGAGAGATTTAATTGTATAAAGGAACATTTTATACCGCAACAGAAAGGAATATTACTATACTTAGACTGAATTATATTCAATACAGTAAACCTTCCAGGTAAAAAAAATCCAAAATAGTCACTGCTTATTTGATTGAAAACAGTAGGCAGAATAGTTTAATTATAACTTAACATCTCACCGATACCCCACCGACATATAACCGACACCTTACCGATATACCACCGATCCACTATCTGCCGCAACATACACAGCAGGAGGGGGGAAATCGACCGACGTGTCGGCCGACACACGACCGACTGTCGACCGACATGTCGGCCACCCCTTGACCGATTCGCTACCAGCAGTCGCACGCGGGTCGGTCGACAGTCGGCCGATATGTCGGCCAACCATCGACCGATACGTCGGCTAACATTGCGTACAGTACACATGATCCTATAACCCTATATCCACTAGGCCAGTGAGAACTCATCGTTTACCAGATAACTTCTTTCCGAAATATATACAGTCAGTTAATACAGGGTAAGTTTCGATTCATGAGTGCATGTGACTTTTTGCGATCGATCGTCCCATCAGTTTATCTGCTGTCTTGATTACGGCCATCTTGGATAATTGACATATGTTGACTGATTCCTGGTAACCAGTCTGTGTGATCTTCAGATCTGTATTGGGTTTCCTGTGGAAATTGTTCATAACAACTGAAACCAGTCTTCTTCCCTGGTTTATTTCTTTGCCTTTATTAATTTAATTTGTAAATGCGTATGAGACCAGCTAGTGCTTGCTCGATTTTTTTTTTCTTGATTATTGTGTTGCTCGATATTTTTTTTCCGATAGAAGAGCTTGCTCGATATCAATAATCTAATGGTCCGTCCCTAACAACCAGCGAATCTGAAAATAGATTTCGTGTTTACCTCAAGAGTTCAAAATTGTTAGGGAAGTGTGGAATGTATTGACGTCACGCTGTAATGAATCTCTATCTAGCGAAAATTAATAGTGCGTTCAAAATAACATGCCTGAACGTGCTCAATAAAGAGAAAACATTTTCGGATTCTCGGAAAACAGGAAGTCTATGATGTCATACCACAGGGACTTTCCCACTGGAGTACTATGTCTAAACATGTCTATTGTATTCAGGCCGTATGATTGTCATATGACTAACGCCTGATTATTAGGTATAAAAATAGTTAAGTAAGATTTACTATAATATTTTACAGAAGATTTTACACAAAAGTTTACTCAGACTTGTGTTAAGATGCCCAAGTCGAATACATCGATGTTCGTTATTCTAATATATTATAGCGTTTTGCTATAGTATATTAATACTATTATTTACTCAAAATGAGCCATGATTTAAATGTTCATTTACAGCATTTTTTATGCTTGTATTTGTTTCCATTTTTTATATTTTTATTACACTTTAGACATATATATTCTTTATTTTGCCATTTTTTCATTGCTTCCTTTTGATGATTTTTCTTATCTTCTTTTGTGACTCTCTTAGGGTGCTTGTTAGCTGATTTTTTATGATTTTCTGGTAATTCTTCCTTTTTTATATATTCGAATTTATATTTACAATTGTCCTTCTTTGATATACCTGTTTTACAATTATTCAATCCTTCACAAGCCATTTTTACTATACCACAATTAATACCTAAATGTTGTTGAACTGCATACAGACTATTATAAAACGTTTCTTCATTTGTATCAGACTTAGTGAAGTAGCCTTCACACATTTTTTATTCTTATGATTATTTTTAATAAATGAATAATCTATATTTTTAGCAAACTTTTTACAATTTTCTTGTTACTCGGGCTGTCTGTGGCAGCACCGAGTCTTAAAATGCAAGTCGTTATTTTTTTTATTTTTTTTGTTTTTTTTTGTTGGGTGTCGCAAAATTTCTGCGCATGCGTTAAAGGTCAAATTCACACCAATCAGATTGCACTGTGCTGATCACGCAACAATCGCCTGGTTAATTTATTTACATAATTTAATACAGTAAAGCAAGATGGCGGAGGACCCGCGAGGAACTTTCTCTCTAATTTGGAGTCTCATCTCTCAAATGTAAGCCAGTTTAATGTTTTATTTAACTTCACTCGTGCGAAAGCCTTCCAACAGGCTCAGGATATTTCAACTGGCGCTATTGTCGGAGCCGAAGGACCGCGTTTTTTACCCAGATGGCCAGTGATTTTATTATACGACACGTACGACGACCTGAAGCCAGTGTAGGGGCCAGGATCCGGAAAGCTACTAAAGAAAGGGACCATGAAGTACGGTAGTACGGTTAATTCTCGGGTTCAAAACAATGAATATATGTCTGCTCAAATGCAGTGTGTTAAACGAATAAGTAGTGTTTAAATTAAAAGGTCAACATACGAGAAAAAGAAAACTATTAGATTACATATATACTAGGGGAGCAGAGAATGAAAGTAACCGCGCTACTGGCCACTCCTAAAGACTGCTAAATTCAGCTAATAATTCTTCCCTTTGGTTAATATTAGAGGATTAAGAGGATTTCAAATGAAAGTGTATTTCATCTTCAATCTAATGTGGCCCGAGTGAAAGCCCAGATGGGCTCTTGTTGTGTTATAATCTGTAGGTTTTCAAGTCTATTATCAGTCTTATTTTTATTAATGTGGTAAATGACTTTATCATCTGAGATCACCCCATTAAAACAATCCCATCTCTATGAATTAAGTAAGTCTTATACCATTTTTGAGTATGTTTTCTAACCACACAGGATAAATAACTGGAGTTAATAATATTTCCATCTATTTCTTTCTTTTTCACAATATTGAAAACGTTTCCATCTCAACTTCCCGCATATAGATCATAAACAGGGTGAATATTATAGGATTTTCCATTTATGATATTTACGCACCATTTACGCACCATCATCTCTTTAAGCCTTAATGACTTATTTAGTGATTAATTTATAGAATCACGAAAATTTTCCATCAGATATTCTCAAGAATTATTTCCATCAGATTTTTCTGAGAATTTAACCTGGGGAACATTTCTTGGAAATTAGCCTTGGGAATATTTCTTGGAATTTAGCCTTGGGATTTTATATTTTTATTTCTTTAGGATTTTATAGCCTTGAATCTGACTTTGGTGATTTTCCAGGAATTTGGTATAAGTGATTTTCTAGGCCTTTGACCTTGGTGATTTTCTAGGAATTCGACCTTGGTGATTTTCCAGGAATTTAACCATTTGCTGCATGTAGATGAAAATGCGCCAGAATCGGCTTTTTACATCTACTCCTTTCAAAATGTCGGAATTTACCGCGAACTGGTCTATGCTCCATTTGTTACTCTGCGTTCAGCTTTGATGAATACTTTCATTCATTCAAATCGTGCTCTTATAATATTAGATGGGTATATGATGACCTTAATACATGGCTTAGATTCTAATCAATTGCTACTATATTCGCTCGACAGCATGTCACTTTCAATTTGAAACTACTAGTTTTAGTCCATGAGCCAACTGCCCCAAAATGGCGGATTGGGCTCACTAGAGGTGGCAAATGCTATCAGTAATTTTATGAAAGCCCTTTAGGTATAGAACAAAAATATATATGATAGCAAGGTCAGAAGCTCAGCTTAGGGGTGCCACGTGACTTTGAAATGGAGGACGTATGCATAATGAGCTGGACCATCACAAAATGGCGGATTTGGCTCACTTGAGGTGGCAAATGCTATCAGTGATTTTCTGAAAGCCCTATAGGTATAGAACAAAAATATTTATGATAACAAGGTCAGAAGCTCAGCTTAAGGGTGTCACGTGACTTTGAAATGGAGGATGTATGATATAATGAGCTGGCCATTAGTCATAGAATAAAATCAGCACCTTTCTTTTCGCTGAGCAACAACATGAAAAGAAAAAATATTTCAGTCAAACAGCAATATAGTTTAAAAAATTATTATCAACCTAAGGAGCTAGATTTTGCGTGTTTTACTAGGTTATTGGCCGTTTTTATGTGTGTTTTAAAAACCGGAAGTACTTTTGGGTACCCTGTGGTAAAAAGAGAAAAGGACATATATATATAATCTTATCATTTGGAAAACCCTGATCGGTCATTAAATAAGAAGAAGGGTATTTTCTAAAAGTTTGCTAGAATACATTCTCATTTGACAGCATCTGAAATAAAATATCCTACAGAGAAATGTGTCTGTTATATTGGTTTCCCTGTGCCTCCCTATCAGTGGCCTGGCACTAGCACGCCATCTTGTTTTCACTGAGTTAACTTATGACAGATCTTGAAATGATGCTTGTACTCACTCATGGATAGTCAAATACCCAGGAAAAGATCAAGAAAAGATCCCCACTGCATAATCGACTGCAGTGATGACAATGGGAACCTACTTACCCCGAAGGATCTTGATTCTTGGAAAACTTTAGTAACAGCAGGTAAGATTCGTAAGCACGAAGGCATTCTTGCATTGCAAGCTGAATCTGAAAACCAAATTCCCGACGGTGTTTATTATCATAGAAAATGCCGAAGCATTTTTACTATGAAAAGAGATTTGGAGCGTATTCAAGCTCAAGAACAAAACAACGATGTTGTTATGACCTGGGAGAAAGGAGCAGAAAAGGAAGACAGAAGGAGTTCTGGTCGACAGCCAAGCGCTTCTCCCAGCCGTGTGTTTGAGAAGAAATGCATATTTTGTGAAAAGAAAGATAAGTATGTAAAGGGTGAAAACTCTAGAGAATGTTTAACAAAAGCCAGACAGCTGAGAGCTGATGCTACTCTACGTAGCAGGATAGTAGGATATTAGGATTATTGCTATAATTCTCACTCGAGAACTAGTTGCTGCAGAGGTGCACTGGCATCGAGCGTGTTATAGGGACTACACTAACTGTTCCAAGATACAGGGAAGTCAAAATGAAGTTGACGAAGGCAGTGATACATATTCCGATGCTGAGAGAATTGCATTTAGTAAGCTGTGTGAATACATAAGGAATGAATTATTAACTCACAACAGTTACAGGTGAGGATGACTGAATTGGGTGTAAATGACATCAGAGCATCGACAGTCAAGAACCTCAAACGAAAACTTATATATAACTGCAGAGGTTGGAGGCTCCCTACATATGGTTACAGAAGTACGCAAAGTGCTAGTATATCCCGATAGTTTGACCCGTGATGGGCTCGTTCTGTCAAACTACAAACTGCAGAAAGAGATAAATGCACTAAGAGCCTCTAATAACACTACAGAGAGTATTAAGGAAGTTGCTAGTGCCATACGCAAGAAGGTTAATGACCATTGTCCATAAGGAATGGCCCCCGAACCCTGCTACTCTTGACAGGAATCATATTGACGCTCCGCCTCTGGTTACCACCTTTCTTAGGTATCTTCTGAATGGTGACCATGTAGACGTAACCGATAGAATGAGCTGGCTTGTGACCTCTATCGCCCAGGATGTCATGTTTGGGATCAGCAGAGGCAGATTCAAGCCACCCAAACACATACTATTGCCTTCAGCTGTGAAATCACTTACTGGAAATGTTGAAATAATCCAGATTCTCAACCGTCTCGGACATGGTGCATCGTATTCACAGCTGGAGGAAATTGACACGTCACTATACCTTCAAAAGGTCGCCATGGTGCACGAAGATGGATTTCCACTTAATTCCCGGAAATAGCCATCCCCATATCAATACAGTCCTTGGTTTTGATAACATTGACAGGGTAGAAGAGACCCTAACAGGTGCTGGCACTTCGCACCGCGTGAATGGAGTAGCTATTCAGCCTCTCACATATGGCCCCCATCAACCCAAAATCCTCCCACCATGGCCAGTAGAGAAGAACAAGCAGAGAGGACTGAAAGTAGACGAACCTCTCCCTATCTACAATGTCGGGAAACGAGTTGGACCAGCGATACGGAAACTAAAGGAAGTAGACAGGGACGAGATTCTCAGAGAGGCAACAAAGAAGAACCTTCTCTATATTCTTGCTCGATTGCATTATGAAACAAAGCAAAATGTCTGCAGCTGGACTGGGTTTAACATTCTGGTTCACGATGAGGATAACATTGTGAACTCTAACATAGGCTACTTGCCAACCATTAATGCACCAGCCACTAGTATGTCTACGGTGAAAGAGGTGTTGGACCGGTCCCTGGCTATCATGCACAGCCTTCATTTGTCAAATATCACTTGCGTTTTTGATCAAGCTATCTATTGCAAAGCACTTGAAATAAAATGCAAGAACATAAATCAGTTCAAACCTATTGTCCTGCGGCTTGGCACGTTTCACACGCTGTGTACGATGCTCTCTGTCATTGGCAAGAGGTTTCAAGATGCCGGTCTGAAAGACATGCATAGAGTCTGGTGTTACCGCTGAAGGATCGGTATCTAGAGTACTAGAAGGTCATAACTATAACAGGGGAATTAGATTTCATAAGCTGGCCTATGAAGCTTTTATGAGAGTGGCCTGGGAAGGATTTATGCCTTGGCTTGCTGCCCACCATTCTGACGATACTGGTCTAGTAGAAATCGTTCTGGATGCAGTTGGTGATCTTGTGGACGGAGTGAACAAAGTACACCATGATCATGTTATGCAGCTACAGTCCTTCCAGCGTTTGAGCACCCGTTTTTCCGAGTATGTTGATCACCTACAGAACTCTAATGGCCCGCTTTCGTCATTTTGGATCTCTTATATTGATATGGTGGAGTTGCTGCTGCATATGATTCGTGCCTCAAGAGAAGGCGACTGGATGCTGCACCTTTCGTGTGTTCGAGAGATGCTACCTTGGTGCTTTGCGTATGATGCATTCAACTATGCCAGGTATATGTCAGTCTATTATAATGATATGACAAGCTTGTCTGATGAGCACCCTGCCGTATTTGAGTTCATGAAAGCCGGGTTTTTTTCCGTGCAGTTAAATTCAAGTAATCCGTTCGGCAGAATCCCAGTTGATCAAACTGTGGAAGAAACAGTAAATAAGGACACCCAAACCCCTGGTGGGACGAAAGGATTTAGTTTGAAACCTGGCGCTGTGCAAAGGTATTACATGACTGCAGAATTCAGGACACAGTTCCTTCGTAATTTCAGAGAAATGGTTGGCTATGCGAAAGGAAACCAGGATCATTCTGACCTTAAGTCATCTCCAATCTCTAGAGACGAGAAAGATGTGAAGGCGATTGTCGACCTGATTAAGAACAATTGGACTAATCCATTCGGAAGTGAACAGCAGCTTTGTAGTATATTTCCACAGGTGCTGTGGCTCCTCCAGATGGTGCCAGTGACCTTGCCAGAGCTAAACAAGTAGGTGAGTCAGCTTACGAAGCATTCAAGAAAGAACGCCTAGAATCATCCAGTTCAATGTTTCATGACAAGCTGACCAAGCAAAAGCTGAAGACCTTTAGCCACATGTCGAAAACCAAGAAAGTGAATAAAGAACACGGTAGAGAAACTATACTTCGCGCTGACCGAAATCTGTTTGCTCGCATGATCATCATTGCCGAAAGTCGTAAACTGCAGATGCGAGATGTACTGAACCATCCTTTGGGTCCTATTCCTGCAGCACTTGCTAACAGTGATGGTATGCCAAGGAAGACAAATAAAGCTCAACTGGGTAGACAACTGGAGAAGCTAGTGCAGCCCTCGGGCGACATACCTAAACCATCAGCATATCTCATTGATGGTATGGCTCTTGTGCAGAAGCTGAAGGTCGACTATTTGAGCTTTGGTGAGGTTGCTGACATCGCATTAACTAGAGTTTTGCGTGAAGGAGATGACAGCTCTAGAATCGATGTAGTCTTCGACGAGTACAGGGATCTGTCAATCAAATCTACAGAGAGAGTACTAAGAGGTGAAGGCAACGCTATAACTTTTAAGAACCTCGCTGCTGGTCACAAGGTAAATCAGTTCAAAAGTTTATTAAAGAATGGAAACAACAAGAACAGCCTGGTTAGTTAAGTTCTTTACTGAACACTGGAGCAAGAACACAAGTCGTGAGACGCTACGCATCAAAGTGATGTACGTTCCATCCGGGAGTCACTGCTACAAGCTTACAAAGGAGGCAGTTGAGCTGTAGTCAAGAAGAAGCAGATACCCGACTCATTCTACATACTGGACATGCAGCAAAGCAGTCTTTTAAATCTTTAATATTGTCATCCGAGGATACAGATGTCCGAATTTTGTGTCTTGCATTCTCCTCTTTAATTGATGTACCGATTTTCCAGAGGTGTGTATCACAATTCCACGCACGATACGTTGACATCAGCAAGATAGCCAGTGCCATTGGTCAAGATGTGTGTAAGGCCCTACCAGGTATGCATGTCTTTACAGGATGCGATACAGTCAGCGCTTTCGCTGGAGTTGGAAAGGTAAAACCGCTGAAAATGGTTCGGGAGAATAAAGACTACCAGCTTGCATTTCAACGTCTTGGAAACGAGTGGTCGGTTAACCCAGAGCTGTTTGCGCAGTTACAGTCCTTTGTTTGTGCACTGTATGGCGCTAAGAAAGACACAGATGTCAATCACTGTCGATATGCTCTCTTTTGTGCTAAGAGAGGAGAAGCTGAGTCCCATCAGTTGCCGCCATGCAAGGACTGTCTTGAGAAGCACGCTGATAGAGCGAACTATCAAGCCGCGATTTGGAGAAACTCCTTGTCCAACAATGACATTCCAATACCGATTGGCAAAGGATGGGTTCTTGAGGAAGACGGAGATGGCCAAAGGCTAGAGATAGACTGGATGATTGGGCTTCCAGCACCACGGGCTGTGATCGAGCTGATGGCGTGCACATGCAAGAAGTCTTGTGAAAATAATACATGCATGTGAATGCATTCAGAATGGTTTGAAATGCTCAGACCTTTGTCGACTAACCACCTGCACTAACCAGGGAGACGAATGGGAAGATATGCAAGTAGAAGAAGACGAAGATGATGATGATATCGAAGAAATGCTGTAAATTTACACAAAAACGCTGTAGACATTGCAATTGACTAGAAATGTTTCACTTGTCTAGATATATATGCGCATGGCACCAACGTTACAGAAACTAAAATTGATTAACACATTATGCACAAGTTAGTCAAGGAAACTATCATGACATCAATAATCACTAAAACCTTTATAATTTAAGCAAGGAATACATCTCGAGTTCTTATAATGTTCTGGACTGCAAATTATACCACGGGAGCAATAATCTCATTTGCATGCCTAACTCGGTCTAGGGTGACCAGAACAACTAAAGAAGCTCTAAAACAAATAGTCAAATACGGTTTTAAACCTGTAGCACGGAAAACAAACATGTAAATAGTTACAGATGGGTTTAAAGCTGGTGGATGGAAACCACTGGGTAGGGTATTGGATACGGAAATCAAACAGAGCATACGAACAGTCTACAATAGGTGAGTGAGATTAGAAAACCAGTTGAAGCTATCTAAATATCACCAAAATCTTGTTCAGATTATACGAAGAGTGTAGACTTAGCCAGTTCTGATGTCACCATCACGTGATAACGCACCGTGGCATCAGTATAAAATTAGGTTATTCTTTTTTTTGGAAACACGCTGTCAAAATGGCCAATACGTTTTGTTTGATTGCCACAGGGTGACCGTTAAAGGTTAAAATACAAAAATAACGTGGCTCGACGTAGCCACCAAACCATAAAAATAAAATGTGATATCCTTAAAACATCTGCATCTGCACATTTCTAGTCGAGTACTGGCTATTTCCTGGGCATTAGCTAGACCCCGTAATTACTATATGCTAAATGCCAAAAAATCATGTATTTATAGAGTATGACGTCATTCTCACGTGACCCTAATTATATATTCATCCTGAAAATTCTTCCTATACATGAAAACAATATCTACATCAATTAAAATACATTTTAAGGTGAGTATGAAAGATATTATTAGAAAAATGACGGGTTTTAGGGGGTTTCCATTACTGCGCATGAGCAGTAAAATTGAAGGTCACGTGACACCTTTAAGCTGCCTTTATGACCTTGCTATCATATATTTTTGTAATCTACATGCCCAGGGCTTTCAGAAAATCACTGGTACACTTTTACAGTCTGTCATACTAGAATTGATTCAACGACGGGCTTGAGTTAATTATTCGTTTGACTCGCCGATTCTCTCCAAATGATGGAGTAAGGACATGAAAGATCACACTAAAATTAGCAAGTTTACCGAGTTTGAGAATGTTTGGATCAAATACGAAAGGCGGTCAGTATAATCTGCAGACTGCAGACTGGGTATAAAATGCAGACTGCAGACTCGGTATAAAATGCAGACTGGGAAAATATATAAAAAAAACTTATCTGATGTCTTTATCTGTTATTCATTGGGCTCTGTATGTAATTTCGGCGAGTTCTGTTGAAATTTTCTCGACCTCGACCTCTTAGGTGGAGACCTAAGAGAACACCACGCTCGAATTTTCATCCATGCAATTCCTCAAAACTGGAAGTCATTACTGAAGTCTACCCAACCAGTAAGTAACAATGATATGTGTTCAGATACAATAGGGTTTAAGGGTACTCTCTATAAAATATATAAACTAACTAACAAAATATTGTACGATATTTTAATAACTTCCAAATCTGTAACACCAACCTCTCAACTAAAGTGGAAAAGTAGACTAAAAGTTAATGAAATAGACTGAAAATCAGTATATAATCGGATATATATAAGACGACAATTGAATCTTATCTTAGGAATTTTCAATACAAAATATTAAATAATTGCCCTTTTCTTAATAAGGATTTGTACGAATTTAAACTGAATGATAACCCTCGTTGTTCCTTCTGTCATAAGGAAGAAGCAATAATGATGCATCTCTTTTTGTATTGTCCCTTTTCAGTAATTTTTTATTCTACTTTGAAAACCTGGTTACATTGTTGTGGAATTGTTTTACCGCCCCTAAATACCTTGGATATTATTCTAGGGACTGACGAAGGAGAAAACAATACCATGATTAACTTTATATTGTTTATTTTTAAGTTTTCATTATACAAGTTTTTTAATAGCAACCGCTTTGATTAAATGTATTTTGAATGATTTCAATAAGAACATTCTCGCATTTGACTCGTAGAAAGCTCGGCGTCTGAATCAACAGTATCACGCGATAATAAAGCAGTATCACGCGATAATAAAGCAGTATCACGCCATAATAAAGCAGTATCGCGCGATAATAAAGCAGTATCACGCGATAATAAAGCAGTATCGCGCGATAATAAAGCAGTATCACGCGATAATAAAGCAGTATCACGCGATAATAAAGCAGTATCACGCGATAATAAAGCAGTATCACGCGATAATAAAGCATTATCACGCGATAATAAAGCAGTATCACGCGATAATAAAGCAGTATCACGCGATAATAAAGCAGTATCACGCGATAATAAAGCAGTATCACGCGATAATAAAGCAGTATCACCCGATAATAAAGCAGTATCACGCGATAATAAAGCAGTATCACGCGATAATAAAGCAGTATCACGCGATAATAAAGCAGTATCACGCCATAATAAAGCAGTATCGCGCGATAATAAAGCAGTATCACGCGATAATAAAGCAGTATCGCGCGATAATAAAGCAGTATCACGCGATAATAAAGCAGTATCACGCGATAATAAAGCAGTATCACGCGATAATAAAGCAGTATCACGCGATAATAAAGCAGTATCACGCGATAATAAAGCAGTATCACGCGATAATAAAGCAGTATCACGCGATAATAAAGCAGTATCACGCGATAATAAAGCAGTATCACGCGATAATAAAGCAGTATCACCCGATAATAAAGCAGTATCACGCGATAATAAAGCAGTATCACGCGATAATAAAGCAGTATCGCGCGATAATAAAGCAGTATCGCGCGATAATAAGGCAGTATCGCGCGATAATAAAGCAGTATCGCGCGATAATAAAGCAGTATCACGCGATAATAAAGCAGTATCGCGCGATAATAAAGCAGTATCACGCGATAGTAACACTTTATCGCGCGATATTCTTTCATAAAATTTGTGTTTGTGGGTGGCCCTTACAGTAGTAGGGGCGGCGTCAAAATTATACCACTTTTTCTTGCACAACAAAACTCAAAAAGTGAATTCGGAAATCCACTTTTTGAGTTTTCTTGCACAACAAAAAGTTGTATAATTTTGACGCCGCCCCTACTACTAGGGGGTACTAAGGGTCATCCAAATTGTCACTAGACATTCTTACACATAAAAATCCAAACTTGATAACCCTATTAGAGATACGATTAGCATATAGTTATATCGACATCGATTGTCCCGTATCGATCTCTTCCACAAAAAAGTTGTATAATTTTATTACCGCCCCTACTACTAGGGGTACTAAGGGTCATCCAAATTGTCACTAGACATTCTTACACATAAAAAATCCAACTTGATAACCC
This sequence comes from Actinernus sp. WN-2022, assembly GCA_030867875.1. Taxonomy (NCBI): domain Eukaryota; kingdom Metazoa; phylum Cnidaria; class Anthozoa; order Actiniaria; family Actinernidae; genus Actinernus; species Actinernus sp. WN-2022. The sequence continues at coordinate 63,170,521 of JAOWCC010001501.1, read as the reverse complement.
TATTAGAGATATGATTAGCATATAGTTATATCGACATCGATTGTCCCGCAACATCCTTACACCTAAAAATCCAAACTCGAGTAACTGTTAGAGCTATCCTAACGTATAGTTATACCGAAGAGAAAATGGTGAGACCGCGTAGTGAGCCACTTCCACAGAGTCTAGCTCGAGAGGCAGGTGCTATTCTCGATGAGAGAGATGGAATGCTCGAGGGGGTGGAGATAGGCCGCCGTACTATTCGATGGCGCTTCTTCCAAGGTGTGGCAGGAGATTTGACCCCTAGGATCATGGAAAAGTTAGTTGCAAAGGTAACCACCAGCTTCTACCTGCGCTACAGCTACACCTATCGTATTCGCAATGTCAACGACGGGCGTGTGATGCTATTCTCCAAGACTGTCCCCGGCTCTCCATGGGTGAACATCCTAGAAGATGCAGAAGAGTGGATCAATAGCAAGGAGCTATCTCGATTGAATCCTGACAACATTAATCGACCAAATACCCAATGGGCCTTTGTGCGTTGGATCTACGTGGATGTCAAAGTCGTGATCGATCGTCAGCCTCTGTTGGGAACAGGCCCACTGCCCCAATGGCTTCGCCATAAGAAAGGAATACTTTCCCTTGATCGATATGGCGACAACCTATGTCTTTGGCGCTGCCTTGCCATGCATGAAGGAGCAAGAGTAGATATGTGTTGCGTCAAAGCTCGAAAACTTGCCCAGGACTTCTATCGCCTGACAGCACCCACACAAGACGTTCCCAGAACTTCCATAGACCAGCTGGAGGAAGTCGAGTTGCACTTTAGAATCGGTATTCGGGTGTATGAACCCACGGAGGATGGCGCTTGGCATCTGACGCGACATGCAGCTCACTACAAGCATACGATGACGATTGGGATATACGAAGGACATGCCTTCTATATCAAGAACATCAACAAGCTAGGGAGCATCTACGTATGTAATGACTGTAAGCAACGGTTCACGAAAACCTCAGACCTTCAACGCCATGCAGATCGTTGCAGGCGTGGAGAAACGAAGATTGTTTGCCCCGGAAAAGTAATCACAGCACCTCAGTCGGCATACGAAAAAGCCTTCTGGCCAGAGAGCACCGCCAGCAAAGCCGCTCTACGCTGGTTGGAACGCGAATCAGAAAGAATCCAGAAGCACATTCATCACGCGGCTTGTGGACATGGTGGAGAGCATTGGATAGAAGGAGCGCCGGTCGACGGCTACGAACCTCTTTCGAAAACCATCTTCCAATTTCATGGATGCTATTTCCATGGCTGCCCGAAATGCTTCCCTAGGGAAAGGAGGCTCTATCTCAAGACCTGCGAAAGAACGGAGAGTCTACGTGAGGCAGGTTATATAGTAGTGGAGGCTTGGGGTTGCTCTACAAAGAAGAAAAACAAGCTGGTTCCAACTCCAACGCAAACAGCCTATCCACATGCCATAGTTTACGATTTCGAAGCCTATCTCGATACAACGAAAGGAAGACAACCAACTGACCGATTGACCATCGAAAACGTTCATGTCCCAATATCAGTATCAATTGCCGACACGTACGATCGAACGCCAACCCACATCTGTCGACGCGAACCAAAAGAACTTGTAGCCGCCTTTGTCGAAGAACTCCAACGAAGAGCGAAAGCAATCCGAGAAGTCATTGCGGAACGGTTCTACCCCAAGACACCTGAATTCTCCTTTGACACCCTATCGAAGGCACAACGGATGAGAATCGACGAATGGATCAGCCAAGTTCCAGTATTGGGATTCAACTCTGGCAGGTACGATCTCAACCTGATCAGGGAGCACTTCGTAGGAACCATTGCCGACACCTGTCCAAAGATCCGGGTGGCAAAGAAAGCCAACACCACTATGTTTCTCTTAACTCCCGATTTCCGTTTCCTCGATGTGATGAACTACCTTGGACCTGGAACTTCCTACGAACGTTGGATCGCTGCCTATGGATGTGAGTTGCAAAAGAGTTTCTTCCCATATGAGTGGTTCGACTCTCCAGACAAGTTGGATCACGTTGGATTGCCAGATTATCGAGAGTGGGGTTCGAAGTTGAAAGGTCAACACCTACTATCTAGGTCAGAGTTCGAAGACTGCAAGCGCACCTTTCTCGACAAGGGAATGGAGACCTTTGCAGACTGGCTACGATACTACAACAACCTAGACGTAGTTCCATTCCTAGAGGCACTCGAAAAGATGCGAGATTTCTATCACGAGAAGGGAGTAGACATGCTGAAAGACGCAGTGTCCATCCCAGGAGTCTCGCTACAGTTCCTGCTTCGAGGTAGTGTAGAAAGGGGAGCTGAGATGTATGCTCCAAGTAAGGAAGCCTACCACATGCTGAAAGGCGCTGTCGTGGGAGGTCCAAGCATAGTGTTCACCAGACGCCACGAAGCAGGAGTGACTAAGATTCGTAGTCATCAGGGAGGAACTAAGATTTGTCGTAAGATTCTTGGATACGATGCCAACGCCCTATATCTTTCCACGATGGAATTCGAAATGCCTTGTGGAAAAGAAACGGTTGTGCACTATGACGAGCCAGGTCCAGCCGCCGAAGGATTCGTCGAATGTCTACGTGGTGGAACGTGGTTTGGATATGCAGAAGTAGATATCGAGATACCAAAAGAATTGTGGAAGGAATTTGAGGAGATGCCCCCCTTCTTCTACAACAAGAAAATCCCCAAGGAAGCAATTCCTCCACAAATGTTGGCCTACCTTGAAAAGACAGGTAGAAAGCGCAGCGAAGAAACGAAGCTAGTTGGGAGTCTCTCTGGAAAGAAGTTGCTACTCTATGCTCCTCTTCTACTTTGGTATCTAGACCATGGCGCAGTGATCACTGCTGTCTACCGCACGATAGACTACGAACCCAAAGAAATCTTCGGATGGTTCGTGGACCAAGTCACTGAGGCGCGACGCATGGGAGACGTAGACAAAAGTAAAGCTTTGCTGGCAGATGTGTTCAAGCTACTAGGAAACAGCGCCTATGGAAAGTTGCTCGAAGACTTGGGACGCCAAACAAATGTCACCTATACAAAAGACGAGAAGATTGTGGACAAAGCTTTGCGAAGTGTTTGGTTCGAAGACCTGGAAGAGATTGGCGAGGCATACGAACTCGAGAGTAGGAAGGACCAGATCCGAATCAAACGCCCTTTCCAAGTAGGTATCGCTGTGTACCAGCTCGCAAAGCTGCGTATGCTCGAGTTCTACTACGACTTCCTCGACAAGTACGTCGCCCGCGAGGATTTCGAATACATCCAGATGGACACGGACAGTGCGTACATTGCCATCTCGGGAAACAGCCTCGATGAGGTTGTAAGACTCGAGCTACGTGAGGATTTCGCAGCCAATAGGAATGAATGGCTAGCTTGGGACAAGTGGAGCAGTCGTACCCCAGGACTCTTCAAACTCGAATTCGAAGGACAGCGCGCCATTGCCCTATGCTCGAAAGCCTACTACGTCGATACGGGTGGCAGCAAGAAGTATTCCGCCAAAGGTATGTCTAGACGGCACAACGACATTTCGTGGGAACGATTCGAAGCAGCCCTCCAGGGTAGTATCGACATAGCGAGTAACCGAGGCTTCCGCCTATTGCCAGAAGGTATAGCAACCTACGAACAACGGAAGCTTGGGCTATCGGCTTACTACGACAAAAGACGCGTTCTTCCCGATGGAATCCACACTGAGCCAATAGAGTACGCTGTCTAGCGTCTGGGTACAAACAGAATTCCTTTTGGTGGTAGTTCCGTATCCCTAGGAACGACTTGTAGCTCTTCACGAACGAATCCACGTTTGGGTGCGTCCTTCTCCCCTTCTCGCTTCGCAAGGTAGTACAGCACAGGCTGTCCCGAAGATACTACACTTCGCGAAATGGTGTATATCTGCAAACTCCATACAGGATCGGTAGCTCTACGTTTTTCACCCCCTTCCAATTCTCCTGGTGCGTAAAGATATCGAACTAAAACGTCGAATGGTAGGCGCTCTTCTCTCAATCCAACAGTGCGCGAATATGTAGGAGTCTTTAGATCTACTTGTTGCTTCACTACAGAATTTGAAGGCTCCTTTCCTGTAAGTCGAGTCACCTCACTGTTCAGGGCTTTGATAACCATTGGTAAACGAACTACCCACTCTCTACTACGCGCATCTGATCCTTCCGAAGTAAGCACCATCTCTTGTGCATACTGGTATCCGAACAATCTCTCAGCTAGAGTTCTATTTGCTCGTTCGACAAAACTTTGTGCTCTATGATTACCAGCCTCGCCTCGTTGAACTTTCGTACCATGTAGTTCTAGCGTTTCAGACATACGTCCCATGAATTCTCTACCAGGATCCACTTGCAATAACTTTGGCCATTCTAGTGGACTCCGTTTGTAGATTCGTTCGAATGCCGCAGAAACTTCACCACTATCTTTCGAAGCTAAAGGTTCAGCTTCTTTGTATCGAGAAGCTACGTCGATTACCACTAAAGCGTACTTATATAGTTTCCTTCCACGTCCAGGACGATCGTGTGGTAAGAATATCAAATCAGCTTGGTGGACTTCATTTGGTTTCGATACAGTCCAATGTGGTCGTGGAATGTGTTTTGGTGGTGGTAGATATATTTGCCATAGTGCTTGTTTCTCCAACCAACTCTTAGCTGCATCTTTTGGTACTTTAGCAGCATCAGCGAGCTTACCAATTGCGGTCACCCCTTTCCAATAACCTCTTGGACCGTAATATGTCGCACCCAGATCTATAACCTTTTTTTAAAAAACCCCAACCCCAACTTCTGTTTGGATTGAATCGTGTTTCGGGCAAGGGCATGTCCCCATTGTCGCTCTTTCCAAGGGATGGCATCTAAGGCCTTGACCATTTTGCGATCGGCCGCGTGTTTGCAAGCGAGCTTGTTGGCGCCGTTATCACAAACACTGTAATCAACATCGTGTTGCATAGCGACCGCATCAGTCTTACCCGTAGGTGGTTGAAAAACCTCGAGGATGGTACCGTCGGGCGCCCACCGAACTTGCTTCTCCAGAGGATTGCCAGGCCCGGTGTAGTTGTGCCCCGGGAGCACGAATCCCTTCTTTGGCGCTATTTTAAGAATCTGTTTGTGGATGTCGACCCCGCTGCCCAGCTTGTCCAAGGTCTGGGAGACGCCCTGATCAATCAACTGGCCTGCCATTCCTTTGATGTACTTTGAAGCCATATTCTTTGCCGCGTCACTCCTGATCCCCGCTTTCCCCATTTGCCAGAGAGCTTTCGTACCAGCCTCGAAAAGTTCCGCTCCAAGGTCGCCACCGGCTTTCGTGGAGACAAACCTAGACTTCGCCGCTCCACAGCTTGCACAAACAGATTGCATTCTTGTCCGACCAGTTTTAGTGGTCACCAAGGTCTCGGACCCCGGAACGGATTGAGTTCGTTTCCTTTCCTTCACACAGTACGAAGCCATCCTATATCATATATGAAAAAAAAAAAAAGTTTTTTTAAAATCCAAAGTAGTTTTTGATGAAGGCATGGTTGTCTTTGTGAATCACCTCAAGCAGGTGCGTACCTTTCTGCCGCTCTATGAGATAGTACAAACACCACCACCCACACAACACGGAAGAGCGCTCTTGGAGCTCGTCGCCACTATAGAGCACTGAAGGCCCAAGGTACTCACTTACCTCCTCTGGCATGTCGAGCCCAAACGAGTCGAAATACTCGGCGGGGCTTCCTTTAACGATACGATAACATACCCAGTGTGTCCCAGGACCACTTGCCGCATCAAGATTCACGATCCCACATTCTCGCGCATGTCTTTTGTCGGGTAGGCTATCCCTGCTGAACACTCCCCGAAAGTTCTTAATTTCGTACGCGTCTACGAGCCTATGTAAATCGAGATTTGTTAGAGGATATCTCCCAAGAACGGAATGCCGTTGAACGGACTGTTCTTGCCTAGGATCAATCCACGCCCACTTTTTTTACCGCCCTTCTGCGGTGGAGATAAGTAAGTAGGTCGAGCGCTAGCCAGAGATGTGGGATCCACCTGAAGACCTCGCCCCGTTAGCGCTTTGAGGATCAAGGGGATGCCGATACTTGCCAGCAATGTGCCTAGGAACCCACCCTGTTGTTTCTTGGTGAGCTGAACCTGTACTCCAGAACCGGCCTGCAGCGCTTGGAGGATTTTTTCCTTCTGCTTCGTGGTGAGGTAATGTTGGTACTCGATGAGTTTGTCTACCTTTGCGTTGGGGACCGAGAATAGCCCACCCCCCTTTGGGAGTGCTTTATTGACTCCCCAACTAGCCAATCCAGAGAGAGCGCCGGTAGCTAGTGGGACAGCCGCTTTGGTGAGCCACGGAAGAGCACGAGCCAAGATTGGGAGTAGCGCTCCCAGGAAACCTCCCGTCTGTTGGCGGATCTGAGTCGTGCTAATATCGATCTGAGCCCCCTTGTCCAATCGCTTGGCTTTCTCAAGCCGAGTCACTTGTCGTTGCGTCAACAGGACCGTATCAGAACCCGAGAGCTGCTCGTGTGCCAAACGAATCGTGACCGGGGCTCGGTTCTGATAGGCCTTAGCAATCTTTTCCTTCTGGCTAGGAGATAAACTGATGTTGTACCCAACGTATGCCATGACTATACTTATAGAAAAACAATTTATGCCCGAACTAGCAACTTGCCACTAGATTGCAGGAGTTCGACGTCCTGACTATAAAGGACGAGGGCGTATACGCTGTAGTCTGCGTTGGTTCCCGCCGAAAGCTTGTACTTGAACGTCAACTTGGTTGTGCCGTCTTTTAGATCTGGCTTCTGGTGGCGGAGGTCGAAATATAATACGGGAAAGATGGTCCTGAAATTTGTCCGCGTCAGTAGCGTTCCACCAGCGTAATTGTTTATGTCGTAACTGTACTTCAGGACGTCGCGGAACACTCTCGACATATCGGTTGATGGGGTGTACTCGTATTCAGGGTACTGATTTCCATTTCCAACCTCTAGGTGACAACTAGAGAGAGTCTTGGCATCCACCACGGAAAATGTGTTGTACAAGAAGGGGTTAGCTGTTTGACTGTCCTGAGTGGCATCGTTAGCAATCCATACGAACACGTGTCGCGGGCGACTAATACCAGACGTGATCTTGAACGCTCCAGTTTGTTGACGAGAAGAGTTCGAGCGCTCAATCATTTCCCGAAGGTAGGACCACTTATGCGGTTTCAGAAACTGACTCGTGTAAATGCTGGTGCCAGCCGCGTTGAAGACTAGTCGTGGGACCCACAGTTGGAACTTCGTGACGACTACGCGGCAGTTGTCCGCAGCCTTCCATATCAAGTTGGCATCGCTCTCAAGCACCACACCAAGCTCCATCTTCATGTTGGGGAGCAGCTGATCCTCGAGCGCATCAAAGAAGGCATAACGGTTGAGTGGGATTTCAGTGTTCACTGTGGCTGATACGCCCAACACACCCTTCCGCATGGCAAACCCTTTATTATAGTTAGCTTGTGCCCCTCGTTCTTCGGCGTGGCGACTGGTATCCAAGTAAAAGAATGCGTTTGTGCCAGTTGTCTCTACGTACTCCCGACTATACTCGAGAAGGTTCTTCACGTTCACGGCGTGGTTGGCCGATTGACAGTCGTACAGCTGCATTCCGTTTCCTTTGACAGATAACTCGTTGACAAAACTGTGTGAGCCGTTTACTATCCCGTTATGGTCATCGACGGCTATGTCGCTACCATCAGCCAGCTTCACCACTTTGAAATCAATTGCGAAGCGGGCATTGTACCAATCGAAAGGGCTTATCTCTCCGCTATTATCGGCAACGAACCGATAGCCCTCTTTTTTCTGATGCGCGTTGTTAGCGACGACTGAAACGAGTGGGGTTTCCAAATCGAAGACCACATCCTCATATCTCTCAACGTACTTTGGATTTCTATACGATTCCATGCTTATGCTATCGCTATATATATAAACGAACTAAAAAACTCTTCCACCCTCCAGCAAGCGATTGATCCGATCCGCCGTAGTCAACTGTGATGTTGCAGGGCCTCGTAGAAGCTCAACGATCTTAGCTCCACCATCGGGTGTCTGCGAAGGCGCTTGGGTCACGGGTGTTCGGGTTATAAGCGCTTGGGTTGCGGACTTGACTGTGGACTTAGCTGCTTTACCCAAAGCGCGCCGACCAAAACGTTTCAGTGAATCAAACAGACCTTCGCCGTGAACGTGTCTATAGATGAACTTTCCCGCTTCAGGGTCGTAGCGCCTCTTGTATTCGTTATAGTAAGGCATCTTTATATTAAGGCTGAGATAATTTTTCGCTTCGTAAGATTAGCGTCATATGCCAGTCAATGTCGTTGAGGTCTACGGGCCTATTAAGGGCGTCGGTTACGAAAAAGCTCATGTGACTGATGCTATTCGACGTCAGAGGTGTAAAGAGTGCCCGCTTAGGCTCGACCGAGAATGGGTAAGAGCGTTGAAGATTGTCCGTTGGGATGACGGCGATCGTATTGCCGGACACACCGCTCACCAGAGAATCTGAAATGGCAGTGGTTCTTATGTGGAGAGAATCGATTGAGTTGGTGATGTTGGGTAGTTTCGTTCCGTACTCGGTTTTGGTTACGATCTTTGGCTCGAATCCTAGGAGTTCGCAGAATTTCGTTCCTCGAAGATCTATTTGATAACTACCAACGAGCTCGATCACCACTTTGTAACTCGTTAGGACAAAGATAATGGAAATTTTCTTCGGATCGTGGCTATTGCGCTTCATAGTCTGATGTAGGTAGTCGTTCAAGTCATCGTATGAATACATACCATTCGGAAAGTTCACCGTCGTCCAGTTATTGCCATCGGAGCTGTATTTCACATTGTTGTTTTGATACGCAGGGGTGATGTTGTGCCAGGAGTATGTCATAGAAAGTTTATCGAGTGCTAATGAGTGCCTCATGTTAGGTGAAAGTTGTAAGGTAGGAACGTACTTGATTGTAAAGCTATTAGGACGAGAGACCCCGACTTTCACTCGATCCACAGATGAGATGTAGAGTGCTCGATCCATAGTGCCTATATTCTAGGTCACATAATCGTGCAAGAGGGCTATGAGTTGGTCGTTGGTAACCTCCCCGAGGTCGCGTAGCTTGTGTGCTATGTCAGAAACCTCTTGCTTCACTTGCCGACTCGTATTTCCACCCTTTATGTAACCTCCGAGGATCTCCAACCGATCAAGCAGGTCGCCCGGACCGGTATAGTATATGGTTCCGCCTCGCTTACGTCGTACGCCTTGACCTTGCTGTGGATGTATGGTCGCTCGACCATCAAAAATAGTTTCCGCCCTCTTCACAAACTTCTTATTAAGTGCGATTTTTTTATCAATTTCCGCTCTTTGCGGCGACCCGACCTTTGTCTTGCTCTTCTTCCCACCGAGTTTTTTATTCAGGTTTGCCGCAGCGATTCGAGCTTCCTTCTCAGTACCTCGCTGAAAGGCTTCGTTTGGTGTTGGTAGACCTGACTCGGTTAGCATCTGCAGCTCTTCGGGGGTGAAACCTTGGTTGGGTTCCACAACAAGTCTTACAGGTGCTGGTGCCGCAGGGGCAGGCAAGGCTTGTTGTTCTGGAGGCGCGGGAAGTGCCGGCACGACCGGTGGCGCAGCGGCTTCGATGACCTCTTCCCGTAGCTCTTCAAGTTCCTCGATGAGGGGCTCAAAGGCTTTCTTCTGTTTTTCATAAGTATCTTGCCTGGCGTGTTCCTCCTTCTTTAAGGTGCTATGAACAAGATTGACCATCCATCCCGCCTCTATCTGAGGAAGAGCATGTAGCTGAAAAGCTTCGAGGTCCATATCTATAACTTAGTTGAAATAAAAATCAACTTAGTTGAAATAAGAATCAACTTAGTTGAAATAAAAATCAACTTAGTTGGAATAAATATATAGCTATGGAGATTCCGAACTATGATGGTGGGAAGGACGCAATCACGAAGTTTAAGCAGCTCTACCCTTTCATGCCTAGCGAGCCTTTCCGAATGCTTATCGCTGCCCCCTCGGGGGGTGGGAAGACAAACTTGCTCATTCACATGCTCCGCGCCCCGCTTTTGTACTACGATAAGATATATCTATATGCCCGCAATCTCGATCAAGAGAAGTATCGCGATCTTTATGCCCTTTTCGGTGAGTTAAGTGAGAAGGTTGGGTACCCCATTCTGGAGGGTAGCAGCGACATCGACGATATCAAACCTCTACAGACCCTCGATCAAGAATCCCAGAAGGTTGTTATCTTCGACGACTTCATCACGGAAAAGAACCAGAAGCCTATTGTGGAATACTTCACGGGTGGTCGCCATAAGAACTGTAGCCCGATATACTTATCACAGACCTTCTTTGCCACCCCAAAGACGATTCGGTTAAATTGTTCACATTACTATATAGCAGACTTCCCAACCAAACGTGAGAAGAACTGTATTGGAAGCGAGCTTGGAGTAACACCTGAACAATACGAGAAAGCGACCTGCCAACCATTCTCCTTCCTTTGCGTTGATAAGCCTAAGAAACGGGTGACGCGAAACTTTCATGGGCCTCTTTAACGCTGAAGACCCACAAAGACATCAAAATTATTCTAACATATTATATAGCACTATGGAATCTAGTATTTACCCCACACTCACCTCTAATGATGAGGGGCAAACATTTCGCCTTCGAAAAATCTGTGACGTACAGACCTCCCTCGAGAACGCCATGAAGACTTCCGCAGGTATTCGTAAGAAATACTCACGCGCCTGTACTCTTGTTCGAGGGCTTGCTGTGATCACTGGGAGTCTGAGCGTTGTGCTCGGTGTTTCCGGTCTAGCCACCAGCCTTTCTGGTCTCGGGATCCTGGTTGGAGTTCCTTTGGGGGGTGGTGGTGGACTCTTTGGGCTCATATCGGTCTCTTCGACTGCTGCTTCCAAACGACTCGCTCAGAAATTGATCAAGCACGAGCAGACGCTGGCTTGTGGTAAGGCTACGTTAAACACGGTGCGTGGTTTGGTCTCTAAGGCCCTCCAGGACAATAAGATTGATGATAAAGAGTTCACACTCATCCTCTCAGAGTACGAGAAATACGAGGTGATGAGGCAGGAGATTCGTCAAAAAACGCGGGGTACAAAATCGACCCTGACCGACTTGGAAGCCCGCATTCGCAAGGAAGTAACGGAAGAAATGCGAAACAAACTCGCTTAATTATTGAGCGGGGAGGAGGTCGGTTTCGTTTACATTATGAAACCTATCCTGTTCTATCCAATTGCTAATGCGGTGCCAGATCTTATCGTATTTCTTTTGTGTCTTAACGCCGAGTTCTATTCCACCACATAGGGCCACCCGCTTACGATCTCCGCGGAGCTCAAATATTTTTCTGAATATGAACGAAAGCTTTGGGAGTCGCTGTTCTTCATCACGAGATAAAGTAAAGACGCGTACGACCTGACTAAATAGGTTAAGAATCGACTCCCGCTCGAGTTGGTCAATCCATCCGAATCGGCTATAACTCAAGAATTTTGTGGGGTGGTTCCTATCCTCATAACGCTGGTATGTGGGAGGTGGTTCGTCTATCGTGTCCGCCACGTCGTGCTCCTCTGACTCGTCTATCGTGTCCGCCGTGTTGGGTGCCCTTGACTCGTTTAGCACCTTAATGTGATCGTACGCAGTCGGCCCATTGACAATCCTGTAGATGTCATCCAATAATTTTCGATCTATGGGAGGCATGGGCTGCTCTGGCTCTGGCTCCGGCTCTGGCTCTGACTTAAGAAGATCGCACTCAGTCACGACAATCCTGTAGAGGTCCTCGAATGATTTTTGATCCATACCGTCAGACCCTTCACATATACTTGTATTAGCGCTCCTCTAATAGGAATTTTTGTGGGGATATTAATATAAGATGGGCATTTTCAATGATTTGGATGACAAAGAACAAGATCCGAAGGATGGGTTAAAAGGTGTTAGAGGTGATCCAGGTCTCCAAGGTCCAAAAGGAGATAGAGGCATCCAAGGGCTAAAAGGAGATGGAGGTCCGAAAGGAGATGTTGGCATTCAAGGGGTAAGAGGAGATACAGGTCCAAAAGGAGATGCTGGTATCCAAGGGGGCAAAGGCGACACAGGTCCGAAAGGAGATAGAGGCATCCACGGGTCTGGTGTTATGTATAGTAATCTGACCTTCAATTGTGGTAAATTCCTTATGGATTCTAATAATTGGGCGTCATCAAGCAGCGTAACCACATTCCTAATCATTAAGGATACGGCCTCAGTAGTGGGTATAGTTCCTTCGGAGCACCAGGGTTTTAAGATCTTTGAAACCTTCTCACCTAAATCGGTAGAAAAGTTAACCATGACTCTACCAAACCACGACGACTCAAACCACGGATTAAAAAGCAATAGCACATACACGATTAGGCTTGAAATTTATGCAAATCTTGGAATCCTAACATTGGGTCCTTTATCAATTGAGCAAAACTTGGGGTTCGTATCGAACACAGAAAAAAGTGGTAGAATAGGAGGATCCTCATATGCGGCTTTTAAAGAGCTTAGCATAACCACGAGTACCCATACAGGTAGACTATCCTTCACAGTCGCACATGATCAATCATCTAATCAAATAGTGTCTATGTACATTGCCATTATTGCTGGAGCATTAAACGTAAACACTTTCGTGAATCCTACTGTCTTTGATGATAACGAGTACATTATTAAGCAAAGAGTGCGTAACTTGGTTCCTATCAAGACAGTCACTTATATAGCAAAGGAAATTTCAAACGTATGGCGCCACAACGATATGGAGTGGGGAGACCTACCACACTTCTTCATCGTAATATATCCCAAGAGCACAACGAATTTAATTCGGTTGTCATGTACGCTTTACCTTGGATGCGATACGGGAGGAGCTAACGTATGGTTTCGATGGGTCGTAACCACAGGTCAGGGATTAATATCTTACATCAGCGTGAATTCGTTACCAAATAATGTCGTTCAAACCCGTAACAAAGCTAGCTTCGGCGCACAATTAGCAATCAATCCAGAAACTCTTGCCTGTGTGTCCCATAAGGGTTTCCATGTTCCATTCAATAAGACACCACATACATATAAATTACAGATAAAAGTGAAAGACACAGGAACCGTTACGCTCAATAAGATATTCAATAATCAAAATGCTCCGTGGAATAGTTACGTTACCTCGAGTATGATCGTAGAGGAAGTCACCGGACTAACGCAGAACCATGATAGCATTGGGGTCGTAAGATATTCGTCAGAATAGAATCACCCCCGGAGCTGTGCTCAAGTTTGGATCTTTAGGTGTAAGAATGCCTAGGGACAATTTGGACGTTGCGAGAGATCCTATGTGGCGGCATAAGCATTTATGTAGTAATCTAGTAGAGCGTTTTCGTCCTCTATGGTGAGCTGGGAGCGCTTAATGAGCCACTCAATGATCCATTTAGCGGTATTAAGATGATCTTTGCTACAGGCGCATAGTAGAGCATGATGAACGTATTTATACTCTATAGTTATCTGAAAGCGTCGAATGAGCCACTTAACGGTATTGAGATGGCCATTCCTACAGGCATCTAGTATAGCAAATCCGACGGCTTTATCCTCTTTGGTGAACTGGAAGTGCTTAGTGAGCCACTTAACGATATCAAGACGGCCATCCTTACAGGCAGCGCATAGAACGTAATCGGTGTGTCCATCCATTTTATCGAACCATAAGTGCTTAATGAGCCACTTAATAACGTTAAGATTACCATATTCACTGGCGTAGACAAGAGGAAAGCTATCATCGATGTAGTTTGCGGAAATACCGAAAGTCCTAGCCAAATTGTCTCGATCGTTGTCGTTACGAGTAGACCTAAGACCGAAAGTGAGTACTCGTTTACGGAACTCTTGGTCTACGTTTTTGTAGCACACGAGAGATGCGGCACCGTTTAGGTGTTTCGATGTCCTTGCGATGCTTGCGAATGATTCTGGGCCTGCGTACTCTACGATCTTAGTCAAGATTTCCATCGGGAGGTACGATATATGATCCATAGTGGAAGAGATCGATACGGGACAATCGATGTCGATATAACTATATGCTAATCGTATCTCTAATAGGGTTATCAAGTTTGGATTTTTATGTGTAAGAATGTCTAGTGACAATTTGGATGACCCTTAGTACCCCCTAGTAGTAGGGGCGGCGTCAAAATTATACAACGTTTTGTTGTGCAACAAAACTCAAAAAGTGGATTTCCGAATTCACTTTTTGAGTTTTGTTGTGCAAGAAAAAGTGGTATAATTTTGACGCCGCCCCTACTACTCTTACAGGGCTCCGTACCTTTCTCAAAACTATACCCCCCTCAAATTGTCTTAAGAGCAAAAATTACCCTCCTTCATTTTCCCCTGCGACGTAATAAACGATCGGTCCCTAAATAGCCTGATCTGGGAACACGCTCATATATGGCTCCTGATGCTCACTCTGAGTCCGATCGCCTACTCGGCTCCAGTCCAGCCATACAGAGTATAGCCATATATAGGCTATACGGGTACGTGCCGCTCGACAGGGTATTGTTTTTGACAATTCTTAGCCTGGAACATGGTATATAAATCACAGTATTGGTCTGGAACAGGGTCGTAATATTTTGGAAGGGCCTCAGGACGGTTTGAGTTATTCACGGTCCCTTGCCGCTGCAAACGCAGAGTCCGTTTATCTGTTAATGATTCGAGTGGCGAGGGGAGCGCAACATCTCGCGCGTATCATGATATCAGACGCTAGCCTGGTCTGGAACAGGATATATCCCCCCCCCCCTCCCCCTTCACTCGTACATGAGTCGTCAACTGAGCTAAGCCGATGGCTTCTCTTCTTGAGAGCCTGATACTCAGGTTACAACTAAGCCGCATGACCATCAAGTTACAAAACCTGTTGTGGGTTAAACTCGATGTTTTAGTAAACTTCATGTCAAAACACAAGACTTATAAGGAGCACTGAAGGAACTGTAGTAAAAATACAAACGAAAATGATCAGAATTAGCCTGAAGTACAGCGCATGCCAAAGCACTCGCGAATTTAAGTACCGTAAATCACTCTCCTCCAGATGCCAAGGTGCAAGGAAGGCATAAACCCGTCAAATGATTGCTCCTCTCCTCCCCAATAGAGACTATTGTGGTACCAGTATTCCCTGAATTAATAAAGAAGCTTAAATGTTGGAGAATACAACAACCAAGCATATAACTTAGTACACAGTAATTATAATCTATCAATGACGCGCGGATCTTGCCCTTCATTATCGTATCAGTGGCTGCAAAAAATGTCCTAGCTCCAGTGGGGAGGGGAGGAGCGCATTGTGGTTGTCCACGCAAGGGATTGTGGTCGGCTACCCAAGGGATTGTGGAGTCGAACGAATTAACGCATGCAATGAACCATTGCGAGATTTTGTCCAAATTATTAACTAGTATACCTAAAAGGTAGCGAGTACTGTGCTTTTATTGCTTGCAAGGCGCGCATGTGAGAAGCGAGTTATGTGGGCACTCGAATGTCTGCGAGGTGGATGTCAACATGATCTTGGGCGTGATCAAGAGAAATGCCTTGCAAATGTCCAGATATGCTTTTTAAACGTTTTTGATGGAAGGATTGCAAAGATTTGAAGTGGATTACAAAAGCTTATACTAGAAACTTGAAACTCAATTGCAGTGAACCGATTTAAAGATGCTGTCAATCTCTCTTAAAGGGGCTATGTCACGGCGAGTTTTGTTGCAGGCCGGAACAAAGTTATTTTCAGATACTAGATTCTTCATTATCTTCTATTGTTAGTTCCTCCAACATGACCGTCGTGTTTTTGTCTTTTGAATCTCAAAAGTTGATTGCAAACCAAGAATTGTCATCAGTTTTGGGCGCAGGTCTTATTTTCGTGGAAAAGATTACATAATCGTACAATTTAAAGGGGCTATGTCATGGTACTGCGCATGTATCGAGTAATCGCTCGGTTGGTGGCTAAAATTGAATAGAAACAGTTAAACTTCCCTTCTTCAATGGTTGATTGAAAGGATTTTCAATATTTTCCCTGGAGACTGTTCATATACACTGTTTGTTGGTCATTTTTGCATATTTGCTTTGATTTTAAGTATCCCACATGGCCTAGAGATTCGGTAGTTCATATCAATATCGGTGGAAATAGCTGTTTCGATTCCGGCCCGGAACGCGAAGCCTATTACCGTGACACAGCCCCATGAGGTCCTGGAAGAGCTTTTTAACTGTTTTAGCCAATAAAACACCAATGTAACATCAAATTTCAGACATGCGCAATACTGTGACATAGCCCCTTTAAAAGTTGTATTTTTCATCCACTCGAATCTTTGCCATCTTTAATCAAAATGGTCTCATTTTCTCCAGTACATTTGGAAAACATTCTGCTAATCTGATTGGTCATTTTTTGCATTTCGTCATGAGGAAGTTTATCATTTTTGGCTTGATAGTGTCCCTTTAAATTAGTTAATGTAGCTTCAAGATGGTTAGAGTTTTGACAGAAACTAGAGTTAGCTATTGCTCGTGTTTAGTTAATGTAGCTTCAAGATGGTTAGAGTTTTGACAGAAACTAGAGTTAGCTATTGCTCGTGTTTAGTTAATGTAGCTTCAAGATGGTTAGAGTTTTGACAGAAACTAGAGTTAGCTATTGCTCGTGTTTAGTTAATGTAGCTTCAAGATGGTTAGAGTTTTGACAGAAACTAGAGTTAGCTATTGCTCGTGTTTAGTTAATGTAGCTTCAAGATGGTTAGAGTTTTGACAGAAACTAGAGTTAATTGGCTATTGCTCGTGTTTAGTTTCCGCACCACCGGCAAACCATTATTATTTTTTTAATCCAAGTACTCTTATCATGTCAAATCTAGCTTTTCGATAAATATACTGTAATAAAAATGAATAAAACTTACCTTGTGTCTATAAGCTGTCTTGGCTGTGTCTGTACGTTGGTTTCTTCTTTAGTATGTAGAGTAAGGGATTTACAATTCGCCGAAATTCGCTGAAACGACGTACAGACACAGCTTAGACATAGACTTAGACATAGACAGCTTAGACATAGACATAGACAGCTTAGACATAGACACATAGACACAAGGTAACTTTTATTCATTTGTATTACAGTATATTGATCGAAAAGCTAGATCAGTACGCTCCGTTAATCCCAGTCAAACACTGTTATACGCGAAAAGTAGAATTTTTTTAGAATTTATTTCAGAATTTGTACAATATTTAGAAATGGGTCACTTCACTGTTCATTTACAAAATCAAACTGTTTCAATATATAATAACTTGAAATAGGCCCCCGAGTCGGAACCGGCTCGAGTTCCCCAGTGCTTGCCAAAATGGATTTTTTCTCTCATCTACGTAGCTTCTAGTCACTGTGCCTACCCGACGAGGCGGCCGAAAGGCCGCCGAGACGGAACCGGCTCTATCGAGTTCCCAGTAATTCAATTCCCACTTCCGGCCCCGAGTAGTTGAATTGCACCATCCCAGCATAATTTCAGAAATAGTGACTGAAATGAAAGCGAAAGTTGACAACAAATGTGCACGCCACGGCTTGTACGACCTCATTCGGCCAAATAAAATTCCCCGTGATTTCTTTACAATTTCGATCCTATTAAGACATAAGAAATAGTTCTTTCCAAAACCTAAGGGATGTCCACTGACCACTGGGATAATGTGAGTAGAAAAAATACTGAAAATCATTAGTTATGTCACTTACCAGAACATCTTCGACCAGAAACTTTTGGCGAAAGGAAGAGATATCTTCAAGCTTATCATCACCCGCAAAGTATCGTGGTCGGATTACGCACCCAATAACCTGACAACGAATTACTCTCCCCTCCCCAGTGAAAATTGTAATTGTACTAGCACATTTCCTGAAGAAGGAAGCTTTATCAAAATGATGGAGAATACAAAAGCCCAAAACATATATTTATACATGTTATTAATCGTCGATCAACGCCGTTACACGGAGCCCACTTATTGAAACATTGGCTGCAAAAATATTACCCAGTAGGGAGGGGAAAACACCTCTTCGCGCAAGGCATTGTGGTCGAAATTCCTACCGTACAGAATATTAACTGCTGCTTCGCTCGCTGCGCAGCAATAAGCGATTTCGACGAGTTCCGAGAAGAGGTGAAGGAGAACGAGAGGGTTAAAATTCGTCGAAATCGCCACCTGAGAACAAGAAGGAAATCAACCACTGTACAGGCAAGTTATATTTACTTTATTGAAATAGTTACTGAGATATTTCACAAATTGTAAATTCCCATACAAAGCCTTATATTTTTCAACACACAAATTAGGCCTGGGTTTCCTGTGCGCTCGCTGCGCAGCAATTCAGCAATTACGAGGAAGCCGTCTGAAGTTCAACTCAGTTTATAATTAGTTGAAGTTTTACTGATTTACTAGCCGTACACCAACCCTTTTACTCATCTTCCTAGACCTCACAGAACCAGTTGGTCAAAACCTTTAAAGCTGACTCCTCGTCACTTTTTGTAAAACAATGCCGTCTATAATTTCAGTGCAGTGTACATGGAAAACTTCCGGGAATTGCAATGCTATATATTACTTAGAAATTTGATGTTCGTCTACAACGTGAGTACAGCACTCAGTGATACCATTTCCTGACTATCCGAATATAGTATTGTCCGGCCTGCTGTGCTGGAATGCAATCATTGAGGCTGACTTTCATGCTGTAGAACTGTTTATAGATAACATGATACATCCAATTAATCACAAGCTCTTCTTTTAGGCATTAAGAAATTCAGTATGTCTGTGACTAGAAGTATTTTTACTCGACGAGAACCACCAAGAGATGGAATTAAAGAGACTGAAAGGAAACTCAGCGAGCTTCCGTGCCATTTCACCTGGGATATTATATCACGGAACAAGGAATGTTCTAATCTGACGAAGAATATAGAGGAGCTCCAGTTGCACATTGAAGAGGCGATTGAGGGATCTGAAGTGAAGTCCCACAGCCTTATGGGATATTACAAGACCAAAGAGAGGGATTTTGAAGCAGCCAAAACACATTTACAGACTGCCCTCGACGACGCTACTACAGATGATGAGAAAATCGTAACGAATGCAAATTTGGCTTGGCTATCATTCGAAGAGAATTCGAACGCTTCCAGCGAAAGACTAGAGACAGCCGTTGAAGAACACATAGGGGAGGTGAGAAGATTACTTAACGAAAGAAATCCAGAGGACATCCCAGAAGTGATGGCCGAGAAAGCATTTTCGATCGCTTTGAGTGGTTTTACCGAGAGCGGTTACAAAGAAGCGCATCGTTGTATCAACAAAGCCCTCAAAGGAAGGCCAGACAGTGTTCCATTCAAATTCACTAAGGCACTTGTTTACCAGCGTTTGTATCGTCACATAATAACCACCCATGGGGGAAATAAAAAAACCGAGGTAGGAGAAATAACAAAGTTATGGGATGAAATCATTGCCACAGACCAAAAGTCCTCCCAATATTATGCTACTATTCACGCACAAGCTTTGATCCAGTATGCGCTATTTCTTAATAAGATCAAACAGGATTATGGCAAGAGTAGTAAACGATTTGCCGAAGAGGCCATGGAAATAGGCAAAAATAACTACGCGGTCTTGAGGACTGCTGCTGAATATTTTATTGCTATTGCTGGTTGTAAAATACAGGCCTTGGAAAGGGCTGAAGAGATTCTAAAACAAATTCTGCAAAAGCAACCAAATTCCATCAGGACATTGACAATACAAGGCCGACTATTTCTGAAGAAATGTACTAACCTTAAAGATTTGACAGATGAAGAAAAAGCCCATTATTATAACGAGGGAGAAAAGAGTCTTCGAAAGAGTTGGAATTTAAATAAAGGGTACATAATGATAGCTTTGGACCTAGTTCGTCTTTATGTTACGAAGTACAAAGAAACAAAAGAGGAATTCGAACTTAGAAAAGCTGAAATGGTTTTCAATGAGATCTCGCTAGAGGTAGATAAAGAAGATCAAGTGTACAATATCCTCAAGGCTCGTTTTCATCAAAGTTTTGGAGTTTTCCTAAAGGACCACGCCAAGGCTCTCTCGTTTTATCATATAAAACAATCTCTGGAGTACAACCCAAATCAAGACAGCAAATTCACTAAAGTTCCTCTAAGAGAGCTAGCCAATGAGAAGATCCAGGAAAGCGATGAAAGAGAGAAATTCAAAGGCTATGAGACGCTTGGATGGCTCGACGATTCCGAGGACAAGATTCAAGATGCGATTGCAAAGTACAAAAAGGCTTTAGAACTCAAGCCGGAAGATCCATCAGTGAGCAAGTGTCTCGTGAGGTTGTACATTAAAAGTAAGCAGTGGGAAGACGCGGAGTCTCTGATGAATAACGTAACAGCTGACGAGAATGGGGGACTTGAACAATGGCTTCAAATCGCTAAAGGTGAGGAAGCACAAAGTGAAGGCAGGCCACACGAGGCAGTCAATTATTTCACGCTAGCTGCCGAACGTGGTTCTCTTCTTGCTGCGGAAAAACTTTGTGAAATGCTGCAGAAGTCAGAGATGGATGCAGGCAGACAAGATCAGTTTTACAAACGTTTGGCACTTGTTGAAATTGTTAGTGGATTGGACCCAAGAGAGGTGTTGTTGTTGCCAGAAGAAGACCCCCATGATGTTCCGCATCGACTACTGCTCTTACAAGCCGCAGTACAGACAGTCATACAGAAGACTGACGATGATCTACAGAGTCTTGCTATAAAAAGCGTAGGACTGGAAAGCCGTCTGTACAGGAACGAGCTGGTTAAGGAGAATTTCATTGATGTTATGACAGAAGCAAGAAACTGTTTAGACAGGTCAATAGTGAAGACGGGACAGCGCCTGGGACACAGGGGTGTGAAGGGTGGAAACTACTATTTTCCGATCCTGATGACAGACAAAAAGGACATCGAAAACAAATTGAAAAACCAGATAAAGAATCAGTTTAAGTGGAAGACATTTCCAGTAAACAGGAAAGCCGCCTTTGAGTTTCTGTTAAGAAACCAGCCGGGATACAATCCAGAGATGAGCTGGATGAAGGTGGCGGCAGATCTTGTCAACATTAACAAACACAACGAGTCTTTAGCTGTAGATGTTCAGGGACGATTGGTACTGAAACCTGTCCCTGACCGCATGACGGAGACGTGTGTCTTCCTGGAGAAGAACAAGGCAGCTGTCCGATGGCTGAAGGTTGTCAACGATATGTCTACAAGTGATGAAGATGATACTGAGAGCAGCAGCGATGAAGATGACACTGAGAGCAAAGGCGGGTGAGTAAAGAGGTTATTTCGAGGGTACTTTTGCAGGAATTAACTTTTACATTTTCCCTAGTCACAAAACAATCTTTATGTAACAACAATTATTTAAGCACGCAAAGAATACAAATAAAACTCGATCTTGAGTACCTAGAAAAAGGGGCTAAGGTGAGAGGATAAGGGGATATGTCAAGAACCTAGTTTTGATTCGTGAGATCACCAGTTAATACCTGTTATTTTGTCATGAACAGCGATCACATGATAGAGCTACATGTACAAGTTGCGACAACTGCGGCTGGTGCAACAACCTTTGAGATGAGAATTAATGGAGTTCATCTGGCAAGACAAGCAAGCTACTTTACTCACGAAGTTTGTACAAAACTGAAGGAGTTGGTGCCGTGAGTGGAAGAGTTTTGTGCATTGTTGTTTGCAACAGCCGGGAAACACTAAGAATACAATTACACTAGAGGAAAAAGTGTCCGGATTTATCTTCTTCAACGTTTTCCTGGGAATAGAGAACAATATGAATCCGATACTTTTCACTCTAGTGTAAATGTAGTCTAAGGGCCGATTTTTGAAACGAATCCTAAATCTTAGACACCTTCTATCTATAGCCTGCGTAGCGGAGAAAGTAGGAATGGGAAAGGAGCGCCTGCAGTCTCGCCATTGTCTTATTCCATTTTTTGTCCGCCGGCGGACGGAAAATTCCCATTGGCTAACGAGCTTTCAATCAATAGGTGAGATAAGCATCTTCGCGGGATTAGAAAGACCGTATTCAGTCGACACGCAGTACTTTACAACAATAGGCTGTCGGCCATGTTCAATAAGAGTGCTAACACTGAAATTGATGTCACTCGCAAGCAGTGGTAGCGTTTCAAAGTGCTTTCACGAGGTTTATGAATTCAAATTGCTGTGTTAACTTCTCATTGAAACTAAGCAAGAATTTATGATTTGTTTGTCACAATTTGAGTTCTCTCTCGAGTGGAGGAAGTATATTTGTGGTTCAGACTTTGTGACAACAGTAGTTCTCTTAGAACTCAGAAAACAAGAACTTTTGGATAAAAAAAATAGGATTTAACAAGCATTTCATCAATGACAGGATATCTATATGCATGGCGTTTTTAGAGCGAAGCCAATTCCCGGTCGGACAAGAAGTGTTTACGTTTTGACTTTTGGGACTTTTCGACTCGAAAGCATTTTATTACGCATTCGTTTGAAGCTAGGTGTTATGTTGTTGTAAAAAAATCGCATACATTTTTCTGGTGTCAGTACTCTTATTGATCATAGAAATTATGCCATAAAATGACTATGTCGAGCTGTTTCAGGCACGTGACGGCCGGAAGGTTTAATTTTTCTTTCTCGAAGTAAAAACGGTTTATGAACAAACGAATCCCGCCATGTTTACGGTACTTTCTATTGCCTATCTCTGAACAAAAAATAAAGGAGGGCGATTTTCCAACCGTTGCCAGGAATTTTCGATTTCTTAAATTTCCCTTTCCTGTTCCGTGACTCCTTTTTTTAGCTACTTAAAGGGCAATGTGATGCTGTGATACCTTGCTGTCCACACATTTTGGCTTTAACGCACTGATAATGGTAAAAGATGGGACTTGAGAATCGCCGTTTGTGTTAGAGTAGGTCTGAATCCTCCTTCGGTTGGAGGGGAAGGATGCTAGAGTAGGGCTGAATCCTCCTTCGGTTGGAGGGGAAGGATGCTAGAGTAGGGCTGAATCCACCTTTGCTGGGAGGGGAAGGATGTTAGAGTAGGTGTGAATCCTCCTTCGGTGGGAGGGGAAGGATGTTAGAGTAGGTCTTCATCTTCCTTCGGTGGGAGGGGAAGGATGTTAGAGTAGGTGTGAATCCTCCTTCGGTGGGAGGGGAAGGATGTTAGAGCAGGTCTGAATCCTCCTTCGGTGGGAGGGGAAGCATTTTTAAAGCGGCTATGTCATGGTGCTGCGCGCGCATCTATGGAGTTATCACTCGATTGGTGGCTGTTAATTGGCTACAAACATTTCCTTTTCGACTACATCTTTGCTCAGTTTGTTAGTAATGTTTGAATATTTGCTATGATTTTCATCATCCTCATGTGCGCCAGGTTCATCAGTTCATATGAGCATTGCTGGAAAAATAACGTTTCCGGCCCACCTAAAAAATATTCCATTTTTCTGTCCCTGCGCAGTGCACTATTTTATCCCCACCCCCTAAAATCCCTTCAATTCAGTTTTAAAAGTAATGTGTGCCTTGCTTCAATACATATAAATTTTAAATATGAGCATCAAAGAAGGCGCAAAAACAGTTAGGGCACACCCAGTGAAAATATCCTTTTGACAGACGACTGGTTGATCATTAGCATTTGTTTTCAGAAACAATGCTGTGCAAGTGTTTTAGCATTCTTTTGTGGGTGTGACCATGTTCTAAACCGGTTAGACAATGAACGCGTGTGAGTTATGGAATTTAGAGTCCCTCGCATTGAAGGCTTTCTATCTAATGCTCGGGACTCTGAATCCCATAAATCACTCGCGTCCGTTCTCTAAGTCTTAGTCTATGTACTGTCCTTATCAAGAGCTAACACTGCAGGACACCGCGGCAAAATGTTGTGCTCCGCTGTCCGAAAGAACGAAGGCTCCGGTTTCAAGTACAAGTTTCCGAGGGCTTAAACGTTTTAGTAAATAATCTTATAACTTTTATAATTCACAGTGAATTACAAATTAAGAAAACTTCAACCTCTTAAAGTATTAGACTTAGCTTTTATAAGTAGTTTTGTTGCTTTTTTTGCGAAACATTGCACATTCTTACCTAAAATTAGAAACAGGGGTAATAGACCGTTTCAGCTTGTCCCATCTCAGACCACGTGACTTTTCCCTTGAGTAATGCGTTTTGGTTTTTCAGTATCCCAAGAGGAAATGTATCAATTTCTATATTTGGAAAACAAAGTAGTGAATCCTCAGGAGAACTATCACATGGTCTGAAATGGGGCAACAAACAGGCAAGCTGAAAGGGGCTATTGGCCCTTTGCAGCTAACACATCACGTGGTTGTACTGGAGAGCAAAAAATGTCTCACTTCATTTATTTAAATGCCTTGTACAAGATCGGTATTGATATTAGCAAAACTTATCTGTATTAAAATGCTATTTTCCACCTCCAATCGATTGTCGATCTTCCAAAAACAGCGATTTTAAAGATAGCTTGCTCTCCAGCATCCATGGCAACGTCTTTCCCATGGGGATCACGAGCTCAATTCATTCGTTAATGAAGTATTATATCAGCACGTGACTGTTTAGCTGCAAAGGGCCTATTGCCTCTGTTTTCGTTTAGTTTCCGCGGGAGACTGGGGAGACGTGCGCGCTGGCCGGGCTCATCAAAAGCGCATGTGCGTGAAGTTTTGCCGCTGTACGAACCTGCACCCACACCGCGGCCACACAGCGGTCAAACGTCTGCGCATGCGTCAAAAATCTTGCAACAACAACATATTCAAAGCGAGCCGGCGTCCGTCACTGCTCACACACTCGTTTTCAAACCTTGAGAACTTTTTTGTAAATTACGAAAAAGTTTGGTAAACTCACAGTTTGAAGTTTGTTCAATTTCCCGTCGACTGTGAAAATACAAAGCTTAACTTTCACGTATTTTTCTTAACTTTTGGGGGTAGAAGTTCACTGTAATATGTTTTAAGGTAAATTTTGCGCGGGAAATTCGCGCGGCCGCCCACCGCGCAGACGTTTGACCGCTGTGTGCACCGCGGCAAAACGGTTTGCTCCGCTGGCCAAAATAACGAAGGCTCTGCTATCAAATACAAATTACCGAGGGTTTCAACTTTTTTAGTAAATAATTTTATAACTTAGTAAACTCACAGTGAATCACAAATTAAGAAAACTTCAACCTGTTAAAGTCTTAGGCTTAGCTTTTAAGTAGTTTTCTTATTTTTTGACAAAACAGTTCACAAATGGATACTTTTAAGCAGAAATTTTAAAATCACGGCATTTGCCTGTTGTTTCATTTCAGTTTTCGCGGGAAACTGGGGGCGGCCGCGCGCCGACAAGAAATAGCAAATACGCATGTGTACGTACCTGCAAGAGTCTTGTAATATTTGAAGCCAATATTTGTAAAAAGTACATATTTGCTCTGATATTGAAATTAAAGCTGTAATCATAACACTTTGTTTGCAGTGTTGGTGTTTGTAGAACAGCTACATAAAAATTATAAATTAGAAAATAGATAATAAACATAACATGCGGAATGGAATCACAGTAGACAAAGGCAATAATACCACTCAAGGTTCAAGTGTTCGATGAAATGCAGCGATTTCAGAAAATGTAAATAGTGTTAAGAAAGCTGGAAAGTATTTCTCGAAAATAAATAATAAATCAACAACTTAACTATAATTTCCCATAAAACAATTACTACATACATTCATCTTTAATGGAGCTATATTTTATGACCATGACATCACTGTATCAATAAACATCAATAAATACAGAGATGCCAACTCTCCGGCCCGCTATTGGCGGGAGACTTGTAATAACATTTAGTAAAGGATTCATTTGATATCTACACAATGATTATTGTTTGATATTCGTACACTGCAAAGATTTTTGTGTAAGTAAATTCATCTATTCCGTTCTCTTCGTTCACATTTGTAAAGAAACTTTGATTGAACTCAGCATAAGTTAAACTATATCCTGATTTTGATAAACTGCAGAGTAAGTTCTTAGAAGAACTGTTGACAATATATAGCGAGAATAAAATCCATGGAATAAATTGATAAATAAATGAAACTCTCACTGCTAGTGAAAATCAGTAAAATCACGGTTTATAAACGTGAAACTGATTTAATAATTATTTTCTTTTCCTCAAGAATAAAAAGATGTTAAAACATACTCAAATAAAGACAAAGTAGAATTCAAACAGGTTCATCCAGAAAATTAACTTGCCAAAAAACATTCAAAACTAACGCGCGAGTTTAGCGAAATGAATAATAGTTTAATAGGAGATATTGTAGTTGAATCTACGAATAGCAGTTTCAGCGGTATTGACCCAAACGCCTCACTTCAATGTAATGAAGCGCTATTCAAACTGTATCTAAATTAGTCGTGCTTGTTTAGGAGGGTGTTGGTGTCGTGTAAGAATGATGGTTTCAATGGCGCTTCATTACATTGAAGTGAGGCGTTCGGGTCAATACCGCTGAAACTGCTATTCGTAGACTCGACTACAATATCTCCTATTGGTGCGAAAATAAAACTAAGAACAATGTTTTTGTGATATATGCAAATGTTATACTCAGATAGAAGGGGTGGCGAATGGTGTCAAGAAACTGAACAAAGGCCTCGCAAAAAGTTGGTGAAGTCTCGAAATCTCGCATTTTATAGATCGGGTCTCGGAGTCTCGATTTTTCTTTACTTTAACCGTCTCTGATTTTTCTTGGAGAGGGTTTCAGAGTCTCGGATTTTTATTTTGAGAGGGTCTCGAATTGTCCTGATTTTTACACTTTGTATTAGCTTTTATAATTAAATTTTATAATTTTGTAATCTACATGCCCAGGGCTTTCAGAAAATCACTGGTACACTTTTACAGTCTGTCATACTAGAATAGATCCGCCTTTAATATTACAAAAAAGAAGTTTGTAAATATATACATGACTGCTTCAAAAAACGCAAAAATAATAGTTAAAATAACTACATATAACACATATACTCCTATACATGTATCTTACCTTACGTTTGTTAGCTTTCTCAGCAGGTCTGAGACCTATGTACAATTTGTATATGGTGCCAATAAACACATCTATCTATCTATCTATCTATCTAACAACCAGCGAATCTGAAAATAGATTTCGTGTTTACCTCAAGAGTTCAAAATTGTTAGGGAAGTGTGGAATGTATTGACGTCACGCTGTAATGAATCTCTATCTAGCGAAAATTAATAGTGCGTTCAAAATAACATGCCTGAACGTGCTCAATAAAGAGAAAACATTTTCGGATTCTCGGAAAACAGGAAGTCTATGATGTCATACCACAGGGACTTTCCCACTGGAGTACTATGTCTAAACATGTCTATTGTATTCAGGTCGTATGATTGTCATATGACTAACGCCTGATTATTAGGTATAAAAATAGTTAAGTAAGATTTACTATAATATTTTACAGAAGATTTTACACAAAAGTTTACTCAGACTTGTGTTAAGATGCCCAAGTCGAATACATCGATGTTCGTTATTCTAATATATTATAGCGTTTTGCTATAGTATATTAATACTATTATTTACTCAAAATGAGCCATGATTTAAATGTTCATTTACAGCATTTTTTATGCTTGTATTTGTTTCCATTTTTTATATTTTTATTACACTTTAGACATATATATTCTTTATTTTGCCATTTTTTCATTGCTTCCTTTTGATGATTTTTCTTATCTTCTTCTGTGACTCTCTTAGGGTGCTTGTTAGCTGATTTTTTATGATTTTCTGGTAATTCTTCCTTTTTTATATATTCGAATTTATATTTACAATTGTCCTTCTCTGATATACCTGTTTTACAATTATTCAATCCTTCACAAGCCATTTTTACTATACCACAATTAATAGCTAAATGTTGTTGAACTGCATACAGACTATTATAAAAAGTTTCGTCATTTGTATCACACTTAGTAGCCTTCACACATTTTTTATTCTTATGATTATTTTTAATAAATGAATAATCTATATTTTTAGCAAACTTTTTACAATTTTCTTGTTGTGTTATAATCTGTAGGTTTTCAAGTCTTTTATCAGTCTTATTTTTATTAATGTGGTAAATGACTTTATCATCTGAGATCATCCCATTAAAACAATCCCATCCCTATGAATTAAGTAAGTCTTATACCATTTTTGAGTATGTTTTCTAACCACACAGGATAAATAACTGGAGTTAATAATATTTCCATCTATTTCTTTCTTTTTCACAATATTGAAAACGTTTCCATCTCTACTTCCCGCATATAGATCATAAACAGGGTGAATATTATAGGATTTTCCATTTATGATATTTACGCACCATTTACGCACCATCATCTCTTTAAGCCTTAATGATTTATTTAGTGATTAATTTATAGAATCACAAAATATTTTCCATCAGATATTCTCAAGAATTAATTCCATCAGATTTTTCTGAGAATTTAACCTGGGGAACATTTCTTGGAAATTAGCCTTGGGAATATTTCTTGGAATTTAGCCTTGGGATTTTATATTTTTATTTCTTTAGGATTTTATAGCCTTGAATCTGACTTTGGTGATTTTCCAGGAATTTGGTCTAAGTGATTTTCTAGGAATTTGACCTTGGTGATTTTCTAGGAATTTCACCTTGGTGATTTTCCAGGAATTTAACCATTTGCTGCATGTAGATGAAAATGCGCCAGAATCGGCTTTTTACATCTACTCCTTTCAAAATGTCGGAATTTACCGCGAACTGGTCTATGCTCCATTTGTTACTCTGCGTTCAGCTTTGATGAATACTTTCATTCATTCAAATCGTGCTCTTATCATATTAGATGGGTATATGATGACCTTAATACATGGCTTAGATTCTAATCAATTGCTACTATATTCGCTCGACAGCATGTCACTTTCAATTTGAAACTACTAGTTTTAGTCCATGAGCCAACTGCCCCAAAATGGCGGATTGGGCTCACTAGAGGTGGCAAATGCTATCAGTAATTTTATGAAAGCCCATTAGGTATAGAACAAAAAAATATATGATAGCAAGGTCAGAAGCTCAGCTTAGGGGTGTCACGTGATTTTGAAATGGAGGACGTATGCATAATGAGCTGGACCATCACAAAATGGCGGATTTGGCTCACTTGAGGTGGCAAATGCTATCAGTGATTTTCTGAAAGCCCTATAGGTATAGACCAAAAATATTTATGATAACAAGGTCAGAAGCTCAGCTTAAGGGTGTCACGTGACTTGGAGGATGGAGGATGTATGATATAATGAGCTGGTCCATTAGCCATGGAATAAAATCAGCACCTTTCTTTTCGCTGAGCAACAACATGAAAAGAAAAAATATTTCAGTCAAACAGCAATATAGTTTAAAAAATTATTATCAACCTAAGGAGCTAGATTTTGCGTGTTTTACTAGGTTATTGGCCGTTGTTATGTGTGTTTTAAAAACCGGAAGTACTTTTGGGTACCCTGTGGTAAAAAGAGAAAAGGACATATATATATAATCTTATCATTTGGAAAACCCTGATCGGTCATTAAATAAGAAGAAGGATATTTTCTAAAAGTTTGCTAGAATATATTCTCATTTGACAGCATCTGAAATAAAATATCCTACAGAGAAATGTGTCTGTTATATTGGTTTCTCTGTGCCTCCCTGTCAGTGGCCTGGCACTAGGACGCCATCTTGTTTTCACTGAGTTAACTTATGACAGATCTTGAAATGATGCTTGTACTCACTCATGGATAGTGAAATACCCAGTAAAAGATCAAGAAAAGATCCCTACTGCATAATCCACTGCAGTGATGACAATGGGAACCTTGATCTTGATTCTTGGAAAACTTTAGTAACAGCAGGTAAGATTCGTAAGCACGAAGGCATTCTTGCATTGCAAGCTGAATCTGAAAACCAAATTCCCGACGGTGTTTGTTATCATAGAAAATGCCGAAGCATTTTTACTATGAAAAGAGATTTGGAGCGTATTCAAGCTCAAGAACAAAACAACGATGTTGTTATGACCTGGGAGAAAGGAGCAGAAAAGGAAGACAGAAGGAGTTCTGGTCGACAGCCAAGCGCTTCTCCCAGCCGTGCGTTTGAGAAGAAATGCATATTTTGTGAAAAGAAAGATAAGTATGTAAAGGGTGAAAACTCTAGAGAATGTTTAACAACAGCCAGACAGCTAAGAGCTGATGCTACTCTACGGAAATGTGCAGAGTTTAAGCAGGATAGTAGGATTATTGCTATTCTCACTCGAGAACTAGTTGCTGCAGAGGTGCACTGGCATCGAGCGTGTTATAGGGACTACACTAACTGTTCCAAGATACAGGGAAGTCAAAATGAAGTTGACGAAGGCAGTGATACATATTCCGAGGCGGAGAGAATTTCATTTAGTAAGCTGTGTGAATACATAAGGAATGAATTATTAACTCATAACAGTATAATGGAACTTTCACAGCTCAGTGAAATGTTACAGGTGAGGATAACTGAATTGGGTGTAAATGACATCAGAGCATCGACAGTCAAGAACCTCAAACGAAAACTAACTGCAGAGTTTGGAGACTCCCTACATATGGTTACAGAAGTACGCAAAGTGCTAGTATATCCCGATAGTTTGACCCGTGATGGGCTCGTTCTGTCAAACTACAAACTGCAGAAAGAGATAAATGCACTAAGAGCCTCTAATAACACTACAGAGAGTATTAAGGAAGTTGCTAGTGCCATACGCAAGAAGGTTAAGGACCATTGTACTAATCAGGAATGGCCCCCGAACCCTGCTACTCTTGACAGGAATCATATTGACGCTCCGCCTCTGGTTACCACCTTTCTTAGGTATCTTCTGAATGGTGACCATGTAGACGTAACCGATAGAATGAGCTGGCTTGTGACCTCTATCGCCCAGGATGTCATGTTTGGGATCAGCAGAGGCAGATTCAAGCCACCCAAACATATACTATTGCCTTCAGCTGTGAAATCACTTACTGGAAATGTTGAAATAATCCAGATTCTCAACCGTCTGGGACATGGTGCATCGTATTCACAGCTGGAGGAAATTGACACGTCACTATGCCTTCAAAAGCTCGCCATGGTGCACGAAGATGGATTTCCACTTCCCGGAAATATCCATCCCCATATCAATACAGTCCTTGGTTTTGATAACATTGACAGGGTAGAAGATACCCTAACAGGTGCTGGCACTTCGCACCGCGTGAATGGAGTAGCTATTCAGCCTCTCACATATGGCCCCCATCAACCCAAAATCCTCCCACCAGTAGAGAAGAACAAGCAGAGAGCACTGAAAGCAGTAGACGAACCTCTCCCTATCTACAATGTCGGGAAACAAGTTGGACCAGCGATACGGAAACTAAAGGAAGTAGACAGGGACGAGATTCTCAGAGAGGCAACAAAGAAGAACCTTCTCTATATTCTTGCTCGATTGCATTATGAAACAAAGCAAAATGTCTGCAGCTGGACTGGTTTTAACATTCTGGTTCACGATGAGGATAACATTGTGAACTCTAACATAGGCTACTTACCAACCATTAATGCACCAGCCACTAGTATGTCTACGGTGAAAGAGGTGTTGGACCGGTCCCTGGTTATCATGCACAGCCTTCATTTGTCAAATATCACTTGCGTTTTTGATCAAGCTATCTATTGCAAAGCACTTGAAATAAAATGCAAGAACATAAATCAGTTCAAACATATTGTCCTGCGGCTTGGCACGTTTCACACGCTGTGTACGATACTCTCTGTCATTGGCAAGAGGTTTCAAGATGCCGGTCTGAAAGACTAATGCATAGAGTCTGGTGTTATCGCTGAAGGATCGGTATCTAGAGTACTAGAAGGTCGTAACTATAACAGGGGAATTAGATTTCATAAGCTGGCCTATGAAGCTTTTATGAGAGTGGCCTGGGAAGGATTTATGCCTTGGCTTGCTGCCCACCATTCTGACGATACTGGCCTAGTAGAAATCGTTCTGGATGCAGTTGGTGATCTTGTGGACGGAGTGAACAAAGTACACCATGATCATGTTATGCAGCTACAGTCCTTCCAGCGTTTGAGCACCCGTTTTTCCGAGTATGTTGATCACCTACAGAACTCTAATAGCCCGCTTTCGTCATTTTGGATCTCTTATATTGATATGGTGGAGTTGCTGCTGCATATGATTCGTGCCTCAAGAGAAGGCGACTGGATACTGCACCTTTCGTGTGTTCGAGAGATGCTACATTGGTGCTTTGCGTATGATGCATTCAACTATGCCAGGTATATGTCAGTCTATTATAATGATATGACAAGCTTGCCTGATGAGCACCCTGCCGTATTTGAGTTCATGAAAGCCGGGGGTTTTTCCGTGCAGTTAAATTCAAGTAATCCATTCGGCAGAATCCCAGTTGATCAAACTGTGGAAGAAACAGTAAATAAGGACACCCAAACCCCTGGTGGGACGAAAGGATTTAGTTTGAAACCTGGCGCTGTGCAAAGGTATTACATGACTGCAGAATTCAGGACACAGTTCCTTCGTAATGTGAGAGAAATGGTTGGCTATGCGAAAGGAAACCAGGATCATTCTAACCTTAAGTCATCTCGAATCTCTAGAGACGAGAAAGATGTGAAGGCGATTGTCGACCTGATTAAGAACAATTGGACTAATCCATTCGGAAGTGAACAGCAGCTTTGTAGTATATTTCCACAGGTGCTGTGGCTCCTCCAGATGTTGCCAGTGACCTTGCCAGAGCTAAACAAGTAGGCGAGTCAGCTTACGAAGCATTCAAGAAAGAACGCCTAGAATCATCCAGTTCAATGTTTCACGACAAGCTGACCAAGCAAAAGCCACATGTCGAAAACCAAGAAAGTGAATAAAGAACACGGTAGAGAAACTATACTACGCGCTGACCGAAATCTGTTTGCTCGCATGATCATCATTGCCGAAAGTCGTAAACTGCAGATGCGAGATGTTCTGAACCATCCTTTGGGTCCTATTCCTGCAGCACTTGCTAACAGTGATGGTATGCCAAGGAAGACAAATAAAGCTCAACTGGGTAGACAACTGGAGAAGCTAGTGCAGCCCTCGGGCGACATACCTAAACCATCAGCATATCTCATTGATGGTATGGCTCTTGTGCAGAAGCTGGAGGTAGACTATTTGAGCTTTGGTGAGGTTGCTGACATCGCATTAACTAGAGTTTTGCGTGAAGGAGATGACAGCTCTAGAATCGATGTAGTCTTCGACGAGTACAGGGATCTGTCAATCAAATCTACAGAGAGAGTACTAAGAGGTGAAGGCAACGCTATAACTTTTAAGAACCTCGCTGCTGGTTACAAGGTAAAGCAGTTCAAAAGTTTCTTAAAGAATGGAAACAACAAGAACAGCCTGGTTAGTTAAGTTCTTTACTGAACACTGGAGCAAGAACAGAAGTCGTGAGAAGCTACGCAACAAAGTGATGTACGTTCCATCCGGGAGTCACTGCTACAAGCTTACAAAGGAGGCAGTTGAGCTGTAGTCAAGAAGAAGCAGATACCCGACTCATTCTACATACTGGATATGCAGCAAAGCAGTCTTTTAAATCTTTAATATTGTCATCCGAGGATACAGATGTCCGAATTTTGTGTCTTGCCTTCTCCTCTTTAATTGATGTACCGATTTTCCAGAGGTGTGTATCACGATTCCACGCACGATACGTTGACATCAGCAAGATAGCCAGTGCCATTGGTCAAGATGTGTGTAAGGCCCTACCAGGTATGCATGTCTTTACAGGATGCGATACAGTCAGCACTTTCGCTGGAGTTGGAAAGGTAAAACCGCTGAAAATGGTTCGGGAGAATAAAGACTACCAGCTTGCATTTCAACGTCTTGGAAACGAGTGGTCGGTTAACCCAGAGCTGTTTGCGCAGTTACAGTCCTTTGTTTGTGCACTGTATGGCGCTAAGAAAGACACAGATGTCAATCACTGTCGATATGCTCTCTTTTGTGCTAAGAGAGGAGAAGCTGAGTCCCATCAGTTGCCGCCATGCAAGGACTGTCTTGAGAAGCACGCTGATAGAGCGAACTATCAAGCCGCGATTTGGAGAAACTCCTTGTCCAACAATGACATTCCAACACCGATTGGCAAAGGATGGGTTCTTGAGGAAGACGGAGATGGCCAAAGGCTAGAGATAGACTGGATGATTGGGCTTCCAGCACCACGGGCTGTGATCGAGCTGATGGCGTGCACATGCAAGAAGTCTTGTGAAAATAATACATGTAAATGCGTTCAGAATGGTTTGAAATGCTCAGACCTTTGTCGACTAACCACCTGCACTAACCAGGCAGACGAATGGGAAGATATGCAAGTAGAAGAAGACGAAGAGGATGATGATATCGAAGAAATGCTGTAAATTTACACAAAAACGCTGTAGACATTGCAATTGACTAGAAATGTTTCACTTGTCTAGATATGCGCATGGCACCAACGTTACAGAAACTAAAATTGATTAACACATAATGCACAAGTTAGACAAGAAAACTATCATGACATCAATAATCACTAAAACGTTTATAATTTAAGAAAGGAATACATCTCGAGTTATTATAATGTTCTGGACTGCAAATTATACCACGGGAGCAATAATCTCATTTGCATGCCTAACTCGGTCTAGGGTGACCAGAACAACTAAAGAAGCTCTAAAACAAATAGTCAAATACGGTTTTAAACCTGTAGCACGGAAAACAAACATGTAAATAGTTACAGATGGGTTTAAAGCTGGTGCATGGAAACCATTAGGTAGGGTATTGGATACGGAAATCAGACAGAGCATACGAACAGTCTACAATAGGTGAGTGAGATTAGAAAACCAGTTGAAGCTATCTAAATATCACCAAAATCTTGTTCAGATTATACGAAGAGTGTAGACTTAGCCAGTTCTGATGTCACCATCACGTGATAACGCACCGTGGCATCAGTATAAAATTAGGTTATTCTTTTTTTTGGAAACACGCTGTCAAAATGGCAATACGTTTTGTTTGATTGCCACAGGGTGACCGTTAAAGGTTAAAATACAAAAATAACGTGGCTCGACGTAGCCACCAAACCATAAAAATAAAATGTGATATCCTTAAAACATCTGCATCTGCACATTTCTAGTCGAGTACTGGCTATTTCCTGGGCATTAGCTAGACCCCGCAATTACTATATGCTAAATGCAAAGAAATCATGTATTTATAGAGTATGACGTCATTGTCGCGTGACCCTAATTATATATTCATCACCTGAAAATTCTTCCTATACATGAAAACAATATCTACACCAATTAAAATACATTTTAAGGTGAGTATGAAAGATATTATTAGAGAAATGACGGGTTTTAGGGGGGTTTCCATTACTGCGCATGAGCAGTAAAATTGAAGGTCACGTGACACCTTTAAGCTGCCTTTATGACCTTGCTATCATATATTTTTGTAATCTACATGGCCAGGGCTTTCAGAAAATCACTGGTACACTTTTACAGTCTGTCATACTAGAATTGATTCAACGACGGGCTTGAGTTAATTATTCGTTTGACTCGCCGATTCTCTCCAAATGATCGAGTAAGGACATGAAAGATCACACTAAAATTAGTAAGTTTACCGAGTTTGAGAATGTTTGGATCAAACTCAAGCATATTAAGGCCTGACTCGCTTGTTAATTTGACATATTTTTATTTAAAGGGAGGCTTCCATCCTATCTTCGTGAAACTCGGTATGCTGTTTGTTATCGGTATTTGTAATAATATGAACTACTTGTATCTTTCAAACTGGTGTCACGTGACTTGAAAACGACCGTTAACGGTTGAAACCTTGGGACAAAAACGGGGTACGTAAAGTGAACTTCAATGAATCTTTTTTCTTGATTCCTCTATGACTCATAATAAGGGCTTGAACGATGCGCCTTTTAATCATGTCCAGATCATAACGGAAGTAATTGATTAAAGGAAACAGGTCACGTGACATAGTAAAAAGTAAAATATCTTATAATATAAGTGACCGAAACCACCTTAAAAAGCGCAAATGCAATGCATTTGTCATTTTAAGCAGTGTGATAGAAAAACAAAACCAAATTTTCCTGTGTAAACTTCCCCCATCTCAAAGAACTCGTTTTATGACGTCACCAACTGGGGAATGTCACGTGACACCAAAGGAGACTTCCATCTGATTAAGAAAGTCAAATATTAGGTATTTTCATATTTTGGAAAACTTACATAGAAATATATCGACAGAGAATTGAAGATCTTTAAAATCTCTGTTGGGGGTCTGTTAAGGACGAAAATCCAGACCTTAAGTTACTTGAGAATACGAAATGCGGTCACTATAATCTGCAGACTGCAGACTGGGTATAAAATGCAGACTGCAGACTCGGTATAAAATGCAGACTGGGAAAATATATAAAAAAAACTTATCTGAAGTCTTTATCTGTTATTCATTGGGCTCTGTATGTAATTTCGGCGAGTTCTGTTGAAATTTTC
Organism: Actinernus sp. WN-2022; assembly: GCA_030867875.1. Classification (NCBI taxonomy): domain Eukaryota; kingdom Metazoa; phylum Cnidaria; class Anthozoa; order Actiniaria; family Actinernidae; genus Actinernus; species Actinernus sp. WN-2022. The sequence continues at coordinate 63,134,141 of JAOWCC010001501.1, read as the reverse complement.
TCGACCTCGACCTCTTAGGTGGAGACCTAAGAGAACACCACGCTCGAATTTTCATCCATGCAATTCCTCAAAACTGGAAGTCATTACTGAAGTCTACCCAACCAGTAAGTAACAATGATATGTGTTCAGATACAATACATCGACAATAGGGTTTAAGAGTACTCTCTATAAAATATATAAACTAACTAACAAAATATTGTACGATATTTTAATAACTTCCAAATCTGTAACACCAACCTCTCAACTAAAGTGGAAAAGTAGACTAAAAGTTAATGAAATAGACTGAAAATCAGTATATAATCGGATATATATAAGACGACAATTGAATCTTATCTTAGGAATTTTCAATACAAAATATTAAATAATTGCCTTTTTCTTAATAAGGATTTGTACAAATTTAAACTGAATGATAACCCTCGTTGTTCCTTCTGTCATAAGGAAGAAGAAATAATGATGCATCTCTTTGTGTATTGCCCCTTTTCAGTAATTTTTATTCTACTTTGAAAACCTGGTTACATAGTTGTGGAATTGTTTTACCACCCCTAAATACCTTGGATATTATTCTAGGGACTGACGAAGGAGAAAACAATACCATGATTAACTTTATATTGTTTATTTTTAAGTTTTCATTATACAAGTTTTTTAATAGCAACCGCTTTGATTAAATGTATTTTGAATGATTTCAATAAGAACATTCTCGCATTTGACTCGTAGAAAGCTCGGCGTCTGAATCAACAGTATCACGCGATAATAAAGCAGTATCGCGCGATAATAAAGCAGTATCACGCGATAATAAAGCAGTATCACGCGATAATAAAGCAGTATCACGCGATAATAAAGCAGTATCACGCGATAATAAAGCAGTATCACGCGATAATAAAGCAGTATCGCGCGATAATAAAGCAGTATCACGCGATAATAAAGCAGTATCACGCGATAATAAAGCAGTATCACGCGATAATAAAGCAGTATCACGCGATAATAAAGCAGTATCACGCGATAATAAAGCAGTATCACGCGATAATAAAGCAGTATCACGCGATAATAAAGCAGTATCACGCGATAATAAAGCAGTATCACGCGATAATAAAGCAGTATCACGCGATAATAAAGCAGTATCACGCGATAATAAAGCAGTATCACGCGATAATAAAGCAGTATCACGCGATAATAAAGCAGTATCACGCGATAATAAAGCAGTATCGCGCGATAATAAAGCAGTATCGCGCGATAATAAAGCAGTATCACGCGATAATAAAGCAGTATCGCGCGATAATAAAGCAGTATCACGCGATAGTAACACTTTATCGCGCGATATTCTTTCATAAAATTTGTGTTTGTGGGTGGCCCTTACAGGGCTCCGTACCTTTCTCAAAACTATACCCCCCTCAAATTGTCTTAAGAGCAAAAATTACCCTCCTTCATTTTCCCCTTTTACAAATTTTACCCCCCCCCCCCCCCCCCTGCGACGTAATAAACGATCGGTCCCTAAATAGCCTGATCTGGGAACACGCTCATATATGGCTCCTGATGCTCACTCTGAGTCCGATCGCCTACTCGGCTCCAGTCCAGCCATACAGAGTATAGCCATATATAGGCTATATGGGTACGTGCCGCTCGACAGGGTATTGTTTTTGACAATTCTTAGCCTGGAACAGGGTATATAAATCACAGTATTGGTCTGGAACAGGGTCGTAATTTTTTGGAAGGGCCTCAGGACGGTTTGAGTTATTCACGGTCCCTTGCCGCTGCAAACGCAGAGTCCGTTTATCTGTTAATGATTCGAGTGGCGAGGGGAGCGCAACATCTCGCGCGTATCATGATATCAGACGCTAGCCTGGTCTGGAACAGGATATATCCCCCCCCCCCCTCCCCCTTCACTCGTACATGAGTCGTCAACTGAGCTAACCTGATGGTTTCTCTTCTTGAGAGCCTGATACTCAGGTTACAACTAAGCCGCATGACCATCAAGTTACAAAACCTGTTGTGGGTTAAACTCGATGTTTTAGTAAACTTCATGTCAAAACACAAGACTTATAAGGAGCACTGAAGGAACTGTAGTAAAAATACAAACGAAAATGATCAGAATTAGCCTGAAGTACAGCGCATGCCAAAGCACTCGCGAATTTAAGTACCGTAAATCACTCTCCTCCAGATGCCAAGCTGCAAGGAAGGCATAAACCCGTCAAATGATTGCTCCTCTCCTCCCCAATAGAGACTATTGTGGTACTAGTATTCCCTGAATTAATAAAGAAGCTTAAATGTTGGAGAATACAACAACCAAGCATATAACTTAGTACACAGTAATTATAATCTATCAATGACGCGCGGATCTTGCCCTTCCTTATCGTATCAGTGGCTGCAAAAAAATGTCCTAGCTCCAGTGGGGAGGGAAGGAGCGCATTGTGGTTGGCCACGCAAGGGATTGTGGTCGGCTACCCAAGGGATTGTGGAGTCGAACGAATTAACGCATGCAATGAACCATTGCGAGATTTTGTCCAAATTATTAACTAGTATACCTAAAAGGTAGCGAGTGCTGCGCTTTTATTGCTTGCAATGCGCGCATGTGAGTAGCGAGGTTATGTGGGCACTCGAATGTCTGCGAGGTGGATGTCAACATGATCTTGGGCGTGTTCAAGAGAAATGCCTTGCAAATGTCCAGATATGCTTTTTAAACGTTTTTGATGGAAGGATTGCAAAGATTTGAAGTGGATTACAAAAGCTTATACTAGAAACTTGAAACTCAGTTGCAGTGAACCGATTTAAAGATGCTGTCAATCTCTTTTAAAGGGGCTATGTCACGGCGAGTTTTGTTGCTGGCCGGAACAAAGTTATTTTCAGATACTAGTTCTTTCAGCGATATCTATATAAACAAACGACCGCCTCACACGTGTGGAATGGATCAAGTCAAAGGAAATACGCAAATATTATTGGTTTGCATGTGACGTCACGGCGGTCATGTTTGAGGAACTTAAACAAAAGATTCTTCATTAGCTTCTATTGTTAGCTCCTCCAACATGACCGTCGTGGTTTTGTCTTTTGAATCTCAAGAGTTGATTGCAAACCAAGAATTGTCATCAGTTTTGGGCGCAGGTCTTATTTTCGTGGAAAAGATTACATAATCGTACAATTTAAAGGGGCTATGTCATGGTACTGCGCATGTATCGAGTAATCGCTCGGTTGGTGGCTAAAATTGAATAGAAACAGTTAAACTTCCCTCCTTCAATGTTTGATTGAAAGGATTTTCAATATTTTCCCTGGAGACTGTTCATATACACTGTTTGTTGGTCATTTTTGCATATTTGCTTTGATTTTAAGTATCCCACATGGCCTAGAGTTTCGATTCCGGCCCGGAACGCGAAGCCTGTTACCGTGACACAGCCCCTTTAAAGTCCTGGAAGAGCTTTTTAACTGTTTTAGCCAATAAAACACCAATGTAACATCAAATTTCAGACATGCGCAATACTGAGACATAGCCCCTTTAAAAGTTGTATTTTTCATCCACTCGAATCTTTGCCATCTTTAATCAAAATGGTCTCATTTTCTCCAGTACATTTGGAAAACATTCTGCTAATCCGATTGGTCATTTTTTGCATTTCGTCATGAGGAAGTTGATCATTTTTGGCTTGATAGTATCCCTTTAAATTAGTTAATGTAGCTTCAAGATGGTTAGAGTTTTGACAGAAACTAGAGTTGGCTATTGCTCGTGTTTAGTTTCCGCACCACCGGCAAACCATTATTTTTTTTAATCCAAGTACTCTTATCATGTCAAATCTAGCTTTTCGATAAATATACTGTAATAAAAATGAATAAAACTTACCTTGTGTCTATAAGCTGTCTTGGCTGTGTGTGTACGTTGGTTTCTTCTTTAGTATGTAGAGTAAGGGATTTAAAATTCGCCGAAATTCGCTGAAACGACGTACAGACACAGCTTATAGACACAAGGTAAGTTTTATTCATTTTTATTACAGTATATTGATCGAAAAGCTAGATCAGTACGATCCGTTAATCCCAGTCAAACACTGTTATACTTATAATTTTTTTTAAAAATTATTTCAGAATTTGTTCAATATTTAGAAATGGGTCACTTCACTGTTCATTTACAAAATCAAACTGTTTCAATATATAATAACTTGAAATAGGCCCCCGAGTCGGAACCGGCTCGAGTTCCCCAGTGCTTGCCAAAATGGATTTGTTCTCTCATCTACGTAGCTTCTAGTCACTGTGCCTACCCGACGAGGCGGCCGAAACGCCGCCGAGACGGATCCGGCTCTATCGAGTTCCCAGTGCTTGCCAAAATGTCGTGGTTCTTAATTAGAATAACAATAGGTCAGATATAAGAATGTGTGATTTGTCCATGCAATTGTGTAAAGTTCACGTTAGCTCAGTTGGTAGAGCACGGGCCTTGCAACCCAACGTTCTGGGTTCGATTCCGGTGCCGTGCGCCTGCTTCAGTATTTCACTTCTTCTTGCCTACGGACTTCTTTCCCGGAAGTGACATCACCGGAAATGACGTCAAATGACGCCAAGGGACGTCTGAGTAATTCAATTCCCACTTCCGGCCCCGAGTACTTGAATTACACCATCCCAGCATAATTTCAGAAATAGTGACTGAAATGAAAGCGAAAGTTTGACAACAAATGTGCACGCCACGGCTTGTACGATCCTCATTCGGCCAAATAAAATTCCCCGTGATTTCTTTACAATCACTTCGATCCTATTAAGGCATAAGAAGGGATGTCCACTGACCACTGGGGTAATGCGAGTAGAATTAATTAATACTGAAAATCATTAGTTATGTCACTTACCAGAACGTCTTTGACCAGAAACGTTTGGCGAAAGGAAGAGATATCTTCAAGCTTATCACCACCCGCAAAGTGTCGTGGTCGGATTACGCACCCAACAACCTGACAACGAATTACTCTCCCCTCCCCAGTGAAAACTGTAATTGTACCAGCACATTTCCTGAAGAAGGAAGCTTTATCAAAATGATGGAGAATACAAAAGCCCAAAACATATATTTATACATGTTATTAATCGTCGATCAACGCCGTTACGCGGAGCCCACTTATTGAAACATTGGCTGCAAAAATATTACCCAGTGGGGAGGGGAAAAAACCTCTTCGCGCAAGGCATTGTGGTCGAAATTCCTACCGTACAGAATATTAACTGCTGCTTCGCTCGCTGCGCAGCAAAAAGCGATTTCGACGAGTTCCGAGAAGAGGTGAAGGAGAACGAGAGGGTTAAAATTAGTCGAAATCGCTTGAAATCGTCACCTGAGAACAAGAAGGAAATCAACTACTGTACAGGCAAGTTATATTTACTTTATTGAAATATTTACTGAGATATTTCACAAATTGTCAATTCCCATAGAAAGCCTTATATTTTTCAACACACAAATTAGGCCTGGGTTTTCTGTGCGCTCGCTGCGCAGCAATTCAGCAATTACAAGGAAGCTGTCTGAAGTTCAACTCAGTTTATAATTAGTTGAAGTTTTACTGATTTACTAGCCATACACCAACCCTTTTACTCATCTTCCTAGACCTCACAGAACCAGTTGGTCAAAACCTTTAAAGCCCACCCCTGGTCACTTTTTGCAAAACAATGCCGTCTATAATTTCAGTGCAGTGTACATGGAAAACTTCCGGGAATTGCAATGCTATATATTACTTAGAAATTTGATGTTTGTCTACAACGTGAGTATATTGTGAAAGGGTCAATGTTATGCATGATCACTGAAACCATTTCCTGACTATCCGAATATAGTATTGTCCGGCCTGCTGTGCTGGAATGCACTCATTGAGGCTGACTTTTACTTTCATGCTGTAGAACTGTTTATAGATAACATGATACATCCAATTAATCACAAGCTCTTCTTTTAGGCATTAAGAAATTCAGCATGTCTGTGACTAGAGGCATTTTTACTCGACGAGAACCACCAAGAGATGGAGTTAAAGAGACTGAAAGGAAACTCAGCGAGCTTCCGTGCCATTTCACTTGGGATATCATATCACGGTACAAGGAAGGTTTTAATATGACGAACAATATAAAGGAGCTCCAGTTGCACATCGAAGAGATGATTGAGGGATCTGAAGTGAAGTCCCACAGCCTTATGGGATATTACAAGACCAAAGAGAGGGAATTTGAAGCAGCCAAAACACATTTACAGACTGCCCTCAACGATGCTAAAACAGATGATGAGAAAATCGTAACGTGTGCAAATTTGGCTTGGCTATCATTCGAAGAGAATTCGAACGCTTCCAGCGAAAGACTAGAGACAGCCGTTGAAGAACACATAGGGGAGGTGAGAAGATTACTTAAGGAAAGAAATCCAGTGGACATCCCAGAAGTGATGGCCGAGAAAGCATTTTCGATCGCTTTGAGTGGTTTTACCGAGAGCGGTTACAAAGAAGCGTATCGTTGTATCAACAAAGCCCTCGAAGGAAGGCCAGACAGTGTTCCATTCAAATTCACTAAGGCACTAGTTTACCAGCGTTTGTATCGTCACATAAAAACCACCCATGGGGGAAATAAAAATCCCGAGGTAGGAGAAATTCAAAAGTTATGGGAAGAAATCATTGCCACAGACCAAAAGTCCTCCCAATATTATGCTACTATTCACGCACAAGCTTTGATCCAGTATGCGAGATTTCTTAATAGGATCAGACAGGATTATGGCAAGAGTAGTAAACAATATGCCGAAAAGGCCATGGAAATAGGCAGAAATAACTACGCGATCTTGAGGGCTGCTTCTGAATACTTTATTGATACGGCGGGTTGGAATATAGAGGTCTTGAATAAGGCTGAAGAGATTTTGAATAAAATTCTTCAAAATCAGCCTGATTCTTATAGGATGTTAGAAATTCAGGGTAGATTATGCCTCAGGAAAAGTAACCTTAAGTACGGTTTGACAAGTGAAGAAAAAGTCAGCTATTATAACAAAGGTGAAAATTGCTTTCGAGAGAGTTGGAACACAAATAAAGCATACATAATACCAGCATTGGAACTTGTTGAACTTTACGTTAAGAAGTACGAAGAGGTCAAAGAAGAGTTGATGCTAAGAAAGGCAGAAATGGTTTTCAATGAAATTTCCATAGAGGTAGACAAAAAAGACCAAGTGGACAATATTCTCAAAGCTCGTTTTCATCAAAGGTTGGGAGCTTTTCTAAAGGACCACGGCAAGGCTCTCTCATTTTATCACCTTAAACAATCTCTGAAGTGCAACCCAAATCAAGACAGCAAATTCACTAAAGTTCCTCTAAGAGAGCTAGCCAATGAGTACGAAGAGGTCAAAGAAGAGTTGATGCTAAGAAAGGCAGAAATGGTTTTCAATGAAATTTCCATAGAGGTAGACAAAAAAGACCAAGTGGACAATATTCTCAAAGCTCGTTTTCATCAAAGGTTGGGAGCTTTTCTAAAGGACCACGGCAAGGCTCTCTCATTTTATCACCTTAAACAATCTCTGAAGTGCAACCCAAATCAAGACAGCAAATTCACTAAAGTTCCTCTAAGAGAGCTAGCCAATGAGAAGATCCAGGAAAGTGGTGAAAGAGAGCAATTCAAAGGCTATGAGACGCTTGGATGGCTCGACGATTCCGAGGACAAGGTTCAAGATGCGATTGCAAAGTACAAAAAGGCTTTACAACTCAAGTTGGGAGATCCATCAGTGAGCAGGTGTCTCGTCAGGTTGTACATTAAAAGCAAGCAGTGGGAAGACGCGGAGTCTCTGATGAATGACGTAACAGCTGACGAGAAGAGGAAACTTGAACAATGGCTTCAAATCGCTAAAGGTGAGGAAGCACAAAGTGAAGGCAGGCCACACGAGGCAGTCAATTATTTCACGCCAGCAGCCGAACGTGGTTATCTTCTTGCTGCTGAAAAACTTTGTGGAATGCTGCGGAAGTCAGAGATGGATGCAGGCAGCCAAGATCAGTTTTACAAACGTTTAGCACTTCTTGAAATTGTTAGTGGATTGGACCCAAGAGACCAGGTGTTGCTGTTGCCAGAAGAAGACCCCTATGATGTTCCGCATCGACTACTGCTCTTACAAGCCGCAGTACAGACAGTCATACAGAAGACTGACGATGATCTAAAGAGTCTTGCCGAAAAATGCGTGAGACTGGAAGAGAATATGTACAGGAAAAAATCGGTTAGCGAGAACGTGAAGGATGTTATGACAGAAGCAAGAAACTGTTTAGACAGGTCACTTGTCAAGACAGGAAAGCACCTTGGATACGAGGTAGGAAACTGTTATTTTCCTATCCTGATAACAGACAAAAAGGACATCCAAAAGAAACTGACAAACAAAATAATCAAAGGATTTGATTGGAAGACATTTCCTGCAAACAGCAAAGATGAAGGTACCTTTGAGTTCTTGTTGAGGAAACAGCCTGGATACAATCCAGAGATGAGCTGGATGAAGGTGGTGGCAGATCTTGTCAACATTAACAAACACGACGAGTCTTTAGCTGTAGATGCTCAGGTACGATTGGTACTGAAACCTGTTCCTGACCGCATGACGGAGACATGTGTCTTCCTGGAGAAGAACAAGGCAGCTGTCCCATGGCTGAAGGTTGTCAACGATATGTCTACAAGTGATGAAGATGACACTGAGAGCAAAGGCGGGTGAGTAAAGAGGTTATTTCGAGGGTACTTTTGCAGGAATTAACTTTTACATTTTCCCTAGTCACAAAACAGTCTTTATGTAACAACAATTATTTGAGCACGCAAAGAATACAAATAAAACTCGATCTTGAGTACCTAGAAAAATGGGCTAAGGTGAAAATATAAGGGGATTTGTCAAGAACCTATATAGTTATAGCAGTCCGAAAAATTCACTGAAGAGATATGTCAGTAAAATGTAAAGCGACATGAGACTGTGGTGATATGGCGCTATATAAATATGGCCCATTATTATGATTCGTGAGATCACCGGTTAATACCGATCTCACCTGAGATCACCGGTTAATACCTGTTATTTTGTCATGAACAGCGATCACATTATAGAGCTACAAGTTACGACAACTGCAGCTGGTGCAACAACCTTTGAGATGACAATTGATGGAGTTCAGCTGGTAAGACGAGCAAGCAACTTTGCTCACGAAGTTTGTACAAAACTGAAAGAGTTGGTGCCGTGAATGGAAGATTGTTGTTTGCTACATACAGGAAACACTAAGAATACAATTACACTCGAGGAAAAAGTATCCGGATTTATCTTCAACGTTTTCCTGGGAATAGAGAACAATATGAATCCGATACTTTTCCCGCTGGTGTAAATTTAGACACCTTCTATCTATAGCCTGCGTAGCGGAGAAAGTAGGAATGGGAAAGGAGCGCCTGCAGTCTCGCCATTGTCTTGTTCCATTTTTTGTCCGCCGGCGGACGGAAAATTCCCATTGGCTAACGAGCTGTCAATCAATAGGTGAGATAAGCATCTTCGGGGGATTAGAAAGACCGTATTCAGTCGACACGCAGCACTTTACAACAATAGGCTGTCGGCCATGTTCTATAATAGTGCTAACACTGAAAATGATGTTACTCGCAAGCAGTTGCAGCGTTTCAAAGTGCTTTCACGAGGTTTGTGAATTCAAATTGCTGTGTTAAGGGAGTGTACGTTTTTAATGAGGGGTGGGGGCTGGGCTGGAGTTTTTTTGCTACAGATACAAGGGAAAAGCTTGGCCCTCCCCCTTGGTTCTTAAACAAATCCATGGCCCTTCACTTGAGGTTGCATAAAAAGGGATGACCCTCCCCCAATACGTTTGACATTATTGCGGCACAATTTTTCCGTGACATAATCTTATAGAATGTCTGAGCAGGCTGTATGAAAGAATCTCCGCTCACCTACCGACAAATCTTGCCAGAAGTTTTTTTTTTTTTTTTTTTTCTTAACATCTTTTTATTTTATTTTATACAATATACAAAAACACACATATATATGTTGCACATACTCATACAACGACCATAACCCTGAATAAATAACAAATACTATAATAAAATATAATAACATAACATAACATAACACCCTTGCCAGCTGTATATATAATCGACAATATTGAATTTAATTTAATCCAATAAAGCAATATTTAATTTTTCCCACTTCCGAAGATGCACGATAATATTGTTCTTAGATTTTGCCACTCTTAGTTCGACTTTCTCAGAATATCTTAAATGGTTTTTAAAAAGAGACAGAGAAGGAATATGTTTGCTTTTTCTAGCCTTATACAATATCAATTTATAACTCAGAAGTTAATCTCTGCGTTGCGCGATCCGGGCGTAGCGAGTGCGTAATTAACCAAGCCTCGTTTTCATATCTCAGATCACTCAGAGCCGGTGTAACAGGAGATCGGTTCCGGCCAGGAGATTGGTTCCGGCCGGAACCAGTTTCCTAGGAAAACAGTTCCAACTGGAACCAAATCCGGTAGGAACCAAAATCCTGCTACACCTGCTACAAAAGGGTGACCCTAAAATAAAAAAATAACGATGACCCTTCAGAGACATTACATTTTTTTTATGACCCTCCCCCCAAATACTCCAGCGCACCTCCCCTCGTTAAAAACGTACACTCCCTAACTTCTCATCGAAACTGAGCAAGAATTGAGGAATTTGAGTTCTCTCTCGAGTGGGGGAAGTATATTTGTGGTTCAGACTTTGTGACAACAGTAGTCCTCTTAGAACTCAGAAAACAAGAACTTTTGCGATAGAAAAAAATAGGATTTAACAAACATTTCATCAATGACAGGATATCTACATGCAAGACATTTTTAGAGCGAAGCCAATTTCCGGTCGGGCAAGAAGTGTTTACGTTTTGACTTTTGGGACTTTTCGACTCGAAAGCATTTTATTACGCATTCGTTTGAAGCTAGGTGTTCTGTTGTTGTAAAAAAATCGCATACATTTTCTGTTGTCAGTACTCTTATTGAGCATAAAAATTATGCCATAAAATGTCTATGTCGAGCTGTTTCAGGCACGTGACGGCCGGAAGGTTTAATTATTCTTTCTCGAAGTAAAAAAGGTTTTTGAACAAACAAATCCCGCCATGTTTACGGTACTTTCTATTGCCTATCTCTGAACAAAAAATAAAGGACGGCGATTTTCCAACTGTTGCCAGGAATTTTCGATTTCTTAAATTTCCCTTTTCTGTTCCGTGACTCCCTTTTTTAGCTACTTAAAGGGCAATGTGATGCTGTGATACCTTTATATTTGCTGTCCACGCATTTTGGCTTAACGCACTGATAATGGTAAAAGATGGGACTTGAGAATCGCCGTGTTCATGTTTGTGTTAGAGTAGGTCTGAATCCTCCTTCGGTGGGAGGAGAAGCAGGGGAAGGATGTTAGAGTAGGTCTGAATCCTCCTTTGGTGGGAGGGGAAGAATGTTAGAGTATAGGTCTGAATCCTCCTTCGCTGGGAGGGGAAGGATGTTAGAGTAGGTCTTAATCCTCCCTCGGTGGGAGGAGAAGGATGTTAGAGTAGGTCTGAATCCTCCTTCGGTGGGAGGGGAAGGATGTTAGAGTAGGTCTGAATCCTCCTTCGGTGGGAGGGGAAGGATGTTAGAGTAGGTCTGCATCCTCCTTCGGTGGAAGGGGAAGGATGTTAGAGTAGGTCTGAATCCTCCTTCGGTGGGAGGGGAAGGATTTTTAAAGGGGCTATGTCCTGGTGCTGCGCATGTATGGAGTTGTCACTCCATTGGTGGCTGTTAATTGGCTACAAACATTTCCTTTTCGACTACATCTGTGCAGTTTGTTAGTAATGTTTGAATATTTGCAATCATTTTTTTCATCCACATGTGCGCCAGGTTCGTCAGTTCATATGAGTATCGCTGGAAAAATAACGTTTCCGGCCCACCTAAAAAATATTCCATTTTTCTGTCCCTGCGCAGTGCCCTATTTTATCCCCCACCCCCTAAAATCCCTTCAATTCAGTGAAATAATGTGTGCCTTGCTTCAATACATATAAATTTTAAATATGAGCATCAAAGAAGGCCCAAAAACAGTTAGGGCACACCCAGTGAATAAATCCTTTTGACAGACGACTGGTTGATCATTAGCATTTGTTTTCAGAAACAATGCTGTGCTAGTGTTTTAGCATTCTTTTGTGGGTGTGACCATGTTCTAAACCGGTTAGACAATGGGTGAGTTATGGAATTATGGGTGAGTTATGAGTTATGAGTTATGGGTGAGTTATGGAATTTAGAGTCCCTCGCATTGAAGGCTTTCTATCTAATGCTCGGGACTCTGAATCCCATAAATCACTCGCGTCCGTTCTCTAACTCTTAGTCTATGTACTGTCCTTATCAAGAGCTAACACTGCAGGACACCGCGGCAAAATGTTGTGCTCCGCTGTCCGAAAGAACGAAGGCTCCGGTTTCAAGTACAAGTTTCCGAGGGCTTAAACGTTTTAGTAAATAATCTTATAACTTTTATAATTCACAGTGAATTACAAATTAAGAAAACTTCAACCTGTTAAAGTATTAGACTTAGCTTTTATAAGTAGTTTTGTTGCTTTTTTAGCAAAACATTGCACATTCTTACCTAAAATTAGAAACAGGGGTAATAGACCGTTTCAGCTTGTCCCATCTCAGACCACGTGACTTTTCCCTTGAGTAATGCGTTTTGGTTTTTCAGTATCCCAAGAGGAAATGTATCAATTTCTATATTTGGAAAACAAAGTAGTGAATCCTCAGGAGAACTATCACATGGTCTGAAATGGGGCAACAAACAGGCAAGCTTAAAGAGGCTATAGGCCCTTTGCAGCTAACACATCACGTGGTTGTACTGGAGAGCAAAAAATGTCTCACTTCATTTATTTAAATGCCTTGTACAAGATCGGTATTGATATTAGCAAAACTTATCTGTATTAAAATGCTATTTTCCACCTCCAATCGATTGTCGATCTTCCAAAAACAGCGATTTTAAAGATAGCCTGCTCTCCAGCATCCATGGCAACGTCTTTCCCATGGGGATCACGAGCTCAATTCATTCGTTAACGAAGTATTATATCAGCACGTGACTGTTAGCTGCAAAGGGCCTATTGCCTCTGTTTTCGTTTAGTTTCCGCGGGAGACTGGGGAGACGTGCGCGCTGGCCGGGCTCATCAAAAGCGCATGTGCGTGACGTTTTGCCGCTGTACGAACCTGCACCCACACCGCGGCCACACAGCGGTCAAACGTCTGCGCATGCGTCAAAAATCTTGCAACAACAACATATTCAAAGCGAGCCGGCGTCCGTCACTGCTCACACACTCGTTTTCAAACCTTGAGAACTTTTTTGTAAATTACGAAAAAGTTTGGTAAACTCACAGTTTGAAGTTTGTTCAATTTCCCGTCGACTGTGAAAATACAAAGCTTAACTTTCACGTATTTTTCTTAACTTTTGGGGGTAGAAGTTCACTGTAATATGTTTTAAGGTCAATTTTGGGCGGGAAACTTTGTGCACCGCGGCAAAACGGTATGCTCCGCTGGCCAAAATAACGAAGGCTCTGCTATCAAATACAAATTACCGAGGGTTTCAACTTTATTAGTAAATAATTTTATAACTTAGTAAACTCATAGTGAATCACAAATTAAGAAAACTTCAACCTGTTAAAGTCTTAGGCTTAGCTTTTAAGAAGTTTTCTTATTTTTTGAGAAAGCAGTTCACAAATGGATACTTTTAAGCAGAAATTTTAAAATCACGGCATTTGCCTGTTGTTTCATTTCAGTTTTCGCGGGAAACTGGGGGCGGCCGCGCGCCGACAAGAAATAGCAAATACGCATGTGCATGACGTTTTGCCGCTGTGTACGTACCTGCACCATGTGCTATAGTAAATGACTGTTTTGCAAGAGTTTTGTAATATTTGAAGCCAATATTTGTAAAAAGTACATATTTGCTCTGATATTGAAATTAAAGCTGTAATCATAACACTTTGTTTGCAGTGTTGGTGTTTGTAGAACAGCTACATAAAAATTATAAATTAGAAAATAGATAATAAACATAACATGCGGAATGGAATCACAGTAGACAAAGGCAATAATACCACTCAAGGTTCAAGTGTTCGATGAAATGCAGCGATTTCAGAAAATGTAAATAGTGTTAAGAAAGCTGGAAAGTATTTCTCGAAAATAAATAATAAATCAACAACTTAACTATAATTTCCCATATAACAATTACTAAATACATTCATCTTTAATGGAGCTATATTTTATGACCATGACATCACTGTATGAATAATCATCAATAAATACAGAGATGCCAACTCTCCGGCCCGCTATTGGCGGGAGACTTGTAGTAACATTTAGTAAAGGATTCATTTGATATCTACACAATGATTATTGTTTGATATTCGTACACTGCAAAGATTTTTGTGTAAGTAAATTCATCTATTCCGTTCTCTTCGTTCACATTTGTAAAGAAACTTTGATTGAACTCAGCATAAGTTAAACTATATCATGATTTTGATAAACTGCAGAGTAAGTTCTTAGAAGAACTGTTGACAATATATAGCGAGAATAAAATCCATGGAATAAATTAATAAATAAATGAAACTCTCACTGCTAGTGAAAATCAGTAAAATAACGGTTTATAAACGTGAAACTGATTTAATAATTTGTTTTCTTTTCCTCAAGAATAAAAAGATGTTAAAACATACTCAAATAAAGACAAAGTAGCCGATTCAAACAGTTTCATCCAGAAAATTAACTTGCCAAAAAACATTCAAAACTAACGCGCGAGTTTAGCGAAATGAATAATAGTTTAATTGATGCGAAAATAAAACTAAGAACAATGTTTCTGTGATATATGCAAATGTTATACTCAGATAGAAGGGGTGGCGAATGGTGTCAAGAAAAACAAAGGCCTCGCAAAAAGTTGGTGAAGTCTCGAAATCTCGCATTTTATAGATCGGGTCTCGGAGTCTCGATTTTTCTTTACTTTAACCGTCTCTGATTTTTCTTCGAGAGGGTTTCAGAGTCTCGGATTTTTATTTTGAGAGGGTCTCGAATTGTCCTGATTTTTACACTTTGTATTAGCTTTTATTGGAGCTATACGGTGTTTTGGCGACATCTGCATGTGTTTAAGGTACGCGAACGACAGGTAATTGGTTGAATGGTGAATTCCTCACCTGGAGTGATGAACACCGTACTGGGTGTTTGTCATAATAACTACAATAACAAGAGTCTCGGGCTCGGATTTTGAAAACTCGGACGAGCTCGGGCTCGGATTTTGAAATCTCAAAGTCTCGTGCTCGGACTGATTTTGAAAACGCAAGTCTCGCAAAGTCTCGCGGATTTACCATTCGCCACCACTGTTAGAGTCGAGTGCAGTACATTCAGTTCTCAGTGACCATAACTCCACACAGTACACAATTGTTGCCGTCACAATCACACGGTACGGCCATCAGAGAGAACAGTAATGTCTGTTGGTAGATAAAGAGTCGATCGAGTGCAGTGCATTTAGTTTAACGCTAACTCCACACAGTAACACAATAATGTATTGTGTCATGCTCTGTTACCATGACAGTACGGCCACCAGAGAGAACAGTAATGTATGTTGGTAGATGAAGAGTCAAGTGCAGTGCATCCAGTTCTACCCTAACTCCACACAATAACACAATTGTTGCCATGCATGGTCTGTCACCATCACAGTACGGCCATCAGAGAGAACAGTAGTGTCTGTTGGTAGATAAGAAGTCGAGTGCAGTGCATTCAGTTGTACCCTAACTCCACACAATAACACAATTGTTGCCATGGTCTGTCACCATCACAGTACGGCCATCAGAGAGAACAGTAGGGTCTGTTGGTAGATAAGAAGTCGAGTGCAGTGCATTCAGTTGTACGCTAACTCCACCCAGTAACACAATTGTTGCCATGGTCTGTAATCATAACAGTACGGCCATCAGAGAGAACTGTAGTGTCTGTTGGTAGATAAGAAGTCGAGTGCAGTGCATTTAGTTGTACGCTAACTCCACCCAGTAACACAATTGTTGCCATGGTCTGTCACCATCACAGTACGGCCATCAGAGAGAACAGTAGTGTCTGTTGGTAGATAAAGAGTCGAGTGCAATGCATTCAGTTCTACCCAACACAATTGTTGCCATGGTCTCACTGTCACCATCATATCACAGTACGGCCATCAGAGAGAACATCTGGTAATGTCTGTTGGTAGATATTAAAGAGTCGAGTGCAGTGCATTCATTTCTACCCTAATTCCATACAGTAACACAATTATTGCCAAAGTTCTATCACCATCACTGTACGGCCATCAGAGAGAACAGTAATGTCTGTTGGCCACTCCATCCTACCAGGATCGTAACCACCACTACCAAATGGACCCAGAAATTTCATTGACTTGCCTGTGTCTTAAGCTGCTTATAAATTAGGACGGGCCTCTAGTATTTTAAGTCACGTGTTTTATTTAGTCTTAGTGTGCATAGAAAGCAGCGTCGCACTGGGGCATTCAGACTTGCCTGTGTCTTAAGCTGCTTATAAATTAGGAAGGGCCTCTAGTATTTTAAATCACATGTTTTATTTAGTCCTAGTGTGCTTAGAAAGCAGCATTGCACTGGGGCATTGACTTGCCTGTGTCTTAAGCTGCTTATAAATTAGGACGGGCCTCTAGTATTTTAAGTCACATGTTTTATTTAGTCTTAGTGTGCATAGATAGCAGCATCGCACTGGGGCATTGACTTCCCTGTGTCTTAAGCTGCTTATAAATTAGGAAGGGCCTCTAGTATTTTAAATCACATGTTTTATTTAGTCCTAGTGTGCTTAGAAAGCAGCATTGCACTGGGGCATTGACTTGCCTGTGTCTTAAGCTGCTTATAAATTAGGAATTGCCTCTAGTATTTTAAGTCGCATGTTAATATTTAGTCTTAGTGAACATATAGAGAGCAGCATCGCACAGTTTGCTGACTGTCTTGGTTTCTTAAAATGTTTGCGCGGGAAATTTGCACATGCGTGCACCCATCGCTAGTACTGAGACGCATGCACGGGAATTTGACGCAGTATGGACCCGGGTAGTCAAGCTAGTTTGTGATCCTCATCGGCATCGAAAGATAAAATACCCTACAGTATAACAAAAATAGATATAGTTAAAAGCGCAGTTTTTTCTTCTCATCCATGTATGATACGGTATTTCCTCGAATAAGCTCTCTCCCTTGATTAAGCGCCCACCCCGGCCCGTACCCCAAAACGAATATAAAGACTGTTTGGTGCATAATGTATCAAAATGTCTCTTGCCGTAAAAACGTTTAAAAGTGCAGCAATACAGCCCAGACTGTGGAAAACGTTATAATTGTTCTTGTTGATTACTTTTATTTTATCGGCATGGTTGCCACCAATCAGGAAAACAATTTTTCCTGACTTTTGACTGCCCCAGAAAACAATTTTCACTGACCATAATAAGGCTGTTCGACATTTCCTCGTCCAAAATAAAAGTCATTATCAAAACCTTAGCCTTCCCTCGCAGATACTTTGAGGCATGAGGGGCCGTCGTGTCATCCTAAAAATAAAATTCAGACTTTAACAAACAATTTAGAATTTCCCTGACCATATTTAAAATTCCCCGACTTTTGCCTGACCTTGAAAACATTATTTTTCCCCTGACTTTTCAACGCCCATCAGTACGGTATTTCACAATTGCGCGTCCAATAAACGTAAGCGCTCTCACTCGAATAAGCGCCCATCCAAGATTAAGCACCCCCTTCGGAAAGTGAAATTTAGATTAAGCGCCCTTCGAAGAAATATTGCGTTTTTTCCTTGCTATTTTTCCGTTGAATGGACACTGTCTTTTTCTCATCAATAAAGAGTCCTTCAAAGACGTTCTACATATCTTGCCTCGAATAAATCAGTAATGAAAGATCACGTTTTTCTTAGTTCGATCAGATCGCGCCATTTAATACAGAAAAGAAGATTTATTAGCTGGTTTTAAGGCCTTTTTACGGGCTCTAGTCTTCGTTGTCTCTGAGGACGGATTCGGGATTATACTCCGGAATAACTCAATCACGCTCTGGAAAACGGGCTTACTGAAACCAGGAGCTGCAATATCAGTTTTAGGGCAAAATCCGTGGCAGGAGCCAAACTGGAAATTCGTTTTAGTAAGGAACTTAGTTAAATCATGTTGGATTTCAAATTACATTTAATTATAAGACTTTCTTTCGTTAAGATTTTCCGACAGAAATGCGGCCTTATTGTATTGCATCTTCGTACAGTTACGTTTTAATAGCTAATAGGTTTTAACACTATAAATATTGCGCAGCAGGGAAGGCTCAACTTATTAGCGCCACCAAGTGGTGACAGTTATGCAATTACCAGGAGGACGAAATCATGGTCTGGGTGATATATTTCTTTATTATTCTGGTGAGGGTTATGAAAATGTTCACGTAATTCGTGGATATGATACTAAGGCAAACATGTATCCCAGTCCAGATGGAGAATTATTCTCAGATGAGGGTGGTAAGGTTAATCAAGGAAACCTCATTTCATCCCCGGGGGGGGTACTCCTGTTTGTGACGTATTATGTATGTGCCGCCCGGGTGGGTCAGGGTTTTGAGCTCGGTTTGGGCAGGTAGGGTCAGGGTTTTGACCTGATTTGGGCAGATCAGGGTCAGGATTTGAGTATAATTTGGGTGCAGTCAGGGTCGGGGTTCAGTATTTTTTAGGCAGTTAGGGTTCAGTTTTTTTTAGCTACTATGTCAAAAAAAGACATTCTGTTGCCGCATTTTGATCGCCTGCCCACATGCAAGCACTGAGGTTCCCATACATCGTTACGCCGCTAATTCGTACTTCAGTACTTATCTATGTACTGCATCTGCTGATTTGTTTACCCAATGACACGTCCCGACTTGAAATGTTCCGTTTCCGACCGTGTTTTGAAAACAGTTTAAAGAAGGGGCAATCAGGGTGTTTTTTTCCCAAAAAGGGGGCAATCAGGGTTTTGGAGCTCGGATTGGGTCAAACAGGGTCAGGGTTTGAGCCTCTTGGCCTCACATACATACCCATTTTTCATGTAAGTACCCCCCCCCCGGGATTTCATCCTAATGATGATCATGGAGGTATACAATATTCGTGGTTCGTTCCGAGTAAAGATATTGGATTGACTAAAGCGGGAATGGGGAGATTAAATCGGTCAGTTGAGGCTTTTGTTTACTGCGTATTAGGTGCTCAAGTCAATGTTAGATCAAGTATTATCAAAGAGTGTACAACGATATCAACTAGCTGTTCAAGAAGCAACTAGTGATATGACCTTTGGAGTTAATGATTCATTAAACGTGATAATGAAGCCGGTAGGAATAAAACATAATATGGGATCTTCAAAAGTTAAACTACCACATCAACATGAAATTAAACCAGTAGTAAATACAGCTGTTAAACCTATCATAGATAAACCGATTATAACTAAGCCTTCATCAACCTCTCACGAAGTTAATTTAGCTGTTTTAATGATAGTCACAGCAGGAGTCGGGTGGTATTTATTCCGTTAATCTGTAAACTAACCATGCGAGACCATTGTACTTAATCCCATTGTACTTAGCGTTAATAAACAATGACTGTTCACGTGTAGAACAAAAGACTGCATACCAGAGTTCCCTAAGGGACGGACCATTAGATTATTCATGGGGGGGGGGGGGGGGGGGGGGTTGCGAGAATTTTAGTTGCTCGATATTTTTTTTTCTGATTCTAGCCCTGCACGATATTTTTTTAAAGCGTCATGATCTTGCACGATATTTTTTTCTGAACTTACCTAAATATTTTTTCAGTTATATTAATGCAATATATTTTGTCCCAACAACCCTATATTTTTTTAGCGTGACTGTTTTTTTTACATTGCACGCACTCCCGCTGGCTCAAGTAGCATTCCAGGTTGGGCCTTGGAAGTTAAAGAAAGCCACATAATTAATGGCAAATGCCAAAACAAAGCATGGATATTCTGTGGCTGACAAACGGGCTAAGAGAAAAGGGGGAAAATTAAAGGACAGTCAAAGCAAGAAATCACCACATAGAGATCAGCCCTCTATCAGCAGAAGTGATGAAACACAAACTGGTACCCAAAACCTATCATTACCATTTATATTTCATATAAATATTTCAACTTGATCTATTTTTGATCAAAAATGTTACTGTTGCATTAAGATTACCAGCAGAAGTGAAACCAGAAGAGCCTTGTGTCCGGGCCTTGTGTATAAACCTGCGAACATTTATAACCCGGATCATGTGTGCTGTACGCAATGTCGGCCGACGTATCGGTCGACATGTCGACCGACGGTCAGCCGATAGGCGGCCGAGGGTCGGACGAGAGTCGCCCGCTACTCGGCCGAGATTTGGCTATTCTGTATGTCGGCCGACATGGTTGATGATGCACCGACAGTCGTCCGATTGATCACCGACACTCAACAGCTATCGATAGTTTTACGACAGTCGGCCGAGGTAACGGTGACTGTGATATTTTCAGCTACCGTATATGTACTTCAAAGGTTGTAGAGGCCACAACTATTAGTGCTTTCGTACAAGGCTAACCTTTTTGTAAACTTAAGATAGCATAAACTAGCAGCTCTTTATTTATTTTCCAGCCATGCGCCTCTGCATTATAGTCCGATTGGAGTGCGCGGAGTATATATGATTAGAATTATAACCGAGCCCTACAGTAAAAATTTGATGCTTATTAATAAATCGTAGCGACCCCAATATTTTAAAATGTTATTTTATGTCGAATACTGGGAGCCGGCGCGGGGTTTAAGTATCGACGAATTCATTGGGATAGCTCGGCCTATACATGTGTCAGTATTAGTCGCGAACTTCAGTTTAAATTGACCCATTTATACGAATCGTTCGCTGCTTAGCTAATATAAATAGCTAGTATAAATGGCCCTATTGTTGCTACTCTATTCCAGATTCAAGGCGAAATCTCCCCTTCAGATTAAAAAAATCGGTACCCTGTTCCAGACCAAAACGGTGCGATATAGCAATTTATATAGTTTTATGCAATCGATCTTGCGCGAGCGGATGTATAAAAGACACTAAAAAAACACAAATTAAGATATTAAACGTTGCATTTGAAGTAATTTCATCAGTCACCATGAGAGATTTAATTGTATAAAGGAACATTTTATACCGCAACAGAAAGGAATATTACTATCAGTTAGACTGAATTATATTCAATACAGTAAACCTTCCAGGTAAAAAAAATCCAAAATAGTCACTGTTTATTTGAGTGAAAACAGTAGGCAGAATAGTTTAATTATAACTTAACATCTCACCGATACCCCACCGACATATAACCGACACCTTACCGATATACCACCGATCCACTATCTGCCGACACATACACAGCAGGAGGGGGAAAATCGACCGACGTGTCGGCCGACACACGACCGACTGTCGACCGACATGTCGGCCACCCCTTGACCGATTCGCTACCAGCAGTCGCACGCGGGTCGGTCGACAGTCGGCCGATATGTCGGCCAACCATCGACCGATACGTCGGCCAACATTGCGTACAGTACACATGATCCTATAACCCTATATCCACTAGGCCAGTGAGAACTCATCGTTTACCAGATAACTTCTTTCCGAAATATATACAGTCAGTTAATACAGGGTAAGTTTCGATTCATGAGTGCATGTGACTTTTTGCGATCGATCGTCCCATCAGTTTATCTGCTGTCTTGATTACGGCCATCTTGGATAATTGACATATGTTGACTGATTCCTGGTAACCAGTCTGTGTGATCTTCAGATCTGTATTGGGTTTCCTGTGGAAATTGTTCATAACAACTGAAACCAGTCTTCTTCCCTGGTTTATTTCTTTGCCTTTATTAATTTAATTTGTAAATGCGTATGAGACCAGCTAGTGCTTGCTCGATTTTTTTTTTCTTGATTATTGTGTTGCTCGATATTTTTTTTCCGATAGAAGAGCTTGCTCGATATTTTTTGGGGGATTTGCGCAACCCCTCCCCCCCCCCCATCAATAATCTAATGGTCCGTCCCTAACAACCAGCGAATCTGAAAATAGATTTCGTGTTTACCTCAAGAGTTCAAAATTGTTAGGGAAGTGTGGAATGTATTGACGTCACGCTGTAATGAATCTCTATCTAGCGAAAATTAATAGTGCGTTCAAAATAACATGCCTGAACGTGCTCAATAAAGAGAAAACATTTTCGGATTCTCGGAAAACAGGAAGTCTATGATGTCATACCACAGGGACTTTCCCACTGGAGTACTATGTCTAAACATGTCTATTGTATTCAGGTCGTATGATTGTCATATGACTAACGCCTGATTATTAGGTATAAAAATAGTTAAGTAAGATTTACTATAATATTTTACAGAAGATTTTACACAAAAGTTTACTCAGACTTGTGTTAAGATGCCCAAGTCGAATACATCGATGTTCGTTATTCTAATATATTATAGCGTTTTGCTATAGTATATTAATACTATTATTTACTCAAAATGAGCCATGATTTAAATGTTCATTTACAGCATTTTTTATGCTTGTATTTGTTTCCATTTTTTATATTTTTATTACACTTTAGACATATATATTCTTTATTTTGCCATTTTTTCATTGCTTCCTTTTGATGATTTTTCTTATCTTCTTCTGTGACTCTCTTAGGGTGCTTGTTAGCTGATTTTTTATGATTTTCTGGTAATTCTTCCTTTTTTATATATTCGAATTTATATTTACAATTGTCCTTCTTTGATATACCTGTTTTACAATTATTCAATCCTTCACAAGCCATTGTTACTATACCACAATTAATACCTAAATGTTGTTGAACTGCATACAAACTATTATAAAAAGTTTCTTCATTTGTATCACACTTAGTAGCCTTCACACATTTTTTATTCTTATGATTATTTTTAATAAATGAATAATCTATATTTTTAGCAAACTTTTTACAATTTTCTTGTTGTGTTATAATCTGTAGGTTTTCAAGTCTATTATCAGTCTTATTTATATTAATGTGGTAAATGACTTTATCATCTGAGATCACCCCATTAAAACAATCCCATCTGTATGAATTAAGTAAGTCTTATACCATTTTTGAGTATGTTTTCTAACCACACAGGATAAATAACTGGAGTTAATAATATTTCCATCTATTTCTTTCTTTTTCACAATATTGAAAACTTTCCATCTCTACTTCCCGCATATAGATCATAAACAGGGTGAATATTATAGGATTTTCCATTTATGATATTTACGCACCATTTACGCACCATCATCTCTTTAAGCCTTAATGATTTATTTAGTGATTAATTTATAGAATCACAAAATATTTTCCATCAGATATTCTCAAGAATTATTTCCATCAGATTTTTCTGAGAATTTAACCTGGGGAACATTTCTTGGAAATTAGCCTTGGAAATATTTCTTGGAATTTAGCCTTGGGATTTTATATTTTTATTTCTTTAGGATTTTATAGCCTTGAATCTGACTTTGGTGATTTTCCAGGAATTTGGTCTAAGTGATTTTCTAGGAATTTGACCTTGGTGATTTTCTAGGAATTCGACCTTGGTGATTTTCCAGGAATTTAACCATTTGCTGCATGTAGATGAAAATGCGCCAGAATCGGCTTTTTACATCTACTCCTTTCAAAATGTCGGAATTTACCGCGAACTGGTCTATGCTCCATTTGTTACTCTGCGTTCAGCTTTGATGAATACTTTCATTCATTCAAATCGTGCTCTTATAATATTAGATGGGTATATCATGACCTTAATACATGGCTTAGATTCTAATCAATTGCTACTATATTCGCTCGACAGCATGTCACTTTCAATTTGAAACTAGTAGTTTTAGTGCATGAGCCAACTGCCCCAAAATGGCGGATTGGGCTCACTAGAGGTGGCAAATGCTATCAGTAATTTTATGAAAGCCCTTTAGGTATAGAACAAAAATATATATGATAGCAAGGTCAGAAGCTCAGCTTAGGGATGTAACGTGACTTTGAAATGGAGGACGTATGCATAATGAGCTGGACCATCACAAAATGGCGGATTTGGCTCACTTGAGGTGGCAAATGCTATCAGTGATTTTCTGAAAGCCCTATAGGTATAGAACAAAAATATTTATGATAACAAGGTCAGAAGCTCAGCTTAAGGGTGTCACGTGACTTTGAAATGGAGGATGTATGATATAATGAGCTGGCCCATTAGTCATGGAATAAAATCTGCACCTTTCTTTTCGCTGAGCAACAACATGAAAAGAAAAAATATTTCAGTCAAACAGCAATATAGTTTAAAAAATTATTATCAACCTAAGGAGCTAGATTTTGCGTGTTTTACTAGGTTATTGGCCGTTTTTATGTGTGTTTTAAAAACCGGAAGTACTTTTGGGTACCCTGTGGTAAAAAGAGAAAAGGACATATATACATAATCTTATCATTTGGAAAACCCTGATCGGTCATTAAATAAGAAGAAGGATATTTTCTAAAAGTTTGCTAGAATATATTCTCATTTGACAGCATCTGAAATAAAATATCCTACAGAGAAATGTGTCTGTTATATTGGTTTCCCTGTGCCTCCCTGTCAGTGGCCTGGCACTAGGACGCCATCTTGTTTTCACTGAGTTAACTTATGACAGATCTTGAAATGATGCTTGTACTCACTCATGGATAGTGAAATACCCAGTAAAAGATCAAGAAAATATCCCCACTGCATAATCCACTGCAGTGATGACAATGGGAACCTTGACTTTGATTCTTGGAAAACTTTAGTAACAGCAGGTAAGATTCGTAAGCACGAAGGCATTCTTTCATTGCAAGCTGAATCTGAAAACCAAATTCCCGACGGTGTTTATTATCATAGAAAATGCCGAAGCATTTTTACTATGAAAAGAGATTTGGAGCGTATTCAAGCTCAAGAACAAAACAACGATGTTGTTATGACCTGGGAGAAAGGAGCAGAAAAGGAAGACAGAAGGAGTTCTGGTCGACAGCCAAGCGCTTCTCCCAGCCGTGTGTTTGAGAAGAAATGCATATTTTGTGAAAAGAAAGATAAGTATGTAAAGGGTGAAAACTCTAGAGAATGTTTAACAAAAGCCAGACAGCTGAGAGCTGATGCTACTCTACGGAAATGTGCAGAGTTTAAGCAGGATAGTAGGATTATTGCTATTCTCACTCGAGAACTAGTTGCTGCAGAGGTGCACTGGCATCGAGCGTGTTATAGGGACTACGAATGACTACACTAACCGTTCCAAGATACAGGGAAGTCAAAATGAAGTTGACGAAGGCAGTGATACATATTCCGAGGCGGAGAGAATTGCATTTAGTAAGCTGTGTGAATACATAAGGAATGAATTATTAACTCATAACAGTATAATGGAACTTTCACAGCTCAGTGAAATGTTACAGGTGAGGATGACTGAATTGGGTGTAAATGACATCAGAGCATCGACAGTCAAGAACCTCAAACGAAAACTAACTGCAGAGTTTGGAGACTCCCTACATATGGTTACAGAAGTACGCAAAGTGCTAGTATATCCCGATAGTTTGACCCGTGATGGGCTCGTTCTGTCAAACTACAAACTGCAGAAAGAGATAAATGCACTATAAGAGCCTCTAATAACACTACAGAGAGTATTAAGGAAGTGGCTAGTGCCATACGCAAGAAGGTTAAGGACCATTGTACTAATCAGGAATGGCCCCCGAACCCTGCTACTCTGGACAGGAATCATATTGACGCTCCGCCTCTGGTTACCACCTTTCTTAGGTATCTTCTGAATGGTGAGCATGTAGACGTAACCGATAGAATGAGCTGGCTTGTGACCTCTATCGCCCAGGATGTCATGTTTGGGATCAGCAGAGGCAGATTCAAGCCACCCAAACACATACTATTGTCTTCAGCTGTGAAATCACTTACTGGAAATGTTGAAATAATCCAGATTCTCAACCGTCTGGGACATGGTGCATCGTATTCACAGCTGGAGGAAATTGACACGTCACTATGCCTTCAAAAGCTCGCTATGGTGCACGAAGATGGATTTCCACTTCCCGGAAATATCCATCCCCATATCAATACAGTCCTTGGTTTTGATAACATTGACAGGGTAAAAGATACCCTAACAGGTGCTGGCACTTCGCACCGCGTGAATGGAGTAGCTATTCAGCCTCTCACATATGGCCCCCATCAACCCAAAATCCTCCCACCAGTAGAGAAGAACAAGCAGAGAGCACTGAAAGCAGTAGACCAACCTCTCCCTATCTACAATGTCGGGAAACAAGTTGGACCAGCGATACGGAAACTAAAGGAAGTAGACAGGGACGAGATTCTCAGAGAGGCAACAAAGAAGAACCTTCTCTATATTCTTGCTCGATTGCATTATGAAACAAAGCAAAATGTCTGCAGCTGGACTGGTTTTAACATTCTGGTTCACGATGAGGATAACATCGTGAACTCTAACATAGGCTACTTACCAACCATTAATGCACCAGCCACTAGTATGTCTACGGTGAAAGAGGTGTTGGACCGGTCCCTGGCTATCATGCACAGCCTTCATTTGTCAAATATCACTTGCGTTTTTGATCAAGCTATCTATTGCAAAGCACTTGAAATAAAATGCAAGAACATAAATCAGTTCAAACCTATTGTCCTGCGGCTTGGCACGTTTCACACGCTGTGTACGATACTCTCTGTCATTGGCAAGAGGTTTCAAGATGCCGGTCTGAAAGACTTATGCATAGAGTCTGGTGCTATCGCTGAAGGATCGGTATCTAGAGTACTAGAAGGTCGTAACTATAACAGGGGAATTAGCCAGTTTCATAAGCTGGCCTATGAAGCTTTTATGAGAGTGGCCTGGGAAGGATTTATGCCTTGGCTTGCTGCCCACCATTCTGACGATACTGGTCTAGTAGAAATAGTTCTGGATGCAGTTTAAGTGATCTTGTGGACGGAGTGAACAAAGTACACCATGATCATGTTATGCAGCTACAGTCCTTCCAGCGTTTGAGCACCCGTTTTTCCGAGTATGTTGATCACCTACAGAACCGCTAATAGCCCGCTTTCGTCATTTTGGATCCGCTCTTATATTGATATGGTGGAGTTGCTGCTGCATATGATTCGTGCCTCAAGAGAAGGCGACTGGATGCTGCACCTTTCGTGTGTTCGAGAGATGATACATTGGTGCTTTGCGTATGATGCATTCAACTATGCCAGGTATATGTCAGTCTATTATAATGATATGACAAGCTTGCCTGATGAGCACCCTGCCGTATTTGAGTTCATGAAAGCCGGGGTTTTTTCCGTGCAGTTAAATTCAAGTAATCCATTCAGCAGAATCCCAGTTGATCAAACTGTGGAAGACACAGTAAACAAGGACACCCAAACCCCTGGTGGGACGAAAGGATTTAGTTTGAAACCTGGCGCTGTGCAAAGGTATTACATGACTGCAGAATTCAGGACACAGTTCCTTCGTAATTGAGAGAAATGGTTGGCTATGCGAAAGGAAACCAGGATCATTCTGACCTTAAGTCATCTCGAATCTCTAGAGACGAGAAAGATGTGAAGGCGATTGTCGACCTGATTAAGAACAATTGGACTAATCCATTCGGAAGTGAACAGCAGCTTTGTAGTATTTCCACAGGTGCTGTGGCTCCTCCAGATGTTGCATGGCGAACAATATCGTACATCATGGCCGCCGCGCATGCGTAGAATGCATTAAACCTCGTTCCAAAATTAGTGAAAACAGTGAAGACAAGGCTTACCTTTTTGCCATTTTCCAATTTGCTGCTTTAATATTTATATTTCTTGAGGTCCACAAGTTTTAAATTCAGTTAACATGCCTGCTCCTGCCCTCGACTATGATTGCTAACAAGTTGTGAATGATTAGACCGGTTCCCGATGCTCTGCTAAAAAACGACCCAAATTAGCTAGAGCCGCCATACATCTTCTGTTAAATACTGTAAAGGCCAGTCAGAAAGCTCAATCACAAAGGCTTCCGAGTAGTTCATGTTTGAAGTCCACAAGTTTGAATCTGTTCTGCAGATACCAAAGTAGATTCTAACGCCAGAAAAACGAGTTGAAATACTTGCTGTGGTGGTTCCAAACGTCCTGTAAATAACTGCATTTTAACGCCAAAACTCTCCTTCCCAAACGTACAAAGTTTAAAGGGACAGACCCGACTCGTTCAGCTGTTACATTTCCCTTCGCGCAGGACGTTGAAAACAGCAGCTCGTCCGCCATTTTGACTGTCGATGTCCATGTAACCTCTCCTCATTCTATAAACACTCATCAACAGCTTTCTTTTTAAAAATAGATTTTCACGTACGCGCCCGCAATGACAACCGCTGACTGTACGAAATTGTTCGCCATGTGCCAGTGACCTTGCCAGAGCTAAACAAGTAGGTGAGTCAGCTTACGAAGCATTCAAGAAAGAACGCCTAGAATCATCCAGTTCAATGTTTCATGACAAGCTGACCAAGCAAAAGCTGAAGACCTTTAGCCACATGTCGAAAACCAGGAAAGTGAATAAAGAACACGGTAGAGAAACTATACTTCGCGCTGACCGAAATCTGTTTGCTCGCATGATCATCATTGCCGAAAGTCGTAAACTGCAGATGCGAGATGTACTGAACCATCCTTTGGGTCCTATTCCTGCAGCACTTGCTAACAGTGATGGTATGCCAAGGAAGACAAATAAAGCTCAACTGGGTAGACAACTGGAGAAGCTAGTGCAGCCCTCGGGCGACATACCTAAACCATCAGCATATCTCATTGATGGTATGGCTCTTGTGCAGAAGCTGAAGGTAGACTATTTGAGCTTTGGTGAGGTTGCTGACATCGCATTAACTAGAGTTTTGCGTGAAGGAGATGACAGCTCTAGAATCGATGTAGTCTTCGACGAGTACAGGGATCTGTCAATCAAATCTACAGAGAGAGTACTAAGAGGTGAAGGCAACGCTATAACTTTTAAGAACCTCGCTGCTGGTCACAAGGTAAAGCAGTTCAAAAGTTTCCTAAAGAATGGAAATAACAAGAACAGCCTGGTTAGTAGAAGATGCGCAACAAAGTGATGTACGTTCCATCCGGGAGTCACTGCTACAAGCTTACAAAGGAGGCAGTTGAGCTGTAGTCAAGAAGATTGAAGCAGATACCCGACTCATTCTACATGCTGGACATGCAGCAAAGCAGTCTTTTAAATCTTTAATATTGTCATCCGAGGATACAGATGTCCGAATTTTGTGTCTTGCCTTCTCCTCTTTAATTGATGTACCGATTTTCCAGAGGTGTGTATCACAATTCCACGCACGATACGTTGACATCAGCAAGATAGCCAGTGCCATTGGTCAAGATGTGTGTAAGGCCCTACCAGGTATGCATGTCTTTACAGGATGCGATACAGTCAGCGCTTTCGCTGGAGTTGGAAAGGTAAAACCGCTGAAAATGGTTCGGGAGAATAAAGACTACCAGCTTGCATTTCAACGTCTTGGAAACGAGTGGTCGGTTAACCCAGAGCTGTTTGCGCAGTTACAGTCCTTTGTTTGTGCACTGTATGGCGCTAAGAAAGACACAGATGTCAATCACTGTCGATATGCTCTCTTTTGTGCTAAGAGAGGAGAAGCTGAGTCCCATCAGTTGCCGCCATGCAAGGACTGTCTTGAGAAGCACGCTGATAGAGCGAACTATCAAGCCGCGATTTGGAGAAACTCCTTGTCCAACAATGACATTCCAACACCGATTGGCAAAGGGTGGGTTCCTGAGGAAGACGGAGATGGCCAAAGGCTAGAGATAGACTGTATGATTGGGCTTCCAGCACCACGGGCTGTGATCGAGCTGATGGCGTGCACATGCAAGAAGTCTTGTGAAAATAATACATGTAAATGCGTTCAGAATGGTTTGAAATGCTCAGACCTTTGTCGACTAACCACCTGCACTAACCAGGCAGACGAATGGGAAGATATGCAAGTAGAAGAAGACGAAGAGGATGATGATATCGAAGAAATGCTGTAAATTTACACAAAAACGCTGTAGACATTGCAATTGACTAGAAATGTTTCACTTGTCTAGATATGCGCATGGCACCAACGTTACAGAAACTAAAATTGATTAACACATAATGCACAAGTTAGACAAGAAAACTATCATGACATCAATAGTCACTAAAACCTTTATAATTTAAGCAAGGAATACATCTCGATTTCTTATAATGTTCTGGACTGCAAATTATACCACGGGAGCAATAATCTCATTTGCATGCCTAACTCGGTCTAGGGTGACCAGAACAACTAAGGAAGCTCTAAAACAAATAGTCAAATACGGTTTTAAAGCTGTAGGCACGGAAAACAAACAAGTAAATAGTTACAGATGGGTTTAAAGCTGGTGCATGGAAACCATTAGGTAGGGTATTGGATACGGAAATCAGACAGAGCATACGAACAGTCTACAATAGGTGAGTGAGATTAGAAAACCAGTTGAAGCTACCTAAATATCACCAAAATCTTGTTCAGATTATACGAAGAGTGTAGACTTAGCCAGTTCTGATGTCACCATCACGTGATAACGCACCGTGGCATCAGTATAAAATTAGGTTATTCTTTTTTTTGGAAACACGCTGTTAAAATGGCAATACGTTTTGTTTGATTGCCACAGGGTGACCGTTAAAGGTTAAAATACAAAAATAACGTGGCTCGACGTAGCCACCAAACCATAAAAATAAAATGTGATATCCTTAAAACATCTGCATCTGCACATTTCTAGTCGAGTACTGGCTATTTCCTGGGCATTAGCTAGACCCCGCAATTAATATATGCTAAATGCAAAAAAATCATGTATTTATAGAGTATGACGTCATTGTCGCGTGACCCTAATTATATATTCATCACCTGAAAATTCTTCCTATACATGAAAACAATATCTACACCAATTAAAATACATTTTAAGGTGAGTATGAAAGATATTATTAGAAAAATGACGGGTTTTAGGGGGTTTCCATTACTGCGCATGAGCAGTAAAATTGAAGGTCACGTGACACCTTTAAGCTGCCTTTATGACCTTGCTATCATATATTTTTGTAATCTACATGCCCAGGGCTTTCAGAAAATCACTGGTACACTTTTACAGTCTGTCATACTAGAATTGATTCAACGACGGGCTTGAGTTAATTATTCGTTTGACTCGCCGATTCTCTCCAAATGATCGAGTAAGGACATGAAAGATCACACTAAAATTAGTAAGTTTACCGAGTTTGAGAATGTTTGGATCAAACTCAAGCATATTAAGGCCTGACTCGCTTGTTAATTTGACATATTTTTATTTAAAGGGAGGCTTCCATCCTATCTTCGTGAAACTCGGTATGCTGATTGTTATCGGTATTTGTAACAATATGAACTACTTGTATCTTTCAAACTGGTGTCACGTGACTTGAAAACGACCGTTAACGGTTGAAACCTTGGGACAAAAACGGGGTACGTAAAGTGAACTTCAATGAATCTTTTTTCTTGATTCCTCTATGACTCATAATAAGGGCTTGAACGATGCGCCTTTTAATCATGTCCAGATCATAACGGAAGTAATTGATTAAAGGAAACAGGTCACGTGACATAGTAAAAAGTAAAATATCTTATAATATAAGTGACCGAAACCACCTTAAAAAGCGCAAATGCAATGCATTTGTCATTTTAAGCAGTGTGATAGAAAAACAAAACCAAATTTTCCTGTGTAAACTTCCCCCATCTCAAAGAACTCGTTTTATGACGTCACCAACTGGGGAATGTCACGTGACACTAAAGGAGACTTCCATCTGATTAAGAAAGTCAAATATTAGGTATTTTCATATTTTGGAAAACTTACATAGAAATATATCGACAGAGAATTGAAGATCTTTAAAATCTCTGTTGGGGGTCTGTTAAGGACGAAAATCCAGACCTTAAGTTACTTGAGAATACGAAATGCGGTCAGTATAATCTGCAGACTGCAGACTGGGTATAAAATGCAGACTGCAGACTCGGTATAAAATGCAGACTGGGAAAATATATAAAAAAAACTTATCTGAAGTCTTTATCTGTTATTCATTGGGCTCTGTATGTAATTTCGGCGAGTTCTGTTGAAATTTTCTCGACCTCGACCTCTTAGGTGGAGACCTAAGAGAACACCACGCTCGAATTTTCATCCATGCAATTCCTCAAAACTGGAAGTCATTACTGAAGTCTACCCAACCAGTAAGTAACAATGATATGTGTTCAGATACAATACATCGACAATAGGGTGTAAGGGTACTCTCTATAAAATATATAAACTAACTAACAATATATATTGTACGATATTTTAATAACTTCCAAATCTGTAACACCAACCTCTCAACTAAAGTGGAAAAGTAGACTAAAAGTTAATGAAATAGACTGAAAATCAGTATATAATCGGATATATAAGACGACAATTGAATCTTATCTTAGGAATTTTCAATACAAAATATTAAATAATTGCCTTTTTCTTAATAAGGATTTGTACAAATTTAAACTGAATGATAACCCTCGTTGTTCCTTCTGTCATAAGGAAGAAGAAATAATGATGCATCTCTTTGTGTATTGCCCCTTTTCAGTAAATTTTCATTCTACTTTGAAAACCTGGTTACATAGTTGTGGAATTGTTTTACCACCCCTAAATACCTTGGATATTATTCTAGGGACTGACGAAGGAGAAAACAATACCATGATTAACTTTATATTGTTTATTTTTAAGTTTTCATTATACAAGTTTTTTAATAGCAACCGCTTTGATTAAATGTATTTTGAATGATTTCAATAAGAACATTCTCGCATTTGACTCGTAGAAAGCTCGGCGTCTGAATCAACAGTATCACGCGATAATAAAGCAGTATCGCGCGATAATAAAGCAGTATCGCGCGATAATAAAGCAGTATCACGCGATAATAAAGCAGTATCACGCGATAATAAAGCAGTATCACGCGATAATACAGCAGTATCACGCGATAATAAAGCAGTATCACGCGATAATAAAGCAGTATCACGCGATAATAAAGCAGTATCACGCGATAATAAAGCAGTATCACGCGATAATAAAGCAGTATCACGCGATAATAAAGCAGTATCACGCGATAATAAAGCAGTATCACGCGATAATAAAGCAGTATCACGCGATAATAAAGCAGTATCACGCGATAATAAAGCAGTATCACGCGATAATAAAGCAGTATCGCGCGATAAATAAAGCAGTATCACGCGATAATAAAGCAGTATCACGCGATAATAAAGCAGTATCGCGCGATAATAAAGCAGTATCACGCGATAATAAAGCAGTATCGCGCGATAATAAAGCAGTATCACGCGATAGTAACACTTTATCGCGCGATATTCTTTCATAAAATTTGTGTTTGTGGGTGGCCCTTACAGGGCTCCGTACCTTTCTCAAAACTATACCCCCCTCAAATTGTCTTAAGAGCAAAAATTACCCTCCTTCATTTTCCCCTTTTACAAATTTTACCCCCCCCCCCCCCCCCTGCGACGTAATAAACGATCGGTCCCTAAATAGCCTGATCTGGGAACACGCTCATATATGGCTCCTGATGCTCACCCTGAGTCCGATCGCCTACTCGGCTCCAGTCCAGCCATACAGAGTACGGAGGAAAACTGGGATGCATTCAAAAGACAACGGAACAAGATCACATCACTGAAGCGTAAAGCCCTTCGCGGTTATTTCGCCAACGAGAAGCCTAATAAAACAAGTCCTAGAGAATTTTGGAGGAAATTGAAGCCTCTTTTACCTAACACGCGCGGGGCAAACTCGAGCAAAATAACTCTCGTTGAAAATGGCCAAGTTCACAGCAACCTCCAAGAAGTCGCGGAGATATTTAACAACTACTTCGCTGAATCTGGTCTGAACCATCCTTTAGATCAAACGGAATCAGACTTCGACAATCATCGTAGTATAGGCCTTATAAATGAAATAATGAAAGATCAAGAGAATACATTTAGTTTTCAGCCTGTGTCTTCTGATTACATCTTAGACTTACTAATGGTTCTAAATGGCTCCAAAGCTACTGGTGCAGACAACATTCCCCCCAGGTTCCTGAAAGCTTCGGCCCCTGCTCTGGCGTCACCGTTGGCTCGCCTGATTAATTACTGTCTTGAACAATCATGCTGGATTAGCGAGTGGAAATCTAGTAATATCAATCCCTCGTTCAAAAAGGGCTGTGAAGCTGCTAAAGCCAACTATCGTCCCATCTCAATACTACCGTGTGTATCCAAGATATTCGAACGAGTCATGCACAATCAATTGTACAATTACTTTGTGCCACGCCGCCTACTCTCTGACAGTCTATCTGGCTTCCTAAGAGGACACTCTTGTTGTACGGCCCTGTTAAAGATCACAGAGGATTGGAGAGAAGCACTAGATGTGAGAGAAACGGTCTCTGCTGTGTCAGTAGATCTGAGCAAGGCGTTCGACACGCTATGTCACCGTCTCCTTCTAAGAAAACTAAAGGAATATGGGGTCTTAGGAACCTCCTTGAAATTGATCCGCTCGTACCTCAGCGACCGCCAGCAGCGAGTCAAAATAGAGAACAGCTACTCAAGTTGGCGCACAGTCCAGTGTGGCGTCCCGCAAGGTTCCCTTTTGGGACCGCTTTTATTTAATATATATATTAACGACATAACCCGTACCACCAAGAATGTGGAACTAAGGCTGTATGCAGACGACATTACCGGTTACTCTGCAAGTAACTCACCTGCGGTCTTGGAATTCTGCATAAACGGTGACTTGTCACGCTTATCACAGTGGCTTGATGACAACTACCTTACTATCAACGCCACTAAGACGCAGGCTATGATCATTGGTAAATCCAGCTATAACTACGAGCTCGCGTTAAAGTCAAGTAATATCTGGGTTAAGGAAGAACTTAAGCTGCTGGGAGTCAACATCGATAACAAGTTAACATTTGCCCCATACATAAAATCAGTTCTCAATAAAGTTCATGCGAAGATTGGCGCTCTGCGTAGAATCAGGAACTTTATTGATAGTGACACGGCATTGAAACTATACAAGGCGTATGTCCTCCCTCATTTCGACTACTGTAGCCCTCTTTTAATAGGAATCAATAATACCTTATCAGATAAGTTAGAGCATACTAACTATTATGTACTCAGAACTCTTTTTAAGGTACCTAAGTCTATTAGATATGAACAGATTTTGTCACAGTATAACTTAGAATCTATTAAGCATAGGCGCTGTGCGCAAGCTCTTACACTTATTTATAAAGGTTATCCTAACTATATAAGTAATATGTTTCGTAACAAAAACTGTACTTACAATCTCCGTGGAAATGGAAGTAGACTTACTCAGCCGGCCCCCAATACTAGTTTCAAACACAGATCCTTTTCGTATATTGCATGCCGACTCTGGAACAAACTACCTATTCATGTAAGGGAGGCTCCTAATCTTAAAAACTTTGCTGCAAAGCTTAAGAAACTTAAACTAGGCCAAGACGAGTGCCTTTGTATCCAGTGCTCTAGCTAGTGCTAGCCAGCTCATGACTTCATTTATATATGTATTATATTAGGATTATTATCATAGATTTTTATCGTAGTTTTTATATTGATACTATTGAATTTGTTCTTGAACCATTCTTCCATAGTTTCCCTTAATTATTTAATGATGCTTGGTAGATGTATTGTTAGTTTTTATTGTAGAGACACGTACATTTTTGTAACGAGCCTTTTTAGGCTCAGTAATGTCACGTGGATAAATAAAGCTTATCTTTATCTTAGCCATATATAGGCTATATGAGTACGTGCCGCTCGACAGGGTATTGTTTTTGACAATTCTTAGCCTGGAACAGGGTATATAAATCACAGTATTGGTCTGGAACAGGGTCGTAATGTTTTGGAAGGGCCTCAGGACGGTTTGAGTTATTCACGGTCCCTTGCCGCTGCAAACGCAGAGTCCGTTTATTACTCGGGCTGCCCGTGGCAGCACCGAGTCTTAAAATGCAAGTCGTTTTTTTATTATTTATTTTTATTTTTTTATTCCGTGTAGCAAGCGTTCAGCGCATGCGTTAAAGGTCAAATTCACACCAATCAGATCGCACTGTGCTGGTCACGCAACAATCGCCAGGTTAATTTATTTACATAATTTAATACAGTAAAGCAAGATGGCGGAATCCGCGAGCAACTTTCTCTGTAACTTGGAGTCTCATCTCTCAAATGTAAGCCAGTTTAATGTTTTATTTAACTTCACTCATGCGAAAGCCTTCCAATTGGCTCAGGATATTGCAACTGGCGCTATTGTCGGAGCCGAAGGACCGCGTTTTTTACCCAGATGGCCAGTGCTTTTATATACGACACGTACGACGACCTGAAGCTAAGGGGCCAGGATCCGGAAAGCTAAAATTCGAAGAAATAGATATTGAAATCTATAAGCCATCGGCTCGCTGTGCTGCATTTAAAACATCCGAGAAGAACAACTTATTTTGGGTGAAGGCACTTCAAGACCAATATTATGAGTCTCTTAAAAACTGTCAGAGATTTAAATTTACCGTAAGTTGGATCAGAGAGTATTGAGATCAAGTTATTTCGTTCCAGCGAGGATATTGACCTAGCGGAAACGGTACAAGCTGTCGAAGGATTTTACTTATAATCATCCACAACAGGAATAGTTATGTGCCAAGGCATGGGAAAAGATCGAGTTTCCCAGATTACAGATGAAAGTAGAGAACTTAACGAATGAAGAAACAGAGGTCACGCGCGACATGCTTGAGAAAATGAACATGTTCAACACTTTATGTTATACTAAGAAAACAAAACAAATTACAGAGCCTGCAAGTTCACAAGTCAATGAAAAACCCCAAGAGCCTGTAGTTTTGGATCAACATATCCTTGAAACTCCAAAAGCAACATACACATGAGTCAAATTCAAACCGGAAGAGACGGAATTCTTTAGATTCTTCACGACAACCCGATCCCTATTCATCAGAATACATTTTCTGTGCTAAATGACGAGAGTTTATAATTACCTGACCGACAACCCACTACTAAAGAAAGGGACCATGAAGTACGGTAGTACGGTTAATTCTCGGGTTCAAAACAATGAATATATGCCTGCTCAAATGCAGTGTGTTAAACTGTTTAAATTAAAAGGTCAACATACGAGAAAAACAAAAAATATTAAATTACATATTTACTAGGGGAGTAGAGAAATTTTATGAAAGTCACCGCGCTACCGGCCACTCCAAAAGACTGCTAAATTCAGCTAATAATTCTTCCCTTTGGTTATTACTAAGAGATTTCAAATGAAAGTGTATTTCATCTTCAATCTCATGTGGCCCGAGTGAAAGCCCAGATGGGCTCTTGTCTGTTAATGATTCGAGTGGTGAGGGGAGCGCAACATCTCGCGCGTATCGTGATATCAGACGCTAGCCTGGTCTGGAACAGGATATATCCCCCCCCCCCCCCCCCCCCTCCCCCTTCACTCGTACATGAGTCGTCAACTGAGCTAACCTGGTGGCTTCTCTTCTTGAGAGCCTGATACTCAGGTTACAACTAAGCCGTATGACCATCAAGTTACAAAACCTGTTGTGGGTTAAACTCGATGTTTTAGTAAACTTCATGTCAAAACACAAGACTTATAAGGAGCACTGAAGGAACTGTAGTAAAAATACAAACGAAAATGATCAGAATTAGCCTGAAGTACAGCGCATGCCAAAGCACTCGCGAATTTAAGTACCGTAAATCACTCTCCTCCAGATGCCAAGCTGCAAGGAAGGCATAAACCCGTCAAATGATTGCTCCTCTCCTCCCCAATAGAGACTATTGTGGTACCAGTATTCCCTGAATTAATAAAGAAGCTTAAATGTTGGAGAATACAACAACCAAGCATATAACTTAGTACACAGTAATTATAATCTATCAATGACGCGCGGATCTTGCCTTTCATTATCGTATCAGTGGCTGCAAAAAATGTCCTAGCTCCAGTGGGGAGGGGAGGAGCGCATTGTGGTTGGCCACGCAAGGGATTGTGGTCGGCTACGCAAGGGATTGTGGAGTCGAACGAATTAACGCATGCAATGAACCATTGCGAGATTTTGTCCAAATTATTAACTAGTATACCTAAAAGGTAGCGAGTACTGTGCTTTTATTGCTTGCAAGGCGCGCATGTGAGAAGCGAGTTATGTGGGCACTCGAATGTCTGCGAGGTGGATGTCAACATGATCTTGGGCGTGATCAAGAGAAATGCCTTGCAAATGTCCAGATATGCTTTTTAAACGTTTTTGATGGAAGGATTGCAAAGATTTGAAGTGGATTACAAAAGCTTATACTAGAAACTTGAAACTCAATTGCAGTGAACCGATTTAAAGATGCTGTCAATCTCTCTTAAAGGGGCTATGTCACGGCGAGTTTTGTTGCAGGCCGGAACAAAGTTATTTTTAGATACTAGATTCTTCATTATCTTCTATTGTTAGTTCCTCCAACATGACCGTCGTGTTTTTGTCTTTTGAATCTCAAGAGTTGATTGCAAACCAAGAATTGTCATCAGTTTTGGGCGCAGGTCTTATTTTCGTGGAAAAGATTACATAATCGTACAATTTAAAGGGGCTATGTCATGGTACTGCGCATGTATCGAGTAATCGCTCGGTTGGTGGCTAAAATTGAATAGAAACAGTTAAACTTCCCTTCTTCAATGGTTGATTGAAAGGATTTTCAATATTTTCCCTGGAGACTGTTCATATACACTGTTTGTTGGTCATTTTTGCATATTTGCTTTGATTTTAAGTATCCCACATGGCCTAGAGATTCGGTAGTTCATATCAATATCGGTGGAAATAGCTGTTTCGATTCCGGCCCGGAACGCGAAGCCTATTACCGTGACACAGCCCCATGAGGTCCTGGAAGAGCTTTTTAACCGTTTTAGCCAATAAAACACCAATGTAACATCAAATTTCAGACATGCGCAATACTGTGACATAGCCCCTTTAAAAGTTGTATTTTTCATCCACTCGAATCTTTGCCATCTTTAGTCAAAATGGTCTCATTTTCTCCAGTACATTTGGAAAACATTCTGCTAATCCGATCGGTCATTTTTTGCATTTCGTCATGAGGAAGTTTATCATTTTTGGCTTCATAGTGTCCCTTTAAATTAGTTAATGTAGCTTCAAGATGGTTAGAGTTTTGACAGAAACTAGAGTTATAGCTATTGCTCGTGTTTAGTTTCCGCACCACCGGCAAACCAATATTTTTTTTTAAATCCAAGTACTCTTATCATGTCAAATCTAGCTTTTCGATAAATATACTGTAATAAAAATGAATAAAACTTACCTTGTGTCTATAAGCTGTGTCTTGGCTGTGTCTGTACGTTGGTTTCTTCTTTAGTATGTAGAGTAAGGGATTTAAAATTCGCCGAAATTCGCTGAAACGACGCACAGACACAGCTTATAGACACAAAGTAAGTTGTATTCATTTTTATTACAGTATATTTATCGAAAAGCTAGATTATACGCTCCGTTAATCCCAGTCAAACACTGTTATACGCGAAAAGTAGAATTTTTTTTAAATTTATTTCAGAATTTGTTCAATATTTAGAAATGGGTCACTTCACTGTTCATTTACAAAATCAAACTGTTTCAATATATAATAACTTGAAATAGGTCCCCGAGTCGGAACCGGCTCGAGTTCCCCAGTGCTTGCCAAAATGTATTTTTTCTCATCTACGTAGCTTCTAGTCACTGTGCCTACCCGACGAGGGGGCCGAAAGGCCGCCGAGACGGATCCGGCTCTATCGAGTTCCCAGTGCTTGCCAAAATGTCGTGGGTCTTAATTAGAATAACAATAGGTCAGATATAAGAATGTGTGATTTGTCCACATCGCCTAGAATGCCGCGACACATCCGGGACATTTCTCAGAGCAAGCAGCGCTAAATTCAAAAGCTACGCAATGAATAGTAAGCCAAACAATAGAGAAAATGTACTCAAACGCACGAAGTAGGTTATGATTTTACTCATTTATTGAAAAACTGTCTATTTTAAAGTTTAGGTTTCCACTGGCTTTTGTAGAAGAGATATCAATAAACAGTTTCCACCCTCAATCAACTTATTCGAGCGAGTGCAAGTATTATCGGTTTTGACTTTAATTTGGGATATTTTTGAAGTTTTTACAGTGGAAAATGACGCTTGATTCACTTTGGAGTCAATTTTCACGTTCAATAATACTTTTATTTATTAGGTTTCGTATGGAAAAGTTAGTTTGATATATTACTAACTCGCAGCCGTTTTCTTGTACGAATCCGACGGCTATTAGTATTATCGAAATCAACATTTCTAGGAGATATGTTGGCAACTCAGATTCGCTTGCTAAATTTGGATTTTGAACATTCCCGCGGGGCCTCACTGGACTTCTAAGCTCCTCCCCCATGAACAATAGCACATACGCCACCTAATTAACCATTGAAATTGACACAATACAGCTCTGAAATCCGTAAAAGTGTGAAAATCTGAAATGAAACGCGAACCATAGCGGTGATCTTAAGGTGGCCCGCGGCTATTTATTTTGGCAACGGGGGTCTTTTTAAATTGCGTTTTTGAACAGCTAAACATTATCCGATTTCCGAGATTTTTTGAACTTTTAATAAAGAATCCTCGAATGTTATAAAAAGTACAATTAGAAAGTGATTAACAGAGAATTGCTGAAGATATAAGCGATTTTCGAAAACGTTGTTTTTTAGGAAAGAGCGTATATTTCAAAATCCAAAAGATGGATTTGTTCCATTTTACTTTCAACGAGTGCACAACCTCCAAGGTCTGTGACAGGCAAGTATCAGGTTAATCGGCACCATACAAGTTTCTCAGCAAACGGCTGATCAATTTTAACCTTAAAATGTTGTGCTCAGGCATCTGGTTCAACTGCCGGAGAAATATTACAGTAATAATTAAATCGTACATACCATATGGAAGTTCAATACCACTTGAAACTTCTGTGCCAAAGTCAAGAAGATCGGAAAACTGCAACTAACGTTATGCGGCGAACGAAGTAAGATAGGTTATTGCTGAATATTTGCGAAAGTCGAGAAATTCGTATTCTTTCGGCATAAAAAAAATCACTAGTTTGTTTTTCTTAAGTTTCTAATATGACTTACGGTAGCATATTTTAAAGTACCTTACCGAGTTTCAGCGCGCTTTGACCATACGCTTTTGAGAAATAAAGGCTGTAAACTTCAGCTTGTGTGAGACTTCTAAAATCTAAATGCTTGGAAAACCCCTCATGTTAGCTAATTTATTCAATGGGTTTGTTTTGAATTTCCGCACGGGTTCTGCCACTTGGGAATCGCGAGGCAAGGAATAATTAAAATTAATGTTGAAATTAAAATGAGGATTACATTGTATTCATGCGACTGTGTGCAGTAACCCATGCAAGTGTGACAACTAACACGCAAATCCTGGCAAAATAGTGTTCGTTTTAAATAAGGGACAGTTATTCAAAATAAAAGTTAAAAAAGAGAAAAAAAAGATGAATAAAAAGCAGTATTATGCTTTTGATACCGGCTCTGATACTCCTTGGCACCAAAACATTACTCAGCCTGGACTATTATTACAAACTTGCAAAATTAATCCTCATTTTAATTTCAACATTAATTTTAATTATTCCTTGCCTCGCGATTCCCAAGTGGCAGAACCCGTGCGGAAATTCAAAACAAACCCATTGAATAAATTAGCGAACATGAGGGGTTTTCCAAGCATTTAGATTTTAGAAGTCTCACACAAGCTGAAGTTTACAGCCTTTATTTCTCAAACGCGTATGGTCAAAGCGCGCTGAAACTCGGTAAGGTACTTTAAAATATGCTACCGTAAGTCATATTAGAAACTTAAGAAAAACAAACTAGTGATTTTTTTTATGCCGAAAGAATACAAATTTCTCGACTTTCGCA
The DNA here is from genome assembly GCA_030867875.1 of Actinernus sp. WN-2022. Lineage (NCBI taxonomy): Eukaryota > Metazoa > Cnidaria > Anthozoa > Actiniaria > Actinernidae > Actinernus > Actinernus sp. WN-2022. Next base: position 63,092,304 of record JAOWCC010001501.1, on the reverse strand, counting down.
AATATTCAGCAATAACCTACCTTACTTCGTTCGCCGCATAACGTTAGTTGTAGTTTTCCGATCTTCTTGACTTTGGCACAGAAGTTTCAAGTGGTATTGAACTTCCATATGGTATGTACGATTTAATTATTACTGTAATATTTCTCCGGCAGTTGAACCAGATGCCTGAGCATAACATTTTAAGGTTAAAATTGATCAGCCGTTTACTGAGAAACTTGTATGGTGCCGATTAACCTGAAACTTGCCTGTCACAGACCTTGGAGGTTGGGCACTCGTTGAAAGTAAAATGGAACAAATCCATCTTTTGGGTTTTGAAATATACGCTCTTTCCTAAAAAACAACGTTTTCGAAAATCGCTTATATCTTCAGCAATTCTCTGTTAATCACTTTCTAATTGTACTTTTTATAACATTCGAGGATTCTTTATTAAAAGTTCAAAAAATCTCGGAAATCGGATAATGTTTAGCTGTTCAAAAACGCAATTTAAAAAGACCCCCGTTGCCAAAATAAATAGCCGCGGGCCACCTTAAAGGGTCCAGCGCGAAGCTTGTCATTCATTTCATTTAACCGAACGGCTAGGGATAACTATTCAATGTCTTCCGAACAAGAAATCCAACACAGTGATCGGGAGTTCTTTTCAGAGCTCATAGAACGCCCGATCAATCCAGGAATCATTCACATATCTACGCCGCGGGTTTATGACAGCAATCCGTTAGTTTATCTACAAATCAACGGGGAGACTCTTTGGGAGTGGCGAGCCCTCAAATTCAACTCGGCAAAAATGATCGACATCATCCAAGAGAATACGGGAAGCCATGGATTTCATCTAACTTCTTCTTGCTGTACCCGCGTTGTAAACGCAGTGAAATGCAGAGTGGATCATTTGGTGAAGAAAGTGCGAACCTCCACGAATGGCGATATTCGTCAAAGCATTCGATCGGAATTTTGGGCAACGCTTTCAGACCCGACATGAAAAACTAACAGAACAACGTAAAAAGTGCTCTCGCGTCATAAACAAATGATTAAGCAGATGATTTAATCCTTCAGCTTTAAAATGAGACCGTTCTCGTGTATTTCTGTGCAGTAGAAGTCAACAAACAAAAATAAAGAATCTAGCTGATGTCTTTACTCAGAACCGGCAAAGTGTGAAAGATTAGCGGCACTGCCGTTTTGATTTCAAACCAAAACGCTTTCAGACCCGACATGAAAAACTAACAGAACAACGTAAAAAGTGCTCTCGCATCATAAACAAATGTTTAAGCAGATGTTTTAATCCTTCAGCTTTAAAATGAGATATTTCTCGTGTTTCTGTGTGCAGTAGAAGTCAACAAACAAAGAATCTAGCTGATGTCTTTACTCAGAACTGTGCTCAGAACCGACAAAGTGTGTGCAGCAGAATCATTTTCATCTAAAAATGCTGGCGAGTTCAAACAAGAAAAAACTCAAAGAACAGCGTCAAAAGCGAAAGCGCGTCAAAAATAAATAAAGAAATGGATGATTTTAAAAAGAGACATTTCTCGTGTTAACGTTTCTGTCTGCTCAACAAGTCGAAGTCTTAAAAAATGAAACCATTGTCATCTTTATCGGCTCAGAAGTCAAACTACGAAGTTGCTGTATCGATTCGAAGTGTGAAGTAAAGGAGGCACTATTTCTTCGATCTCAAAATTACTGAAATTGAAAACTAGCGTAGCCTTTAAAACAAACTCAGTCAAGCGTCTCAGCACACTTTTCTAGAGTGCGGACTTCATTTTCACGGGTATGTGCTTCTCAAAGTTTGTGACATTTTTCATCTATCGATATAACACGATTAGGATAATTACCAACGGATTAGAGATAATGACGTCTCCTTAACGAGCGTAGGGATTTCATTACTCCCATAACGGAGAGCGAACGACAGTGATTGACATGTGCTTAATGTGATGTGGGAGTAGGGTATTCCCACACCGATTATCAATAGCCAATCACAATCGTCTTATTGAATAATTAACTTTATTATTCGTAATTATGCCGACCTCGCTTAAATCTAACAGCCGTAAGTACATGTCGCCGGAAACAATACCATTCTGCGCGATGATGCAATTGTGTAAAGTTCACGTTAGCTCAGTTGGTAGAGCACGGGCCTTGCAACCCAACGTTCTGGGTTCGATTCCGGTGCCGTGCGCCTGCTTCTTCTTTCCTACGGACGTCAAATGACGCCAAGGGATGTCTGAGTAATTCAATTCCCACTTCCGGCCACCATCCCAGCATAATTTCAGAAATAGTGACTGAAATGAAAGCGAAAGTTGACAACAAATGTGCACGCCACGGCTTGTACGACCTCATTCGGCCAAATAAAATTCCCCGTGATTTCTTTACAATCTCGATCCTATTAAGACATAAGAAATAGTTCTTTCCAAAACCTAAGGGATGTCCACTGACCACTGGGGTAATGTGAGTAGAAAAAATACTGAAAATCATTAGTTATGTCACTTACCAGAACGTCTTCGACCAGAAACTTTTGGCGAAAGGAAGAGATATCTTCAAGCTTATCATCACCCGCAAAGTATCGTGGTCGGATTACGCACCCAATAACCTGACAACGAATTACTCTCCCCTCCCCAGTGAAAATTGTAATTGTACCAGCACATTTCCTGAAGAAGGAAGCTTATCAAAATGATGGAGAATACAAAAGCCCAAAACATATATTTATACATGTTATTAATCGTCGATCAACGCCGTTACGCGGAGCCCACTTATTGAAACATTGGCTGCAAAAATATTACCCAGTAGGGAGGGGAAAAAACCTCTTCTCGCAAGGCATTGTGGTCGAAATTCCTACCGTACAGAATATTAACTGCTGCTTCGCTCGCTGCGCAGCTATACGCGATTTCGACGAGTTCCGAGAAGAGGTGAAGGAGAACGAGAGGCTTAAAATTCGTCGAAATCGCTTGAAATCGTCACCTGAGAACAAGTAGGAAATCAACTACTATACAGGCAAGTTATATTTACTTTATTGAAATATTTACTGAGCTATTTCACAAATTATAAATTCCCATACAAAGCCTTATATTTTTCAACACACAAATTAGGCCTGGGTTTCCTGTGCGCTCGCTGCGCAGCAATTCAGCAATTACGAGGAAGCCGTCTGAAGTTCAACTCAGTTTATAATTAGTTGAAGTTTTACTGATTTACTAGCCATACACCAACCCTTTTACTCATCTTCCTAGACCTCACAGAACCAGTTGGTCAAAACCTTTAAAGCTGACCCCTGGTCACTTTTTTGCAAAACAATGCCGTCTATAATTTCAGTGCAGTGTACATGGAAAACTTCCGGGAATTGCAATGCTATATATTACTTAGAAATTTGATGTTTGTCTACAACGTGAGTATATTGTAAAAGGGTCAATGTTATGCATGAGCACTGATACCATTTCCTGACTATCCGAATATAGTATTGTCCGTGCTGGAATGCAATCATTGAGGCTGACTTTGACTTTCATGCTGTAGAACTGTTTATAGATAACATGATACATCCAATTAATCACAAGCTCTTCTTTTAGGCATTAAGAAATTCAGCATGTCTGTGACTAGAAGCTACATTTTTACTCGACGCGAACCACCAAGAGATGGAGTTAAAGAGACTGAAAGGAAACTCAGCGAGCTTCCGTGCCATTTCACTTGGGATATTATATCACGGTACAAGGAAGGTTTTAATCTGACGAACAATATAGAGGAGCTCCAGTTGCACATTGAAGAGGCGATTGAAGGATCTGAAGTGAAGTCCCACAGCCTTATGGGATATTACAAGACCAAAGAGAGGGATTTTGAAGCAGCCAAAACACATTTACAGACTGCCCTCGACGACGCTACTACAGATGATGAGAAAATCGTAACGAATGCAAATTTGGCTTGGCTATCATTCGAAGAGAATTCGAACGCTTCCAGCGAAAGACTAGAGACAGCCGTTGAAGAACGCATAAGGGAGGTGAGAAGAATACTAAACGAAAGAAATCCAGAAGTTATCCCAGAAGTGATGGCCGAGAAAGCATTTTCGATCGCTTTGAGTGGTTTTACCGAGAGCGGTTACAAAGAAGCGTATCGTTGTATCAACAAAGCCCTCGAAGGAAGGCCAGACAGTGTTCCATTCAAATTCACTAAGGCACTTGTTTACCAGCGTTTGTATCGTCACATAATAACCACCCATGGGGGAAATAAAAAAACCGAGGTACGAGAAATAACAAAGTTATGGGAAGAAATCATTGCCACAGACCAAAAGTCCTCCCAATATTATGCTACTATTCACGCACAAGCTTTGATCCAGTATGCGAGATTTCTTAATAAGATCAAACAGGATTATGGCAAGAGTAGTAAACGATTTGCCGAAGAGGCCATGGAAATAGGCAAAAATAACTACGCGGTCTTGAGGACTGCTGCTGAATATTTTATTGATACGTCTGGTTGGAAAATAGAGGTCTTGAATAAGGCTGAAGAGATTTTGAATAAAATTCTTCAAAATCAGCCTGATTCTTATAGGACGTTAGAAATTCAGGGTAGATTATGCCTCAGGAAAAGTAACCTTAAGTACGGTTTGACAAGTGAAGAAAAAGTCAGCTATTATAACAAAGCTGAAAAATGCTTTCGAGAGAGTTGGAACACAAATAAAGCATACATAATACCAGCATTGGAACTTGTTGAACTTTACGTTAAGAAGTACAAAGAGGTCAAAGAAGAGTTGATGCTAAGAAAGGCAGAAATGGTTTTCAATGAAATTTCCATAGAGGTAGACAAAAAAGACCAAGTGGACAATATCCTCAAAGCTCGTTTTCATCAAAGGTTTGGAGCTTTTCTAAAGGACCACGGCAAGGCTCTCTCATTTTATCACCTTAAACAATCTCTGGAGTACAACCCAAATCAAGACAGCAAATTCACTAAAGATCCTCTAAGAGAGCTAGCCAATGAGAAGATCCAAGAAAGCGACGAAAGAGAGAAATTCAAAGGCTATGAGACGCTTGGATGGCTTGACGATTCCGAGGACAAGGTTGAAGATGCGATTGCAAAGTACAAAAAGGCTTTACAACTCAAGTTGGGAGATCCATCAGTGAGCAGGTGTCTCGTCAGGTTGTACATTAAAAGCAAGCAGTGGGAAGACGCGGAGTCTCTGATGAATAACGTAACAGCTGACGAGAAGAGGAAACTTGAACAATGGCTTCAAATCGCTAAAGGTAAGGAATCACAAAGTGAAGGCAGACTACACGAGGCAGTCAATTATTTCACGCTAGCTGCCGAACGTGGTTCTCTTCTTGCTTCGGAAGAACTTTGTGGAATGCTGCAGAAGTCAGAGATGGATGCAGGCAGCCAAGATCAGTTTTACAAACATTTAGCACTTGTTGAAGTTGTTAGTGGATTGGACCCAATAAAGGTGTTGCTGTTGCCAGAAGAAGGCCCGTATGATGTCCAGCTTCGACTACTGCTCTTACAAGCCGCAGTACAAACAGTCATACAGAACACTGACGATGATCTACAGAGTCTTGCTACAAAAAGCGTAGGACTGGAAAGCCGTCTGTACAGAAACGAGCCGGTTAAGGAGAATTTCATTGACGTTATGACAGAAGCAAGAAACTGTTTAGACAGGTCAATAGTCAAGACGGGACAGCGCCTGGGACACAAGGGCGTGAAGGGTGGAAACTACTATTTTCCGATCCTGATGACAGACAAAAAGGACATCGAAAACAAATTGAAAAACCAGATAAAGAATCAGTTTAAGTGGAAGACATTTCCAGTAAACAGGAAAGCCGCCTTTGAGTTTCTGTTAATAAACCAGCCGGGATACAATCCAGAGATGAGCTGGATGAAGGTGGCGGCAGATCTTGTCAACTTTAACAAACACAACGAGTCTTTAGCTGTAGACGTTCAGGGACGATTGGTACTGAAACCTGTTCCTGGCCGCATGACGGAGACGTGTGTCTTCCTGGAGAAGAACAAGGCAGCTGTCCGATGGCTGAAGGTTGTCAACGATATGTCTACAAGTGATGAAGATGATACTGAGAGCAACAGCGATGAAGATGACACTGAGAGCAAAGGCGGGTGAGTAAAGAGGTTATTTCGAGGGAACTTTTGCAGGAATTAACTTTTACATTTTCCCTAGTCACAAAACAATCTTTATGTAACAACAATTATTTAAGCACGCAAAGAATACAAATAAAACTCGATCTTGAGTACCTAGAAAAAGGGGCTAAGGTGAGAGGATAAGGGGATATGTCAAGAACCTAGTTTTGATTCGTGAGATCACCAGTTAATACCTGTTATTTTGTCATGAACAGCGATCACATGATAGAGCTACATGTACAAGTTGCGACAACTGCGGCTGGTGCAACAACCTTTGAGATGAGAATTAATGGAGTTCATCTGGCAAGACAAGCAAGCTACTTTACTCACGAAGTGTGTACAAAACTGAAGGAGTTGGTGCCGTGAGTGGAAGAGTTTTGTGCATTGTTGTTTGCAACAGCCGGGAAACACTAAGAATACAATTACACTAGAGGAAAAAGTGTCCGGATTTATCTTCTTCGACGTTTTCCTGGGAATAGAGAACAATATGAATCCGATACTTTTCCCTCTAGTGTAAATGTAGTCTAAGGGCCGATTTTTGAAACGAATCCTAAATCTTAGACACCTTCTATCTATAGCCTGCGTAGCGGAGAAAGTAGGAATGGGAAAGGAGCGCCTGCAGTCTCGCCATTGTCTTATTCCATTTTTTGTCCGCCGGCGGACGGAAAATTCCCATTGGCTAACGAGCTTTCAATCAATAGGTGAGATAAGCATCTTCGCGGGATTAGAAAGACCGTATTCAGTCGACACGCAGTACTTTACAACAATAGGCTGTCGGCCATGTTCAATAAGAGTGCTAACACTGAAAATGATGTCACTCGCAAGCAGTGGTAGCGTTTCAAAGTGCTTTCACGAGGTTTATGAATTCAAATTGCTGTGTTAACTTCTCATCGAAACTAAGCAAGAATTTATGATTTGTTTGTCACAATTTGAGTTCTCTCTCGAGTGGAGGAAGTATATTTGTGGTTCAGACTTTGTGACAACAGTAGTTCTCAGAAAACAAGAACTTTTGGATAAAAAAAATAGGATTTAACAAGCATTTCATCAATGACAGGATATCTATATGCATGGCGTTTTTAGAGCGAAGCCAATTCCCGGTCGGGCAAGAAGTGTTTTGACTTTTGGGACTTTTCGACTCGAAAGCATTTTATTACGCCTTCGTTTGAAGCTAGGTGTTCTGTTGTTGTAAAAAAATCGCATACATTTTTCTGTTGTCAGTACTCTTATTGATCCTAGACATTATGTCGAGCTGTTTCAGGCACGTGACGGCCGGAAGGTTTAATTTTTCTTTCTCGAAGTAAAAACGGTTTATGAACAAAAAAAATCCCGCCATGTTTACGGTACTTTCTATTGCCTATCTCTGAACAAAAAATAAAGGAGGGCGATTTTCCAACTGTTGCCAGGAATTTTCGATTTATTAAATTTCCCTTTTCTGTTCCGTAACTCCCTTTTTTAGCTACTTAAAGGGCAATGTGATGCTGTGATACCTTGCTGTCCACACACTTTGGCTTTAACGCACTGATAATTGTAAAATATGGGACTTGAGAATCGCCGTTTGTGTTAGAGTAGGTCTGAATCCTCCTTCGGTTGGAGGGGAAGGGAGCTAGAGTAGGGCTGAATCCACCTTTGGTGGGAGGGGAAGGATGTTAGAGTAGGTGTGAATCCTCCTTCGGTGGGAGGGGAAGGATGTTAGAGTAGGTCTGTATCCTACTTCGGTGGGACGGGAAGGATGTTAGAGTAGGTCTGCATCGATCCTCCTTCGGTGGGAGGGAAAGGATGTTAGAGTAGGTCTGTATCCTCCTTCGGTGGGAGGGGAAGGATGTTAGATTAGGTCTGTATCTTACTTCGGTGGGAGGGGAAGGATGTTAGAGTAGGTCTAAATCCTCCTTCGGTGGGAGGGGAAGGATGTTAGAGTAGGTCTGTATCCTCCTTCGGTGGGAGGGGAAGGATGTTAGAGTAGGTCTGAATCCTCCTTCGGTCGGAGGGGAAGGATCTTTAAAGGGGCTATGTCATGGTGCTGCGCGCTCATCTATGGAGTTATCACTCGATTGGTGGCTGTTAATTGGCTACAAACATTTCCTTTTCGACTACATCTATGCACAGTTTGTTAGTAATGTTTGAATATTTGCTATGATTATTGTCATCCACATGTGCGCCAGGTTCGTCAGTTCATATGAGTATCGCTGGAAAAATAACGTTTCCGGCCCACCTAAAAAAATATTCCATTCATTCTGTCCCTGCGCAGTGCCATATTTTATCCCCCACCCCCTAAAATCCCTTCAATTCAGTGAAGTAATGTGTGCCTTGCTTCAATACATATAAATTTTAAATATGAACATCAAAGAAGGCCCAAAAACAGTTGGGGCACACCCTGTGAATAAATCCTTTTGACAGACGACTCGTTGATCATTAGCATTTGTTTTCGGAAACAATGCTGTGCAATTGTTTAAGCATTCCTTTGTGGGTGTGACCATGTTCTAAACCGGTTAGACAATGAACGCGGGTGAGTTATGGAATTTAGAGTCCCTCGCATTGATGGAAGGCCACTCGGGCTGCGCCATACTGGCTTTCTATCTAATGCTCGGGACTCTGAATCCCATAAATCACTCGCGTCCGTTCTCTAAGTGAATCACAAATTAAGAAACTTCAACCTCTTAAATTCTTATACTTAGCTTTTAAGTAGTTTTGTTGCTTTTTTTGCGAAACATTGCACATTCTTACCTAAAATTAGAAACAGGGGTAATAGACCGTTTCAGCTTGTCCCATCTCAGACCACGTGACTTTTCCCTTGAGTAATGCGTTTTGGTTTTTCAGTATCCCAAGAGGAAATGTATCAATTTCTATATTTGGAAAACAAAGTAGTGAATCCTCAGGAGAACTATCACATGGTCTGAAATGGGGCAACAAACAGGCAAGCTGAAAGGGGCTATAGGCCCTTTGCAGCTAACACATCACGTGGTTGTACTGGAGAGCAAAAAATATCTCACTTCATTTATTTAAATGCCTTGTACAAGATCGGTATTGATATTAGCAAAACTTATCTGTATTAAAATGCTATTTTCCACCTCCAATCGATTGTCGATCTTTCAAAAACAGCGATTTTAAAGATAGCTTGCTCTCCAGCATCCATGGAAACGTCTTTCCCATGGGGATCACGAGCTCAATTCATTCGTTAATGAAGTATTATATCAGCATGTGACTGTTTACCTGCAAAGGGCCTATTGCCTCTGTTTTCGTTTAGTCTCCGCGGGAGACTGGGGAGACGTGCGCGCTGGCCGGGCTCATCAAAAGCGCATGTGCGTGCCGTTTTGCCGCTGTGCACGTACCTGCACCCACACCGCGGCCACACAGCGGTCAAACGTCTGCGCATGCGTCAAAAATCTTGCAACAACAACATATTCAAAGCGAGCCGGCGTCCGTCACTGCTCACACACTCGTTTTCAAACCTTGAGAACTCTTTTGGTAAATTACGAAAAAGTTTGGTAAACTCACAGTTTGAAGTTTGGTCAATTTCCCGTCGACTGTGAAAATACAAAGCTTAACTTTCACGTATTTTTCTTAACTTTTGGGGGTAGAAGTTCACTGTAATATGTTTTAAGGTAAATTTTGCGCGGAAAATTCGCGCGGCCGCCCACCGCGCAGACGTTTGACCGCTGTGTGCACCGCGGCAAAACGGTTTGCTCCGCTGGCCAAAATAACGAAGGCTCTGCTATCAAATACAAATTACCGAGGGTTTCAACTTTTTTAGTAAATAATTTTATAACTTAGTAAACTCACAGTGAATCACAAATTAAGAAAACTTCAACCTGTTAAAGTCTTAGGCTTAGCTTTTAAGTAGTTTTCTTATTTTTTGACAAAACAGTTCACAAATGGATACTTTTAAGCAGAAATTTTAAAATCACGGCATTTGCCTGTTGTTTCATTTCAGTTTTCGCGGGAAACTGGGGGCGGCCGCGCGCCGACAAGAAATAGCAAATACGCATGTGCATGACGTTTTGCCGCTGTGTACGTACCTGCACCATGTGCTATAGTAAATGACTGTTTTGCAAGAGTTTTGTAATATTTGAAGCCAATATTTGTAAAAAGTACATATTTGCTCTGATATTGAAATTAAAGCTGTAATCATAACACTTTGTTTGCAGTGTTGGTGTTTGTAGAACAGCTACATAAAAATTATAAATTAGAAAATAGATAATAAACATAACATGCGGAATGGAATCACAGTAGACAAAGGCAATAATATCCCTCAAGGTTCAAGTGTTCGATGAAATGCAGCGATTTCAGAAAATGTAAATAGTGTTAAGAAAGCTGGAAAGTATTTCTCGAAAATAAATAATAAATCAACAACTTAACTATAATTTCCCATATAACAATTACTAAATAAATTCATCTTTAATGGAGCTATATTTTATGACCATGACATCACTGTATCAATAATCATCAATAAATACAGAGATGCCAACTCTCCGGCCCGCTTTTGGCGGGAGACTTTTAGCCTCATCTCCCGCTTTTCCGCAAATGAGACTTAAATAAATAAAGAAAATACTTTTTGCCTTGGCTGTCCTTTTTGGTCATGACTCGTGAACGCGCGATCATTACAAATCAGACAAATCCATACGAAGCAGTGATCTCCCGCTTTTAGAACTCCAGGGGTTGGCATCTCTGTAAATATATACACTGACACATAACTGAACTACACACACTGAACTCTCACTAAACTACAACTGAGATAAATATACACACAAATCTATACTAGAGAGCAACGACCTATATCACCTTCCCTAACGGCATACGAACACGAGTTGACGATAAACAAGATTCCAGTTGAAAAAGGCAATATAATGACATATTATCTCACGGTCATGCAGTTTCATCTCAAAATAACGGTTCAGTACCAGAGCTCGAGATTGGTGGAAAAAAAAGTATGAAAAAAAATGGGAAATTCGTTCACAAAAACAACAGTATACAGAGTGAATCATTTTCTGGGCTGTGACAAGAATCCTTAATAAAACACAAGAAGTCAAAGCTACTGAATTAAAGGTATGTGTAGTAACATTTAGTAAAGGATTCATTTGATATCTACACAATGATTATTGTTTGATATTCGTACACTGCAAAGATTTTTGTGTAAGTAAATTCATCTATTCTGTTCTCTTCATTCACATTTGTAAAGAAACTTTGATTGAACTCAGCATAAGTTAAACTATATCCTTATTTTGATAAACTGCAGAGTAAGTTCTTAGAAGAACTGTTGACAATATATAGCGAGAATAAAATCCATGGAATAAATTGATAAATAAATGAAACTCTCACTGCTAGTGAAAATCAGTAAAATCACGGTTTATAAACGTGAAACTGATTTAATAATTTGTTTTCTTTTCCTCAAGAATAAAAAAGATGTTAAAATATACTCAAATAAAGACAAAGTAGAATTCAAACAGTTTCATCCAGAAAATTAACTTGCCAAAAAACATTCAAAACTAACGCGCGAGTTTAGCGAAATGAATAATAGTTTAATTGGTGCGAAAATAAAACTAAGAACAATGTTTTTGTGATATATATATATGCAAATGTTATACTCAGATAGAAGGGGTGGCGAATGGTGTCAAGAAAAACAAAGGCCTCGCAAAAAGTCGGTAAAGTCTCGAAATCTCGCATTTTATAGATCGGGTCTCGGAGTCTCGATTTTTCTTTACTTTAACCGTCTCTGATTTTTTTTGGAGAGGGTTTCGGAGTCTCAAATTTTTATTTGGAGAGGGTCTCGAATTGTCCTGATTTTTACACTTTGTATTAGCTTTTATTGGAGCTATACGGTGTTTTGGCGACCTCTGCATGTGTTTAAGGTACGCGAACGACAGGTAATTGGTTGAATGGTGAATTCCTCACCTGGAGTGATGAACACCGTACTGGGTGTTTGTCATAATAACTACAATAACAAGAGTCTCGTGCTCGGATTTTGAAAACGCAAGTCTCGCAAAGTCTCGCGGATTTACCATTCGGCACCACTGTTAGAGTCGAGTGCAGTACATTCAGTTCTCAGTGACCATAACTCCACACAGTACACAATTGTTGCCGTCACAATCACACGGTACGGCCATCAGAGAGAACAGTAATGTCTGTTGGTAGATAAAGAGTCGATGGAGGTGCAGTGCATTTAGTTTAACGCTAACTCCACACAGTAACACAATAATTTATTGTGTCATGCTCTGTTACCATGATAGTACGGCCACCAGAGAGAACAGTATTGTCTGTTGGTAGATGAAGAGTCAAGTGCAGTGCATCCAGTTCTACCCTAACTCCACACAATAACACAATTGTTGCCATACATGGTCTGTCACCATCACAGTACGGCCATCAGAGAGAACAGTAGTATCTGTTGGTAGATAAGAAGTCGAGTGCAGTGCATTCAGTTGTACCCGAACTCCACACAATAACACAATTGTTGCCATGGTCTGTCACCATCACAGTACGGCCATCAGAGAGAACAGTAGTGTCTGTTGGTAGATAAGAAGTCGAGTGCAGTGCATTCAGTTGTACGCTAACTCCACCCAGTAACACAATTGTTGCCATGGTCTGTCACGATCACAGTACGGCCATCAGAGAGAACAGTAGGGTCTGTTGGTAGATAAGAAGTCGAGTGCAGTGCATTCAGTTGTACGCTAACTCCACCCAGTAACACAATTGTTGCCATGGTCTGTCACCATCACAGTACGGCCATCAGAGAGAACTGTAGTGTCTGTTGGTAGATAAGAAGTCGAGTGCAGTGCATTTAGTTGTACGCTAACTCCACCCAGTAACACAATTGTTGCCATGGTCTGTCACCATCACAGTACGGCCATCAGAGAGAACAGTAGTGTCTGTTGGTAGATAAAGAGTCGAGTGCAATGCATTCAGTTCTACCCAACACAATTGTTGCCATGGTCTCACTGTCACCATCATATCACAGTACGGCCATCAGAGAGAACATCTGGTAATGTCTGTTGGTAGATATTAAAGAGTCGAGTGCAGTGCATTCATTTCTACCCTAATTCGATACAATAACACAATTATTGCCAAAGTTCTATCACCATCACTGTACGGCCATCAGAGAGAACAGTAATGTCTGTTGGCCACTCCATCCTATACCAGGATCGTAACCACCACTACCAAATGGACCGAGAAATTTCATTGACTTGCCTGTGTCTTAAGTTGCTTATAAATTAGGAAGGGCCTCTAGTATTTTAAGTCACATGTTTTATTTAGTCTTAGTGTGCAAAGATAGCAGAATCGCACTGGGGCATTGACTTGCCTGTGTCTTAAGCTGCTTATAAATTAGGAATTGCCTCTAGTATTTTAAGTCGCATGTTAATATTTAGTCTTAGTGAACATATAGAGAGCAGCATCGCACAGTTTGCTGACTGTCTTGGTTTCTTAAAATGTTTGCGCGGGTACTGAGACGCATGCACGGGAATTTGACGCAGTATGGACCCGGGTAGTCAAGCTAGTTTGTGATCCTCATCGGCATCGAAAGATAAAATACCCTACAGTATAACAAAAACAGATATAGTTAAAAGCGCAGTTTTTTCTTCTCATCCATGTATGATACGGTATTTCCTCGAATAAGCTCTCTCTCTTGATTAAGCGCCCACCCCGGCCCGTACCCCAAAACGAATATAAAGACTGTTTGGTGCATAATGTATCAAAATGTCTCTTGCCGTAAAAACGTTTAAAAGTGCAGCAATACAGCCCAGACTGTGGAAAACGTTATAATTGTTCTTGTTGATTACTTTTATTTTATCGGCATGGTTGCCACCAATCAGGAAAACAATTTTTCCTGACTTTTGACTGCCCCAGAAAACAATTTTCACTGACCATAATAAGGCTGTTCGACATTTCCTCGTCCAAAATAAAAGTCATTATCAAAACCTTAGCCTTCCCTCACAGATACTTTGAGGCATGAGGGGCCGTCGTGTCATCCTAAAAATAAAATTCAGACTTTAACGAACAATTTAGAATTTCCCTGACCATATTTAAAATTCCCCGACTTTTGCCTGACCTTGAAAACATTATTTTCCCCCTGACTTTTCAACGCCCATCAGTACGGTATTTCACAATTGCGCGTCCAATAAACGTCAGCGCTCTCACTCGAATAAGCGCCCATCCAAGATTAAGCACCCCCTTCGGAAAGTGAAATTTAGATTAAGCGCCCTTCGAAGAAATATTGCGTTTTTTCCTTGCTATTTTTCCGTTGAATGGACACTGTCTTTTTCTCATCAATAAAGAGTCCTTCAAAGACGTTCTACATATCTTGCCTCGAATAAATCAGTAATGAAAGATCACGTTTTTCTTAGTTCGATCAGATCGCGCCATTTAATACAGAAAAGAAGATTTATTAGCTGGTTTTAAGGCCTTTTTACGGGCTCTAGTCTTCGTTGTCTCTGAGGACGGATTCGGGATTATACTCCGGAATAACTCAATCACGCTCTGGAAAACGGGCTTACTGAAACCAGGAGCTGCAATATCAGTTTTAGGGCAAAATCCGTGGCAGGAGCCAAACTGGAAATTCGTTTTAGTAAGGAACTTAGTTAAATCATGTTGGATTTCAAATTACATTTAATTATAAGACTTTCTTTCGTTAAGATTTTCCGACAGAAATGCGGCCTTATTGTATTACATCTTCGTACAGTTACGTTTTAATAGCTAATAGGTTTTAACACTATAAATATTGCGCAGCAGGGAAGGCTCAACTTATTAGCGCCACCAAGTGGTGACAGTTATGCAATTACCAGGAGGACGAAATCATGGTCTGGGTGATATATTTCTTTATTATTCTGGTGAGGGTTATGAAAATGTTCACGTAATTCGTGGATATGATACTAAGGCAAACATGTATCCCAGTCCAGATGGAGAATTATTCTCAGATGAGGGTGGTAAGGTTAATCAAGGAAACCTCATTTCATCCTAATGATGATCATGGAGGTATACAATATTCGTGGTTCGTTCCGAGTAAAGATATTGGATTGACTAAAGCGGGAATGGGGAGATTAAATCGGTCAGTTGAGGCTTTTGTTTACTGCGTATAAGGTGCTCAAGTCAATGTTAGATCAAGTATTATCAAAGAGTGTACAACGATATCAACTAGCTGTTCAAGAAGCAACTAGTGATATGACCTTTGGAGTTAATGATTCATTAAACGTGATAATGAAGCCGGTAGGAATAAAACATAATATGGGATCTTCAAAAGTTAAACTACCACATCAACGTGAAATTAAACCAGTAGTAAATACAGCTGTTAAACCTATCATAGATAAACCGATTATAACTAAGCCTTCATCAACCTCTCACGAAGTTAATTTAGCTGTTTTAATGATAGTCACAGCAGGAGTCGGGTGGTATTTATTCCGTTAATCTGTAAACTAACCATGCGAGACCATTGTACTTAATCCCATTGTACTTAGCGTTAATAAACAATGACTGTTCACGTGTAGAACAAAAGACTGCAATATATTTTGTACCAACAACCCTATATTTTTTTAGCGTGACTGTTTTTTTTACATTGCACGCACTCCCGCTCGCTCAAGTAGCATTCCAGGTTGGGCCTTGGAAATTAAAGAAAGCCACATAATTAATGGCAAATGCCAAAACAAAGCATGGATATTCTGTGGCTGACAAACGGGCTAAGAGAAAAGGGGGAAAGGGACAGTCAAAGCAAGAAATCACCACATAGAGATCAGCCCTCTATCAGCAGAAGTGATGAAACACAAACTGGTACCCAAAACCTATCGTTACCATTTATATTTCATATAAATATTTCAACTTGATCTATTTTTTGATCAAAAATGTTACTGTTGCATTAAGATTACCAGCAGAAGTGAAACCAGAAGAGCCTTGTGTCCGGGCCTTGTGTATAAACCTGCCAACGTTTATAACCCGGATCATGTGTGCTGTACGCAATGTCGGCCGACGTATCGGTCGACATGTCGACCGACGGTCAGCCGATAGGCGGCCGAGGGTCGGACGAGAGTCGACCGCTACTCGGCCGAGATTTGGCTATTCTGTATGTCGGCCGACATGGTTGATGATGCACCGACAGTCGTCCGATTGATCACCGACACTCAACAGCTATCGATAGTTTTACGACAGTCGGCCGAGGTAACGGTGACTGTGATATTTTCAGCTACCGTATATGTACTTCAAAGGTTGTAGAGGCCACAACTATTAGTGCTTTCGTACAAGGCTAACCTTTTTGTAAATTTAAGATAGCATAAACTAGCAGCTCTTTATATATTTTCCAGCCATGCGCCTCTGCATTATAGTGCGATTGGAGTGCGCGGAGTATATATGATTAGAATTAGAACCGAGCCCTACAGTAAAAATTTGATGCTTATTAATAAATCGTAGCGACCCCAATATTTTCAAATGTTATTTTATGTTGAATACTGGGAGCCGGCGCGGGGTTTAAGTATCGACGAATTCATTGGGATAGCTCGGCCTATACATGTGTCAGTATTAGTCGCGAACTTCAGTTTAAATTGACCCATTTATACGAATCGTTCGCTGCTTAGCTAATATAAATAGCTAGTATAAATGGCCCTATTGTTGCTACTCTATTCCAGATTCAAGGCGAAATCTCCCCTTCAGATTAAAAAAAATCGGTACCCTGTTCCAGACCAAAACGGTGCGATATAGCGATTTATATAGTTTTACGCAATCGATCTTGCGCGAGCGGATGTATAAAAGACACTAAAAAAACCCAAATTAAGATATTAAACGTTGCATTTGAAGTAATTTCATCAGTCACTATGAGAGATTTAATTGTATAAAGGAACATTTTATACCGCAACAGAAAGGAATATTACTATACTTAGACTGAATTATATTCAATACAGTAAACCTTCCAGGTAAAAAAAATCCAAAATAGTCACTGTTTATTTGAGTGAAAACAGTAGGCAGAATAGTTTAATTATAACTTAACATCTCACCGATACCCCACCGACATATAACCGACACCTTACCGATATACCACCGATCCACTATCTGCCGCAACATACACAGCAGGAGGGGGAAAATCGACCGACGTGTCGGCCGACACACGACCGACTGTCGACCGACATGTCGGCCACCCCTTGACCGATTCGCTACCAGCAGTCGCACGCGGGTCGGTCGACAGTCGGCCGATATGTCGGCCAACCATCGACCGATACGTCGGCCAACATTGCGTACAGTACACATGATCCTATAACCCTATATCCACTAGGCCAGTGAGAACTCATCGTTTACCAGATAACTTCTTTCCGAAATATATACAGTCAGTTAATACAGGGTAAGTTTCGATTCATGAGTGCATGTGACTTTTTGCGATCGATCGTCCCATCAGTTTATCTGCTGTCTTGATTACGGCCATCTTGGATAATTGACATATGTTGACTGATTCCTGGTAACCAGTCTGTGTGATCTTCAGATCTGTATTGGGTTTCCTGTGGAAATTGTTCATAACAACTGAAACCAGTCTTCTTCCCTGGTTTATTTCTTTGCCTTTATTAATTTAATTTGTAAATGCGTATGAGACCAGCTAGTGCTTGCTCGATTTTTTTTTTCTTGATTATTGTGTTGCTCGATATTTTTTTTCCGATAGAAGAGCTTGCTCGATATCAATAATCTAATGGTCCGTCCCTAACAACCAGCGAATCTGAAAATAGATTTCGTGTTTACCTCAAGAGTTCAAAATTGTTAGGGAAGTGTGGAATGTATTGACGTCACGCTGTAATGAATCTCTATCTAGCGAAAATTAATAGTGCGTTCAAAATAACATGCCTGAACGTGCTCAATAAAGAGAAAACATTTTCGGATTCTCGGAAAACAGGAAGTCTATGATGTCATACCACAGGGACTTTCCCACTGGAGTACTATGTCTAAACATGTCTATTGTATTCAGGCCGTATGATTGTCATATGACTAACGCCTGATTATTAGGTATAAAAATAGTTAAGTAAGATTTACTATAATATTTTACAGAAGATTTTACACAAAAGTTTACTCAGACTTGTGTTAAGATGCCCAAGTCGAATACATCGATGTTCGTTATTCTAATATATTATAGCGTTTTGCTATAGTATATTAATACTATTATTTACTCAAAATGAGCCATGATTTAAATGTTCATTTACAGCATTTTTTATGCTTGTATTTGTTTCCATTTTTTATATTTTTATTACACTTTAGACATATATATTCTTTATTTTGCCATTTTTTCATTGCTTCCTTTTGATGATTTTTCTTATCTTCTTTTGTGACTCTCTTAGGGTGCTTGTTAGCTGATTTTTTATGATTTTCTGGTAATTCTTCCTTTTTTATATATTCGAATTTATATTTACAATTGTCCTTCTTTGATATACCTGTTTTACAATTATTCAATCCTTCACAAGCCATTTTTACTATACCACAATTAATACCTAAATGTTGTTGAACTGCATACAGACTATTATAAAACGTTTCTTCATTTGTATCAGACTTAGTGAAGTAGCCTTCACACATTTTTTATTCTTATGATTATTTTTAATAAATGAATAATCTATATTTTTAGCAAACTTTTTACAATTTTCTTGTTACTCGGGCTGTCTGTGGCAGCACCGAGTCTTAAAATGCAAGTCGTTATTTTTTTTATTTTTTTTGTTTTTTTTTGTTGGGTGTCGCAAAATTTCTGCGCATGCGTTAAAGGTCAAATTCACACCAATCAGATTGCACTGTGCTGATCACGCAACAATCGCCTGGTTAATTTATTTACATAATTTAATACAGTAAAGCAAGATGGCGGAGGACCCGCGAGGAACTTTCTCTCTAATTTGGAGTCTCATCTCTCAAATGTAAGCCAGTTTAATGTTTTATTTAACTTCACTCGTGCGAAAGCCTTCCAACAGGCTCAGGATATTTCAACTGGCGCTATTGTCGGAGCCGAAGGACCGCGTTTTTTACCCAGATGGCCAGTGATTTTATTATACGACACGTACGACGACCTGAAGCCAGTGTAGGGGCCAGGATCCGGAAAGCTACTAAAGAAAGGGACCATGAAGTACGGTAGTACGGTTAATTCTCGGGTTCAAAACAATGAATATATGTCTGCTCAAATGCAGTGTGTTAAACGAATAAGTAGTGTTTAAATTAAAAGGTCAACATACGAGAAAAAGAAAACTATTAGATTACATATATACTAGGGGAGCAGAGAATGAAAGTAACCGCGCTACTGGCCACTCCTAAAGACTGCTAAATTCAGCTAATAATTCTTCCCTTTGGTTAATATTAGAGGATTAAGAGGATTTCAAATGAAAGTGTATTTCATCTTCAATCTAATGTGGCCCGAGTGAAAGCCCAGATGGGCTCTTGTTGTGTTATAATCTGTAGGTTTTCAAGTCTATTATCAGTCTTATTTTTATTAATGTGGTAAATGACTTTATCATCTGAGATCACCCCATTAAAACAATCCCATCTCTATGAATTAAGTAAGTCTTATACCATTTTTGAGTATGTTTTCTAACCACACAGGATAAATAACTGGAGTTAATAATATTTCCATCTATTTCTTTCTTTTTCACAATATTGAAAACGTTTCCATCTCAACTTCCCGCATATAGATCATAAACAGGGTGAATATTATAGGATTTTCCATTTATGATATTTACGCACCATTTACGCACCATCATCTCTTTAAGCCTTAATGACTTATTTAGTGATTAATTTATAGAATCACGAAAATTTTCCATCAGATATTCTCAAGAATTATTTCCATCAGATTTTTCTGAGAATTTAACCTGGGGAACATTTCTTGGAAATTAGCCTTGGGAATATTTCTTGGAATTTAGCCTTGGGATTTTATATTTTTATTTCTTTAGGATTTTATAGCCTTGAATCTGACTTTGGTGATTTTCCAGGAATTTGGTATAAGTGATTTTCTAGGCCTTTGACCTTGGTGATTTTCTAGGAATTCGACCTTGGTGATTTTCCAGGAATTTAACCATTTGCTGCATGTAGATGAAAATGCGCCAGAATCGGCTTTTTACATCTACTCCTTTCAAAATGTCGGAATTTACCGCGAACTGGTCTATGCTCCATTTGTTACTCTGCGTTCAGCTTTGATGAATACTTTCATTCATTCAAATCGTGCTCTTATAATATTAGATGGGTATATGATGACCTTAATACATGGCTTAGATTCTAATCAATTGCTACTATATTCGCTCGACAGCATGTCACTTTCAATTTGAAACTACTAGTTTTAGTCCATGAGCCAACTGCCCCAAAATGGCGGATTGGGCTCACTAGAGGTGGCAAATGCTATCAGTAATTTTATGAAAGCCCTTTAGGTATAGAACAAAAATATATATGATAGCAAGGTCAGAAGCTCAGCTTAGGGGTGCCACGTGACTTTGAAATGGAGGACGTATGCATAATGAGCTGGACCATCACAAAATGGCGGATTTGGCTCACTTGAGGTGGCAAATGCTATCAGTGATTTTCTGAAAGCCCTATAGGTATAGAACAAAAATATTTATGATAACAAGGTCAGAAGCTCAGCTTAAGGGTGTCACGTGACTTTGAAATGGAGGATGTATGATATAATGAGCTGGCCATTAGTCATAGAATAAAATCAGCACCTTTCTTTTCGCTGAGCAACAACATGAAAAGAAAAAATATTTCAGTCAAACAGCAATATAGTTTAAAAAATTATTATCAACCTAAGGAGCTAGATTTTGCGTGTTTTACTAGGTTATTGGCCGTTTTTATGTGTGTTTTAAAAACCGGAAGTACTTTTGGGTACCCTGTGGTAAAAAGAGAAAAGGACATATATATATAATCTTATCATTTGGAAAACCCTGATCGGTCATTAAATAAGAAGAAGGGTATTTTCTAAAAGTTTGCTAGAATACATTCTCATTTGACAGCATCTGAAATAAAATATCCTACAGAGAAATGTGTCTGTTATATTGGTTTCCCTGTGCCTCCCTATCAGTGGCCTGGCACTAGCACGCCATCTTGTTTTCACTGAGTTAACTTATGACAGATCTTGAAATGATGCTTGTACTCACTCATGGATAGTCAAATACCCAGGAAAAGATCAAGAAAAGATCCCCACTGCATAATCGACTGCAGTGATGACAATGGGAACCTACTTACCCCGAAGGATCTTGATTCTTGGAAAACTTTAGTAACAGCAGGTAAGATTCGTAAGCACGAAGGCATTCTTGCATTGCAAGCTGAATCTGAAAACCAAATTCCCGACGGTGTTTATTATCATAGAAAATGCCGAAGCATTTTTACTATGAAAAGAGATTTGGAGCGTATTCAAGCTCAAGAACAAAACAACGATGTTGTTATGACCTGGGAGAAAGGAGCAGAAAAGGAAGACAGAAGGAGTTCTGGTCGACAGCCAAGCGCTTCTCCCAGCCGTGTGTTTGAGAAGAAATGCATATTTTGTGAAAAGAAAGATAAGTATGTAAAGGGTGAAAACTCTAGAGAATGTTTAACAAAAGCCAGACAGCTGAGAGCTGATGCTACTCTACGTAGCAGGATAGTAGGATATTAGGATTATTGCTATAATTCTCACTCGAGAACTAGTTGCTGCAGAGGTGCACTGGCATCGAGCGTGTTATAGGGACTACACTAACTGTTCCAAGATACAGGGAAGTCAAAATGAAGTTGACGAAGGCAGTGATACATATTCCGATGCTGAGAGAATTGCATTTAGTAAGCTGTGTGAATACATAAGGAATGAATTATTAACTCACAACAGTTACAGGTGAGGATGACTGAATTGGGTGTAAATGACATCAGAGCATCGACAGTCAAGAACCTCAAACGAAAACTTATATATAACTGCAGAGGTTGGAGGCTCCCTACATATGGTTACAGAAGTACGCAAAGTGCTAGTATATCCCGATAGTTTGACCCGTGATGGGCTCGTTCTGTCAAACTACAAACTGCAGAAAGAGATAAATGCACTAAGAGCCTCTAATAACACTACAGAGAGTATTAAGGAAGTTGCTAGTGCCATACGCAAGAAGGTTAATGACCATTGTCCATAAGGAATGGCCCCCGAACCCTGCTACTCTTGACAGGAATCATATTGACGCTCCGCCTCTGGTTACCACCTTTCTTAGGTATCTTCTGAATGGTGACCATGTAGACGTAACCGATAGAATGAGCTGGCTTGTGACCTCTATCGCCCAGGATGTCATGTTTGGGATCAGCAGAGGCAGATTCAAGCCACCCAAACACATACTATTGCCTTCAGCTGTGAAATCACTTACTGGAAATGTTGAAATAATCCAGATTCTCAACCGTCTGGGACATGGTGCATCGTATTCACAGCTGGAGGAAATTGACACGTCACTATGCCTTCAAAAGCTCGCCATGGTGCACGAAGATGGATTTCCACTTCCCGGAAATATCCATCCCCATATCAATACAGTCCTTGGTTTTGATAACATTGACAGGGTAGAAGATACCCTAACAGATAGAGGTCGACCACGACGCCTTAAAAGAGAGTAGCTCTCAAAAAGATTGAGGTATTATCATTTCAAATGATCTGCGCTGGCACAACCAAGTAGTGTCGGTGGTAGCTAAGTCAAATAAGGTTTTGGGTTTCCTGAGACGTAATACCCCTAACTCTTTAGGGGTAACGCTGCGTCGTACCCTTTATCTTACGCTAGTGCGTTCCATTCTGTGCTACGGTAGTCAGGTTTGGGCCCCGCAGTCAAGCTCTAGAGATATCCAACTTCTCGAACGTATTCAGCGCCGCGCAACCAAATTCATGTTAAAAGTAGACTTACCCTATAAAGATAGGCTACTTAAACTTAATCTACTGCCACTTTCATACTGGCTAGAATATCTAGACCTCATATATTTGTTTAAGTGTCGCCTTAAGCTTAACAATACCGATCTATCTAGTTATGTAACTCCATGCTCGCTTTCATCAAGATCTACAAGAAGCACTACTGGTTCAGACTACAAGCTTAACCCATGCAAAACATCTACTTATAGGGATTCTTTCTTTAATCGCATAGTTATTCTATGGAACTCGCTGCCTTTAAATATTAAGTCCTGTAGTTCAATTTCTTCTTTCAAAACATTGCTACGAGCTCACTATCTTGCGCTTTTGCTTTCCACTTTTGACCCTGATCGCATTAGAACCTATAAAACTATCTGTTCTAAATGCCGATCTACTAACACATCTACTATTTGTTGCCGCTAACTTTTTTCTGCGCTTATTTACTTGTACTTGGCCGGCCGACCAAATGTACAAATGTACACTTTTTTTTTTTTTTTTTTTTTGCATCATATATTTTACATTTCATGCTTAATACATTATTCATAGTTCTATCTGTAATGTATTGTCAGTGTATTCGTATTTGTCTCAGGCTGAGCTCGTTTGGACCTAGAGTCTGTTTCTCAGCCTGAGTTAAGCTATTAAATAAATAAAAAAATAAAAAACAGGTGCTGGCAATTCGCACCGCGTGAATGGAGTAGCTATTTAGCCTCTCACATATGGCCCCCATCAACCCAAAATCCTCCCACCAGCAGAGAAGAACAAGCAGAGAGCACTGAAAGCAGTAGACGAACCTCTCCCTATCTACAATGTCGGGAAACAAGTTGGACCAGCGATACGGAAACTAAAGGAAGTAGACAGGGACGAGATTCTCAGAGAGGCAACAAAGAAGAACCTTCTCTATATTCTTGCTCGATTGCATTATGAAACAAAGCAAAATGTCTGCAGCTGGACTGGTTTTAACATTCTGGTTCACGATGAGGATAACATCGTGAACTCTAACATAGGCTACTTACCAACCATTAATGCACCAGCCACTAGTATGTCTACGGTGACAGAGGTGTTGGACCGGTCCCTGGCTATCATGCACAGCCTTCATTTGTCAAATATCACTTGCGTTTTTGATCAAGCTATCTATTGCAAAGCACTTGAAATAAAATGCAAGAACATAAATCAGTTCAAACCTATTGTCCTGCGGCTTGGAACGTTTCACACGCTGTGTACGATACTCTCTGTCATTGGCAAGAGGTTTCAAGATGCCGGTCTGAAAGACTTATGCATAGAGTCTGGTGTTATCGCTGAAGGATCGGTATCTAGAGTACTAGAAGGTCGTAACTATAACAGGGGAATTCGATTTCATAAGCTGGCCTATGAAGCTTTTATGAGAGTGGCCTGGGAAGGATTTATGACTTGGCTTGCTGCCCACCATTCTGACGATACTGGCCTAGTAGAAATCGTTCTGGATGCAGTTGGTGATCTTGTGGACGGAGTGAACAAAGTACACCATGATCATGTTATGCAGCTACAGTCCTTCCAGCGTTTGAGCACCCGTTTTTCCGAGTATGTTGATCACCTACAGAACTCTAATAGCCCGCTTTCGTCATTTTGGATCTCTTATATTGATATGGTGGAGTTGCTGCTGCATATGATTCGTGCCTCAAGAGAAGGCGACTGGATGCTGCACCTTTCGTGTGTTCGAGAGATGATACATTGGTGCTTTGCGTATGATGCATTCAACTATGCCAGGTATATGTCAGTCTATTATAATGATATGACAAGCTTGCCTGATGAGCACCCTGCCGTATTTGAGTTCATGAAAGCCGGGGGTTTTTCCGTGCAGTTAAATTCAAGTAATCCATTCAGCAGAATCCCAGTTGATCAAACTGTGGAAGAAACAGTAAATAAGGACACCCAAACCCCTGGTGGGACGAAAGGATTTAGTTTGAAACCTGGCGCTGTGCAAAGGTATTACATGACTGCAGAATTCAGGACACAGTTCCTTCGTAATTGAGAGAAATGGTTGGCTATGCGAAAGGAAACCAGGATCATTCTGACCTTAAGTCATCTCGAATCTCTAGAGACGAGAAAGATGTGAAGGCGATTGTCGACCTGATTAAGAACAATTGGACTAATCCATTCGGAAGTGAACAGCAGCTTTGTAGTATTTCCACAGGTGCTGTGGCTCCTCCAGATGTTGCCAGTGACCTTGCCAGAGCTAAACAAGTAGGTGAGTCAGCTTACGAAGCATTCAAGAAAGAACGCCTAGAATCATCCAGTTCAATGTTTCATGACAAGCTGACCAAGCAAAAGCTGAAGACCTTTAGCCACATGTCGAAAACCAAGAAAGTGAATAAAGAACACGGTAGAGAAACTATACTTCGCGCTGACCGAAATCTGTTTGCTCGCATGATCATCATTGCCGAAAGTCGTAAACTGCAGATGCGAGATGTACTGAACCATCCTTTGGGTCCTATTCCTGCAGCACTTGCTAACAGTGATGGTTTGCCAAGGAAGACAAATAAAGCTCAACTGGGTAGACAACTGGAGAAGCTAGTGCAGCCCTCGGGCGACATACCTAAACCATCAGCATATCTCATTGATGGTATGGCTCTTGTGCAGAAGCTGAAGGTCGACTATTTGAGCTTTGGTGAGGTGGCTGACATCGCATTAACTAGAGTTTTGCGTGAAGGAGATGACAGCTCTAGAATCGATGTAGTCTTCGACGAGTACAGGGATCTGTCAATCAAATCTACAGAGAGAGTACTAAGAGGTGAAGGCAACGCTATAACTTTTAAGAACCTCGCTGCTGGTCACAAGGTAAAGCAGTTCAAAAGTTTCTTAAAGAATGGAAACAACAAGAACAGCCTGGTTAGTTAAGTTCTTTACTGAACACTGGAGCAAGAACACAAGTCGTGAGAAGCTGCGCAACAAAGTGATGTACGTTACATCCGGGAGTCACTGCTACAAGCTTACAAAGGAGGCAGTTGAGCTGTAACCAAGAAGAAGCAGATACCCGACTCATTCTACATGCTGGACATGCAGCAAAGAAGTCTTTTAAATCTTTAATATTGTCATCCGAGGATACAGATGTCCGAATTTTGTGTCTTGCCTTCTCCTCTTTAATTGGTGTACCGATTTTCCAGAGGTGTGTATCACAATTCCACGCACGATACGTTGACATCAGGAAGATAGCCAGTACCAGGTATGCATGCCTTTACAGGATGCGATACAGTCAGCGCTTTCGCTGGAGTTGGAAAGGTAAGACCGTTGAAAATGGTTCGGGAGAATAAAGACTACCAGCTTGCATTTCAAGGTCTTGGAAACGAGTGGTCGGTTAACCCAGAGCTGTTTGCGCAGTTACAGTCCTTTGTTTGTGCACTGTATGGCGCTAAGAAAGACACAGATGTCAATCACTGTCGATATGCTCTCTTTTGTGCTAAGAGAGGAGAAGCTGAGTCCCATCAGTTGCCGCCATGCAAGGACTGTCTTGAGAAGCACGCTGATAGAGCGAACTATCAAGCCGCGATTTGGAGAAACTCCTTGTCCAACAATGACATTCCAACACCGATTGGCAAAGGATGGGTTCTTGAGGAAGACGGAGATGGCCAAAGGCTAGAGATAGACTGGATGATTGGGCTTCCAGCACCACGGGCTGTGATCAAGCTGATGGCGTGCACATGCAAGAAGTCTTGTGAAAATAATACATGTGAATGCATTCAGAATGGTTTGAAATGCTCAGACCTTTGTCGACTAACCACCTGCACTAACCAGGCAGACGAATGGGAAGATATGCAAGTAGAAGAAGACGAAGATGATGATGATTTCGAAGAAATGCTGTAAATTTACACAAAAACGCTGTAGACATTGCAATTGACTAGAAATGTTTCACTTGTCTAGATCTGCGCATGGCACCAACGTTACAGAAACTAAAATTGATTAACACATAATGCACAAGTTAGACAAGAAAACTATCATGACATCAATAGTCACTAAAACGTTTATAATTTAAGCAAGGAATACATCTCGAGTTCTTATAATGTTCTGGACTGCAAATTATACCACGGGAGCAATAATCTCATTTGCATGCCTAACTCGGTCTAGGGTGACCAGAACAACTAAAGAAGCTCTAAAACAAATAGTCAAATACGGTTTTAAAGCTGTAGCACGGAAAACAAACATGTAAATAGTTACAGATGGGTTTAAAGCTGGTGCATGGAAACCATTAGGTAGGGTATTGGATACGGAAATCAGACAGAGCATACGAACAGTCTACAATAGGTGAGTGAGATTAGAAAACCAGTTGAAGCCATCACCAAAATCTTGTTCAGATTATACGAAGAGTGTAGACTTAGCCAGTTCTGATGTCACCATCACGTGATAACGCACCGTGGCATCAGTATAAAATTAGGTTATACTTTTTTTTGGAAACACGCTATCAAAATGGCCAATACGTTTTGTTTGATTGCCACAGGGTGACCGTTAAAGGTTAAAATACGAAAATAACGTGGCTCGACGTAGCCACCAAACCATAAAAATAAAATGTGATATCCTTAAAACATCTGCTGCATCTGCACATTTCTAGTCGAGTACTGGCTATTTCCTGGGCATTAGCTAGACCCCGCAATTACTATATGCTAAATGCAAAAATCATGTATTTATAGAGTATGACGTCATTGTCACGTGACCCTAATTATATATTCATCTCCTGAAAATGCTTCCTATACATGAAAACAATATCTACACCAATTAAAATACATTTTAAGGTGAGTATGAAAGATATTATTAGAAAAATGACGGGTTTTAGGCAATCTCGTCCCCAGAGGCCGCGCTTTTTTTTCGCAGCCTTTTAAGCAGCCTTTATGACCTTGCTATCATATATTTTTGTAATCTACATGCCCAGGGCTTTCAGAAAATCACTGGTACACTTTTACAGTCTGTCATACTAGAATTGATTCAACGACGGGCTTGAGTTAATTATTCGTTTGACTCGCCGATTCTCTCCAAATGATCGAGTAAGGACATGAAAGATCACACTAAAATTAGTAAGTTTACCGAGTTTGAGAATGTTTGGATCAAATACGAAAGGCGGTCAGTATAATCTGCAGACTGTAGACTGGGTATAAAATGCAGACTGCGTATAAAATGCAGACTGCAGACTCGGTATAAAATGCAGACTGGGAAAAAATTTAAAGAAAACTTATCTGAAGTCTTTATCTGTTATTCATTGGGCTCTGTATGTAATTTCGGCGAGTTCTGTTGAAATTTTCTCGACCTCGACCTCTTAGGTGGAGACCTAAGAGAACACCACGCTCGAATTTTCATCCAAAATCAATGCCGACCGCAACTAAACTTCACTGAAATAATAGCACAACAGTATCTATTCCAAGAGCTCATGTCATTTAGTTGAAATAACCCCCAAATCGAGCAATTTACGCTTCACGACACTAGTTCCCAACGTTCACGGTCTCATAACTTTTACATATATATTATTTTGAAAACAGTGTTTAAGTGAATCAGGTCTATGTGAATCGAACTCCGATCGTTGGATTCAAAAGCACGCGCTCTAAACCACTTTACCATAGACCCGATTCAAACTTTGGGAACAAGCGTCGTCAAGGGTTATTAATTTCAATAGCCCACTTCCGCGATATGCTTTACTTGTCACGCACAAAGGTTTCAATATGAGGCCCGTGCTAAATTAAATTTATTCTTTTCACAGAGAAAAGAATAAATTTAATTTAGCACGGAGCCTCGTATTGAAACCTTTGTGAGTGACAAGTAAAGCATATCGCGGAAGTGGGCTATTAAATGGCATGAGGCTCTTGGAATAGATACTGTTGTGCTATTATTTGAGGTTTAATTAGTTGCGGTCGGCATTGATTTTGGTGGAAAATTCGAGCGTGGTGTTCTCTTAGGTCTCCATCTAAGAGGTCGAGGTCGAGAAAATTTCAACAGAACTCGCCGAAATTACATACAGAGCCCAATGAATAACAGATAAAGACTTCAGATAAGTTTATTTTTATATTTGTTCCCAGTCTGCATTTTAGACCGAGTCTGCAGTCTTCATTGTATACACCAAACACGTTGCAGTCTGCAGATTATACTGACCGACTGAAAGGTTTCAAGATATCGAAATCCGGTGACTCACTTCCGGTATCGGCCCAGTCATTTCACTCAAAAATACATGGTTTTGGGAGCTATTTTGCCTTCTAAAACAAATAAAATGATTTATGAAAAATTTCTACCTTCAAATCAAAGTTAAGTAACATCTATTCTGCAACTGGTAAATGTTTGGAGTGATTATGTAAAGATTTCGACTGAACAAATTTGAATCTGTGACTGGTCAGTACATTCCCAGATCAGGTTATTTTTAGAACATCCGAGGTAAGTAAATCCCACTTTCTTTTTCACAATGGCGAGGTTTTCTAATTGTCTGTTCATAAATCATTAGGAAGCATTGTTTGCCTAGTACATTGTTGCATGACATTACTGTTCACCAGGCTTCTCGTTGTTTTTCTCGGCTTAAGGGACCGATCGTTTATTACGTCGCGGTGTTTTCCGAAAAAATGCTTAACAAAGTTTGCACCCCAACCCCCTTAAAAATGTTTTTTTTTTATAAACCAACCCCCCATCTGACATGAGAATATATTTTTTATCCCCACCCCTCCCCTTGAAAAAAAATAAGCACCAGCCCCACTCATGCAAACTATTGCCAGGTTACAATTTCATCAATATCGCGGCTGCTTTATTATCGCGCGATACCGTTTTACTATCGCGCGATACCGTTTTACTATCGCACGATACTGTTTTATTATCGCGCGATACTGTTTTAATATCTCGCGATAATGTTAAAATACGTACGGACATTACTTAGCTAGATAGCATGGCGGCGAACATGCTACGTGATAATGCTCTTCTCCTTTATATGTTTCTCTTCCGACAACGAATTTGGCTTGACCTGAATACTTACCGGCGATTCAAAATTATATTGAAAATAACAGGGATGCATTAGTCGAGAAATACTTTAATCTAAGCCTGAATAATATGGAAATCCTCACTTTTTTTTAAATTTATCACGCCATCAAGATGAGACTTCGCCAGCTTAAACGCGAACGTGTTTTGAGAAGCAACAATTTACGAAGGAGAAAGTACTACAGTAGTCCAGATGGAATACTGACGCCATAGAAATGGAACTCCAGGGAAGTGGAAGCTATCTAGGCTACAGGCAAATGCACCATAAGGAACAATCATTTTGGGAAAAAGTTAAATCAGTTGGTCTTAGTAAGAATGATTTTTTTGCTTGGCTTCAGGTATTATCCATGCAATTCCTCAAAAATGGAAGTCATCACTGAAGTCTACCCAACCAGTAAGTAACAATGATATGTGTTCAGATACAATACATCGACAATAGGGTTTAAGGGTACTCTCTATAAAATATATAAACTAACTAACAAAATATTGTACGATATTTTAATAACTTCCAAATCTGTAACACCAACCTCTCAACTAAAGTGGAAAAGTAGACTAAAAGTTAATGAAATAGACTGAAAATCAGTATATAATCGGATATATATAAGACGACAATTGAATCTTATCTTAGGAATTTTCAATACAAAATATTAAATAATTGCCTTTTTCTTAATAAGGATTTGTACAAATTTAAACTGAATGATAACCCTCGTTGTTCCTTCTGTCATCAGGAAGAAGAAATAATGATGCATCTCTTTGTGTATTGCCCCTTTTCAGTAAATTTTTATTCTACTTTGAAAACCTGGTTACATAGTTGTGGAATTGTTTTACCACCCTAAATACCTTGGATATTATTCTAGGGACTGACGAAGGAGAAAACAATACCATGATTAACTTTATATTGTTTATTTTTAAGTTTTCATTATACAAGTTTTTTAATAGCAACCGCTTTGATTAAATGTATTTTGAATGATTTCAATAAGAACATTCTCGCATTTGACTCGTAGAAAGCTCGGCGTCTGAATCAACAGTATCACGCGATAATAAAGCAGTATCACGCGATAATAAAGCAGTATCATGCGATAATAAAGCAGTATCACGCGATAATAAAGCAGTATCGCGCGATAATAAAGCAGTATCACGCGATAATAAAGCAGTATCACGCGATAATAAAGCAATATCACGCGATAATAAAGCAGTATCGCGCGATAATAAAGCAGTATCACGCGATAATAAAGCAGTATCATGCGATAATAAAGCAGTATCACGCGATAATAAAGCAGTATCATGCGATAATAAAGCAGTATCACGCGATAATAAAGCAGTATCACGCGATAATAAAGCAGTATCACGCGATAATAAAGCAGTATCACGCGATAATAAAGCAGTATCACGCGATAATAAAGCAATATCACGCGATAATAAAGCAGTATCATGCGATAATAAAGCAATATCACGCGATAATAAAGCAGTATCGCGCGATAATAAAGCAGTATCACGCGATAATAAAGCAGTATCACGCGATAATAAAGCAGTATCACGCGATAGTAAAGTAGTATCACGCGATAGTAACACTTTATCGCGCGATATTCTTTCATAAAATTTGTGTTTGTGGGTGGCCCTTACAGGGCTCCGTACCTTTCTCAAAACTATACCCCCTCAAATTGTCTTAAGAGCAAAAATTACCCTCCTTCATTTTCCCCTGATCTGGGAACACGCTCATATATGGCTCCTGATGCTCACCCTGAGTCCGATCGCCTACTCGGCTCCAGTCCAGCCATACAGGGTA
Organism: Actinernus sp. WN-2022; assembly: GCA_030867875.1. Lineage (NCBI taxonomy): Eukaryota > Metazoa > Cnidaria > Anthozoa > Actiniaria > Actinernidae > Actinernus > Actinernus sp. WN-2022. Next base: position 63,060,664 of record JAOWCC010001501.1, on the reverse strand, counting down.
TAGCTATATATAGGCTATATGGGTACGTGCCGCTCGACAGGGTATTGTTTTTGACAATTCTTAGCCTGGAACAGGGTATATAAATCACAGTATTGGTCTGGAACAGGGTCGTATTTTTTTGGAAGGGCCTCAGGACGGTTTGAGTTATTCACGGTCCCTTGCCGCTGCAAACGCAGAGTCCGTTTATCTGTTAATGATTCGAGTGGCGAGGGGAGTGCGACATCTCGCGCGTATCATGATATCAGACGCTAGCCTGGTCTGGAACAGGATATATTTTTGCCCCCCCCCCCCCCCCCACCCCCTTCACTCGTACATGAGTCGTCAACTGAGCTAACCTGATGGCTTCTCTTCTTGAGAGCCTGATACTCAGGTTACAACTAAGCCGCATGACCATCAAGTTACAAAACCTGTTGTGGGTTAAACTCGATGTTTTAGTAAACTTCATGTCAAAACAGAAGACTTATAAGGAGCACTGAAGGAACTGTAGTAAAAATACAAACGAAAATGATCAGAATTAGCCTGAAGTACAGCGCATGCCAAAGCACTCGCGAATTTAAGTACCGTAAATCACTCTCCTCCAGATGCCAAGTTGCAAGGAAGGCATAAACCCGTCAAATGATTACTCCTCTCCTCCCCAGTAGAGACTATTGTGGGTACCAGTACTCCCTGAATTAATAAAGAAGCTTAAACGTTGGAGAATACAACAACCAAGCATATAACTTAGTACACAGTAATTATAATCTATCAATGACGCGCGGATCTTGCCTTTCATTATCGTATCAGTGGCTACAAAAAATGTCCTAGCTCCAGTGGGGAGGGAAGGAGAGCATTGTGGTTTGCCGCGCAAGGGATTGTGGTAGGCTACCTAAGGGATTGTGGAGTCGAACGAATTAACGCAATGAACCATTTCGAGATTTTGTCCAAATTATTAACTAGTATACCTAAAAGGTAGCGAGTGCTGCGCTTTTATTGCTTGCAATGCGCGCATGTGAGAAGCAAGTTATGTGGGAACTCGAATATCTGCGAGGTGGATGTCAACATGATCTTGGGCGTGCTCAATAGAAATGGCTTGCAAATGTCCAGATATGCTTTTTAAACGTTTTTGATGGAAGGATTGCAAAGATTCGAAGTGGATTACAAAAGCTTATACTAGAAACTTGAAACTCAGTTGCAGTGAACCGATTTAAAGATGCTGTCAATCTCTCTTAAAGGGGCTATGTCACGGCGAGTTTTGTTGCAGGCCGGAACAAAGTTATTTTCAGATACTAGTTCTTTCAGCGATATCTATACAAACAAACGACCGAATCACACGTGTGGAATGGATCAAGTAAAAGGAAATACGCAAATATTATTGGTTTGCATGTGACGTCACGGCGGTCATGTTTGAGGAACTTAAACAAAAGATTCTTCATTAGCTTCTATTGTTAGTTCCTCCAACATGACCGTCGTATTTTTGTCTTTTGAATCTCAAGAGTTGATTGCAAACCAGAATTGTCATCAGTTTTGGGCGCAGGTCTTATTTTCGTGGAAACGATTACATAATCGTACAATTTGAAGGGGCCATATCATGGTACTGCGTATCGAGTAATCGCTCGGTTGGTGGCTAAAATTGAATAGAAACAGTTAAACTTCCCTTCTTCAATGCTTGATTGAAAGGATTTTCAATATTTTCCCTGGAGACTGTTCATATACACTGTTTGTTGGTCATTTTTGCATATTTGCTTTGATTTTAAGTATCCCACATGGCCTAGAGATTCGGTAGTTCATATCAATATCGGTGGAAATAGCTGTTTCGATTCCGGCCCGGAACGCGAAGCCTATTACCGTGACACAGCCCCTTTATGGTCCTGGAAGAGCTTTTTAACTGTTTTAGCCAATAAAACACCAATGTAACATCAAATTTCAGACATGCGTAATACTGTGACATAGCCCCTTGAAAAGTTGTATTTTTCATCCACTCGAATCTTTGCCATCTTTAATCAAAATGGTCTCATTTTCTCCAGTACATTTGGAAAACATTCTGCTAATCCGATTGGTGATTTTTTGCATTTCGTCATGAGGAAGTTTATCATGTTTGGCTTGACAGTGTCCCTTTAAATTAGTTAAATTAGTTAATATAGCTTCAAGATGGTGAGGGTTTTGACAGAAACTAGAGTTAGCTATTGCTCGTGTTTAGTTTCTGCACCACAGGCAAACCAATATATTTTTTAAATCCAAATACTCTTATCATGTCAAATCTAGCTTTTCGATAAATATACTGTAATAAAAATGAATAAAACTTACCTGGTTTTAAGCTCTGTCTTGGCTGTGCCTGTACGTTGTTTTCTTCTTTAGTATGTAGGGTAAGTGATTTAAAATTCGCCGAAATTCACTGAAACGACGTACAGACACAGCTTATGTAGATACAAGGTAAGTTTTATTCATTTTTATTACAGTATATTTTTCGAAAAGCTAGATTATACGCTCCGTTAATCCCAGTCAAACACTGTTATACGCGAAAAGTAGAATTTTTTTAGAATTTATTTCAGAATTTATTCAATATTCAGAAATGGGTCACTTTACTGATCATTTACAAAATCAAACTGGTTCAATATATTATAATAACTTTGTCACTGTGCCTACCCGACGAGGGGGCCGAAAGGCCCCCGAGTCGGAACCGGCTCGAGTTCCCCAGTGCTTGCCAAAATGTATTTTCTCTCATCTACATAGCTTCTAGTCACTGTGCCTACCCGACGAGGAGGCCGAAAGGCCGCCAAGACGGATCCGGCTCGAGTCCCCAGTGCCAAAATGTCGTGGTTCTTAATTAGAATATCAATAGGTCAGATATAAGAATGTGTGATTTGTCCATGCAATTGTGTCAACTTCAGGTTAGCTTAGTTGGTGGAGCACGGGCCTTGCAACCCAACGTTCTGGGTTCGATTCCGGTGCCGTACGTGCGCCTGCTTCAGTATTTCACTTCTTCTTTCCTACGGACTTCTTTTCCGGAAGTGACATCACCGAAAATGACGTCAAATAACGCCAAGGGACGTCTGAGTAATTCAATTCCCACTTCCGGCCCGAGTAGTTGAATTGCACCATCCCAGCATAATTTCAGAAATAGAGACTGAAACGAAAGCGAAAGTTTGACAACAAATGTGCACGCCACGGCTTGTACGATCCTCATTCGGCCAAATAAAATTCCCTGTGATTTCTTTACAATTTCGATCCTATTAAGACATAAGAAATAGTTCTAAAACCCAAGGGATGTCCACTGACCACTGGGGTTACGCGAGTAGAATAAATACTGAAAATCATTAGTTATGTCACTTACCAGAACGTCTTCGACCAGAAACGTTTGGCGAAAGGAAGAGATATCTTCAAACTTATCACCGCCCACAAAGTATCGTGGTCGGATTACGCACCCAACAACCTGACAACGAATTACTCTCCCCTCCCCAGTGAAAATTGTAATTGTACCAGCACATTTCCTGAAGAAGGAAGCTTTATCTAAATGATGGAGAATACAAAAGCCCAAAACATATATTTATACATGTTATTAATCGTCGATCAACGCCGTTACGCGGATCCCACTTATTGAAACATTGGCTGCTAAAATATTACACAGTGGGGAGGGAAGAAAACCTCTTCGCACAAGGCATTGTGGTCGAAAATGAATCAAGATTTTTCATACCGTACAGAATATTAACTGCTGCTTCGCTCGCTGCGCAGCAATAAGCGATTTCGACGAGTTCCGAGAAGACATGAGGGAGAACGAGAGGGTTAAAATTCGTCGAAATCGCTTGAAATCGTCACCTGAGAACAAGAAGGAAATCAACTACTGTACAGGCAAGTTATATTTACTTTATTGAAATATTTACCGAGATATTTCACAAATTGTAAATCCCAAACAAAGCCTTAATATTTTTCAACACACAAATTAGGCCTGGGTTTCCTGTGCGCTCGCTGCGCAGCAATTCAGCAATCACGAGGAAGCCGTCTAAAGTTCAACTCAGTTTATAATTAGTTGAAGTTTTACTGCTTTACTAGCCATACGTACACCAACCCTTTTACTCATCTTCCTTGGCCTCACAGAACCAGCTGGTAAAAACCTTTAAAGCTGACCCCTGGTCACTTTTTGCAAAGCAATGCCGTCTATAATTTCAGTGCAGTGTACATGGAAAAACTTCCGGGAATTGCAATGCTATATATTACTTAGAAATTTGATGTTTGTCTACAGCGCCGTGAGTATATTGTAAAAGGGTCAATGTTATGCATGAGCACTGATACCATTTCCTGACTATCCGAATATAGTATTGTCCGACCTGCTGTGCTGGAATGCAATCATTGAGGCTGACTTTGACTTTCATGCTGTAGAACTGTTTATAGATAACATGATACATCCAATTCATCACAAGCTCTTCATTTAGGCATTAAGAAATTCAGCATGTCTGGGACTAGAAACATTTTTAAGCGACGAGAACCACCAAGAGATGGAGTTAAAGAGACTGAAAGGAAACTCGGCGAGCTTCCGTGCCATTTCACCTGGATATCACGGTACAAGGAAGGTTTTAATCCGCTGACGAACAATATAGAGGAGCTCAAGTTGCACATTAAAGAGACGATTGAGGGATCTGAAGTGAAGTCCCACAGCCTTATGGGATATTACAAGACCGAAGAGAGGCTTTTTGAAGCAGCCAAAACACATTTACAGACTGCCCTCAACAATGCTAAAACAGATGATGAGAAAATCGTAACGTATGCAAATTTGGCTTGGCTATCATTCGAAGAGAATTCGAACGCTTCCAGCGAAACACTAGAGAAAGCCGTTGAAGAACACATGGGGGAGGTGAGAAGATTACTTAACGAAAGAAATCCAGAGGACATTCCAGAAGTGATGGCCGAGAAAGCATTTTCGATCGCCATGAGTGGTTTTACCGAGAGCGGTTACAAAGAAGCGTATCGTTGTATCAACAAAGCACTCGAAGGAAGGCCAGACAGTGTTCCATTCAAATTCACTAAGGCACTTGTTTACCAGCGTTTGTATCGTCACATAATAACCACCCATGGGGGAAATAAAAAACCCGAGGTACGAGAAATTAAAAAGTTATGGGAAGAAATCATCGCCACCGCCCAAAATTCCTCCCAATATTATGCTACTATTCACGCACAAGCTTTGATCCAGTATGCGAGATTTCTTAATAAGATCAGACAGGATTATGGCAAGAGTAGTAAACGATTTGCTGAACAGGCCATGGAAATAGGCATAAATAACTACGCGATCTTGAGGGCTGCTTCTGAATACTTTATTGATACGTCTGGTTGGAAAATAGAGGTCTTGAATAAGGCTGAAGAGATTTTGAATAAAATTCTTCAAAATCAGCCTGATTCTTATAGGACGTTAGAAATTCAGGGTAGATTATGCCTCAGGAAAAGTAACCTTAAGTACGGTTTGACAAGTGAAGAAAAAGTCAGCTATTATAACAAAGCTGAAAAATGCTTTCGAGAGAGTTGGAACACAAATAAAGCATTCATAATACCAGCATTGGAACTTGTTGAACTTTACGTTAAGAAGTACAAAGAGGTCAAAGAAGAGTTGATGCTAAGAAAGGCAGAAATGGTTTTCAATGAAATTTCCATAGAGGTAGACAAAAAAGACCAAGTGGACAATATCCTCAAAGCTCGTTTTCATCAAAGGTTTGGAGCTTTTCTAAAGGACCACGGCAAGGCTCTCTCATTTTATCACCTTAAACAATCTCTGGAGTACAACCCAAATCAAGACAGCAAATTCACTAAAGATCCTCTAAGAGAGCTAGCCAATGAGAAGATCCAGGAAAGCGATGAAAGAGAGCAATTTAAAGGCTATGAGACGCTTGGATGGCTCGACGATTCCGAGGACAAGGTTCAAGATGCGATTGCAAACTACCAAGCGGCTTTAAAACTCAAGTTGGGAGATACATCAGTGAGCAAGTGTCTCGTCAGGTTGTACATTAAAAGCAAGCAGTGGGAAGACGCGGAGTCTCTGACGAATAACGTAACAGCTGACGAGAAGGGGGAACTTGAACAATCGCTTCAAATCGCTAAAGGTAAGGAATCACAAAGTAAAGGCAGGCCACACGAGGCAGTCAATTATTTCATGCTAGCTGCCGAACGTGGTTCTCTTCTTGCTGCGGAAAAACTTTGTGGAATGCTGCAGAAGTCAGAGATGGATGCAGGCAGCCAAGATCAGTTTTACAAACGTTTAGCACTTGTTGAAGTTGTTAGTGGATTGGACCCAAGAGAGGTTTTGCTGTTGCCAGAAGAAGACCCGTATGATGTTCTGGTGATTGAACGACAACAAAGCTTAAAAACAAAAGTACAAACAGTCTTACATTCTGACGATGATCTAAAGAGTCTTGCCAAAAAATGCGTGGGACTGGAAGAGAATATGTACAGGAAAGAACCGGTTAGCGAGAACGTGAAGGATGTTATGACAGAAGCAAGAAACTGTTTAGACAGGTCAATAGTCAAGACGGGACAGCGCCTTGGATACGAGGTAGGAAACTGCTATTTTCCTATCCTGATAACAGACAAAGAGGACATCCAAAACAAACTGACGTACAAAATAATCAATGGATTTGATTGGAAGACATTTCCTGCAAACAGCAAAGATGCATTTGAGTTGCTGTTGTGGAAACAGCCTGGATACAATCCAGAGATGAGCTGGATGAAGGTGGTGGCAGATCTTGTCAACATTAACAAACACAACGAACCCTTAGCTGTAGATATTCAGGGACAATTGGTACTGAAACCTGTCCCTAACCGCTTGACGAAGACGTGTGGCTTCCTGGTGAAGAACAAGGCAGCTGTCCCATGGCTGAAGGTTGTCAACGATATGTCTACAAGTGTTGAAGATGACACTGAGAGCAAAGGCGGGTGAGTAAAGAGGTTATTTCGAGCCAGGGTACTTTTGCAGGAATTAACTTTTACATTTTCCCTAGTCACAAAACAGTCTTTATGTAACAACAATTATTTGAGCACGCAAAGAATACAAATAAAACTCGATCTTGAGTACCTAGAAAAAGGGGCTAAGGTGAGAGGAAAAGAGGATGTCAAGAACCTAGTTATGATTCGTGAGATCACCGGTTAATACCGATCTCACCTGAGATCACCGGTTAATATCTGTTATTTTGTCATGAACAGCGATCACATGATAGAGCTACAAGTTACGACAACTGCGGCTGGTGCAACAACCTTTGAGATGACAATTGATGGAGTTCAGCTGGCAAGACGAGCAAGCAACTTTGCTCACGAAGTTTGTACAAAACTGAAAGAGTTGGTGCCGTGAATGGAAGATTGTTGTTTGCTACATCCAGGAAACACTAAGAATACAATTACACTCGAGGAAAAAGTTTCCGGATTTATCTTCTTCAACGTTTTCCTGGGAATAGAGAACAATATGAATCCGATACTTTTCCCGCTGGTGTAAACACCTGTCTATAGCCGGCCTGCGTAGCGGAGAAAGTAGGAATGGGAAAGGAGCGCCTGCAGTCTCGCCATTGTCTTGTTCCATTTTTTGTCCGCCGGCGGACGGAAAATTTCCATTGGCTAACGAGCTGTCAATCAATAGGTAAGATAAGCATCTTCGGGGGATTAGAAAGACCGTATTCAGTCGACACGCAGTACTTTACAACAATAGGCTGTCGGCCATGTTCAATAAGAGTGCTAACACTGAAAATGATGTCACTCACAAGCTGTGGCAGCGTTTCAAAGTGCTTTCACGAGGTTTGTGAATTCAAATTGCTGTGTTAAGGGAGTGTACGTTTTTAATGAGGGGTGGGGGTGGGCTGTAGTTTTTTTTGCTACAGATACAAGGGAAAACCTTGACCTCCTCCTTGCTTCTAAAAGAAATCCATGGCCCTTCACTTTAGGTTGCAGAAAAAGGGATAACCCTCCCCCAATACGTTTGACATTATTGCGGGACAATGTTTCCGTGTCATAATCTTATAGAATGTCTGAGCAGGCTGTATGAAAGAATCTCCGCTCACCTACCGACAAATCTTGCCAGAAGTTAATCTCTGCGTTGCGCGATCCGGTCGTAGCGACTGCGTAATTAACCAAGCCTCGTTTTCATGTCTCAGATCACTCAGAGCCGGTGTAACAGGAGATCGGTTCCGGCCAGGAGATTGGTTCCGGCTGGAACCAGTTTCCTAGGAAAACAGTTCCAACTGCAACCAAATCCGGTAGGAACCAAAATCCTGCTACACCTGCTACAAATGAAAGGGTGACCCTCCCCCTAAAATAAAAAGATAACGAGGCCTTCAGAGACGTTACATTTTTTTTATGACCCTCCCCCCAAATACTCCAGCGCACCTCCCCTCGTTAAAAACGTACACTCCTTAACTTCTCATCGAAAGTGAGCAAGAATTGAGGATTTGTTTGTCAAAATATGAGTTCTCTCTCAAGTGGGGGGAAGTATATTTGTGGTTCAGACTTTGTGACAACAGTAGTTCTCTTAGAACTCAGAAAACAAGAACTTTTGTGATAGAAAAAAATAGGATTTAACAAACATTTCATCAATGACAGGATATCTACATGCAAGACGTTTTTAGAGCGAAGCCAATTCCTGGTCGGGCAAGAAGTGTTTACGTTTTGACTTTTGGGACTTTTCGACTCGAAAGCATTTTATTACGCATTCGTTTGAAGCTAGGTGTTCTGTTGTTGTAAAAAAATCGCATACATTTTTCTGTTGTCAGTACTCTTATTGATCATAGAAGTTATGCCATAAAATGTCTATGTCGAGCTGTTTCAGGCACGTGACGGCCGGAAGGTTTAATTTTTCTTTCTCGAAGTAAAATGGTTTTTTGAACAAACAAATCCCGCCATGTTTACGATACTTTCTATTGCCTATCTGTGAACAAAAATAAAGGAGGGCGATTTTCCAACTGTTGCCAGTAATTTACTATTTCTTAAATTTCTCTTTTCTGTTCCGTGACTCCCTTTTTAGCTACTTAAAGGGCAATGTGATGCTGTGATACCTTTATATTTGCTGCCCACACTTTTTGGCTTTGACGCACTGATAATGGTAAAAGATGGGACTTGAGAATTTGTGTTAGAGTAGGTCTGAATCCTCCTTCGGTGGGAGGGGAAGGATGTTAGAGTAGGTCTGAATCCACCTTCGGTGGGAGGGGAAGGATGTTAGAGTAGGTCTGAATCCTCCTTCGGTGGGAGGGGAAGGATGTTAGAGTAGGTGTGAATCCTCCTTCGGTGGGAGGGGAAGGATGTTAGAGTAGGTCTGAATCCTCCTTCGGTCGGAGGGGAAGAATCTTTAAAGGGGCTATGTCATGGTGCTGCGCGCTCATCTATGGAGTTATCACTCGATTGGTGGCTGTTAATTGGCTACAAACATTTCCTTTTCGACTACATCTATGCACAGTTTGTTAGTAATGTTTGAATATTTGCTATGATTTTTGTCATCCACATGTGCGCCAGGTTCGTCAGTTCATATGAGTATCGCTGGAAAAATAACGTTTCCGGCCCACCTAAAAAAATATTCCATTCATTCTGTCCCTGCGCAGTGCCATATTTTATCCCCCACCCCCTAAAATCCCTTCAATTCAATGAAGTAATGTGTGCCTTGCTTCAATACATATAAATTTTAAATATGAGCATCAAGGAAGGCCCAAAAACAGTTGGGGCAGACCCTGTGAATAAATCCTTTTGACAGACGACTGGTTGATCATTAGCATTTGTTTTCGGAAACAATGCTGTGCAATTGTTTCAGCAGTCTTTTGTGGGTGTGACCATGTTCTAAACCGGTTAGACAATGAACGCGGGTGAGTTATGGAATTTAGAGTCCCTCGCATTGATGGAAGGCCACTCGGGCTGCGCCATAGTGGCTTTCTATCTAATGCTCGGGACTCTGAATCCCATAAATCACTCGCGTCCGTTGTCCAAGTCTTAGTCTATGTACTGTCCTTATCAAGAGCTAACACTGCAGGACACCGCGGCAAAATGTTGTGCTCCGCTGTCCGAAAGAACGAAGGCTCCGGTTTCAAGTACAAGTTTCCGAGGGCTTAAACGTTTTAGTAAATAATCTTATAACTTTTATAATTCACAGTGAATTACAAATTAAGAAAACTTCAACCTCTTAAAGTATTAGACTTAGCTTTTATAAGTAGTTTTGTTGCTTTTTTTGCGAAACATTGCACATTCTTACCTAAAATTAGAAACAGGGGTAATAGACCGTTTCAGCTTGTCCCATCTCAGACCACGTGACTTTTCCCTTGAGTAATGCGTTTTGGTTTTTCAGTATCCCAAGAGGAAATGTATCAATTTCTATATTTGGAAAACAAAGTAGTGAATCCTCAGGAGAACTATCACATGGTCTGAAATGGGGCAACAAACAGGCAAGCTTAAAGAGGCTATAGGCCCTTTGCAGCTAACACATCACGTGGTTGTACTGGAGAGCAAAACATATCTCACTTCATTTATTTAAATGGCTTGTACAAGATCGGTATTGATATTAGCAAAACTTATCTGTATTAAAATGCTATTTTCCACCTCCAATCGATTGTCGATCTTTCAAAAACAGCGATTTTAAAGACAGCTTGCTCTCCAGCATCCATGGCAACGTTTTTCCCATGGGGATCACAAGCTCAATTCATTCGTTAATGAAGTATTATATCAGCACGTGACTGGTTAGCTGCAAAGGGCCTATTGCCTCTGTTTTCGTTTAGTTTCCGCGGGAGACTGGGGAGACGTGCGCGCTGGCCGGGCTCATCAAAAGCGCATGTGCGTGACGTTTTGCCGCTGTACGTACCGGCACCCACACCGCGGCAAAACGGTATGCTCCGCTGGCCAAAATAACGAAGGCTCTGCTATCAAATACAAATTATCGAGGGTTTCAACTTTTTTAGTAAATAATTTTATAACTTAGTAAACTCACAGTGAATCACAAATTAAGAACATTTCAACCTGTTAAAGTCTTAGACTTAGCTTTTAAGTAGTTTTCTTATTTTTTGAGAAAACAGTTCACAAATGGATACTTTTAAGCAGAAATTTTAAAATCACGGCATTTGCCTGTTGTTTCATTTCAGTTTTCGCGGGAAACTGGGGGCGGCCGCGCGCCGACAAGAAATAGCAAATACGCATGTGCATGACGTTTTGCGGCTGTGCACGTACCTCCACCATGTGCTATAGTAAATGACTGTTTTGCAAGAGTTTTGTAATATTTGAAGCCAATATTTGTAAAAAGTACATATTTGCTCTGATATTGAAATTAAAGCTGTAATCATAACACTTTGTTTGCAGTGTTGGTGTTTGTAGAACAGCTACATAAAAATTATGAATTAGAAAATAGATAATAAACATAACATGCGGAATGGAATCACAGTAGACAAAGGCAATAATATCCCTCAAGGTTCAAGTTTTCGATGAAATGCAGCGATTTCAGAAAATGTAAATAGTGTTAAGAAAGCTGGAAAGTATTTCTCGAAAGTAAATAATAAATCAACAACTTAACTATAATTTCCCATATAACAATTACTAAATAAATTCATCTTTAATGGAGCTATATTTTATGACCATGACATCACTGTATCAATAATCATCAACATATCAAGAAACGAGTGTCGATATAGTGGTCTGGGACCTAGAAACCGCCATTTTGAATGTCCTGGCAGCTCCTCCAAATATGGAATGTTATTTTCCTAATATGGAAGAGGCCGCGGGAAGTTCAAAACGACACTTTTGATCGCTATTTTATTGATATGTAAATACAGAGATACCAACTCTCCGGCCCGCTTTTGGCGGGAGACTTGTAGTAACATTTAGTAAAGGATTCATTTGATATCTACACAATGATTATTGTTTGATATTCGTACACTGCAAAGATTTTTGTGTAAGTAAATTCATCTATTCCGTTCTCTTCGTTCACATTTGTAAAGAAACTTTGATTGAACTCAGCATAAGTTAAACTATATCCTGATTTTGATAAACTGCAGAGTAAGTTCTTAGAAGAACTGTTGACAATATATAGCGAGAATAAAATCCATGGAATAAATTGATAAATAAATGAAACTCTCACTGCTAGTGAAAATCAGTAAAATCACGGTTTATAAACGTGAAACTGATTTAATAATTTGTTTTCTTTTCCTCAAGAATAAAAAGATGTTAATTAAAAACATACTCAAATAAAGAAAAAGTAGAATTCAAACAGTTTCATCCAGAAAATTAACTTGCCAAAAAACATTCAAAACTAACGCGCGAGTTTAGCGAAATGAATAATAGTTTAATTGGTGCGAAAATAAAACTAAGAACAATATTTTTGTGATATATGCAAATGTAATACTCAGATAGAAGGGGTGGCGAATGGTGTCAAGAAAAACAAAGGCCTCGCAAAAAGTCGGTGAAGTCTCGAAATCTCGCATTTTATAGATCGGGTCTCGGAGTCTCGATTTGTCCTGATTTTTACACTTTGTATTAGCTTTTATTGGAGTTACGGTGTTTTGGCGACCTCTGCATGTGTTTAAGGTACGCGAACGACAGGTAATTGGTTGAATGGTGAATTCCTCACCTGGAGTGATGAACACTGTACTGGGTGTTTGTCATAATAACTACAATAACAAGAGTCTCGGGCTCGGATTTTGAAAACTCGGACGAACTCGGGCTCGGATTTTGAAATCTCAAAGTCTCGTGCTCGGATTTTGAAAACGCAAGTCTCGCAAAGTCTCGCGGATTTACCATTCGCCACCACTGTTAGAGTCGAGTGCAGTACATTCAGTTCTCAGTGACCATAACTCCACACAGTACACAATTGTTGCCGTCACAATCACACGGTACGGCCATCAGAGAGAACAGTAATGTCTGTTGGTAGATAAAGAGTCGATCGAGTGCAGTGCATTTAGATTAACGCTAACTCCACACAGTAACACAATAATATATTGTGTCATGCTCTGTTACCATGACAGTACGGCCACCAGAGAGAACAGTAATGTATGTTGGTAGATGAAGAGTCAAGTGCAGTGCATCCAGTTCTACCCTAACTCCACACAATAACACAATTGTTGCCATGCATGGTCTGTCACCATCACAGTACGGCCATCAGAGAGAACAGTAGTGTATGTTGGTAGATGAAGAGTCAAGTGCAGTACATCCAGTTCTACCCTAACTCCACACAATAACACAATTGTTGCCATGCATGGTCTGTCACCATCACAGTACAGCCATCAGAGAGAACAGTAGGGTCTGTTGGTAGATAAGAAGTCGAGTGCAGTGCATTTAGTTGTACGCTAACTCCACCCAGTAACACAATTGTTGCCATGGTCTGTGGCACCATCACAGTACGGCCATCAGAGAGAACTGTAGTGTCTGTTGGTAGATAAGAAGTCGAGTGCAGTGCATTTAGTTGTACGCTAACTCCACCCAGTAACACAATTGTTGCCATGGTCTGTCACCATCACAGTACGGCCATCAGAGAGAACAGTAGTGTCTGTTGGTAGATAAAGAGTCGAGTGCAATGCATTCAGTTCTACCCAACACAATATTGTTGCCATGGTCTCACTGTCACCATCATATCGCAGTACGGCCATCAGAGAGAACATCTGGTAATGTCTGTTGGTATATATTAAAGAGTCGAGTGCAGTGCATTCATTTCTACCCTAATTCCATACAGTAACACAATTATTGCCAAAGTTCTATCACCATCACTGTACGGCCATCAGAGAGAACAGTAATGTCTGTTGGCCACTCCATCCTACCAGGATCGTAACCATCACTACCAAATGGACCCAGAAATTTCATTGACTTGCCTGTGTCTTAAGCTGCTTATAAATTAGGACGGGCCTCTAGTATTTTAAGTAACATGTTTTATTTAGTCTTAGTGTGCATAGATAGCAGCATCGCACTGGGGCATTAACTTGCCTGTGTCTTAAGCTGCTTATAAATTAGGAAGGGCCTCTAGTATTTTAAATCACATGTTTTATTTAGTCTTAGTGTGCATAGAAAGCAGCATCGCACTGGGGCATTGACTTGCCTGTGTCTTAAGCTGCTTATAAATTAGGAATTGCATATAGTATTTTAAGTCACATGTTTTATTTAGTCCTAGTGTGCTTAGAAAGCAGCATTGCACTGGGGCATTGACTTGCCTGTGTATTAAGCTGCTTATAAATTAGGAAGGGCCTCTAGTATTTTAAGTCACATGTTTTATTTAGCAGTTAGTGTGCAAAGATAGCAGCATCGCACTGAGGCATTGACTTGCCTGTGTCTTAAGCTGCTTATAAATTAGGAATTGCCTCTAGTATTTTAAGTCGCATGTTAATATTTAGTCTTAGTGAACATATAGAGAGCAGCATCGCACAGTTTGCTGACTGTCTTGGTTTCTTAAAATGTTTGCGCGGGAAATTTGCACATGCGTGCACCCATCGCTAGTACTGAGACGCATGCACGGGAATTTGACGCAGTATGGACCCGGGTAGTCAAGCTAGTTTGTGATCCTCATACATCGAAAGATAAAATACCCTACAGTATAACAAAAATAGATATAGTTAAAAGCGCAGTTTTTTCTTCTCATCCATGTATGATACGGTATTTCCTCGAATAAGCTCTCTCCCTTGATTAAGCGCCCACCCCGGCCCGTACCCCAAAACGAATATAAAGACTGTTTGGTGCATAATGTATCAAAATGTCTCTTGCCGTAAAAACGTTTAAAAGTGCAGTAATACAGCCCAGACTGTGGAAAACGTTATAATTGTTCTTGTTGATTACTTTTATTTTATCGGCATGGTTGCCACCAATCAGGAAAACAATTTTTCCTGACTTTTGACTGCCCCAGAAAACAATTTTCACTGACCATAATAAGGCTGTTCGACATTTCCTCGTCCAAAATAAAAGTCATTATCAAAACCTTAGCCTTCCCTCGCAGATACTTTGAGGCATGAGGGGCCGTCGTGTCATCCTAAAAATAAAATTCAGACTTTAACAAACAATTTAGAATTTCCCTGACCATATTTAAAATTCCCCGACTTTTGCCTGACCTTGAAAACATTATTTTTCCCCTGACTTTTCAACGCCCATCAGTACGGTATTTCACAATTGCGCGTCCAATAAACGTAAGCGCTCTCACTCGAATAAGCGCCCATCCAAGATTAAGCACCCCCTTCGGAAAGTGAAATTTAGATTAAGCGCCCTTCGAAGAAATATTGCGTTTTTTCCTTGCTATTTTTCCGTTGAATGGACACTGTCTTTTTCTCATCAATAAAGAGTCCTTCAAAGACGTTCTACATATCTTGCCTCGAATAAATCAGTAATGAAAGATCACGTTTTTCTTAGTTCGATCAGATCGCGCCATTTAATACAGAAAAGAAGATTTATTAGCTGGTTTTAAGGCCTTTTTACGGGCTCTAGTCTTCGTTGTCTCTGAGGACGGATTCGGGATTATACTCCGGAATAACTCAATCACGCTCTGGAAAACGGGCTTACTGAAACCAGGAGCTGCAATATCAGTTTTAGGGCAAAATCCGTGGCAGGAGCCAAACTGGAAATTCGTTTTAGTAAGGAACTTAGATCAATAGTTAAATCATGTTGGATTTCAAATTACATTTAATTATAAGACTTTCTTTCGTTAAGATTTTCCGACAGAAATGCGGCCTTATTGTATTGCATCTTCGTACAGTTACGTTTTAATAGCTAATAGGTTTTAACACTATAAATATTGCGCAGCAGGGAAGGCTCAACTTATTAGCGCCACCAAGTGGTGACAGTTATGCAATTACCAGGAGGACGAAATCATGGTCTGGGTGATATATTTCTTTATTATTCTGGTGAGGGTTATGAAAATGTTCACGTAATTCGTGGATATGATACTAAGGCAAACATGTATCCCAGTCCAGATGGAGAATTATTCTCAGATGAGGGTGGTAAGGTTAATCAAGGAAACCTCATTTCATCCTAATGATGATCATGGAGGTATACAATATTCGTGGTTCGTTCCGAGTAAAGATATTGGATTGACTAAAGCGGGAATGGGGAGATTAAATCGGTCAGTTGAGGCTTTTGTTTACTGCGTATTAGGTGCTCAAGTCAATGTTAGATCAAGTATTATCAAAGAGTGTACAACGATATCAACTAGCTGTTCAAGAAGCAACTAGTGATATGACCTTTGGAGTTAATGATTCATTAAACGTGATAATGAAGCCGGTAGGAATAAAACATAATATGGGATCTTCAAAAGTTAAACTACCACATCAACATGAAATTAAACCAGTAATTAAACCATTCCCGCTCGCTCAAGTAGCATTCCAGGTTGGGCCTTGGAAATTAAAGAAAGCCACATAATTAATGGCAAATGCCAAAACAAAGCATGGATATTCTGTGGCTGACAAACGGGCTAAGAGAAAAGGGGGAAAAGGACAGTCAAAGCAAGAAATCACCACATAGAGATCAGCCCTCTATCAGCAGAAGTGATGAAACACAAACTGGTACCCATTTCATATAAATATTTCAACTTGATCTATTTTTGATCAAAAATGTTACTGTTGCATTAAGATTACCAGCAGAAGTGAAACCAGAAGAGCCTTGTGTCCGGGCCTTATGTATAAACCTGCGAACATTTATAACCCGGATCATGTGTGCTGTACGCAATGTCGGCCGACGTATCGGTCGACATGTCGACCGACGGTCAGCCGATAGGCGGCCGAGGGTCGGACGAGAGTCGCCCGCTACT
The DNA here is from genome assembly GCA_030867875.1 of Actinernus sp. WN-2022. Classification (NCBI taxonomy): domain Eukaryota; kingdom Metazoa; phylum Cnidaria; class Anthozoa; order Actiniaria; family Actinernidae; genus Actinernus; species Actinernus sp. WN-2022. The sequence continues at coordinate 63,043,986 of JAOWCC010001501.1, read as the reverse complement.
CGGCCGAGATTTGGCTATTCTGTATGTCGGCCGACATGGTTGATGATGCACCGACAGTCGTCCGATTGATCACCGACACTCAACAGCTATCGATAGTTTTACGACAGTCGGCCGAGGTAACGGTGACTGTGATATTTTCAGCTACCGTATATGTACTTCAAAGGTTGTAGAGGCCACAACTATTAGTGCTTTCGTACAAGGCTAACCTTTTTGTAAACTTAAGATAGCATAAACTAGCAGCTCTTTATTTATTTTCCAGCCATGCGCCTCTGCATTATAGTCCGATTGGAGTGCGCGGAGTATATATGATTAGAATTAGAACCGAGCCCTACAGTAAAAATTTGATGCTTATTAATAAATCGTAGCGACCCCAATATTTTCAAATGTTATTTTATGTTGAATACTGGGAGCCGGCGCGGGGTTTAAGTATCGACGAATTCATTGGGATAGCTCGGCCTATACATGTGTCAGTATTAGTCGCGAACTTCAGTTTAAATTGACCCATTTATACGAATCGTTCGCTGCTTAGCTAATATAAATAGCTAGTATAAATGGCCCTATTGTTGCTACTCTATTCCAGATTCAAGGCGAAATCTCCCCTTCAGATTAAAAAAAATCGGTACCCTGTTCCAGACCAAAACGGTGCGATATAGCGATTTATATAGTTTTACGCAATCGATCTTGCGCGAGCGGATGTATAAAAGACACTAAAAAAAACACAAATTAAGATATTAAACGTTGCATTTGAAGTAATTTCATCAGTCACCATGAGAGATTTAATTGTATAAAGGAACATTTTATACCGCAACAGAAAGGAATATTACTATACATAGACTGAATTATATTCAATACAGTAAACCTTCCAGGTAAAAAAATCCAAAATAGTCACTGTTTATTTGAGTGAAAACAGTAGGCAGAATAGTTTAATTATAACTTAACATCTCACCGATACCCCACCGACATATAACCGACACCTTACCGATATACCACCGATCCACTATCTGCCGACACATACACAGCAGGAGGGGGAAAATCGACCGACGTGTCGGCCGACACACGACCGACTGTCGACCGACATGTCGGCCACCCCTTGACCGATTCGCTACCAGCAGTCGCACGCGGGTCGGTCGACAGTCGGCCGATATGTCGGCCAACCATCGACCGATACGTCGGCCAACATTGCGTACAGTACACATGATCCTATAACCCTATATCCACTAGGCCAGTGAGAACTCATCGTTTACCAGATAACTTCTTTCCGAAATATATACAGTCAGTTAATACAGGGTAAGTTTCGATTCATGAGTGCATGTGACTTTTTGCGATCGATCGTCCCATCAGTTTATCTGCTGTCTTGATTACGGCCATCTTGGATAATTGACATATGTTGACTGATTCCTGGTAACCAGTCTGTGTGATCTTCAGATCTGTATTGGGTTTCCTGTGGAAATTGTTCATAACAACTGAAACCAGTCTTCTTCCCTGGTTTATTTCTTTGCCTTTATTAATTTAATTTGTAAATGCGTATGAGACCAGCTAGTGCTTGCTCGATTTTTTTTTTCTTGATTATTGTGTTGCTCGATATTTTTTTTCCGATAGAAGAGCTTGCTCGATATTTTTTGGGGGATTTTTGGTAATTCTTCCTTTTTTATATATTCGAATTTATATTTACAATTGTCCTTCTTTGATATACCTGTTTTACAATTATTCAATCCTTCACAAGCCATTGTTACTATACCACAATTAATACCTAAATGTTGTTGAACTGCATACAAACTACATGTATTATAAAAAGTTTCTTCATTTGTATCACACTTAGTAGCCTTCACACATTTTTTATTCTTATGATTATTTTTAATAAATGAATAATCTATATTTTTAGCAAATTTTTTACAATTTTCTTGTTGTGTTATAATCTGTAGGTTTTCAAGTCTATTATCAGTCTTATTTATATTAATGTGGTAAATGACTTTATCATCTGAGATCACCCCATTAAAACAATCCCATCTGTATGAATTAAGTAAGTCTTATACCATTTTTGAGTATGTTTTCTAACCACACAGGATAAATAACTGGAGTTAATAATATTTCCATCTATTTCTTTCTTTTTCACAATATTGAAAACTTTCCATCTCTACTTCCCGCATATAGATCATAAACAGGGTGAATATTATAGGATTTTCCATTTATGATATTTACGCACCATTTACGCACCATCATCTCTTTAAGCCTTAATGATTTATTTAGTGATTACAATTTATAGAATCACAAAATATTTGCCATCAGATATTCTCAAGAATTATTTCCATCAGATTTTTCTGAGAATTTAACCTGGGGAACATTTCTTGGAAATTAGCCTTGGGAATATTTCTTGGAATTTAGCCTTGGGATTTTATATTTTTATTTCTTTAGGATTTTATAGCCTTGAATCTGACTTTGGTGATTTTCCAGGAATTTGGTCTAAGTGATTTTCTAGGAATTTGACGTTGGTGATTTTCTAGGAATTTGACCTTGGTGATTTTCCAGGAATTTAACCATTTGCTGTTTGTAGATGAAAATGCGCCAGAATCGGCTTTTTACATCTACTCCTTTCAAAATGTCGGAATTTACCGCGAACTGATCTATGCTCCATTTGTTACTCTGCGTTCAGCTTTGATGAATACTTTCATTCATTCAAATCGTGCTCTTATAATATTAGATGGGTATATGATGACCTTAATACATGGCTTAGGCCATCCCTTTTTTATTTTCCGTTTCTCATCGTCCGACCGACCCATTTTTGTGGCTTTTTGTAGAAATAAAAAAAAAATTGGGGGGAGGGATGGGGGTGAAGAAACCCTAGAGCAGCTCCTGGAAGCTCATGCTCGAGGGTAGGTTACACTAGTTTCGGCGGTGCATTTGTAATTCCATGTTTGTAGCGTATACGGACGACGACATCGATGGTTTCGTCGTCCATGTTGGTTTGTAACCTCGCCTGTGCAACCGCGCCTTATTAGTTCCAGTCTCTCCGCCTATTTTTTATTACAATTTTTTTTTTTCTCACCCGACCGACCGACCCAATTTTTGACAACCCCACCGATGAGAAACGGAAAAAAAAATAGGGATGGCCTTAGATTCTAATCAATTGCTACTATATTCGCTCGACAGCATGCCACTTTCAATTTGAAACTACTAGTTTTAGTCCATGAGCCAACTGCCCCAAAATGGCGGATTGGGTTCACTAGAGGTGGCAAATGCTATCAGTAATTTTATGAAAGCCCTTAAGGTATAGAACAAAAATATATGATAGCAAGGTCAGAAGCTCAGCTTAGGGGTATCACGTGACTCTGAAATGGAGGACGTATGCATAATGAGCTGGACCATCACAAAATGGCGGATTTGGCTCACTTGAGGTGGCAAATGCTATCAGTGATTTCCTGAAAGCCCTATAGGTATAGAACAAAAATATTTATGATAACAAGGTCAGAAGCTCAGCTTAAGGGTGTCACGTGACTTTAAAGTGGAGGATGTATGATATAATGAGCTGGTCCATTAGTCATGGAATAAAATCTTTCTTTTCGCTGAGCAACAACATGAAAAGAAAAAATATTTCAGTCAAACAGCAATATAGTTTAAAACATTATTATCAACCTAAGGAGCTAGATTTTGCGTGTTTTACTAGGTTATTGGCCGTTTTTATGTGTGTTTTAAAAAAGGGAAGTACTTTTGGGTACCCTGTGGTAAAAAGAGAAAAGGACATATATATATAATCTTATCATTTGGAAAACCCTGATCGGTCATTAAATAAGAAGAAGGGTATTTTCTAAAAGTTTGCTAGAATACATTCTCATTTGACAGCATCTGAAATAAAATATCCTACAGAGAAATGTGTCTGTTATATTGGTTTCCCTGTGCCTCCCTGTCAGTGGCCTGGCACTAGGACGCCATCTTGTTTTCACTGAGTTAACTTATGACAGATCTTGAAATGATGCTTGTACTCACTCATGGATAGTGAAATACCCAGTAAAAGATCAAGAAAAGATCCCTACTGCATAATCCACTGCAGTGATGACAATGGGAACCTTGATCTTGATTCTTGGAAAACTTTAGTAACAGCAGGTAAGATTCGTAAGAAGCACGAAGGCATTCTTGCATTGCAAGCTGAATCTGAAAACCAAATTCCCGACGGTGTTTATTATCATAGAAAATGCCGAAGCATTTTTACTATGAAAAGCGATTTGGAGCGTATTCAAGCTCAAGAACAAAACAACGATGTTGTTATGACCTGGGAGAAAGGAGCAGAAAAGGAAGACAGAAGGAGTTCTGGTCGACAGCCAAGCGCTTCTCCCAGCCGTGTGTTTGAGAAGAAATGCATATTTTGTGAAAAGAAAGATAAGTATGTAAAGGGTGAAAACTCTAGAGAATGTTTAACAAAAGCCAGTCAGCTGAGAGCTGATGCTACTCTACGGAAATGTGCAGAGTTTAAGCAGGATAGTAGGATTATTGCTATTCTCACTCGAGAACTAGTTGCTGCAGAGGTGCACTGGCATCGAGCGTGTTATAGGGACTACACTAACTGTTCCAAGATACAGGGAAGTCAAAATGAAGTTGACGAAGGCAGTGATACATATTCCGAGGCTGAGAGAATTGCATTTAGTAAGCTGTGTGAATACATAAGGAATGAATTATTAACTCACAACAGTTACAGGTGAGGATGACTGAATTGGGTGTAAATGACATCAGAGCATCGACAGTCAAGAACCTCAAACGAAAACTTATATATAACTGCAGAGGTTGGAGGCTCCCTACATATGGTTACAGAAGTACGCAAAGTGCTAGTATATCCCGATAGTTTGACCCGTGATGGGCTCGTTCTGTCAAACTACAAACTGCAGAAAGAGATAAATGCACTAAGAGCCTCTAATAACACTACAGAGAGTATTAAGGAAGTTGCTAGTGCCATACGCAAGAAGGTTAAGGACCATTGTACTAATCAGGAATGGCCCCCGAACCCTGCTACTCTTGACAGGAATCATATTGACGCTCCGCCTCTGGTTACCACCTTTCTTAGGTATCTTCTGAATGGTGACCATGTAGACGTAACCGATAGAATGAGCTGGCTTGTGACCTCTATCGCCCAGGATGTCATGTTTGGGATCAGCAGAGGCAGATTCAAGCCACCCAAACACATACTATTGCCTTCAGCTGTGAAATCACTTACTGGAAATGTTGAAATAATCCAGATTCTCAACCGTCTGGGACATGGTGCATCGTATTCACAGCTGGAGGAAATTGACACGTCACTATGCCTTCAAAAGCTCGCCATGGTGCACGAAGATGGATTTCCACTTCCAGGAAATATCCATCCCCATATCAATACAGTCCTTGGTTTTGATAACATTGACAGGGTAAAAGATACCCTAACAGGTGCTGGCACTTCGCACCGCGTGAATGGAGTAGCTATTCAGCCTCTCACATATGGCCCCCATCAACCCAAAATCCTCCCACCAGTAGAGAAGAACAAGCAGAGAGCACTGAAAGCAGTAGACCAACCTCTCCCTATCTACAATGTCGGGAAACAAGTTGGACCAGCGATACGGAAACTAAAGGAAGTAGACAGGGACGAGATTCTCAGAGAGGCAACAAAGAAGAACCTTCTCTATATTCTTGCTCGATTGCATTATGAAACAAAGCAAAATGTCTGCAGCTGGACTGGTTTTAACATTCTGGTTCACGATGAGGATAACATCGTGAACTCTAACATAGGCTACTTACCAACCATTAATGCACCAGCCACTAGTATGTCTACGGTGAAAGAGGTGTTGGACCGGTCCCTGGCTATCATGCACAGCCTTCATTTGTCAAATATCACTTGCGTTTTTGATCAAGCTATCTATTGCAAAGCACTTGAAATAAAATGCAAGAACATAAATCAGTTCAAACCTATTGTCCTGCGGCTTGGCACGTTTCACACGCTGTGTACGATACTCTCTGTCATTGGCAAGAGGTTTCAAGATGCCGGTCTGAAAGACTTATGCATAGAGTCTGGTGTTACCGCTGAAGGATCGGTATCTAGAGTACTAGAAGGTCGTAACTATAACAGGGGAATTCGATTTCATAAGCTGGCCTATGAAGCTTTTATGAGAGTGGCCTGGGAAGGATTTATGCCTTGGCTTGCTGCCCACCATTCTGACGATACTGGCCTAGTAGAAATCGTTCTGGATGCAGTTGGTGATCTTGTGGACGGAGTGAACAAAGTACACCATGATCATGTTATGCAGCTACAGTCCTTCCAGCGTTTGAGCACCCGTTTTTCCGAGTATGTTGATCACCTACAGAACTCTAATAGCCCGCTTTCGTCATTTTGGATCTATTATATTGATATGGTGGAGTTGCTGCTGCATATGATTCGTGCCTCAAGAGAAGGCGACTGGATGCTGCACCTTTCGTGTGTTCGAGAGATGATACATTGGTGCTTTGCGTATGATGCATTCAACTATGCCAGGTATATGTCAGTCTATTATAATGATATGACAAGCTTGCCTGATGAGCACCCTGCCGTATTTGAGTTCATGAAAGCCGGGGTTTTTTCCGTGCAGTTAAATTCAAGTAATCCATTCAGCAGAATCCCAGTTGATCAAACTGTGGAAGACACAGTAAACAAGGACACCCAAACCCCTGGTGGGACGAAAGGATTTAGTTTGAAACCTGGCGCTGTGCAAAGGTATTACATGACTGCAGAATTCAGGACACAGTTCCTTCGTAATTGAGAGAAATGGTTGGCTATGCGAAAGGAAACCAGGATCATTCTGACCTTAAGTCATCTCGAATCTCTAGAGACGAGAAAGATGTGAAGGCGATTGTCGACCTGATTAAGAACAATTGGACTAATCCATTCGGAAGTGAACAGCAGCTTTGTAGTATATTTCCACAGGTGCTGTGGCTCCTCCAGATGTTGCCAGTGACCTTGCCAGAGCTAAACAAGTAGGTGAGTCAGCTTACGAAGCATTCAAGAAAGAACGCCTAGAATCATCCAGTTCAATGTTTCATGACAAGCTGACCAAGCAAAAGCTGAAGACCTTTAGCCACATGTCGAAAACCAAGAAAGTGAATAAAGAACACGGTAGAGAAACTATACTACGCGCTGACCGAAATCTGTTTGCTCGCATGATCATCATTGCCGAAAGTCGTAAACAGCAGATGCGAGATGTACCGAACCATCCTTTGGGTCCTATTCCTGCAGCACTTGCTAACAGTGATGGTATGCCAAGGAAGACAAATAAAGCTCAACTGGGTAGACAACTGGAGAAGCTAGTGCAGCCCTCGGGCGACATACCTAAACCATCAGCATATCTCATTGATGGTATGGCTCTTGTGCAGAAGCTGAAGGTCGACTATTTGAGCTTTGGTGAGGTTGCTGACATCGCATTAACTAGAGTTTTGCGTGAAGGAGATGACAGCTCTAGAATCGATGTAGTCTTCGACGAGTACAGGGATCTGTCAATCAAATCTACAGAGAGAGTACTAAGAGGTGAAGGCAACGCTATAACTTTTAAGAACCTCGCTGCTGGTCACAAGGTAAAGCAGTTCAAAAGTTTCTTAAAGAATGGAAACAACAAGAACAGCCTGGTTAGTTAAGTTCTTTACTGAACACTGGAGCAAGAATACAAGTCGTGAGAAGATGCGCAACAAAGTGATGTACGTTCCATCCGGGAGTCACTGCTACAAGCTTACAAAGGAGGCAGTTGAGCTGTAGTCAAGAAGATTGAAGCAGATACCCGACTCATTATACATGCTGGACATGCAGCAAAGCAGTCTTTTAAATCTTTAATATTGTCATCCGAGGATACAGATGTCCGAATTTTGTGTCTTGCCTTCTCCTCTTTAATTGATGTACCGATTTTCCAGAGGTGTGTATCACAATTCCACGCACGATACGTTGACATCAGCAAGATAGCCAGTGCCATTGGTCAAAATGTGTGTAAGGCCCTACCAGGTATGCATGTCTTTACAGGATGCGATACAGTCAGCGTTTTCGCTGGAGTTGGAAAGGTAAAACCGCTGAAAATGGTTCGGGAGAATAAAGACTACCTGCTTGCATTTCAACGTCTTGGAAACGAGTGGTCGGTTAACCCAGAGCTGTTTGCGCAGTTACAGTCCTTTGTTTGTGCACTGTATGGCGTTAAGAAAGACACAGATGTCAATCACTGTCGATATGCTCTCTTTTGTGCTAAGAGAGGAGAAGCTGAGTCCCATCAGTTGCCGCCATGCAAGGACTGTCTTGAGAAGCACGCTGATAGAGCGAACTATCAAGCCGCGATTTGGAGAAACTCCTTGTCCAACAATGACATTCCAACACCGATTGGCAAAGGATGGGTTCTTGAGGAAGACGGAGATGGCCAAAGGCTAGAGATAGACTGGATGATTGGGCTTCCAGCACCACGGGCTGTGATCGAGCTGATGGCGTGCACATGTGAATGCATTCAGAATGGTTTGATTAATGCTAAGACCTTTGTCGACTAACCACCTGCACTAACCAGGCAGACGAATGGGAAGATATGCAAGTAGAAGAAGACGAAGATGATGATGATATCGAAGAAATGCTGTAAATTTACACAAAAACGCTGTAGACATTGCAATTGACTAGAAATGTTTCACTTGTCTAGATATGCGCATGGCACCAACGTTACAGAAACTAAAATTGATTAACACATAATGCACAAGTTAGACAAGAAAACTATCATGACATCAATAATCACTAAAACGTTTATAATTTAAGCAAGGAATACATCTCGAGTTCTTATAATGTTCTGGACTGCAAATTATACCACGGGAGCAATAATCTCATTTGCATGCCTAACTCGGTCTAGGGTGACCAGAACAACTAAAGAAGCTCTAAAACAAATAGTCAAATACGGTTTTAAACCTGTAGCACGGAAAACAAACATGTAGGGTTTAAAGCTGGTGCATGGAAACCATTAGGTAGGGTATTGGATACGGAAATCAGACAGAGCATACGAACAGTCTACAATAGGTGAGTGAGATTAGAAAACCAGTTGAAGCTATCTAAATATCACCAAAATCTTGTTCAGATTATACGAAGAGTGTAGACTTAGCCAGTTCTGATGTCACCATCACGTGATAACGCACCGTGGCATCAGTATAAAATTAGGTTATTCTTTTTTTTGGAAACACGCTGTCAAAATGGCAATACGTTTTGTTTGATTGCCACAGGGTGACCGTTAAAGGTTAAAATACAAAAATAACGTGGCTCGACGTAGCCACCAAACCATAAAAATAAAATGTGATATCCTTCAAACATCTGCATCTGCACATTTCTAGTCGAGTACTGGCTATTTCCTGGGCATTAGCTAGACCCCGCAATTAATATATGCTAAATGCAAAAAAATCATGTATTTATAGAGTATGACGTCATTGTCACGTGACCCTAATTATATATTCATCTCCTGAAAATTCTTCCTATACATGAAAACAATATCTACACCAATTAAAATACATTTTAAGGTGAGTATGAAAGATATTATTAGAAAAATGACGCGTTTTAGGGGGGTTTCCATTACTGCGCATGAGCAGTAGAATTGAAGGTCACGTGACACCTTGAAGCTGCCTTTATGACCTTGCTATCATATATTTTTGTAATCTACATGCCCAGGGCATTCAGAAAATCACTGGTACACTTTTACAGTCTGTCATACTAGAATTGATTCAACGACGGGCTTGAGTTAAAGACCCTGTGTCCGAGCCCATGGTGCTTTGCGCCAATGTTATGATTAGTTTGTTTATCAACGGCCGCATAAATTAAAGGCCAGCTGTTAGGCGAACTAAAATGCTCTCGATTGTTTATAAGTTTCATAAAAGAAGTACACATACACTTTGGATAACGAATTTCATAATTTCTACCGGATTAACAACCCAATCGAGCCCACCAATTTTCCCCGGATGCTTCGAATAATATTTAACAGTACTCGGCAGGAAGCCAGTTGTTCTGTCTTTAGATTCTAATTCGATTTACGAGTGCGACTTTTCACAACTCTACAAGCAAACACATACTCTTGTTACCTTGTTTTTTGTCTCCAGTATTGCTTAGCTGTATTTGAAGATCTCTACTTTCCTTGCGAATGATATATTTTGAGTGCAAAATGAAATGTCGTACTCACACTCGAGTCAAACTCACAGCGAAGTAACAGCTGAAGTTTGACCCGCGATCGTAGTTTTGGTAGCAAGACTTTCTGGACGTACTGGAGGATGAAAAAAAAAAGGTTAAGGACATTGCTTTCTCTGCTAATAAAAATGCAAAACATATACAGAAAAAGATAAGTCGTAACACCTCAGTGAAGCTTTGCCGTGCGAAATTATAATTACGAATGTTTTTGATGCCAGAAGTGATTGCTTTGTGCTTTGTATTTCCAACGAAGCCCGCCTGTCGCTTAGTGCAGAAAAACCCCGGGAAACTCGCGTAATAGTCCTTTTGAACCACAAGTATTCTCTTGTAGACCTAGAGAAAGTAAAATGTGGACTGCTGAATGATTATTTGTCGAGTCACTTCGCCTCGCTGTCTCGGTTCTTTCTCCAGCATTCCTCTACTCGCCACTCTAGACCGGGATTCGAAGAAATATTCGAACTAAAGTTTCATTTTAAAAAGTATAGATAAAAGAAAGTTAGTTAAGCATATATACCTATCAATAATTACACGATGGCCCAAACTAGGTTTGGATTTCGAAAGATTCGAGAGTCGCATAACAACGATATTTCTGATTTTCGTAGCCTACGAAAATGATTTGCACGTGCAAAGCACCATGGGCTCGGACACAGGGTCTTTAAAGTTATTCGTTTGACTCGCCGATTCTCTCCAAATGATCGAGTAAGGACATGAAAGATCACACTAAAATTAGTAAGTTTACCGAGTTTGAGAATGTTTGGATCAAATACGAAAGGCGGTCAGTATCTGCAGACTGCAGACTGGGTATAAAATGCAGACTGCAGACTTGGTATAAAATGCAGACTGGGAAAAAATATAAAAAACACTTATCTGAAGTCTTTATCTGTTATTCATTGGGCTCTGTATGTAATTTCGGCGAGTTCTGTTGAAATTTTCTCGACCTCGCCCTCTTAGGTGGAGACCTAAGAGAACACCACGCTCGAATTTTCATCCAAAATCAATGCCGACCGCAACTAAACTTCACTGAAATAATAGCACAACAGTATCTATTCCAAGAGCTCATGTCATTTAGTTGAACTAACCCCCCAAATCGAGCAATTTGCGCTTCACGACACTAGTTCCCAACGTTCACGGTCTCATAACTTTTACATATATATTATTTTGAAACCAGTGTTTAAGTGAATCGGGTCTATGGGAATCGAACTCCGATCGTTGGATTCAAAAGCACGCGCTCTAAACCACTTTACCATAGACCCGATTCAAACTTTGGGAACAAGCGTCGTCAAGGGTTATTAATTTCAATAGCCCACTTCCGCGATATGCTTTACTTGTCACGCACAAAGGTTTCAATATGAGGCCCGTGCTAAATTAAATTTATTCTTTTCACAGAGAAGTGGGCTATTAAATGCCATGAGGCTCTTGGAATAGATACTGTTGTGCTATTATTTGAGGTTTAATTAGTTGCGGTCGGCATTGATTTTGGTGGAAAATTCGAGCGTGGTGTTCTCTTAGGTCTCCACCTAAGAGGTCGAGGTCGAGAAAATTTCAACAGAACTCGCCGAAATTGCATACAGAGCCCAATGAACAACAGATAAAGACTTCAGATACGTTTTTTTATATATTTGTTCCCAGTCTGCATTTTATACCGAGTCTGCAGTCTTCATTTTATACCCAGTCTGCACACAGGCCGCCCAAGTTCTGACTGTATAACAAGGTTTGTATGGGAGTTCTTCCGATAACTCAGAATAATAACATAAATCTTCTGTAATACAAGGTAAATAAAGGAAGAAGACTTACTTGAAGTTGTTTTGTCGTCCTATATGTGTTTCAGGTCGCTAGAACGGTGTTTTATGGATGTCACCGGCGCTGTCCAGTGGTCTCGTTGGAGGGGAGGGAGGGATTAGAAAGTGTCAAATGAATTTGATATGTCCCTCTCAAGGAAAGAAATAATTTGTAACGGCCTGGTTACCCAAACGCCTGGTTACCAAAACGCGTTGTCAAGTAGGACCATTCAATGGACTACACGATCTGTCGGCCGTTTGAAGCTGCACGAATTGCTTCAAAAATCGTTGAAATCTAACGGGTCTGGAAAGGAGTTATCAAGCCTGGGAACTTCTGAGGGATAATTGATGTCCATGGATTGTACCGCGGCCGAGTAAACGCCGATGGGATTGATATTTTGTGGAAAATTCGTCCTCGAGCGAAGGCCGTGGTTGTATCGAGTGTTCAGCCTTCCCCTCTGGTTAGAGGTATGAAGCGTATGACTCAAGAATTCCATAAAACACCGTTCTAGCGACCTGAAACACACATAGGACGACAAAACAACTTCAAGTAAGTCTTCTTCCTTTATTTACCTTGTATTACAGAAGATTTATGTTATTATTCTGAGTTATCGGAAGAACTCCCATACAAACCTTGTTATACAGTCAGAACTTGGGCGGCCTGTGGTCTGCAGTCTGCAATCTGCAGATTCATTTAATATACTGACCGACTGAAAGGCAAGCGTTCAAGATATCGAAATCCGGTGACTCACTTCCGTTATCGGCCCAGTCATTTCACTCAAAAATACATGGTTTTGGGAGCTATTTTGCCTTCTAAAACAAATAAAATGATTTATGAAAAATTTCTACCTTCAAATCAAAGTTAAGTAACATCTATTCTGCAACTGGGAAATGTTTGGAGTGATTATGTTAAGATTTCGACTGAACAAATTTGAATCTGTGACTGGTCAGCACATTCCCAGATCAGGTTATTTTTAGAACATCCGAGGTAAGTAAATCCCACTTTCTTTTTCACAATGGCGAGGTTTTCTAATTGTCTGTTCATAAATCATTAGGAAGCATTGTTTGCCTAGTACATTGTTGCATGACATTACTGTTCACCAGGCTTCTCGTTGTTTTTCTCGGCTTAAGGGACCGATCGTTTATTACGTTTCTCTTCCGACAACGAATTTGGCTTGACCTGAATACTTACCGGCGATTCAAAATTATATTGAAAATAACAGGGATGCATTAGTCGAGAAATACTTTAATCTAAGCCTGAATAATATGGAAATCCTCACTTTTTTTTAAATTTATCACGCCATAAAGATGAGACTTCGCCAGCTTAAACGCGAACGTGTTCTGAGAAGCAACAATTTACGAAGGAGAAAGTGGCTACAGTAGTCCAGATGAAATACTGACGCCATAGAAATGGAACTCCAGGGAAGTGGAAGCTGTCTAGGCTACAGGCAAATGTACCACAATCATCTGGGGAAAAGCTAAATCAGTTGGTCTTAGTAGAATGATTTTTTTGCTTAGCTTGGTATTATCCATGCAATTCCTCAAAACTGGAAGTCATTACTGAAGTCTACCCAACCAGTAAGTAACAATGATATCTCAGTGTTCAGATACAATACATCGACAATAGGGTTTAAGGGTACTCTCTATAAAATATATAAACTAACTAACAAAATATTGTACGATATTTTAATAACTTCCAAATTTGTAACACCAACCTCTCAACTAAAGTGGAAAAGTAGACTAAATTGTTAATGAAATAGACTGAAAATCAGTATATAATCGGATATGTAAGACGACAATTGAATCTTATCTTAGGAATTTTCAATACAAAATATTAAATAATTGCCTTTTTCTTAATAAGGATTTGTACAAATTTAAACTGAATGATAACCCTCGTTGTTCCTTCTGTCATAAGGAAGAAGAAACAATGATGCATCTCTTTGTGTATTTGCCCCTTTTCAGTAAATTTTTATTCTACTTTGAAAACCTGGTTACATAGTTGTGGAATTGTTTTACCACCCCTAAATACCTTGGATATTATTCTAGGGACTGACGAAGGAGAAAACAATACCATGATTAACTTTATATTGTTTATTTTTAAGTTTTCATTATACAAGTTTTTTAATAGCAACCGCTTTGATTAAATGTATTTTGAATGATTTCAATAAGAACATTCTCGCATTTGACTCGTAGAAAGCTCGGCGTCTGAATCAACAGTATCACGCGATAATAAAGCAGTATCACGCGATAATAAAGCAGTATCACGCGATAATAAAGCAGTATCGCGCGATAATAAAGCAGTATCACGCGATAATAAAGCGGTATCACGCGATAATAAAGCAGTATCACGCGATAATAAAGCAGTATCGCGCGATAATAAAGCGGTATCGCGCGATAATAAAGCAGTATCGCGCGATAATAAAGCAGTATCACGCGATAATAAAGCGGTATCGCGCGATAATAAAGCAGTATCGCGCGATAATAAAGCAGTATCACGCGATAATAAAGCAGTATCACGCGATAATAAAGCAGTATCGCGCGATAATAAAGCAGTATCACGCGATAATAAAGCAGTATCACGCGATAATAAGGCAGTATCGCGCGATAATAAAGCAGTATCACGCGATAGTAACACTTTATCGCGCGATATTCTTTCATAAAATTTGTGTTTGTGGGTGGCCCTTACAGGGCTCCGTACCTTTCTCAAAACTATACCCCCCTCAAATTGTCTTAAGAGCAAACATTACCCTCCTTCATTTTTCCCTTTTACAAATTTTACCCCCCCCCCCCCTGCGACGTAATAAACGATCGGTCCCTAAATAGCCTGATCTGGGAACACGCTCATATATGGCTCCTGATGCTCACTCTGAGTCCGATCGCCTACTCGGCTCCAGTCCAGCCATACGGAGTATAGCCATATATAGGCTATATGGGTACGTGCCGCTCGACAGGGTATTGTTTTTGACAATTCTTAGCCTGCAACAGGGTATATAAAGCACTGTTTTGGTCTGGAACAGGGTCGTAATTTTTTGGAAGGGCCTCAGGACGGTTTGAGTTATTCACGGTCCCTTGCCGCTGCAAACGCAGAGTCAGTTTATCTGTTAATGATTCGAGTGGCGAGGGGAGCGCAACATCTCGCGCGTATCATGATATCAGACGCTAGCCTGGTCTGGAACAGGATATATCCCCCCCCCCCCCCCCCTCCCCCTTCACTCGTACATGAGTCGTCAACTGAGCTAACCTGATGGCTTCTCTTCTTGAGAGCCTGATACTCAGGTTACAACTAAGCCGCATGACCATCAAGTTACAAAACCTGTTGTGGGTTAAACTCGATGTTTTAGTAAACTTCATGTCAAAACACAAGACTTATAAGGAGCACTGAGGGAACTGTAGTAAAAATACAAACGAAAATGATCAGAATTAGCCTGAAGTACAGCGCATGCCAAAGCACTCGCGAATTTAAGTACCGTAAATCACTCTCCTCCAGATGCCAAGCTGCAAGGAAGGCATAAACCCGTCAAATGATTGCTCCTCTCCTCCCCAATAGAGACTATTGTGGTACCAGTATTCCCTGAATTAATAAAGAAGCTTAAATGTTGGAGAATACAACAACCAAGCATATAACTTAGTACACAGTAATTATAATCTATCAATGACGCGCGGATCTTGCCCTTCATTATCGTATCAGTGGCTGCAAAAAATGTCCTAGCTCCAGTGGGGAGGGAAGGAGCGCATTGTGGTTGGCCACGCAAGGGATTGTGGTCGGCCACGCAAGGGATTGTGGAGTCGAACGAATTAACGCATGCAATGAACCATTGCGAGATTTTGTCCAAATTATTAACTAGTATACCTAAAAGGTACCGAGTGCTGCGCTTTTATTGCTTGCAATGCGCGTATGTGAGTAGCGAGTTATGTGGGCACTCGAATTCGAATGTCTGCGAGGTGGATGTCAACATGATCTTGGGCGTGTTCAAGAGAAATGCCTTGCAAATGTCCAGATATGCGTTTTAAACGTTTTTGATGGAAGGATTGCAAAGATTTGAAGTGGATTACAAAAGCTTATACTAGAAACTTGAAACTCAGTTGCAGTGAACCGATTTAAAGATGCCAATCTCTGTTAAAGGGGCTATGTCACGGCGAGTTTTGTTGCTGGCCGGAACAAAGTTATTTTCAGATACTAGTTCTTTCAGCGATATCTATATAAACAAACGACCGCCTCACACGTGTGGAATGGATCGAGTCAAAGGAAATACGCAAATATTATTGGTTTGCATGTGACGTCACGGCGGTCATGTTTGAGGAACTTAAACAAAAGATTCTTCATTAGCTTCTATTGTTAGCTCCTCCAACATGACCGTCGTGTTTTTGTCTTTTGAATCTCAAGAGTTGATTGCAAACCAAGAAGTGTCATCAGTTTTGGGCGCAGGTCTTATTTTCGTGGAAAAGATTACATAATCGTACAATTTAAAGGGGCTATGTCATGGTACTGCGCATGTATCGAGTAATCGCTCGGTTGGTGGCTAAAATTGAATAGAAACAGTTAAACTTCCCTTCTTCAATGTTTGATTGAAAGGATTTTCAATATTTTCCCTGGAGACTGTTCATATACACTGTTTGTTGGTCATTTTTGCATATTTGCTTTGATTTTAAGTATCCCACATGGCCTAGAGATTCGGTAGTTCATATCAATATCGGTGGAAATAGCTGTTTCGATTCCGGCCCGGAACGCGAAGCCTATTACCGTGACACAGCCCCATGAGGTCCTGGAAGAGCTTTTTAACTGTTTTAGCCAATAAAACACCAATGTAACATCAAATTTCAGACATGCGCAATACTGTGACATAGCCCCTTTAAAAGTTGTATTTTTCATCCACTCGAATCTTTGCCATCTTTAGTCAAAATGGTCTCATTTTCTCCAGTACATTTGGAAAACATTCTGCTAATCCGATTGCTCATTTTTTGCATTTCGTCATGAGGAAGTTGATCATTTTTGGCTTGATAGTGTCCCTTTAAATTAGTTAATGTAGCTTCAAGATGGTTAGAGTTTTGACAGAAACTAGAGTTAGCTATTGCTCGTGTTTAGTTTCCGCACCACCGGCAGACCAATATATATTTTTTAATCCAAGTACTCTTATCATGTCAAATCTAGCTTTTCGATAAATATACTGTAATAAAAATGAATAAAACTTACCTTGTGTCTATAAGCTGTCTTGGCTGTGTCTGTACGTTGGTTTCTTCTTTAGTATGTAGAGTAAGGAATTTAAAATTCGCCGAAATTCGCTGAAACGACGTACAGACACAGCTTATAGACACAAGGTAAGTTTTATTCATTGTTATTACAGTATATTGATCGAAAAGCTAGATCAGTACGGTCCGTTAATCCCAGTCAAACACTGTTATACGCGAAAAGTATATTTTTTTTTAAATTT
This sequence comes from Actinernus sp. WN-2022, assembly GCA_030867875.1. Lineage (NCBI taxonomy): Eukaryota > Metazoa > Cnidaria > Anthozoa > Actiniaria > Actinernidae > Actinernus > Actinernus sp. WN-2022. The sequence continues at coordinate 63,026,617 of JAOWCC010001501.1, read as the reverse complement.
ATTTCAGAATTTGTTCAATATTTAGAAATGGGTCACTTCACTGTTCATTTACAAAATCAAACTGTTTCAATATATAATAACTTGAAATAGGCCCCCGAGTCGGAACCGGCTCGAGTTCCCCAGTGCTTGCCAAAATGTATTTTTTCTCTCATCTACGTAGCTTCTAGTCACTGTGCCTACCCGATGAGGGGGCCGAAAGGCCGCCGAGACGGATCCGGCTCGAGTCCCCAGTGCTTGCCAAAATGTCGTGGTTCTTAATTAGAATAACAATAGGTCAGATATAAGAATGTGTGATTTGTCCATGCAATTGTGTCAAGTTCACGTTAGCTCAGTTGGTAGAGCACGGGCCTTGCAACCCAACGTTCGGGTTCGATTCCGGTGCCGCGCACCTGCTTCAGTATTTCACTTCTTCTTTCCTACGGACTTCTTTCCCGTAAGTGCCATCTCCGGAAATGACGGCAAATGACGCCAAGAGACGTCTGAGTAATTCAATTCCCACTTCCGGCCCCGAGTAATGTATTTATGCTCGGGACTGTTATTGCAGTGCAACTAGATTACGTAAGCGTACATTCCACACTTGTTTAGACCCTTTTGTTATTCAAACAGATATAAGTCATCTCGCAATCAAGTTTTACACTCTTAGGACAGTTCAGTGCAACGGATCGAACGACAGTTAATTTGTTCCTTAATTTTCATAGATTGTAAGAAGACAAACGCCCCCTACTGGTTTTACTGCTGTCTCTTCTATTTCACCGGGAAATTTCAATAACTTTCGTCCGTCAACAACGAGAAAAGTTTTTGGTAAAAGCCAGAACGACGTCTGTTTCGCCTGTGGCAAGACCGGTCATTGGAGGAACAACTGCCCAAACTCCAGTGCTTACTTCTCAGCAGGACCGTCCTACACGTACAGTACCTACAGGGATTGTACAAACAAGACCAGCGGTACAAGTGGGCAGCACTGAATTCATCGCCCAGAATAAAGTAGTAAGAGAAATCGTTGAAGGTAACCAGTATTATCAGTACGTTAATGAGAGAGATTTCGAGCTTGAGGGCAGTTTGGATACTAATCCTACAGGCCTTAGTGCCTTTACAGTTAAAGGCAGGCTCAGAAAACATATCCAGTTTTGGAAGGATACGCTTACAGCTAGTAACTTCATTATCAATACTATTGATAAAGGTTATGTTATTCCGTTCATTAGCACGCCACAACCTGCTAGATTTCAGAACAATAATTCGGCAAACAAGCATTCCGCTGAATTTGTAACTGAATCTATATTAGAACTTGTTCAATCAGGCTGTGTTATAGAAGTTGTAATCCCTCCGATCGTGATCAACCCATTATCTGTATCGGTACAAACGTCAGGCAAGAAGAGGTTGATTCTCGATCTAAGACATGTTAACTTCCACATATGGAAGCAAAAGATCAAGTTTGAAGATATAAGAGTAGCCAATAATTATCTTCCGTATGATAACTTCATGTTTAAATTTGATCTTAAGTCCGGCTACCATCATATCGATATAATGGTAGAACATCAATCTTTTCTTGGATTTTCTTGGTGTTTCAATGGAGTATGTAAATTCTTTGTTTTTACGGTTCTTCCATTTGGTCTTTCGTCTGCTCCATTTATTTTCACGAAAGTGGTCCGTGAATTAGTTAAATATTGGAGAAAGCATTCTGTCAGAATTACAGTGTATCTCGATGATGGTCTCGGTTCAGCCAGAGATTGGGCAAGTTGCGAGACGTCGTCTAATCAGTTTTGTCGAGAAGGTTCTGAAATTGTCGGGTTTTCTTCCTAATGATAAGAAGTCGGTCTGGCAGCCTACAACCAAATTAGAGTGGTTGGGATACATGATAGATTTGTCTACTCATGTTATTGCTATATCCGCAGATAGAATTCACAGTACTCAGCAGATTATTGATAATATTCTTTTGCATTCTTTCAGTACAGCCAGAAAAGTGGCACAATTCGTAGGAAAAGTTATTTCCATGGGTTTTGTACTTGGTAATATTACTCGTATTATGACCAGATATTCTCATTTCGATATTTTGAGAAGATTTTCGTGGGATACGAGGATTGAATTATCGAGCTCTACTCTAATAGAGCCGGTTAACTTTCTGAAAAAACAATCTATTATTGTTGAACAGTAAACGCATGCTTAAGCAGCAATTTGTTTATTCTAGAATATGTTACTCTGACGCGAGCTCTACCGGTTGTGCAAGCTACATCTTAGAATTTCATAACGCAATTGCTCATAAGATGTGGAGCGACACGGAAGTTCAACGTAGCTCTTCTTACAGAGAACTTTACGCCATCTCCCTCGGTATGGAGTCCTTCATTAGTATGTTGAAAGGTCAGACGATTATATGGTATACCGACAACCAAAGCGTTTCGAGAATAGTCGAAGTAGGTAGCATGAAGGAAGACTTGCAATGCATCGCACTTCGTATTTTCAACATGTGTACAGCATAATATCCGACTCGAGGTGGAATGGATCCCTAGATCACTTAATGAAAGAGCAGATATTTTGAGCAGAATCGTAGATTACGACGATTGGCGAGTTAGATCGAGATACTTCTGTGTGATTGAGGACAGGTGGGGTCCACATTCTGTGGATAGATTCGCTAATCATGAAAATACACAATTACCTCGCTTCAACAGCAGGTTTTGGTGCCCGGGCACTGAAGTAGTAGTAGACGCGTTTTCTGTTTCTTGGGCGAATGAAAATAATTGGGTAGTCCAGCCTATTTTCCTCATCGCTAGAGTTATTAATTACATCGTTGCCACAGGGTGTAGAGGTACCCTTATGGTACCAAAATGGCCTGCTGCCGTATTCTGCCGATGGTGTACACAGATAGAGGGTTATCGTGCATATTTACTGATATATGTGAAATCCCGTATGGTACAGAGGTGTTTGAATTGGCCATAACAATAAATCTTTGTTTGGTTCATCTGAATTTCGCTCCGGTGTCCTTTTCCTAAGGTTTCATAGTAGAACTGATTGACGCGCATCGGACGACAATTATCTTGCATAAAGTTGCATGATCATGGTTTGGGGTCCTTAGTTGGATGTTTCAGATCAAGCGCCCACCTGGACGTTATCTAGGTTATATTGATACGCATTAACCAGGGTCCACTTGGAACCTGACTGGAATATGTAAATATTACTACTTTGGTACTGATACATGTACGACTTAGCGAGATCATTTGATCTTTTAAACCTGAGCTACCTGGCATGTAAACCACTTGGTGTTAGTTGACACAAGTCATATCGGATTCACCTGGATCCCAGCTTGTTGAGTAAATCGAAGAAACTACTTAGTTTCTGTAATTAATTAATTATTTATTTGTATACATTTACTGGGACCACCTGGTCATTACTGTTTTATCTGTAAAGTCCCACTTGGGCTGTCATTAAGATTGAAGTTCAACAACAATAACAACAACAACAAACAATCCCACTTGGGTTCTCAGATTTATATCAGTTATCTAGGTTGCTATTGGCGACACCTGTTTCGGCCGCCTTTCGTTCGAAACGAAAGGATAGAGTACATCGACAACCGATATAATCTCTATACAATTACATTTGTTTTGGTTTATATATCGCCATTAGGTATGGTTAAAGTTATATTTATTATTAATATATTCTCATTATTATATTTTTGATCAGATATTACTTCAGCTGCATTCCAGGAAGGAAACTGTCAGACGGATCAGAAGTTGTGGTTCCTTGCCCTAAATTCTAGAGCAGATAATACTGTTTTGTCTTACTGTAGAAACTTTTGTAAGTTCAAATATTGGTGTAACAGTAAATTCAGTAATATGAGTAATTCTTTCCTTCCCGCTACACCTACTACAGTTCCTATGTATATCTTAAATCAATGTTTGAAGAAAATAAGGCTAAGGCAACCATACACAACATGTATTATGCAATAAATTGGATACATAAGTTGGCAGGAGTCGAGGATAGAAATCCTTGCAATAAGTTTCTTGTAAAATCAGTCGTAGAGGCTTCAAATCGTATTAATTGTAAAGCTGTTAAGAAAGCTGAACCTATAACCCCTGAGGTTCTAAGGATACTTTGTAAGCGTTATGGGGATAGTAGTAACTTAGTAGACATTAGATTCATGTGTATGTGTTTACTTTCTTACGCGGGGTTTTCCCGCATTTCTGAATTATTGAATATTAGGAGGAATAATATTGTAACCCAAGATGAGTATCACAAGATCCTTGTAGAAGTCGGCAAAACAGACAAATACAGAGAAGGCTCTTGGGTTTATATTGCCAAAACGGGCAGTGATACATGCCCATATACCTTTCTCCTTAAATACTAGAGTGCTGCAGAGATACCTAACAATTCACAAGATTTCATATTTAGATCAGTAAGATATGACAAACAAGCCAAAAGAAACGTTCTTTCTACAGATCTAGAGAGATACTTAAAGCTAATCTGGTATCTGTTGGAGTAATTTCTTCTGCATGGTTTTAGTAACCACAGTTTTAGGTCTGGAGGGGCTACGCGAATCTAAACATACCAGACAGATTATTTAAAATCCACGGCAGGTGGAAATCTGAGTCAGCCAAGGACGGCTATGTGTGTGACAAAATTGAGGCTAATAGTGCCTAAGAATATTGGACTGTATTTAAAGTATTATCATAGTAATTGTATGCTTTTTCAGTTTCACATCCTAGCACGGCACATATCCTATCCTACCAATAATAATAAAGTATTATGGTTTACATACAGGCGTTCTGTGTTTTATACGGAGATAAAGGTTTATAGCATAAATAAGTTATTGTTGGCACGGAGTATAGACAATAACTTGAATTGCACCATCCCAGCATAATTTCAGAAATAGTGACTGAAATGAAAGCGAAAGTTTGACAATAAATGTGCATGCCACGGCTTGTACGATCCTCATTCGGCCAGATAAAATTCCCCGTGATTTCTTTACAATTTCGATCCTATTAAGACATAAGAAATAGTTATTTCCAAAACCTAAGGGATGTCCACTGACCACTGGGGTAATGTGAGTAGAATAAATACTGAAAATAATTAGTTATGTCACTTACCAGAACGTCTTCGACCAGAAACTTTTGTCGAAAGGAAGAGATATCATCAAGCTTATCACCACTCGCAACGTATCGTGGTCGGATTACGCACCCAACAACCTGACCACGAATTACTCTCCCCTCCCCAGTGAAAATTGTAATTGTACCAGCACATTTCCTGAAGAAGGAAGCTTTATCAAAATGATGGAGAATACAAAAGCCCAAAACATATATTTATACATGTTATTAATCTTCGATCAACGCCGTTACGCGGAGCCCACTTATTGAAACATTGGCTGCAAAAATATTACCCAGTGGGGAGGGGAGAAAACCTCTTCGCGCAAGCCATTGTGGTCGAAAATGAATCAAGATTTTTCCTACCGTACAGAATATTAACTGCTGCTTCGCTCGCTGCGCAGCAATAAGCGATTTCGACGAGTTCCGAGAAGAGGTGAGGGAGAACGAGAGGGTTAAAATTCGTCGAAATCGCTCGAAATCGTCACCTGAGAACAAGAAGGAAATCAACTACTGTACAGGCAAGTTATATTTACTTTATTGAAATATTTACTGAGATATTTCTCAAATCGTAAATTCCCATACAAAGCCTTATATTTTTCAACACACAAATTAGGCCTGGGTTTCCTGTGCGCTCGCTGCGCAGCAATTCAGCAATTACGAGGAAGCCGTCTGAAGTTCAACTCAGTTTATAATTAGTTGAAGTTTTACTGATTTACTAGCCATACACCAACCCTTTTACTCATCTTCCTAGACCTCACAGAACCAGTTGGTCAAAACCTTTAAAGCTGACCCCTGGTCACTTTTTGCAAAACAATGCCGTCTATAATTTCAGTGCAGTGTACATGGAAAACTTCCGGGAATTGCAATGCTATATATTACTTAGAAATTTGATGTTTGCCTACAACGTGAGTATATTGTAAAAGGGTCAATGTTATGCATGAGCACTGATACCATTTCCTGACTATCCGAATATAGTATTGTCCGGCCTGCTGTGCTGGAATGCAATCATTGAGGCTGAGTTTCATGCTGTAGAACTGTTTGTAGATAACACGATACATCCAATTAACCACAAGCTCTTCTTTTAGGCATTAAGAAATTCAGCATGTCTGTGACTAGAAGCATTTTTACTCGACGAGAACCACCAAGAGATGGAGTTAAAGAGACTGAAAGGAAACTCAGCGAGCTTCCGTGCCATTTCACTTGGGATATCATATCACGGTACAAGGAAGGTTTTAATCTGACGAACAATATAAAGGAGCTTCAGTTGCACATTGAAGAGACGATTGAGGGATCTGAAGTGAAGTCCCACAGCCTTATTGGATATTACAAGACCAAAGAGAGGGATTTTGAAGCAGCCAAAACACATTTACAGACTGCCCTCGACGATGCTAAAACAGATGATGAGAAAATCGTAACGTATGCAAATTTGGCTTGGCTATCATTCGAAGAGATGTCGAACGCTTCCAGCGAACGACTAAACACAGCCACTGGAAAACAGATAGGGGAGGTGAGAAGATTACTTAAGGAAAGAAATCCAGAAGTTATCCCAGAAGTGATGGCCGAGAAAGCATTTTCGATCGCTATGAGTGGTTTTACCGAGAGCGGTTACAAAGAAGCGTATTGTTGTATCAACAAAGCCCTCGAAGGAAGGCCAGACAGTGTTCCATTCAAATTCACTAAGGCACTTGTTTACCAGCGTTTGTATCGTCACATAATAACCACCCATGGGCGAAATAAAAACCCCGAGGTAGGAAAAATAAAAAAGTTATGGGAAGAAATCATTGCCACAGACCAAAAGTCCTCCCAATATTATGCTACTATTCACGCACAAGCTTTGATCCAGTATGCGAGATTTCTTAATAGGATCAGACAGGATTATGGCAAGAGTAGTAAACAATTTGCCGAAAAGGCCATGAAAATAGGCAGAAATAACTACGCGATCTTGAGGACTGCTGCTGAATATTTTATTGATATTGCGGGTCGTAAAATAGAGGTCTTGAATAGGGCTGAAAATATTCTAAAAAAAATTCTGCTAAAGCAACCAAATTCCGCCATGACGTTAGCAATTCAAGGCAGACTATATCTGCATAAAAGTAACCTGAGATATTTGACAGATGAAGAAAAAGCCCATTATTATAATGAGGGAGAAAAGAATCTTCGAAAAAGTTGGAATTTAAATAAAGGGTACATCATGCTGGCTTTGGAACTAGTTCAGCTGTACGTTAATAAGTACAAAGAAACCAAAGAGGAATTAGAACTTAGAAAAGCTGAAATGGTTTTCAATGAGATCTCGCTAGAGGTAGACAAAGAAGATCAAGTGCACAATATCCTCAAGGCTCGTTTTCATCAAAGTTTTGGAACTTTCCTAAAGGACCACGCCAAGGCTCTCTCGTTTTATCATATAAAACAATCTCTGGAGTACAACCCAAATCAAGACAGCAAATACACTAAAGTTCCTCTAAGAGAGCTAGCAGATGACAAGATCCAGGAAAGCGATGAAAGAGAGCGATTTAAAGGCTATGAGACGCTTGGATGGCTCGAATATTCCGAGGACAAGGTTCAAGATGCAATTGCAAACTACCAAGCGGCTTTAGAATTCAAGCCGGGAGATCCATCAGTGAGCAAGTATCTCGTCAGGTTGTACATTAAAAGCAAGCAGTGGGAAGACTCGGAGTCTCTGATGAATAACGTAACAGCTGACGAGAAGAGGGAACTTGAACAATGGCTTCAAATCGCTAAAGGTGAGGAATCGCAAAGTGAAGGTAGGCCACACAAGGCAGTCAATTATTTCACGCTAGCTGCCGAACGTGGTTCTCTTCTTGCTGCGGAAAAACTTTGTGGAATGCTGCGGAAGTCAGAGATGGATGCAGGCAGCCAATATCAGTTTTACAAACATTTAGCACTTGTTGAAATTGTTAGTGGATTGGACCCAAGAGAGGTGTTGCTGTTGCCAGAAGAAGACCCCTATGATGTTCCGCATCGACTACTGCTCTTACAAGCAGCAGTACAGACAGTCATACAGAAGACTGACGATGATCTACAGAGTCTTGCAATAAAAAGCGTAGGACTGGAAAGCCGTCTGCACAGGAACGAGCCGGTTAAGGAGAATTTCATTGATGTCATGACAGAAGCAAGAAACTGTTTAGACAGGTCAATAGTCAAGACGGGACAGCGCCTGGGACACAGGGGTGTGAAGGGTGGAAACTACTATTTTCCGATCCTGATGACAGACAAAAAGGACATCGAAAACAAATTGAAAAACCAGATAAAGAATCAGTTTATGTGGAAGACATTTCCAGTAAGCAGGAAAGCCGCCTTTGAGTTTCTGTTAAGAAACCAGCCGGGATACAATCCAGAGATGAGCTGGATGAAGGTGGCGGCAGATCTTGTCAACATTAACAAACACAACGAGTCTTTAGCTGTAGATGTTCATGGACGATTGGTACTGAAACCTGTCCCTGACCGCATGACGGAGACGTGTGTCTTCCTGGAGAAGAACAAGGCAGCTGTCCGATGGCTGAAGGTTGTCAACGATATGTCTACAAGTGATGAAGATGATACTGAGAGCAACAGCGATGAAGATGACACTGAGAGCAAAGGCGGGTGAGTAAAGAGGTTATTTCGAGGGTACTTTTGCAGGAATTAACTTTTACATTTTCCCTAGTCACAAAACAATCTTTATGTAACAACAATTATTTAAGCACGCAAAGAATACCAATAAAACTCGATCTTGAGTACCTAGAAAAGGGGTTAAGGTGAGAGGAAAAGGGGATATGTCAAGAACCTAGTTATGATTCGTGAGATCACCAGTTAATACCTGTTATTTTGTCATGAACAGCGATCACATGATAGAGCTACATGTACAAGTTGCGACAACTGCGGCTGGTGCAACAACCTTTGAGATGAGAATTAATGGAGTTCATCTGGCAAGACAAGCAAGCTACTTTACTCACGAAGTTTGTACAAAACTGAAGGAGTTGGTGCCGTGAGTGGAAGAGTTTTGTGCATTGTTGTTTGCAACAGCCGGGAAACACTAAGAATACAACTACACTAGAGGAAAAAGTGTCCGGATTTATCTTCTTCAACGTTTTCCTGGGACTAGAGAACAATATGAATCCGATACTTTTCCCTCTAGTGTAAATGTAGTCTAAGGGCCGATTTTTGAAACGAATCCTAAATCTTAGACACCTTCTATCTATAGCCTGCGTAGCGGAGAAAGTAGGAATGGGAAAGGAGCGCCTGCAGTCTCGCCATTGTCTTGTTCCATTTTTTGTCCGCCGGCGGACGGAAAATTCCCATTGGCTAACGATCTGTCAATCAACAGGTGAGATAAGCATCTTCGGGGGATTAGAAAGACCGTATTCAGTCGACACGCAGTACTTTACAACAATAGGCTGTCGGCCATGTTCAATAAGAGTGCTAACACTGAAAATGATGTCACTCGCAAGCAGTGGTAGCGTTTCAAAGTGCTTTCACGAGGTTTGTGAATTCAAATTGCTGTGTTAACTTCTCATCGAAACTGAGTAAGAAGAATTGATGATTTGTTTGTCACAATTTGAGTTATCTCTCGAGTGGAGGAAGTATATTTGTGGTTCAGACTTTGTGACAACAGTAGTTCTCTTAGAACTCAGAAAACAAGAACTTTTGGATAAAAAAAATAGGATTTAACAAGCATTTCATCAATGACCGGATATCTATATGCATGGCGTTTTTAGAGCGAAGCCAATTCCCGGTCGGGCAAGAAGTGTTTACGTTTTGACTTTTGGGACTTTTCGACTCGAAAGCATTTTATTACGCATTCGTTTGAAGCTAGGTGTGTTGTTGTAAAAAAATCGCATACATTTTTCTGTTGTCAGTACTCTTATTGATCATAGAAATTATGCCATAAAATGACTATGTTGAGCTGTTTCAGGCACGTGATGGCCGGAAGGTTTAATTTTTCTTTCTCGAAGTAAAAAAGGTTTTTGAACAAACAAATCCCGTCATGTTTACGGTACTTTCTATTGCCTATATCTCTGAACAAAAAATAAAGGAGGGCGATTTTCCAACTGTTGCCAGGAATTTTCGATTTCTTAAATTTCCCTTTTCTGTTCCGTGACTCCCTTTTTTAGCTACTTAAAGGGCAATGTGATGCTGTGATACCTTTATATTTGCTGTCCACACTTTTTGGCTTTAACGCACTGATAATGGTAAAAGATGGGACTTGAGAATCGCCGTGTTCATGTTTGTGTTAGAGTAGATCTGAAGCCTCCTTCGGTGGGAGGAGAAGCAGGGGAAGGATGTTAGAGTAGGTCTGTATCTTCCTTCGGTGGGAGGGGAAGGATGTTAGAGTAGGGCTGAATCCTCCTTCGGTGGGAGGGAAAGGATGTTAGAGTAGGTCTGAATCCTCCTTCGGCGGGAGGGGAAGGATGTTAGAGTAGGTCTGAATCCTCCTTCGGTGGGAGGGGGAGAATGTTAGAGTAGGTCTGAATCCTCCTTCGGTGGGAGGGGAAGGATGTTAGAGTAGGTCTGAATCCTCCTTCGGTGGGAGGGGAAGGATGTTAGAGTAGGTCTGAATCCTCCCTCGGTGGGAGGGGAAGGATGTTAGAGTAGGTCTGAATCCTCCCTCGGTGGGAGGGGAAGGATGTTAGAGTAGGTCTGAATCCTCCCTCGGTGGGAGGGGAAGGATCTTAGAGTAGGTCTGAATCCTCCTTCGGCGGGAGGGGAAGGATGTTAGAGTAGGTCTGAATCCTCCTTCGGTGGGAGGGGAAGAATGTTAGAGTAGGTCTGAATCCTCCTTCGGTGGGAGGGGAAGGATGTTAGAGTAGGTCTGAATCCTCCTTCGGTGGGAGGGGAAGGATGTTAGAGTAGGTCTGAATCCTCCCTCGGTGGGAGGGGAAGGATGTTAGAGTAGGTCTGAATCCTCCCTCGGTGGGAGGGGAAGGATGCTAGAGTAGGTCTGAATCCTCCTTCGGTGGGAGGGGAAGGATGTTAGAGTAGGTCTGAATCCTCCCTCGGTGGGAGGGGAAGGATGTTAGAGTAGGTCTGAATCCTCCCTCGGTGGGAGGGGAAGGATGTTAGAGTAGGTCTGAATCCTCCCTCGGTGGGAGGGGAAGGATGTTAGAGTAGGTCTGAATCCTCCTTCGGTGGGAGGGGAAGCATTTTTAAAGGGGCTATGTCATGGTGCTGCGCGCGCATCTATGGAGTTATCACTCGATTGGTGGCTGTTAATTGGCTACAAACATTTCCTTTTCGACTACATATTTGCACAGTTTGTTAGTAATGTTTGAATATTTGCTATATTTTTTATCATCCACATGTGCGCCAGGTTCGTCAGTTCATATGAGTATCACTGGAAAAATAACGTTTCGGCCCACCTAAAAAAATATTCCTTTTTTTTCTGTCCCTGCGCAGTGCCCTATTTTATCCCCACCCCCTAAATCCCTTCAATTCAGTGAAGTAGTGTGTACCTTGCTTCGGGCTGCGCCATAGTGGCTTTCTATCTAATGCTCGGGACTCTGAATCCCATAAATCACTCGCGTCCGTTGTCTAAGTCTTAGTCTATGAACTGTCCTTATCAAGAGCTAACACTGCAGGACACCGCGGCAAAATGTTGTTCTCCGCTGTCCGAAAGAACGAAGGCTCCGGTTTCAAGTACAAGTTTCCGAGGGGATAAAGGGGCAGTGTCAGGGTACTGCGCATGTCACAGTCTCCAGACATTGAATTGACAGCTTTATTGTGTAACATCCAATGAGAATCAATCAAAATAATTTGCAGGAAACGCCACCGCACTGTTCGGGTGTTAGCCGTATTCACAGATTGTAATTATGCACAGTATATGGCGAGATTTACAAGGATTTTATTCTTCCTACATCCAAGGTAAACAGCATTGAGTACAGAATGGTATCTATATTTCATTACTTGCTTGTATTTTTTGCTGTTTCCAGTCGTAAACAGTCCGAATTTGACCAAAGTGAAACAAGCTGCTCGCGTCCGTAGATACATATTTCTTCGTTGTGCACTTTTGACATGAAATAATTCTCCAAATGACACCATTGTTTTATTTCTACGTGACTAATAACACAGTTCTGTGCTGTAAAAAATATAGAATATTCTATGGACGATTTCCTGTCTTAAAGTTTGGAAACGTAACACATACATTTGCGCTAAAAAGTTCAGTACTTTCGGAAGTACGAGTGGCTGTTTACTAGTTTGTACTATCGGCTGTTATGGACTGGAAACTTACTTTCACAGCTTAATATTTATGTCGATTGGTCAGAAGGATATCTTGTTTAAGATTCTATGGTTCTTTCGGCATCAGGAAATTTTGAAACGGGAGTTTTCGTACAGTATTTCAAGCTATGCTGTAGCGCGAGTTTAGTACGAATATATATAGTCACAAATGTCCGTGAAACTAATAGCACGTTCGATCATTGTTATCAGTTTGCTCTATGGCTTCTCATGTATTCAATAATCACTTCTGAAGCTTCATATGTATGTTCATTGGTCACGAGGATTTCCTATTTCAGTTTTCCCCGTTAGTTTGGACGTTAGGGATTTATTCTTGGAGATTTCGTACAGTTTAGCGACCGTGTGTCGAAAGTAGAAACGTTCGCTTGTCACGAAAGTGCGTAAACAAACCGATCACAAGCATTTTCATAGCAGCTCGATGTTTGACTCTCATATCTTGTCATATAGTCGATGATAACTTATATAGCTTCATATGTATGTCGATTGCTCGCAAGGATTTCCTCTTTCAGTTTTTCCCGTTAGTTTGGACATCAGGGATTTATTCTTGGAGATTTCGTACAGTTTAGCGACCGTGTGTCGAAAGTAGAAAAGTTCGCTTGTCACGAAAGTGCGAATACTGACAAGCGGTTTCATAGCAGATCGATGTTCGCAGCCTCTCACGTAGTCGATCATAACTTCTATAGCTTCATATGTATGTCGATTGCTCACAAGGCTATCGTGTTTGAGTTCATGAGGTTTTTTGCCAGCAAATAAAGGTTTTATCTAACTTTTCGTACAGTCTTTGCACTCCAGTCGGTTCAAATAATTTCAGCTTCGTATCTAAGCCGTAGATATATATTTCTTCACGAGTATCGCTGTTGAAAACTGCCATATCATTTATAATACGGCTTTAAAAGTTGTCATGTGTTTCGTGAACTCTACTAGACATCCAAACCCTATTCGCTTCTGGTTGGAATGCCAAAAAGTTTCCAATTTCTTGCGTTCTTCGGCTGCATATTCAGAGTACTCAGTGGCCGTTTTCCCCGCCGGTAAGCATCACTTATGCTTTTTTTGTTTTAGTTGTGTTGCAGTCTGCAACGACTAATTTTGAATAAACAAATAACTAAGACTTATTTAAGCACATCTTAATTTCCATAAATGACCAAAGGAGGCAAGGATGAGTTCGAAAAGAACACTGATGGAAGTCGATTTAAAAATCGATATTTCACCGCTCTGAGAACTTCGTCCCGGGTTTGGAACGTAATTCAAAAATCATCAGATTTTCACACATGCGCAGTACCGTGACACTGCGACTTTAAACGTTTTAGTAAATAATCTTATAACTTTTATAATTCACAGTGAATTACAAATTAAGAAAACTTCAACCTCTTAAAGTCTTAGACTTAGCTTTTAAGTAGTTTTTTTTGCGAAACATTGCACATTCTTACCTAAAATTAGAAACAGGGGTAATAGACCGTTTCAGCTTGCCCATTTCAGACCACGTGACTTTTTTAGTATCCAAGAGGAAATGTACCAATTTCTATATTTGAAAAACAAAGTAGTGAATCCTCAGGAGAACTATCACGTGGTCTGAAATGGGGCAACAAACAGGCAAGCTGTAAGGGTCTATTGCCTCTGTTTTCTTTTAGTGTCCACGGGAGACTGGGGAGATGCGCGCGCTGGGCTCATCAAAAGCGCATGTGCGTGACGTTTTGCCGCTGTGCACGAGCCTGCACCATTGCAAGAGTTTTGTAATTATATTTGAAGCCAATATTTGTAAAAAGTACATATTTGCTCTGATATTGAAATTAAAGCTGTAATCATAACACTTTGTTTGCAGTGTTGGTGTTCGTAGAACAGCTACATAAAAATTATAAATTAGAAAATAAACAATAAACATAACATGCAGAATGAATATCCCTCAAAGATCAAGTGTTCAATGAAATGCAGCGATTTCAGAAAATGTAAATAGTGTTAAGAAAGCTGGAAAGTATTTCTCGAAAATAAATAATATATCAACAACTTAACTATAGTTTCCCATAAAACAATTACTAAATAAATTCATCTTTAATGGGCTACATTTTATGATTATGACATCACTGTATCAATAATCATCAATAAATACAGAGATGCCAACTCTCCCGCTTTTGGCGGGAGACTTACGCTTTTTAGCCTCATCTCCCGCTTTGAGTCCAAAATCTTCCGCTTTTTCGCAAATGAGACTTAAATAAATAAAGAAAATGCTTTTTGCCTTGGCTGTCCTTTTTGGTCATGACTCACGCGCGATCACTACAAATCAGACAGATCCATACGAAGCAGTGATCTCCCGCTTTTAGAACTCCAGGGGTTGGCATTATGTAAATATATACACTACTGACACATAACTGAACTCTCACTAAACTACAAAATATACACACAAATCTATACTAGAGAGCAACAACCTATATCACCTTCACTAACGGCATACGAACACTGATGAGACACGAGTTGACGATAAACACGATTCCAGTTGAAAAAGGCAATATAATGATATGTTGTCTCACGGTCAGTTTCATCTTAAAATAACGGTTCAGTACCAGAGCTTGGTGGAGAAAAAGGTATGAAAGAGGGGCTGAATGGGGGGGTACCAATATCAGTTAACAGCTAAATTTTTAGCTATTTATCAGTTGTCAGTTAAATTTTGCTGTTATCAGTTCAGTTATATAAAAAGACTACCCTAACCTGATTTGAATACATATTTGCTGGTATGAAATGAATAATAACCGCTAATTCAACATCAAACACTACATTTTGTCTATTCAATAGATTTTTCTAGTATCAGATAACTCTGATGTGTCATGTTTAATATTTGACTATTATCAACTGGATCAAATCTGTCGAAAACCATCCGAAAAGCCAATAATAGCATGTGACGTTACGTCATTTTAATAAAAAATGATGAAATATCAGGTAACAGCTATCTCACAAATATCAGCTAACAGCTAAAAAAAGGTAAAATTCTCAGTTAACAGTATTAATTTTTGGCCATTTCTCAGTTATCAGTTAACCCCATTCAGCCCCTCATGAAAAGAAATGGGAAATTCGTTCACAAAAACAACAGTGTACAGAGTGAATCATTTTCTGGGCTGTGACAAGAATCCTTAATAAAATACAAGAAGCTAAACTACTGAATTAATAAAGGACGGTATGTATAGTAACATTTAGTAAAGGATTCATTTGATATCTACACAATGATTATTGTTTGATATTCGTACACTGCAAATATTTTTGTGTAAGAAAATTAATCTATTTCGTTCACATTTGTAAAGAAACTTTGATTGAACTCAGCATAAGTTAAACTATCCTGATTTTGATAAACAGAATTACATGTAGTTCTTAGAAGAACTGTTGACAATATAGCGAGAATAAAATCCATGGAATAAATTGATAAATAAATGAAACTCTCACTGCTAGTGAAAATCAGTAAAATCACGGTTTATAAACGTGAAACTGACTAATTTGTTTTCTTTTCCTCAAGAATAAAAAATGTGTTAAAACATACTCAAATAAAGACAAAGTAGAAATCAAACAGGTTCATCCAGAAAACTTGCCAAAAAAACATTCAAAACTAACGCGCGAGTTTAGCGAAATGAATAATAGTTTAATTGGTGCGAAAATAAAACTAAGAACAATCTTTTTGTGATATTTGCAAATGTTATACTCAGATAGAAGATAGATATACTCAGGCGAATGGTGCAAGAAAAGCTGAGGCCTCGCAAAAAGTCGGTGAAGTCTTGAAATCTCGCATTTTATAGGTCGGGTCTCGGAAGGCCCGTCTACACCAGCGGAAAAAATGGCACGGCTCGAATAAAAACTAGAAAGGTTCGGATAATTTCATTCGTGTAAACGATCGGTACCCTACTTTTACCCGTGCCAATTTTACCCGTTCTGGGACCATAGGCGCCTTTGGTCCCAAAACGGAACGGACCGGATAAAACTGGGTTCGGTACCCGTGTTTTCAGTTCCTGTGCATCGTGTAAACGCTTATACGTACCCGTTCCATTGCTTTTCTGAGCCTGCACTGTTTTGTCTAGCCTGCGTCGCATCCGAACTGAACCCCGACTTAACCAGGGTTCAGTTCGGATGCGACGCAGGCTATGTTTTGTCCTCAGTTGTTTATTTCTGTCCGCATGCGTATTTAGCTCCACTTTCTCGCAATATGGCGGACGATGAAGGGCAACAAAACAAAAACGAAGGAAAAGAACGCAAATTTTATCTTCTAACGAGTCTCTTTTTCTAAGCATTATATCTGGGTTTTTTTTTATGCAACTTCAAAGTAGAACTAACCAATTTCCTTCTTAAAAGAAACAAAAAAGACAACAGCCTTACATCGTCATTATCGCCATTTTATTTTACGAGCGTCATGTGCGACGATACGAATGACAGTGATCTAAACATTATCATGGGCTCAACCATGTCCGGTCTCGGAAATATTCTCGTGTACACAGCCCTTGCCGTTCCACCTAGGCTTGCGGACCGGTGCCACTTTTTATCTGAACCGTTTCAAGATATTTCTCGTGTAAATGGGCAAATGTTCATGGAACCGGTACCTCTCTCTATCCGAGCCGTTCCTTTTTTTCTGTCGTATAAACGGGCCTGGAGTCTCGATTTTTCTTTACTTTGCCTGTCTCTGATTTTTTTTGGAGGGTCTCGGAGTCTCGGAATTTTATTTTGAGAGGGTCTCGGATTGTCCTGATTTTTACACTTTTTATTAGCTTTTATTGGAGCTACGGTGTTTTGGAGACCTCTGCATGTGTTTAAGAGACCTTTGTACGCGAACGACAGGTGGTAATGAATGGTGAATTCCTCACCTGGCGGCGTGATGAACGCCGTTAACTGGGTGTTTATCATTGAATACTGTCGAACTACAATAACAAGAGTCTCGGGCTCGGATTTTGAAAACTCGGACAAGCTCGGGCTCGGATTTTGAAATCTCAAAGTCTCGGGCTCGGATTTTGAAAACATCTCGGCGTCTCGCAAAGTCTCGGATTTACCATTCGCCACCACTGTTTAATAGAGTCGAGTGCAGTACATTAAGTTCTCAGTGACCCTAATTTCACACAGTACACAATTGTTGCCGTCACAATCACACGGTACGGCCATCAGAGAGAACAATAATGTCTGTTTGTAGATAAAGAGTCGATCGAGTGCAGCCGGGGTGCATTTAGTTTAACGCTACCTCCACACAGTAACACAATTGTTGCCATGGTCTGTCACCATCAGAGTACGGCCACCAGAGAGAACAGTAATGTCTGTTGGTAGATGAAGAGTCAAGTGCAGTGCATTCAGTTCTACCCTAACTCCACACAGTAACACAATTGTTGCCATGGTCTGTCACCATCACTGTACGGCCATCAGAGAGAACAGTAATGTCTGTTGGTAGATGAAGACTGAGTCAAGTGCAGTGCATCCAGTTCTACCCTAACTTCACACAGTAACACCGACAATTGTTGCCATGGTCTGTACATGTCACCATCACAGTACGGCCATCAGAGAGAACATCCGGTAATATCTGTTGGTAGATAAAGAGTCGAGTGCAGTGCATTCAGTTCTACCCAACACAATTGTTGCCATGGTCTCACTGTCACCGGCATCATATCACAGTACGGCCATCAGAGAGAACATCTGGTAATGTCTGTTGGTAGATATTAAAGAGTCGAGTGCAGTGCATTCAGTTCTACCCTAATTCCACACAGTAACACAGTAGTTGCCATGGTCTGTCACCATCACAGTATACGGCCATCAGAGAGAACATCTGGTAATGTCTGTTGGTAGATATTTAAGAGTCGAGTGCAGTGCATTCAGTTCTACCCTAATTCCACACAGTAACACAATTGTTGCCATGGTCTGTCACCATCACAGTACGGCCATCAGAGAGAACAGTAATGTCTGTTGGCCACTCCATCCTACCAGGATCGTAACCACCACCACCACCAAATGAACCGAGAAATTCTCCCTCTAGTGTCAACACCTGCACGCGATTATTAAACTTGTCACACACCAGTAGATAACGTTCTCTATACACCGTAAGGCCACGGGGACGATTCAACTGACCACCCCCACCCCCACGGGGACTGAACTGGCGAACGAATTGTCCATTGTTATCGTAAACCTTTATATACCGTTCACGAGAATATGAAACATAATATTCACCGTTAGAGTAGGTGATATAGAGAGGGTTTTCATATTCCTGTTGTTTTCTAAACTGTCTAAGAAACTCTCCCTCTCTACTAAATATTTTTACCCCTCGTTTACGTCCACGACTACAGACTACAATATTACCCTCACTACAAACACACACACCGCATGGATCCTCAATTCGTCCCTCGCAAATATTACGAATAAACACTCCATCTAGTGTGAAGACTTGAACTCTGTTATTATCATAGTCACTGACGAAAATATTGTCTTTGTCTGATGTTACTCCTGTAAGTCTGTTCATTATTCCCTTGTCGCCGAGTTCTCGTACATATTTACCATCAGTGTTCAACACTTGAACTCGATGGTTCCCACTGTCAGCGATAAGAAGAGCATTTTCAATATTAACTGTAATGCCCTGGGGATCACGAAATCTTCCTCTTTCGCTCCCAAATGAACCTATTGTCTTTACAGGTGTAAACTCTCTAATGATATCCACAGTTCCATGTTCAAGTTCTTCTCCATCGATTGTCACTTTGTGAAGTCCTTCTTTTCTCGGTTCAAACTCAACCGTGTAATGGTGTCCTTCTCTTCCATAAACATTTTGTACAGATATTGTCTCTTCTAGATCTCCGCCCGTACTTTCTTCCACTTTGACGCCTATTAACTCCGGAGGACAAAAGCAGTTGTCTCCCAACTTCACGCAAAAGCAGTTGTCTCCCTTCACATTCCTCGCTGTTACAGCAAACTTTTGTGGTTGAAATCCGTAAACAGAACGCTTTAGAATACCAACTGAACAGCGACGAGGGTCGACTGGCAAGAGAAGAAAAAACACAAACAATTGGTCTAGCAGAAAAATGTAAAGTGTTTAAAACATGACTGAAGTCAAAAGGCTCAAAGCAGAGTTTATTCAACAGCTGTCCAAGCAAAAAGCCTTCGCAAAACCATGAATGAAAATTTGTAAACAAGCCGTTAAAAATATATAGGTGATATTTCAAAGAACAGGCGTTTTCTATCAGTCAATGTTATCAACATTGCTCAGTTCAACAGGGGCGTAGCCAGGGGGAGATTACTGGGGTTCCGGAACCCCCCTTTCCCTACCGTTTCCAAGCCAGAAGAAAAAAATGGAATAAATGCAGGAAATTCCATTTAAAGTGCATATAATGATGACATCACATCATTAGCATATTGGAACTGTAAACCTTTATATCTCGTAGACGTGACACCCAAATCAGGAAATATTCTACCGTTGGACTATTCACTTCAAGTATAATCGATATCAAAGATAACTGGCTAGGTATTATATGCACTTTAATTAAGAGACTTTTTCCCCAGACCCCCTACTTCAAACTATGGCTACGTGCCTGTTCAAGTCAAATGTAAACTGTGAATAGATTGGAAAAGAAAAGTCAGATTCTGAACTAGACAAAGTGAAGAATTAGAAAAACGTTATTTACGTGCCAATATATTTTAGCTTCAATAGCTAATTGCATGGGACACTGCAAATACATATATCAATAGATAAATGAAATGCCGCCACAAGAACCCGGTCGTTCGAAGCAAGGGTAACTTTATCCCTAGGTTAGCGCTAAATCTGTAATAGTAATCTGTACAGTTTAACCTCGGGTTAGCGATTAACCCAGGGCCCGGTTCTTCGAAGCAAGGGTAACTTTACCCCTAGCATAGCGCTAAATCTGTAATTGTAATCTGTACAGTTTAACCTCGGGTTAGCGATTAACCCAGGGCCCGGTTCTTCGAAGCAAGGGTAACTTTACCCCAATAGGATAGCGCTAAATCTGTAATTGTAATCTGTACAGTTTAACCTCGGGTTAGTGATTTAACCCCGGGGTAGCGCTTATCCTTGCTTTGAACAACTAGGCCCAGGATCATAGAATGAAAAGGTAACTTCAATAATACAATGATCACCTCTGTTTTCTTTGTTACACGAAGGACATTTTTAAATCTCTCAATTCACTCATCAGTATGAGCTTATTTTAATGTTCTCTCATTGGACTCGGTACCTAACAGTATTACAAAGTGATATATACCATGACATTTCGGAAAATTAGAGATTAAATTTCTCCGAGAGCATCGGGAGGATTTGTAAACGTTCCTTTAATTTTGTTTCTGTTGTGACGTCGCACGCGCAATGCTTGCCTACACAACACAAGATTTTAGTAGAAATATGCCTCCAAAGAGTTCCTTTTCCCCTCCGTACGCAAGAAGAAAATTATATTTCTCGTCGCGCGAGAAAATATGCATAAAAAAGTACCCACGCTGGACTTAGTGGTTGTTTTGTAATTCAAAAAGACACATTGATGTGTCAATTATATAATGGCACTTTAATTACCGCCTCCCGGTTAGCTCGGTGGTTATACTCCGGTCTGTCGAGCGGGAGATCGCGGGTTCAAACCCCTGCCGGACCAACACTCAGGGTCTTAAAATAACTGTGTAGAAGGTGCTGCCTTTGTGAAACAACAGCAAATGGCTTTTATCGCACGGCAGCCATGTTGAGTCCCAGGAGAATAAAAACCTTTCTTTTATTTTTAGGGGTTGAAATCGGCCATTTATTATTTTTTAGGCTGGGGTTGTCCTTGCCTCCTTTGCAGGCGTCCTTTGTGTCGGTCCTAAACTCCCTCCCCACTAACGCCTGCTCAATGGAGCGCTACATTCCTTTCCCATTGTTCTTTGAAAAAATCTTTTTACCAATAAAATTTAAGCTATTGTCCTGGAGTGACCAATCAAAATGCAGGTTATATCGATGAAGTTTATGTTTCGTCAAGTAAAGGGTTTTTCCCGCGAAAGTACTTGACATGACAATACAATGTTTGTATGGAAACTCCTCGAAAAATAGTAGATGCTGATAGCCAATGCTTTTTTATGCTCAAGTATCCCGCCTATTAAGGAAAGGATAAATTTTTTTGGGAAGTCGTCCGTTGATTTTAAAGGTTTGCTGAAATCGATTGAGATCGACGTGTCAACTTATCTCAACGCTTCGAGTTTATTTATCTGCAGTAGAATTTTCTCCCTAATCCCCAAGCAAGCCGGGGTAGGGGTGGTCGCATGTGATCCTACATTTATTGGCCGCTACACTGGGAACAGTATACTACTATCACGTTAAGTGATACGATATCTTTATGCTTTTGTTGAGACCTTATTTATTTGTGACATAGCGTTATGAGGCAATATTTGATTATGTATGCAGTAAAATAACATCGTATATTTTGTAATAATTTGTTGGTTATAGACGATACCACTTTGATTTTAAGTTACCAACTCGTCCCCTGTCGCGTTCCCACCCAGGTGCTTTGGGGTTGACAGTTTTATAAGGGAGCCTTATTTCCTGTCGGCTTTCGAGCGGGCACTTCATTCTGTCAACCCTTGAGAATGGGAAAGGAATGTAGCGCTCCATTGAGCAGGCGTTAGTGGGGAGGGAGTTTAGGACCGACACTAAGGACGCCTGCAAAGGAGGCTAGGACAACCCCAGCCTAAAAAATAATAAATGGCCGATTTCAACCCCTAAAAATACGATGATCATCAAAACCAGCCGAAAATAGGAAGAACCCCCACTCCCGGCCCCCGGCACTGAACCGTCTTATTGTGTAGTTGTCAGTTCAGACATCCTTTATAGAGCTCACAGAACGTGCAAGTCACTGGAGAAATTCAGGCCCATGCTACAAGCAAGACAGGAAGCTATTTTCCAACAAAATACCTTGCACAGACTCAAAATAGAGGTATAAAGTGTAAATTAGGGTGGGGAGGGTGATGAGAGGCAAAAGAGGGGAGGGGTGGGGCGAAAATTAGACAGAGCAGGTAAAAACTGTTATATTTTGTCCCCGTCAAAACTAAACCCCAATTTTATTTATGATTGCCCAACAATTAAAGTCTCCCTTTTTAGAATGCTTGAAAATTAAACCAGTTAAAAAAAAACGGTTCAAAATTAAAACTTTATGTTAAGAATTGAACTACAACACCACCAAACATTTAAACATTTGCTTCAGTATTCAATGCGACATTTGTTGGTGAATAATAATAATAATGGATTTAACCAGTGGCATATTCACGTGGTGGCTCTTCATCCACTGATGGGTCTACGTTTTTTTAACGTCCTTTTCCAAGAAGACGTGAAGGTCTAACCATTTGCAGATTGTGAATAAAATTGTTTCGCAAGAGCAGCACCTTCTACTCAGTTATTTTAAGACCCTGAATGTTGGTCCGGCCGGGGTTTGAAGCGTCGACCTCCCGCACTAACCTATATCAAAAGCAAATACACTCCTCTCTCTCACTTTACATAATTATGATATCGATCCGTCAGTTGATATGTTATACGCTCGTAATGGGTTTTCACTCCTCGCTCTATTTTAACAGGAGACAGGAGGGGGGAGGGGGGGGGGGGGTTTGTCTAGACTATTTGATCAATCAGACTTCATGTCATGAACATATTCTGATTGCACCATTACACTGTAGCTCTATTGTTTTTGTACTGCTCGTTCTAAAGGCTAGGGTGTTTTGTATTGTTGAGTTAGCCAATATATGCTGTGGCTCGTTTCGAGCGGTACAGGCTTTGCTTAACTTAGATATAAGTAAAACTGGGGAAAGAAGTCATGCATTTTCTTTAAAGTGTTCGTAAACCCATTTTCGAATCATAAAAATGGATTCTATAACATCAAGTAAATGGTGAATAGTAAAATATTTCTCGATTTGAGTGCTGCGTCTGAGTTATGGAGGTTTCTATTTCCAATATGCTAATTATGTGATGTCACACGAGGCCAACAAAGTCATTATTTATTTCGCCTTGTGAATGAAACTATTTCTGATTTATACAAAATATTTGGTAAAATCACTTATATAAGGCCCAAGTATAACATGGTGTGCAGGATTTTTTTTTTCCGCCAGCACGTTTTTGAATAATAAATGAGGCTTCCTGTGACATTACAAAATTAGCATATTGGAAATAGAAACCTCAATAACTCAGAGACGCAACGCTCAAATCAAGAAATGTTTTACTATTCACCTATCATGTCTTGAAGTAGAATCATGTTTAATGATACAAAATTTGGCTTATAGGCACTTTAAAGAAACTGGTTAATGAAAATATATTGCCGGTTAGTAAGAAACCGCACTCAGTATTGGCTAGACGAAACCGTAACACAACATGTACTCGAAATAGGCTACTGCCGTTGATTGAGACTATATAGTCTAGATGATTCAAGTGAAATTGCAGTTGGTCATCAGTTTAGTAGCAGGCTTCTGTTATTGATTGTAGGCACAAATACAGGCCTACATTTTATTTACTACCAGCTTAAGAAACACAGCAGCAACCAAACGCTGAATAGATGACCGCCCTGTTTTAATTGAACTAACATTTCGAAATATTTTAAAAGTGGTAAAAGGAACAGCACATAAAAACCAACTTTAGAGCAGTGGTTAATTTCGTCGTAAGTGCTGTTTGGTTTCATGCCGCTAGGCTCGTTAATGCTTCCAATAGTAGTGCATTATGTCGAGGTATTTGCAGATACATTTTATGGCTGGTATTGCCTTGAAAGCTAAGTTATTCAACTATTTAAACTTTTTCATGATTACAAATGCACTGAACAATACCGATGTAGATGATCTGATAACTGTTCCTCCAAAATATTTGTCAACTTACCTCTAAATTTCTTCTCCTTTGTTTTCCTAATTCGTACTATATTGAATTCTTGAATCAGTTCTTCCGTTTTGAAACAGTGTGCAAGTTCAAATCGTTTGCTTGCTCTGAGATCATAGAGGCAACACCCAATTCATCCAGCTGTGCTGATACTGACAATTCCTAATACAACCTGATAGGAATTGGAATTTGTAAACATTGAAAACCCTGTTGTATTTATACTAGCATATTATTGGCTGTGTGTTATAACATGCTGAGATATGAATTAAGGCAATACACATGAATACACATCGAGAAACAACCCTGAAGTTTATTTGAAATCCAGACTGATCACTCTTAACAAAACCTAGTACATATACAACCCAGTTTCCCGTTGAGTGCAATAGATCGTTCCTTTGACATCTATGTCCTTAGTACTGATATAGCCGCGAATGTTCTTTTAAAATTAGATTAGACTGGATTGACTAGCTTTATTGATTTGAAACTTTGATGTCGGTCTTAATTATTTGCTTGTAAGGGTTTATGTGATTATTCCAGTTTACCATTTCTTTGTCATTAAACATGCAAGCAAGACAATATATTGCCACAACAAACATTTATAGCTATGATTAGTGAAATATCAGTTGCTATATATAGACTATCTAGAACAATCTGCTGCATAAACTTGTACTAGTACTTTTATACGATTCATCTACGAAAGCTACTTCAAACATGCATGAATTTGTGTTTTATCAAGGATTCTGTTTCACGAAGCGACCACACGACCCGCCATTATGAACCAAACAACAACTTTATCCTAATATGGCTAGTGCCAAATATGGTACGGACAGGAAGCGAAAGCACATACTGTAAGTTAACATCTTCCTTTCTCTATAATAGAAAACACTTTAGAATAATGTGAGCTACTGATTAAAGTGAACATGTAAACAAAATAATGCATCTATCTCCAAGTGACTCTTATTACTGCAGTGTTCATAACTAATGCTGTAAGATAAACAAAAATAATGTCACCATCATCTCAGACTTGGTATCTGATGGGTGGTCTGAGAATTCGCGTTCTGGTCGTTGGTATTCTCGTAGTCTGCGTAGTGCTAACATGCAGGCACTGTTGTTATTCTCGTTGGCTGCATAGCTGGAATATTACTGCTCTTGCCCTGTGGAATTGTTTCTTTCTCCAAGCTAGGAGCCTCTTCATCTGGCTGACTAGGAGTGTAACAAACTGCTTCTGAATCATCTGGCTTGACAGATGGCCTCATTGGCCTTAGAAACTGTATGTTTCTCCTGACCGTCTCCTTGCCTGCATGTCTCTATGAGGTGCGATCTGTCTGACAGTTTCTCCACACACCTGCCCATCTTCCATGGCTGGTTTCTTTGGAGTGGTGCTACTCTAACCTCCTGACCGACCTCTAGTTCAGGTAGAATCTTGGCTGTTCGGTCATGGTAGAACTTTGCCTTCTGTTTCTTGAGCTTAATTTTTTCTTCAACTCCTTCTACCACGTTAGGTTGTAGTAGGCTGGTGGCTGTTGGCAGTAACGCTCTTGTTCTTCGTGACATTAGTCTCTGAGCAGGACTTGACTGTAGTTCTTCGGTTGGTGTGTTGGTAATCTAACAGGGCCAGCCATGGATCTCTGTTATCTTTTAGGGCTTTCTTAAACAGGCTCTTTGCTATCTTTACTGAGGATTCTGCCTTTCCGTTAGATTTTGGATAATGCGGCGATGAGGATACATGCTCAAATTCCCAATCTATAGTGAACTGGTGAAACTCATGGCCTGTTAGCTGTGGTCCATTATCGGTGACCAGAGTGTCTGGGATTCCATGTATGCTGAACTGCTCTTTCAGGAACTGTATCACTGAACTTGAAGTAGTATCCGGCAGCTCACCAACTTCTATGAAGTCAGAGTAGTAGTCTGCTAGTGTGATGTATTCTCTGCCGTGGAGCATGAAAAGATCAGCTCCAACTTTGCTCCATGGTCTATCTGGGATCACATGTGTCTGCATAGGCTGCTTCGTGTTCTGTGCCTGGAACTCTGCACACAGAGCACAGTTCGTCACTGTCTCCTTGACTTCGCTGCTCATACCCGGCCAGAAGACAATATCCCTTTCGCAAGCAGGACTCGATACCCAGATGACTCGAATGATTCTTAGTAGAATCTCTGCTCTCATTACCCTTGGGATGATTATATTCTCTGTTGCTCTTGAAGAGTACCCCATTATGAATAGAGATTTCTTCTCTGTAGTTGCAGTAGTCACGTATGTGCACTGGAGCTTGATCTCTGTGCTGGGGCCATCCTGCAAGTACTGTATCCTTGAGTGTCTGCAGTACTGGATCCTGACCTGTACATTTCTGTAGCTGTGCAAATCTTTCTGGTTTCACTTTGATCTGGTCAAAGGGGCTTGTACCCTCAAGTTCAATAGCGAACACTTCAAATTCTTCTTGTTCCTCTTCTATCAGTTGCTCATTGAAGCTCTAGACAAGTGATCAGCTATAAACATCTGGCTTCCTAGTTTGTACTGCACATCCAGGTTGTATCTTTGCAGCCTCAACAGCATCCGCTGTAACCTGCTGGGCGCAGCAAGAATGGACTTCTTGAAGATTGCCTGCAATGGCTTGTGATCACTTTCTACTGTAACTCGATCCTTTCTGGCGAGATATTGGTTAAAGCGTTCACAACCGAACACAATGGCTAGGCACTCTTTCTCTATTTGTGCATAATTTCTTTGGGTTGGTGAGAGTGTACATGATGCGAACGCTACTGGCTGCCCATGCTGTAGTAATGTGGCACCAAGTCCACGCTCACTTGCATCGCACTGCAGGGTGACCTCATCTTCAACATCATAGAACCTTAATATTGGGTGGTTTATGGCTAGCTGCTTGATTTCCTTGAAGGCCCGTTCGTGCTGGTGTGACCATATGAACTGTGCATCTTTAGATGTCAGATCATGCAGTGGATGAGCTACATCAGAGATTCTCGGCAGAAACTTAGACAAGTAAATTACAAATCCGAGGAGGCTTGACATCTCCTTCTCAGTGCATGTAGGCCTTGGCATCTCCTCTACTGCTGAGATATTTGCTGGGTCTGGTCTAAGTCCCTCTTTAGTGATGATGTGCCCCATAAACTTTACTTCACTTTTCTTCAGGTTCATCTTGTCTTTGTTGAGTTTTAGCTTAACCTCTCTTGCTCTGTCTAACAGCCTAACCAGGTTGTCATCGTGGTTTCTCTCGATCGGCCTCCTCTTGGGTGTCTCCGTACCCTACAACTAATACATAATCGCGCAGAACCTCTATACCTGGGAGATCATCTAGCTTCTCGTGAAGCTTGCATTCAAATTCCTCTGGTGCTAGACCTATTCCAAACGGCATACGCAAGTAGCGATATCGTCCAAATGGGGTCCAGAAAGTAGTTTTAAGACTACTTTCTTCATCTAGCCCTAATGTGCTAAACAGCTTAGCTTTGGCTAGTTTAGGCAATACTTCCTCCAATGTGGGCATCTGATACTTCGGGCGCAATACTGCTCGATTGAGATCTCGAGGATCTAAACAGATTCTTATCTTCCCCCCTGGTTTAGCTACAATGACCATACTTAACTGATCCACTCTGTTGGCTGAGGTACTTTCTCAATAATGCCTTTCTTTTCTAACTCAGCTATTTTCAACTTTACTTCATCCTGGAGAGTAACAGAAATGCGACGAGGTGTATGCTGCACTGGTTTTATGCTGCTATCCCTGCTACAAAAGTAGAGTGCCCTATGTGCCTAAGTCCCTCAAACACATCTTCACCGTGTACTTTTTAAGAACTGTCTCTTTAGTGATGGGGTGGTTTCTGTCACTGTCTACCTTATATGTACTTCTTGCACTACATCTATGTCTAATTTCAGTAATCCCAGCTGCTCACAGCTTTCATAGGATACCAGTGGCTTAGTGGTATGTCCTACTACTTGAAACTTCAGAGCGTGTTGCTTCCCTTTGTGTTCTACCCTCAAGTTAACTTCTCCAAGTGGTTTCACAACTGACCCATCAAATAGCTTAAGTCTTACTGAGGTTCTGTCTAGTGCTGGCTCTCCAGTTTGCTTCAATATTGACAAATCACGGTAACTGATTACATTACAAGTTGCCCCTGTGTCTAGCTGACATGTCATTGGGGCTTTGTAACTGTTCTGGTTTGGGTCTTTCAAACAAAAGCTCAGGTCTGTGAGTATTTGTTTGCCACTACCTTTCACTGTTGAGATTGTTTCTATTTTGAGGAGTGACTCATCTGAGTCTGTATCTGACTCTTCTTCTTCTGTAAGGGCATTAATCTGATCTTGCTTCCTTACTCTTACACATTGCAGCAAAGTGATTTTGTTTTTTGCAATAGTGACTTGCTTCGCGTGGCCACAGTATTTGCATACTCTTTTTGCTGGTTTCTTCTCATTTTTTTAGGTAAACCCTTTTCCCTTTCCTTGTGTAGCTGGGGTTCTCGCACGTGTTTTGCTTGAGCGCTTGCCTTTTAGCATGTTTCTTTCTTCTACCGTTTTGTTCTCGCTCTTTTGCAGCGATTTTATATTAGTTGCTGACTTGCAATTTCGCTTGCTTTACTCATGCTTATATTGCTCTGTTAAGGGTTAACGCTTGCTCCCTCAGCAGTCTTCCTTTCAGACTCGTATCATTGACGCCAATTACTAATCTGTCTCTTAGTAGTTCATCGGTCAATGAACCAAACTCGCATGACGATGCTAGGTGTCTTAGCTTGTTTATGTATTCGTCCACACTTTTATTTTGCAGTTGTACGCAGCTGTTAAAGCTGTTAAACGTTTTTTTGTGGTTTGAAGTAATCCTCTAACTCATTTAGGCAGGTTTCTACGCTTCCTTGCTGCGCAGGGGTCAGACTTAGATTTCTAATAAGTATTTGCAAACATTGCTTTCCCATGACTGACCTTAGCGTCGCTACTCTAACCTTCTGAGTTTGCTGAATCGTTCCAGTTGCGACTTCATAATCGTCCCACTGCTGTCGAAAAAACTCCCAATTCGATGTGAGGTCACCTCGACATTCCATGGGCCCGGGAACTGGAAAATTCTGCGGGATCTTGAAGTTTTGCAGGCCATGTGCTCCTCCATGCACAGGCAGCCCAAGCTCAAGTTACTAAAATATAAGGGTTTGTATGGGAGCGTAGCGAGCTCAAGTTACGAAAAGATAAGGGTTTGTATGGGAGCGTAGCGAACTCCGTTTACTAGCCAGAAATACTGTAAAATATTTGAATAAAATGACTTACTTTGCCACTGTGATGTCTTCTGTCGTGTTTCTCTCCGTGTTTCTCTCCTAAAAAGGGAGAAGTGGCTCCGAAACCCCCCCCCCCCCCCCCCCGGCTGAAATCAGCTTAAATCTACCCTTCAAGGTAAAAAGGGTAGGGGCAAGAGCCCATAACCAAGAGCGAGAATCTCCCATACTACCTCTATGAACGGTTTCCCAATATTATTGGGTTGCAATTATTCCTAAGGGAATAGAATCACAAAAGCGTAGCAGACGTGTTGTTGGTATAACAAAAGAAAACTAATGAGGCATCTTTTGTTCCGCCACTGGTGTAATCCACTAATTGGCGACAAAAATAATCTAAAAATAGCCCAACTTGTGAAAACGCAGTAGCATCAATATAAGAGATATGGACGCTCTTGGTTATGGGCTCTTGGTTGGGGTGACCGTCGGAAAACCTAAGGGAAAAGAATCACAAAAGCGTAGCAGACGTGTTGTTGGTATAACAAAAGAAGCTAATGAGGCATCTTTTGTTCCGCCACGGGTGTAATCCACTAATTGGCGACAAAAATAATCTAAAAATAGCCCAACTTGTGAAAACGCAGTAGCATCAATATAAGAGATATGGACGCTCTTGGTTATGGGCTCTTGGTTGGGGTGACCGTCGGAAAACCTCGAAAAATACCTTAAAAATACCAAACCGTGAAAAATATTCCACCCTCATGGTCCTCATGGTCTTAAAATCACCCTGAAAAATGGATTTCGCTTGGACAACCCCTAAAAAAATACTAAATCGCCGATTACAAACCCTAAAAAATACGACAATCACTCCTACCAGCCGAATATAGGAAGAACCCCCCTCCCGGGATTATTAACTTGGAAGTTAGCCTACTGGCCGCAGCCATCTCAAGTATCGGCAGAAACCGCGAAAACAGAATTTCCTCGGAAGGATACTTTGTAGAGGATGGTTGTACGTATTCTTTACTTTCTTGAAAAGTCATATTTATTTAACATACTAACTATAATTTAGATACGATTGGTTCACATAAATAGTTTATTTTATAACATCTGTCTATAAAGCATTGAAGAGTAGTTACATGTGCACTGTACGCAATCAGGATTTTTTAATGGGGAGGGGGGTGGCTGTCATACATTTTTTGTTCGGGAACATGCATTGCCTCTGTAAAATGCTGTAAAATGCCGCAATTTGGCCAGTCCAACCAGCCCAAAGGGGGGGGGGGGGGGGTGGCTAGCCACTCAATCCACCCCACCCCCCTAAATCCGCCCATGGCAATGTCGGCCGACGTACCGAGAGTCGACCGAACGTCGACCGCTCCTGACATGGTTGACGATGCACCGACAGTCGGCCGATTGATCATCGACACTCTGTCGATAGTTTACCGACAGTCGGCCGAGGTATCGGTGACCGTGACATTTTCAGCTAACGTATATGTACTTCCAGTGTTGTAGAGGCCACAACTATTAATGCTTTCGTTCAATACTAACCTTTGTAAACTTAAGATGGCATGAACTAGCGGCTCTTTATTGTCCCAGCCATGCATGCGCCTCTGCATAATACTCCGATTGGAGCGCGCAGAGTATATATATATAGTAAATCGCGAAAGTAGCGACCCCAATATTTTCAAATGTTATTTTATTATTTTACGTCGAATACTGGGAGCTGTCGCCGGGGGCCGAATGCTTAAGTATCGACGAATGCTGGGTCGAATTGGAATTTAGGTTGTTTTTTAGGAGAAGGAAAACCGGAGAACCAGGAGGAAAAAATAGGCGATTAAACCCTGGCTACTGCAGTGAGAGGTGAAGCGCCTACCACATGCGCCTGCCACATGCGCCTACCACATGCGCCTACCACATGCGCCTACCACATGCGCCTGCCCGGCCGGCTCCCAAATATTAGACAACTTCAACTCCTTAATCCGTCGGCTCTTCATACTGTTTAGATAAATTCGCAAGGACAGACAAAATTGATCTGTACGAGTTTCTGCCACATAAAGACCTCATAAAATACAAATAAACGTTCCAGATAAAAGACTTGCAAGCGAGTCACTGTGTATTTGAGTGGCTTCTTGTGTTTTGCTGGAAACATCAGAGAGATTGCTCTGAGGGACCGGGATTTAGCGGAATATCCCCGCATAACAGAATTTGCTTCTCGATGGATCGGAAATTGACAAACATTGGTATCCATGCATGTTTGAAATAGTTTGCAAGGGGATGAGAACTTCCACTCTGCGACTCTAGCTTCTTGGGTGCTTAGACAACCGGCTCCCAAGTGCGTCCATAACTCGATGAACATAACCACGACAATTAAAGATAAATAATGTTGTTATTGGTGATGAAATATAAATTCCAGGAGCCCATAACCAGGAGCATCCATATCTCCTATATAGTTCACTTCTCACAGCGTTTAATTTTACAAGTTGGGCTATTTTTAGATTATTTCTCCCGCCAATTAATCGGTTGCACCGTGGCGCAACAAAAGATGCCTCATTAGCTACTTTTGTTATACCAAACAACATAGCTGCTACGCTTGTGTGATTTGATGCCATTAGGAATAATTGCAACTCAAGAATAGCAGGAAACCGGTCTAAAATAACCTAACTTGTGAAAACGCTGTGACAAAGGCCTGGGGCGGGATGGACGCTCCTAGTTATGAGCTCCTGTAAATTCTCATGAAGCGCGCTACTTATTGCTATATCTAAGTAGCTCTTCTCCCTTCAAACCGCACACTAGTAATTTTGTTATGTATGTAGAGGTACAAATAAAGTTGTTGTTGAAAAAAAAATCGCATAAATTAAGCTGAGCGCTGACGCGATTGTTGATGTTCCAGTGCAAAAACAACTCATTCATTGAACTCTGATCAACCAAATGTTTATTATAACGTTGGTCTCAAGGAAGAGTACGGCGCCCGGTTAGTGCCATGGATCCTCCACTTTTTCCTGATCTCTTTGTCGACTTTTTTCGCGACTTTATACGCAACTTTTTGGGGGTTAACAACCACCAGCATTGCGGGCTCAGACACATGGAGTAAATCCAATATGGCGACAGAGAAGGCGCATGAGTCCGTTGAAAAGGCACACAATGATGATTTCTTTACTTGTTTTTATCGTTGCATTCACGTAAGTTGCTTATCGAGTAAACGTTGTAGGTCTGTGAATTCCTCAAGAGAAGGGGAATAAAATTGGGTGTAATTGCAAAGTTCCGGAGTGAGAAGGTACGTACAATGGTAACAAGCACAACTCGGCCACAAGCTTATTACATCTAGGAGTTGCTATCGCAAGTGAAGTGCTGCCGATGCCTAGGCTTGGGCGGGACAAACGTTGAATTCCGGAATAAGAAGTTGATTTCATTTATTTGTCATGGTGTAGCTCAAAGTTGCCCAAAAACGTGTCTTGGTTGCCTGTGGACGAAAATCAAGCGCGCTAGAGCGCTTTGCAAAATTGGCACTGGGTCTAGTTTGACGTCATCAACAGAACACGCTCGATGCGCTATTGCATGAAAGGCCTTGCCGAATAAACCTCTCCGAAACGTTTAGCGCGATATTATCATCTTTCTCGGTTATCTATTCAATTATTTTGCAAATAAGCCAACGTTTCAAAGCAGCGAAGAGACGAGTTCTTTTGATGACGTCACGTTTTATTCTCGTCCCAGTCCCCGAATGTGCGCGGAAATTATTCTACATTTGGAAGTTTAGTCGCTAAAAAAATAATGAAAACATTTTTATTTAGAAATTTCGGATTTTTTCTAGGTCTAAGCTAAGCATAATTGGCCAGGGCTAATATGCACTTTAAGACCACTATCATGTACATCTCTGGCTCTTCGGAGGTTTTCGACTCGACTGATATAAGTTTATAAAGTTTCTACCAAATATACTATTGTGGTTTCTTTTAATTAGCTCATAAAACTCGTCTGGATTTGTTTAATAATCAAAAATGCTGCCCCTTTAATTTACCTCTAAATATCGAGATTGAACAGTTCGTCGTCTTTTTTGTCCGTCATTTCTGAATGTTTCAGGATCCAAAACTCAGTGCAAAAGCTCGTACTAAATCTTGTTCGACGGTTCGTACAGATTTGCAAGCCGTCTCAACTCTTCCGGATCCTTTTCTGGTGGCTCGGAAAAATAAATGGAGCTCAAAATTTGCCATGCAAGACAGTCGCTCAACAAAATTCCATGTTCACTTAGATTATATTTTTTTCTCTAATTGCCTGTAAAATAGTTTTCGTGGGAATAGAAAAGAAAAAATTCGTGCAATCGTGAACAAAATCCAACGTGAACGTGCAACCCATGGGCAAATGGTCCACGGCTATTAGCCAATCAGAGCGGTAGGTTTATCGTGGTTATATTATAAAAATAAATGAGTAAAATAGATGCCTAAAATTAAATAATAAATAAATAAATACATACATACATATCTTTAATATATAAGTTCCCAGAAGGGCTTTTCAACATATATTTACAAATAAATTAAAATAAGTTAAACTAGGAGAGACTATAAATTTGTTAAAATACTTATCGATAAAATTGCGTAAAAACTATCATATCTATGATTAAACACAATTACACTGAATTCAGTCGTAATAAAAAGCTAGTAACTTAGACTTAAGAGCTCTCTTAAATTGAGGAACTGAAGTTGACGCTTTAAGTGTGCTATCTAAGGCATTCCAGATCTTAACACCTCTGTAACTAAAGGACCGCTGATCTGACCGGATGCTGAGTTACATTTAGGAATGTTAAGGTCACCGCAATTTCGAGTATTGCGCTGGTGTATACTGGATCTCTTGCAAAACCTATCCGATAAGTAGGATGGCGAAAGCCCATTTAAGCATTTAAAGGTCAATAAAGTGTCTCTGAGATTAACAGTTTCTTTAACCGGTAGCCATTGAATGTTGCGCAATATAGGTGTATATGGTCAAATTTGCGTGCGTCATTTCAGTATTATTCTGGCTGAGAAATTCTGCACAAGTTGCAGTTTCTTGAAGTTCTTATCGGAGGTATTAGCCCAAACCGATGAACAATAAAATAGTTTGCTTAGAACAAGGGCATTAACAATCGTAAAAAACTAACTAAATAAATAACTAAATAAATAAGTAAATAAATAAGAAGGTGTAAAATAGACGAATGATTAATTACCGAAACCTTTTAGGCCATTAAGTGATAATAAAGCGCTAATGGAAGACGCTACTACGACATTACTTGGTAAGTCATTCCATTCTGGAACAGTTCTAGGAAAGTAAGAGTACTTAAAGCAATCAGTTTTAGGAGAAAAAAGGTTGAAGTCAGTTTAAATTATGCTTGCGTCTAGTACTAGTCGAAGACGAAGTAAGATAATCCTCGATGGGATAGCGCAGTGATGGCGGTTTAGAATAATTTAAGGTTCTCTAACATGTTCACACTAGAGTATCGGGAATAGTCATTGTTCACAAATCTGGCAGCTAGCACGCCTTTGAATCATTTCAAGATTATTGATATTTGACAAAGTGTAAAGGTCCCATACAGAACAACAATATTCAATAGTTATACCCGTGATTTTAATATTCCTGCTTAAAAGTATCCATTTATGAACTGTTTTGTCAAAATATAAGAACACTACTTAAAAGATAAGCCTAAGACTTTAACAGGCTGAAGTTTTCTTAATTTGTAATTCACTGTGAGTTTACTAAGTTATAAAATTATTTACTAAAAACGTTGAAACCCTCGGTAATTTGTGCCTTCGTTCTTTTGGCCAGCGGAGCATACCGTTTTGCCGCGATGCACACCGCGATCTAGACTTTCTCAAAGTCCTTCTTAGCCCCCGGTATGAAGGACTTTTCCCACTTGCAGCGCGCCAAATTTACCGGTTGATTTTTCAACCGGAGGCGTGGCTTATGACGTACTAAGGTTTGCCCAATCACAAAGCGTCAATTCTTCAGGCATTGTATGTTGACGTGTCAAGTGTCTTGTGTCTGCGAACTCAAGCCGGTTTTTTTGTTCAGCCAATCAGAGAGAGCTCTCATTTTCCGGGAGCTCATTAATTCCCTACAAGTCGCTGAACTGAGTATTCTTGCCACCAAAGCAGAGTTTTTTTTGTGGCAACGGGAATGACGTGAAGATCTTTCTTTTAGAGATATTCGGAAGCTTCAAAATCCATAGCCAAAGTCCACATTTTATGCACTGAAATATTTTTTTGTTACCACTTGGTAACCTCTGAGCGTTTTGAAGTTATTTTCTGTTGTCTAGGCGGCTAGCACGTGCTAAAATGGAAGTCGAAATAATCAGCCAATCAAATGTTTGTGTTCCCACGGTCCACGAAGTAATTAATTATGTTTGGGCTATGGGAAAACCCTAACTAGCAAATTGATTGGTCAAAATAAACAATCCGTAAGTCACGGAACACAAAATGTGGCATTGTGGCTCGAGTTCGCAGACGTTGGTGTGGGAGGGAGGGAAACGAACCACACAGGACGTCTGCATCGGAGATGGCTCCGCCCCTGAAATGTGTTTTCGCGCCAAAACATAATCCCCGATTCAATTTCCTGCAAGTGAAACAAGTCGAACTCGCCTCTCGCTTCGATTCTCGCACTCGCTTTTTGACCCAGTAATCGCTTACCAAGTGACTCAGCGAGTTCGACTTGGAGCAAGTCTAACCGCGATCAAACGTCTGCGCGTGCGTATTACGGTCAGTCTGGTGGGCGGTCGCGCGAATATTTCCCGCGCAAAATTTACCGTAAAACATATTACAACAACCCGGTGTTTAAAAAAAAACTCGGCTTGTGAACTTCTACCCCCAAAAGTTAAGAAAAGTACGTAAAAGTTAAGCTTTATATTTTCACAGTCGACTGGAAATTGAACAAACTTCAAGCTGCGAGTTTACCCAAAAAAATTGTAATTTACCAAAAAAGTTCTTAAGGTTTTAAAACGGGTGTGTGAACAGTGACGCCGCCGGCTCGCTTTGAATTTGTTTTGGAATATGTTGTTGTTGCAAGACTTTTGACGCATGCGCATACGTTTGACCGCTGTGTGGCCGCGATGTGGGCCCGGGTTAGGGGATTTCGTATCGGTGGAACAAACTACGGCATGCATGTCGATAGCTACCGTAATCGTACTATAACCATGCTGTACCGTATCGCTGTACGTAATTTTATTGCCGGATCAGCAGGACAAAAACAATAGCGAAAGCCTCACTTGTTAGCTCAGTTGGTAGAGCACGGTCTAGTGTGCGGGAGGTCGGAGGTTCGAATCCCAGCCGCGTCCTTGGGCAGGGACGTTCATAGGCCGTTGGGCTTGTCTCCTTCTAATCAGTATTTGAAGGGGACGTGAAAGAACCTGTTGTACTACTCGAAAAAGAGCAGGGGATTGTCACCCGGTACAGCAGCCTGGCCATTGCGCTAATGACCACATTGTAAACTGCGTGGCAGCTATTAGCGCCGTAAAGCAGTCCGAAATAATTCACTGACGGGATATGTCAGTAATATGTAAAGCGCCATGAGACTGTGGTGATATGGCGCTATATAAATTGATGGCCATTATTTCAATGTCACGGCATGCCGTTCAGTAATGTCTCTATCAATTTCAAGCCCGCCCATCCCCCCCCCCCCCCCCGGGCAAGATTGGGCATTTGACAATCTATCTGTCCCTGGGGTGGGGCATTTGTCAAAAAATTATCCCACCCCTCCCCTATGTTTGTTTTTGTTTTGCTCAACTGATCAACACGTGCTTGCTTCATCGATCAACATGCATGGCGGCGGAAAAGCCATTCGTGAACATGACCTTAGGAATTTCCCAGTTTCGGGATGAAGTGTGCGGTTTGTTGGGAACTGGCTAGTGACTGGTGGGATTTGGGGGCACTTACGAAAGTGTTTTAAGGTGAGTACTGTATTTATTTCAGTAATACTTTAACTGAAGAAAAGCGGTGAAATGTGGCTTTGAAACGGCGAAGAAATTTGGCGCGTTCGCTATACTTGCCCCGGGGTAGGGCATTTGCATAGCTTAGCTGGCCCCACGGTGGGGCACTTGCAACGTTCTGATTCCAAAATTACAAAATCCCCACAAATGCCCCGGGGTGGGGGGGGGGGGGGGGGGTATGGGCGGGCTTGGAATTGATAGAGACATAACCGTGCCGTAGTTTGTCCCACTCATACGAGATCTGCTAATAACATTTGTGTATAGTACATTTAATTTTAACCACTTGAATTTTTATCTCGTTACTCCGTTACTCGCTTTTTAGTAATGTAGGATCCAAGATGGCGGCTACTCCGAGAGGTTGTCTTTCCCTTTTGGGTTGCCTGTGGCTGTACACGTGACTTCTAATTGTATTCCCACCCTTCCCTAGTTTTATCATCTCGGAAATCCACATGCCAGGCGACGTCTCCGGGGTCCGGGTCTTCAAACAACTGTTTAAGGTAGGACAAATACAATTTGTACTATTCTTCGACTCTATCTGTTTGAAGAATGAAATTAGAGTTATTTAATACACAAGGAAAATCTTGATACGGCCATTACTTTATAACTATAAAATATATATATAACAATAGTCAATAGACCGTATTCCGGAATAAGAATAGATGGAACAGTCTCTGGAAATCACTGGTTCGGGAATATTTTGCACTGTAAGCTATAAATGCCTGCTGTAATAAGATATTTAGGATACAATTAGTATTCCAGTGGCGAAAAAATCCCAGTATAGGCGATTTATAGTGATCATTCTGTGTATTCTTTAATATTCCGGAATACGGTCAATCGAACGCACCCTTGGTGTAGTAGATTTAGGGTTCTTCGTATTTCAGGGTATTGTTTTGCTTTAGTGGACAATAGTTTCTTTGTTTTACGTCATTGTGGTGATCTGTAACACCAAGAAACCCCCACTATAAGACTACATGTATATTTACAAAAGGCGACACACAGTTCTCCGATCTCGTCGAGTATTAATTTGCAGCATGCACCTGCAAAATGTCGCAATGCCAATAGTACAATTCTTGAACGGTACTGTCGAGTAAATGTGCGATCATATCGAATACGTCTCACGAAAAGTTTAATATAAGATTGAGCATTACAGATAAGCTTAAATCTCACAGAAATTGGAGTCGCTTCCAATTCCATGCAACGTTCTATTATTTAGCATTCGATTTAAGAGGCACTATATTTGAAGTCTAATATATACCCCAGGGGGGGGGGGGGGGGGTACTCCCATATATGGATTATACGGCTATACGGGGATGATCCACTGGACAGGGTATGGTTTTTCAAGGTTCTGATCTTAGACAGGGTATCCATTTTCACATCGACAGATCTTGAACAGGGTATGGTATTTAGTGCCGTTATGTAGTCTAGTGCTTGATGAAGACTTATTTAGTTATGACACTCATTATACAAGATCACAATAAACACTGACATCCAAGTATAGATAATTTGTTATTTGTCGTATAGAGGGAAAATTTTAACACTTATAATCTTGAACAGGGTATGGAAATTTGAGGTTTTTAGTCTTAAACAGGGTAAGGGTTTCAGAGCCTCAGCGGCACACCCCTACCCAACTTTGGGTAGAGTACCCCTGGGATATATACCCAGTAACCGAACTTGATAATCTGGTTTACCTCAGTGTAAAAACCATTCCCTAGAGACTATGCCCTAGCAGCCGCTCAGTACGTGAGTAGTCATATTACAATAGACCCTTTCAAGAGGATTCAGTGGCTGCTTTGTTTTCCAATTATAGAAACTGGTACATTTCCCCTTGGGATACAGAAAAACAAAAAGACATTATATACTCAAGGGAAAAGTAACGTGGTCTGAAATGGGGGCAACAAATGGACAAGCTGAAAGGGTCTATTACAGTGTATTGAATACTATAATACTATAATTGATGCAGCTACTCATCATTAGTGGATATAAATACATGATAATTTTTTTTTTTAATGCCACCAAGCAAATTCACTTGTGGTCTAGCGGTTAGGGTAGGGTTGTGTCAGTTGTTCTATAAATCTTATCTTCCTGGGTTTGATTCCTACTCTGACTGAAGTGATTTTTTTTCAAGTAGAGGCTCCCCAGTTCCTTGTAAATTTTATAAGTGGCACTTTGGTTAACAAAGGGAGTTTTGTGGCACAGTCTGTGAGGTTTTTACACACCGAGGTAAACCCTGATAAATGGTTTAACAATGTAACTGCCAAGTAAATAACTTTCATAATAATAATTTTAATATTTATTTACCCACAGCAAATTTACAGCATTGCTGATGTGGTCGTGCTTATAACTATGCTATTCGATCTACCCTAATCATATTTAATAATAATGATAATAAGAGTAATAATATGCGATCATATCGAGTATAATTATTATTATGTCTCACGAAAAGTTTAATCTCACAGAAATTAATAATAAGTAATCATGAACTACAAATTAAATTGAGAGGGGCAGATAATTATGAGCACCCATATACATTTTTTTTGTAAGCCACTCAACAAGAGGCTTTGTCCTCTTTGTAAAGCCAAAGTAGAGGATGAATGGCACTTTATAATTAGATGTACATACTACCAAGTTCCGAGAAACGAATTCTATGCTAAAGAAAACTCATGATGACCAAATTATTTTTAACCCTTATACTTAAGCCAGCTAGATACCAAAATTGCAAGAAGAGCAGCTTAATACATATCTGATTGCCTTACAATATTAGATCCCGCATTATAATTAACTTGCCACCTGTTTCCACAATATAATGTAATATAATTATACCCTACAACAAGACTTAATTAGTATTCATCTACTTAGTCATTATTTATTTATTGGATTCAACACTGATGTAAACATTAATGTCTGCAAAGTACCAATATACCTCTTCTGTCTGTCTGTGGTTGGCTGAATTGCTAGCCATGCAATCTCGTTCCCAGATCCCACAATCTTTTGGTCAGCTGATCATGAGTTGTTTGGTCACCGCTGGCTGAAAAACGCACAGGCTTTGGAAACGAGATTGAGTTTGATCGAATCGTT
Organism: Actinernus sp. WN-2022; assembly: GCA_030867875.1. NCBI lineage: Eukaryota > Metazoa > Cnidaria > Anthozoa > Actiniaria > Actinernidae > Actinernus > Actinernus sp. WN-2022. The sequence continues at coordinate 62,986,311 of JAOWCC010001501.1, read as the reverse complement.
GGGGAAAGGTTTGTATTCAAATTGAGCTTAAAACTTCTTTTTTTTCAGGTTTTGTACAATTATGTTTGCTGAAACATTTTCATATCTTCTGATGATACATGTAAAACAGGAATGCATCTTTAAATTTTCCTTGTGTTTTATTGGAATCAATTTGCAATTTTTTTGGGTCAAATAAGTTGTAAGTAACTGAATAGTTATAATTTTATATAAATACTACCTATATAATGTTCTTTGTCTTAGCTATGGCTGACCAGGGGCCATTTGACCCCTACATGCTGCACAGGGTGGGGAATTTGTAGACAATAAGTACATTTGACTTGAAATATTTGAAGGGCTTTGTGCCCGGGGGGGGGGGGGCACTCCGATATAAAAGGGGTAGGGATGCTCGTCGGACATTTCCGATTTGACCCCTAAGAGGTACTAAAATGGGCGTGGCTCAAGCTTATTTTGAACCCTAAAAGATAATAAAAATGTAAATTGATAACAGCTTTTTTGTTCAATTGACACCCGACCCCTAAAAGGTACCGCTTTACATAGAAATGTCTGTTTGATGGTGGATACCCTAAGTGGTACCAAACTCCTGATTTTGACCCCTAAAAGGTATGACGAGCATCCATGTACCTCTCACATAAGGGAGTCCCCCCCCCCCCCCCCCCCCCCCCCCCCCCGGGGCTTTGTGCAACAAGGGTGTAAGTGTCGCCTGATCATGCACATTCTAAATTCTCCTTTAGTTTCTTTGTTTTCTAAAGTGATCAAGAGCCATGCACTTAATACAGTGTATGCATGCCTTTATTGCACACATCCCTTCATTTGCCCTTGAGTAGGGCATGTAATAAAAATGTCAAATCCCCACCCTGTACTGTCCTGCCTCCCCCTGTATGCCAGCTTGACATTGATAGGTGCATAATGTTTGTCATTTGTATATTGTATATAATTAGGGAGGTCAGACCCAGGCCGCGCCGCTTTGGATCGAAGATAAAATCGTACGCGGGGTCGAACTTTAGAATATCACAGAAAATATATTGTGCACTTTTGATTGCTCTTCTTTCACATTATTAAAGTAATCTAGATCATCTCCAAACTTGAGGAGTTTCAGCCCTGTACCTTGTTCTTTTGTCGAGATATCGGTTGTCAAACATGAGCTCGCGCGCTCAAATCACTTTTCCAAGATGGCGACGGCACCGACTTTTTGACTGACCCCACCCCCGAAAAGTGAAAAAAAAAACCTGAGCCTTATATGGCAGCTTGTTGCTATAGACACCAGAGGAAAAACAGGAAACCAATCTTTTCAGCGGTATCATTTGCTGCTGATCGGTTGAAAGAAAGGTAAGTTTTGTTCAATTTGAATATTTCTGTCATGAATTATTCATAGCAAAATCGAATTTGAGAGCAGCAAATTTCTCATGAAACAAATAGAACAGTTGATCAATGTTTTCCAGTCGTTTTTACCGAGAATAAAAGAGTCGCTCATGTTGTAAATCCACTTTTTCTTTTGCAGGTCGTGTCTTTTGATCGAAATGGAAGGCGCACGCGAATTCGTGAATGAAACTGACCGAAAGTTGGTTTGCCGTTAATTTGGTGTATTTTAATACAGTTTTACCGGGATCTTTTCTTCTTCTTTTTATTGTGATAGGGGGGAGATGTTATTGGATCTAATCAGCAGTGTTTTATTGTAAGTTGTTGATTTAATCGAAGCCCCGAAAGAGGAATTTTCTATTGAATTAAATCAGTTGTGTAATTTGCTCGATTTGAAGAACTACATGTAGAAGTCTAATTTTTGTTATACTCTTTGAGGATTTCCCGTGCAGGTATCGAATTTGAGGATAATTGTTTTTGAATGTTTGGATTATGGTATACATGTAGATTGTTTTGTTGGTTAAGTCTTGGTAACTTTATTGGTGTCATGTAATTTTTTTTTATGAGAGAATTGTTGCATGTTGGATGTCTGTCAATAGCAGGGAGCTGAGGGAATTAGGCAAGTTATCTGTTGATATAGTTTGGGAGCACTCTTGTTTTCTTCATGTTAATATTTTTACCTGGACCGACATGGCATAGTGTTGCTTTGCACTCGGCTTTGCATGTTCTTTTTGGGGGGGAGGGGGAGAAAAGGAAAGCGTTTATAGAGTGGAAGATCTGAGAGAGTTAACCTCGAAAACAGAAATGCAAAGCTAGAGGATGGAGTGATCGCTAAGTTTTGTGGGACCAAGAAGTCACTTTTTCAAGGAGTACCCATGTAAAAATCAAAGGCGGGATCCCGCCAATCCCACCTGGGATCCCACCTTGATCCCACCTGGGATCCCACCCGGGATTATGGAACGTCCCAGGTGGGATCCCGCCAACCAATCCCGTGTGGGATCCCACCTGGGATCCCACCCTCCCACCTGGGATCCCGCCCTCCCACCTGGGATCCCGCCCTCCCGCCCGGGATTATGGAACATCCCAGGTGGGATCCCGCCTACATCCCAGGTGGGATCCCGCCTACATCCCAGGTGGGATCCCGCCTACATCCCAGGTGGGATCCCGCCTACATCCCAGACGGGATCCCGCCTACATCCCAGACGGGATCCCGCCTACATCCCAGACGGGATCCCACCTACATCCATCCCAGGACAGCATACATATCACAAATTAATGAAGCCAATTTGTTTTATTATTATGAAATGGACTCCTTAGCTGGTACATAATGCATTCAAAAAATGTCAATACATTTCAACACATTGTCTGTTGAAGTGCAAAAATTGATAATAATTATGATATTCAGGGTTGCAGATAGTATTAAGAGCAGGTAAGATTTCTGCTGCCCTGGTATATATATAATTATAATAAATCATGTTTATACTCTCTTCTGGTATGATTAAGCCCCTGGCTATATAGACTGGTAACATAAAATATAATAAAAGACCTCTACCACAAAACATGGCATAATTATTGCAAACTAACTTGATGTCCATTATATTTCATGGTCTCATACTGCACTGGCTCACTAAAACTGAATCCACACAATTTCTAGTTCATGTACTTGATCTGATCTGCAAATAGATAGACCTCTCCTTGCTTAAGCACTTGTGAGAGATCAAGTGACAAAGTGCTGCATGTGCCGAATCTGCTGTGCCTATGATGGAAGACAGTAGAGTGTTATAATTAATTTTATTGAATACGAGGGATGTATGTAGCACTAGTTATTTTCCAAAATTGTAGTGTTCTATTTATACACACACTGTTCGAAAAGATTGTAATGTGGTGAAGTGAAATAAACCTTAAAAAGTGAAATTTTACTTTTGTCAAGTTTTGAGGTGAAATTGTATTTCTCCTCGAAGTGCAATTTCACGATGCCACTAATTTACAGAAGAACTTAAAAGTATTGACTGAATTTGTTTGAATTGCAATGTATAAGCACGTGAAATATCACTGACACTCAGTGACACTGTCTTAAATTAAAAGTGAGACATTTCACTCTCTTCGAACGGATTCCTTCGAACAGTAGTACTCCATGACTACAAGATTTCGATCGATCTTTTAGCTAAAAGATTCACTCTACATTCTACATAAACTTGGTAAACTTTTTCTATGGATTTCGTCATTGAAATAGTTAAGATACAACTACAAGCAGACCACGTGCACGAGACATGATCGAACCCGTCCAAACAACAGCTGAACTAAAAGTATGATAACCAAGCGCTATATTCCCTTTTCTTGTTACAATCCACAACAATTGAATGATCACATCTTACCTGGTCCTCTTACCTTTATAGTTTTCTTATCTCCCATGTGTTTTGAAAACCCTTTGCTCAGTCTGGAAGCCATATTATACAAGAGATCGCATGTTGTGCCGCCTCCCGAATCGAAATCGTTAGTTTTGAAAATGGCGCGATGTGCCCGCACAATTCAGGTCAGTGGTCTTTAGATAAGCAATGCATCCTGGGATTATTTCACGGCCGCCATCTTTGTTTGTTGTTGAGAACTTTACCGGAGCTTCATTCATTTGAGGATTGATTTGCGAAATGGTCTGGCTATAATAATCAAGGAATCTAAATGCTAATGAACTGGTCAACCAACTCCTCTTAATCTGTTTTGCTGTGTCTGCCTGGGAAAGCATGTAAGTCATAAGGCCATTTTAACACCCGAGGCTGCATGCTAGTTGGGCCTGTCAGAACTCACTTTTATATTAGTTTTACACAAATACCAACCTATATGTTTTCTTCTCCTTTTCTGGTTGCATGAAACCTTGACATATAGTGCAACCAGCAATGAGTTGTATCAGGACTTTGCTGTTTCTAACGGAAATTATTATACATGTATTATAAGTCGAGTCCACTCGATCGATCGCTGAGCATGTACGTACCTGTAGACATCAAGTTTAAATATACTGCCAACTCACGCAACTTGTACTTCATTTCTGTCTAAATCTCATAATGTTTCAGCCAGTTATCAGCGTTCCTCTTTCCCAGAGAAAGTTATGAAATCTGCGCTTCTGTGAGTATAACATTAGATCGTTTGAAAGCCAATGATTGTATTATTGGTTGGAGTTCCAATTTGTTCTATCAAAAATTGTTTGGGTGTATGTTTCCTCTGGACATGGATCTGTCAGGTGCCAAACAAACGTTGCCTTGTGAAATCCACAACAATTTTTACCATGTGATGGTTAATAAGGGTGTTCATGAATGTTCTAGCTGCATGCAAATTTGGAAGCAAGTGCTGCATATAACTTTGCATATGTACAATGTGTATCCTATGAAAAGATTTATATTAGTATTTACACTGTAACACAGTTTTCATAGTACCTTAATTTCATAGCCTATTGTTAAAGGCTGGCAGGTGTGATCCTGCCATTCCCACCTGGTATAGAAGGGATCCAGGTGGGATTGGCAGGATTTTACTTTCCCACCTGAGATCCCACTCGGGATCCCAGGTGGGAGTACGTAGGTCCACAAGGTGGCCTGTCTGGTAGAGAGGATCATTGTCTAAGGATTCATGGTGGGATTCCGCTTTCCTACCTGGGATCCCGCTATTCCCACACGGGATCCTATAAGTGGCAGTACATAGATCCCGCCTGATAGGTGGGATCATCTAAGGATCCCGGCTGGGATTCCAATTTCCCACCTGGGATCCAGCCATTCCCACCTGGGATCCTGGGTGGGAGTACATAGATCTCACCTCATAGGCGGGATCCCAGGTGGGGTTGTCTAAGGATCCCATGTGGGATTGGTGGGATTCCACTTTCCTACCTGGTAGCCCGCCATTCCAACCCGGGATCCTGGGTGGGAGTACATATATCCCACCTGATAGGCAGGATCCCAGGTGGGATTGCCTAAGGATTCCAGGTGGGATCGACGGGATCCTGCCATCCCACCTGGGATCCCCCCATTTCCACCCGGGATCCCGGGTGGGAGTACATATATCCCACCTGATAGGTGGGATCCCAGGTGGGATTGCCGGGATCCTGCCATCCCACCTGGGATCCCGCCATTCCCACCCGGGATCCCACCATTTCCACCCGGGATCCCGGGTGGGAGTACATATATCCCACCTGATAGGTGGGATCCCAGGTGGGATTGCCGGGATCCTGCCATCCCACCTGGGATCCCGCCATTCCCACCCGGGATCCCGGGTGGGAATACATATATCCCACCTGATAGGTGGGATCCCAGGTGGGATTGCCTAAGGATCCCAGGTGGGATTGGCGGGATCCCGCCATCCCACCTGGGATCCCGCCATTCCCACCCGGGATCCCGGGTGGGACAGGTGGGATCCCGCCTTGGTCCCGCCTTTATTTTTACATGGGTAGGTTTTCAGACGACATATATAGAGCAGGTTTCAATTGTAGTAAAACCAAAGCAATTACAACAAACCAATCACCAACTAAAGTGAATACCGATTGGTTTCACTGGTATGGGAAAGCAACCAATCAGGAGGAAAAGTAAATGCAGTCCTGGATTGATGGCGTGACGGACCAAAACCATGATTGATTTTACTCTGGAATTTGATTTGCCGACTTTACAGGGGTGGGGGGTACTCCTGTTTATTGTGACATATTATGTATGTGCCGTGGGAGTGGGTCAGGGTTTTGAGCTCAGTTTGGGCAGGTAGGGTCTGGGTTTTGACTAGCTGATTTGGCAGATCAGGGTCAGGATTTGAGTTTAATTTGGGTGCATTAAAAGTATTTTAATATCAATTTTTTGTTTTATTCCTTTTCAGGCGAACAATTATTTCACAGGGGTATTTGTTTTTATTTAAAGAAGGGGCAATCAGGGTTTTGGAGCTCGGGTCAAACAGGTGAAGGTTTGAGCCTCTTGGTATCACATACATACCCATTTTTCATGTAAGTAGTACCTCCCCTCCCGGGACATAGTGATGGGACAAGTTTTAATTTGTTTTGTTTTCATTTTGGTGGCAGCTGGTAATTGCAATGTGTCTATAAGCTTATAATGTATGGATCACTCATTGTTGAGCACTACATAGTCCAGTAAAAGAATACTGCTACAATCTCTACAAGCCTTTGTTGTGATTTTATCCAGATCACTTACTACAGTTAATGCATGTTGTGAATGACAGGCTAGATGGGATTTACTTTGTCACTAGGCTGTGCCATTTATTTCATTTCATATATATAAAAAAGCAAGGATCCATCTCCACATGGAGCAATCTGGAAACTATAGGACAATGTATATATATGTTATTTTGTAGTTAAGCAATTCATATGGCAGCAATTTAAGTGATATCAACATAAAAGACCATAGTTTGTTGATCGGAATGTTCCTGAAAATTAAAAGATTAAGGAGGCTTACGATAGATTAAAATTGCCGCATACCAGTCATTGGAAATATGTTGATGACATTATGATCTCCGATCAATCTTTAACGGTGAACGGTAATTCTACTCTTCAATCTGACCTGGTCGAAATATCTCGTTTGGCGAAATGTAATGATATGAAACTTAATCCTAAGAAATGTAAAGAGATGTCCATTAGTTTCCTCCGTCAGCAACCTGACACCACTTATCTCAATATTATTTCATCTTATAAAGTCCTCGGCTTAACGCTTCAACATAATCTAAAGTGGGTCGACAATATCAATAATATGGTGAAAAAGGCATCTAAACGGCTTCATAATCTAAGAGTCCTCCGCTGCAGTGGTGTTCCTACTTCCGATCTTGTTCTGATTTACTTTTCGTTGGTGCAATCCATTCTTGAATATAGTTGTGCTGTTTGGCATACCAGCCTACCGTGTTACTTAACTGACAAAATTGAGCTTGTCCAAAAGAGAGCCTTACGAATCATCCATCCATATCAAAGTTACTCTAAAGCACTCACTCTATGTAACTGCTCTCACCTTGATACTAGGAGGCATGAACTTTGTTCTAAAGTATTCAGGAAGCTAAAGAGCCCTAGTTCACGTCTCCACCACCTTCTACCTGACACTCGAGTAAGCGCGCACGGCCGAGAGTTGCGCAATACCCAAAACCTTAGTTTGCCTAAGTGTCGCACCGAAAGGTATGAATCAAATCAGTCCTAACTCATTTCTTCATTTTCAATTGTTTAATAATAATCTTAGCTTAACTTATTGTAGGATATTTTAACTCAGCTTGTAGGACAGAGTAATATATTTTTTGTAAACCGGAACCAGTCTCCCGGTGTAAATGATTGTAAGTGCCAGTTTCCCATTTTTATATACTCTTAGGGTGCGTTCGATTGACCGTATTCCGGAATAGGAATAGATGGAATAGTCTCTGGAAATCACTGGTTCGGGCATATGTTGCACTGTAAGCTACAAATGCTTGCTGATATATGATATTCAAGATACATTTAGTATTCCAGTGGCTAAAGAATCCCAGTAAACGTGATTTGTAGTGATCATTCTGTTTATTCTTATTCCGGAATACGGTCAATCGAACGCACCCTTAGTTTCATATATATTACTTGTAAAATATAAGGTAATTGACACGTTGTGCGATTATATATTCAATAAACCTCTATTATTATTATTATTATTATTATAAGTAAATTTTATATTCTCTGCACAACCTAAAAGCATGATTTTCATAAATAAGGGGGCTAAAGAATATGAAACAATTCATGTGCCATTAGTGACAACAGTGCTCATATGGTCAACACACAGCAATACCCATTACATGTTTTTTTAGAAAACAAATTGTGAGAAGTGATACAGCTAACAGAAAAGGTCATGTATTAAGTGTTGCCATAGCAACCAGTGACATAAGAATATATTTTGCACACTACCTCTTAAATACTTGCATGGCCTGGAAAATATCAATATCAAACCACTTAATGCTAATTTGTGAAATCCACCATATTTATATGGGTTACCTGTTGCCATGGTAACCAACGACATTGTTTCATTAAAATTCAGAGTTAAGTGTGACAATTAACGAATGTGTGAGATATAGCATAGTCCCATCAGACCAATACTATTAATTTGCTTTTCATTTAGAAGAAATAACCGATTTTACCACTAATTAGTGTGTTGCTATAGTAACCAATGACATCATCTCATTAGTGACAATGGAATAACATTTTAAAGATGTGAGATATCGCATATATTTCCATCTAACCATTTAATTTGCCTTTCATCTAGAAGAAATACCAAATTCTAACACTAATTAGCATGTTGCTATGGTAACCAATGACGTCGTCATCTCATTAGCAATGTTACAGTGTGCGGCTTGATGAGACCTGTCACCTGTCCAAATTTGGTGAAGATTAGTTAATGAGAACTAATTTTATGACACAATTAGTTTTATAATCCACATATGGTTTCAATCCTATTTGGTGCCATCCAGCTCAGCTTTACCTAAATGGTTGTCATTCAACCTTTGTCCAAATAATACCCCAAAATATGAATATTCAAAAATTCATAACTTTGCCAATTCTTGGCCGATCTTGAAAATGTTACCACCAAAATTCTAATTAGGGTGAGATCTCTTCATTTATGCTGTTTGTTTTGTGATTTGAAGGACTGTAAATTTTGGTCTGACCTCCCTAATATAATCCACAAAATTATTATTGATAAACTGTTTATTAGGTCATGCATGATTCTGGCATGGTCATGACGACAGGCAAATAAACTGCTCAAGTTTAGCAGGTACATATATATGTATACATTGTACATATACATACATGTATACATCATATATATGTATAATAAAATTGGTTTGGATATGTTTACCCAGACTGTATGTCAGGTTGGGAGAGGCTGTGACCATAATAATTGGGGCCAGCAGTGATAAGATTACATGATGGGATTATAGCCTGGTTAGCAGTGTTGTTGTCAGATGGTAAAATAAGGGGGGAACCTCCCACCATCAGACTATCCCCACAATCCCTTCATTCTCATTATTTTATTAGTATACCCATTAAATTTAGCCACTGGATGTCGCTCGCTCAGGGTTACAATATAAATGTTCTCACCTTCCAAATCTGGTACATTTTTTCACATTGGTTTCTGACTAAATGCCTTATCCCAAAATGAAATATTTTCCTAATTTTTTACATGTTTTCCCATTTCTGATTTTGCCTGACCATTACCCCCAAACTGGCAACAACCCAGCACAACGATTTGAGAAGTAGGGTCAAGGGATCCCTTAAAATGTAATTGAAGTGTTCCTTTACAATGTATGAGGTTCCAAACAATCATTGTATTGTGAACACGTAGTACAAAAAGTTTGTGTTTAAAAGTGGAATTAAAGATTAAAAGAAAAATGTAGAAACATGAAAGAATGAATAACTTGCATCTGAACGGTCAGATTCCATAACGTAGCTATTTGATTTTGCTTGCTGTTAATCAAACTGCTTAATTCCTTTCCATGCTCTTAATTGTCTTATTTTCCCTGCATCCTGGGACTCCTAACATAATTTATTACATGTATTTCTGCATCCCCACATAATTTTATGGAATTAATTTTGTGGAATTAAAGATTAAAAGAAAAATGTAGAAACATGAAAGAATGAATAACTTGCATCTGAACGGTCAGATTCCATAACGTAGCTATTTGATTTTGCTTGCTGTTAATCAAACTGCTTAATTCCTTTCCATGCTCTTAATTGTCTTATTTTCCCTGCATCCTGGGACTCCTAACATAATTTATTACATGTATTTCTGCATCCCCACATAATTTTATGCATCGGAGACCAGTCCATTTGTGCATTAATGTAACTCCTGATAATGGTGTGTTATTATGAGGCAATCTAGCCCAGTCAAGAGACCATAATGTTTGGATTTTGGATGGTTTGGTGGAAAATGTTGCTTAATTAATATTAAAATGGCAAACTTAAATTAGTGAGAAAAAAATCTTAAACTATTATCCAGCAAATTATTGACCAGAATTTAATCCTTCACTTTCATGGTATTCTGTCTATAAGTCAGACTAATGTTAAAATAAAGTTATGCTTGTACTACATTTGTAGTAACTAAAGTTGTCATGATGATCTCATTTCCACAGCTATATTCTGTATATATTAACATTAGAAAAATGTTTCTAATGTGAATTATTTTTGCTTGCAGACATCTAATTTAAATAGTACTGTGAGCTGCAGGTAGTCAACGACAAATTAAAACCATGGATGTTAAAGGTAATAATGATTGTGATCTCATTCCACATGCATGTTTCAAACCCTAAATTGAATTTCTAACAGGACCTAAAACAACCATATTGGCTGTCAAAGCCTGAGGGCCTGGCTAAACCACAGATCGAATTAGAATTTAATGTGTTGGTGTTGATCATGGATATATATTCCATACAGGGGATTTAGTTCATGAGCTTAATAATGTGTGTGTATACTTTTACACATACAAGTCAATTGTCACACAAAAAAAATAATTAAAAACTAACTGGTTTTGGCAAATTCCATTAATGTTTTTTAATATTTTGCCAACCCCCCCTCCCCCCCCTTGTAAAGAGGTTATTGGTTTGACAATAAAAGTTTTTATGTCCTACCTGTATTGGTAATGTAATACTATACAAAGCACATGGTAAGCACGTGCACAATGCATGCAGAGTGGAGTCAATTATCCACACCCCCTACAGGGGCTTACAATACAGCACAAGGTCCAACTCTTGTGAAATCAGTCTTTGCTGCTTACGCTCGACCTAACAGCTTTGTCATTTTTCAAGGTATGTAACAATCCCCTTGTTCATTCTCTGCAGACTTCGTGTAATCATGAGTGATCAATTGTCTTGAAGGGTTGTGTGTGAAAAGGGCTTAAGTGATTCTTGATCACGTTCTAAATTCTCCCTTAGAAAACAAAGAAACTCGATTAGTTTATCTATTTTCAGATTGCCAGTAACCTATTTATGTACTTTCTTAATGTAATTATATATATTTAAGTGTGTGAATGTTACAAAATAAAAGCCACATATCTGAAGGAGAATTGAGTGTGATCAAGAATCACTTACACCCTTTTTGCACACATGAGCCCTTCAATTGCCTACAGTACTTATCCTAGGACATTCTTTCGTGAAGCGCCTGCAGCGAGCTGATCTTCAGGCTTTTTTTTACGCTAGCACGATTTCACCCTTCCCGATTCTAGCATTGTTTACTTGCATGGCATCGGCGGTAGGTTTAGGGTTAAGCCTTTTGTTACCAAGGTCACTTTACCCTTGTACTAATTAGCCTTTTAGAAGGACATTTATAAACACATTTTAAGCCTGTTAGAATGTGAATGACTAGTCAAAATATACAACCATATTAGCTACACTGTAGCTGACTAATAATTAAGTTGCTGATTATAATATGTCTGCAAAAAACTGAACTATGGAAACCATGCAGGAAAGGTATAATATTATAAGGTAACATATTATTATTTAAACATGGTACAGCCCTTTCAGCTCGAAGGCTGATATCCATAGCATCACTGTATCTACATAGTAGTATAGCCGGGATTAAAATGATACCACTTTTTCTTGCACAAGAAAACTCAAAAAAGTTGTTTAGTTATGGACGCCTTGTTTTCTTGCACAAGGGGCGTCATAAAGCGAATTCAGAAATCCACTTCATGACGCCCCTTGTGCAAGAAAAAAGGCGTCCATAACTAAACAACTTTTTGAGTTTTCTTGCACAAGAAAAAGTTGTATCATTTTAATCCCGGCTATACTACTAGGGGTAACTAAGGGTCAGCCAAATCGTCACTAGACATTCTTGTACATAAAATCCAACTTCAAACTTGAGTATCTGTTAGAGACATGATTATTATACTGTATATCGATCTTTTCCACTATGGATTATATATCGTGCCTCCCCATGGAAATTCTGACTAAGATCGTAGAGCATGCAGGTCCTACGTCATTCTCAAGCATTGCAAGGACATCGAAACGCCTAAACGGTGCCGCATCTCTTGCGCTCTACGAAAACGTAGATCAAGAGTTTCGCACGCGAGTTCTCACTTTCGGTCTTAGGTCTACTCACGACGACGACGATCGAAACAAAATGGCTAAGACTTTCGGCATTTCCGCAAGCTACATCGACAATGGCTTTCCTCTCATCTACGCCAGTGAACATGGTAATCTTAACGTCATTAAGTGGCTCCTCAAGAACTTACGGTTCGATGGAACGGATGGACAAATTGACCACATCCTATGTGCTGCCTGTAAGAATGGGCGTCTTGATATCGCTAAGTGGCTCACTAAGCACTTCCAGTTCACCAAAGAGGATAAAGCCGTTGCGTTCACTATACTAGATGCCAGTATGAATGGTCATCTTAACGTCATTAAGTGGCTCATTCAACGTTTTAAGATAACCATAGAGTATGAATACGTTCATCATGCTCTACTATGTGCTTGTAGCAATGATCATCTTGATACCGCTAGGTGGCTCGTTAAGTGGCTCATTAAGAATTCCCATCTCCCCCTAGAGGCCGAAAATAACCTACTAAATTACTATGTGAATGCTTATGCTGCCATACAGGAATCCGATTGAATCCAACTGCACCTAAAAATCCAAAACTTGAAGTATATGTTAAAGGAATGATTATTATACTGTATATCGTCACCGAATGGTATTAGTATATATTCTTTATTCCACGATACTAGCTTACGTTGTCATCTTAGTACGCATTAATACCATACAGATCGAACATGTCAAAGAAGAACTCGAATGTAGACGCCGCAATGCCTGAGACGACTTGTGATTGGTTGATGAGAGGGAAGGACTCAAAATGCCCAAAGAGGATTTCGAAGACAACGAAGTTCTGTTCCCAGCACAACTACCAAATCTCAAAAGGCTGTGCCCCACTCACGCCATGCTCGAAGTGCGGTAAAGGATGTCGTACTGATTACGAGCTTTGCTCAGGATGCGACCGTCTCGCCATCAAGATGAAGTGTCCCGGTGTCTATGTAAAACGCGCTAAGAAGTCCAGCAAGACGCTAAAGGATCCAAGAAAGGAGGAGCCAAACATGGTGGAACCGGAGGTAGCATTGCCCGCAGAACCAAGAGTGGTGGAACCAGAGGAAGGTCTCGGAGAGTCTCTCAACCATGCGCTCAACGAGGTGTTGGCTGCCTTGAGGAGCGAGAAGGACGATTAGGAATAGCCACGAAAAAAAAAAAAAAGAGGAATGAAGAAGGTCGTTGCGTGACCCTCTTCATTCCTTTTTTTTTTCTTTTTTTTTTTATTAAACGTATAAACATCTATAGTTGTATCATGGACGAGCTAGTCAGATTGTTTGGTCCTGGAATTCGTAGAAGCCTGAATATCAAACCACAAGTGGAACATATTAACGCCAGTGAAACATGTCCTGATTGTCTCTGCCCCTTTGAAATACAAGGAACGGAATTCGTATGTCCCACCTGTGGTCTTGTTTCCGAGGTCGAACCATGTGAAGAAACTAAGATCGATATTATTACTACTCGACTGCGTATAGTAGGTCCGGACGGATTTCAGTATCAAAGTGATCTAGACCGCGCAAAACCAAAGCAAAGTGATGACACGGAACTGCAACGACGAACGCTCCTACAAGAACTACGAGCATACAACACTATTTACAAACAAAGTTGTGACCTATCGTTCCCTACGAACACTTTAGGAATCGTAGCCGACGCATTTATCCAAGTAATGAAAGTTCATCCCAAGCGTAGCGATGCTAAGAGACATATTTTAGCTTCTCTACTCTACCATGCATGCATACAATGTGGATTCGTCCGATCTAAAGGTGAGGTTGCTCGCTTCATGCAACTAAGCAACAAAGGCATCCATAGAGGAGAGGTCTTTATACGTTCTCTGTGTGACGACAATGAGATCGATGTAGACTTGGATGCCGAGCGCATAGTTCCTCACATTGCAACGACTTTCCTTAAACTCGATCCTCAAGGAGTACTTATAGACGCTCAACAAATAGTCCACGAGGTTGTTACTATGGCAATAGAAAACAATGTAGGCAGATCGGTAATTAAGACGAAAGTTGTTGGAGCAAGTTACGAGGTGCTACGTCGTTTAGGCTCGTCTATGTCTCTTAACGAAGTCATTGGGCGATGTGACGTATTTGGAAATTCAGTCAAGCGTTTTGTCAAGAAGTTGTCTTCTTACCATTCCCACTTCGAACCAATCTACACTAGACATGGGCTAACTAGCAGTAGGACTTAGCGAAGTGGAAGTGAGAGCCATGTTCATTTCTTTCATAGGAAACGTTGATTCTTACATTCCAAGTTTTTCTCGCATTTCCTTTTGCACTTCTTGCTTGAGTTCGGCTCGAATGCTTTTTTCACCTATGGAAGTCTTGCGACGAATTTCAGACCTCATGATCTCATACTTATTCGCTTCGTTCAGAATGAGACTGTATTCAGAGTCGGATATGTTTTCATCGCGTAAGGCCTTCGATACTAGATCTCGAATAGTATTGATTTTCGCCTTTGCCAACATAGTTGTCCTTTCATGCTTAGAAACCTTCATTCCTAACTTCTTAGCTCCAAGGGTCGTAGATGCTGAAATTAATCCACATAGCCCACCAATAACTCCAAGTGGTAGACCAATCACTATTCCAACCCCAGTCAACGCTGCGCCCAATCCAGATCCAGATAAGATCACAGATAGACCTCCAGTTACCACTGCGATGCCATGAACTATTCCTTGAGAACGTGCATATTTCTTGCGCACACCTTCGTAGTGCCTTTCTTGAACTTCGATGTCCGAAAGCGTGTCTCGGATCGTTTGCAGTCTAAAGTTCTTTCCAGTGTCACTAGCAATCTGTGGATAGATACTTGGTGCTGATGGAAACGGTTGAATCGAATCGCCTTCCATCTTATAACTTATAAGAGGTTTAGCTTCAACACGTATCGTATCGATCGACCATGGAAGTCTATCATGTCGCCTCTCTCATCAAAAATCGTAAGGCTAAGACTGTTTTGCATTGTCCCTATAGCTTGCAGGGTTTGGGGATTCGTTATAGTATAGGTTGCCCTTGAAAGCCAAGGACCTCGGACCTCTATGCTAGCCAAGACTTTCGATCGCTTTCCCTCTAGAAGTGAGGAACCGGAATCCACCACATCGCAATGGACATACACTGTGCGGGTATCTTTGATCTTAACGTAGTAAATACCAACTTTTAGTAGGAACTCGTTATTCTCTTTTTCTTCACCTTTGACACCTAATAGTGCGTAGAAATTCTTATCGACCTTGATTGGTTTCTTAACTACTATGGATTGGATCCCAAGGGGGAGCCCGTCCTCAAATGCCACGATACCAGCATCACTTGCAGGCTTTAAGACCTTCTTGATTCTCTTAAAATCGTAAGACCCTGCAGAAAGGTCGTGTGGGAACATAATACTATCGGCATTCCACCTGAACGAGCCCGCCTCTGGTAGGTTCCACCAACTGTTATCGAAAGTGATCTCGAGTAGTGAAATGTTCTGTATAAGAATAGGGTCGTCGAAGTAGACAGTATGGTTGGTCAATGTTGTGGTGACATATAAGAGAACCATCTTATGTGTTAAAGGTATAACTATATATACGTATAGCTTCAACATGACAGACGCATGGCGGCAGTTCAAGTACCTATTTCCAAAAGCTGTAACCGGATGGTTCGACTCCTTCATAGGTCGGGATGGGGTGTGGAACATTAATTTATTTTTCCATGGGGAAACCTACCAGGTGTTCACAGATGCAGGCCTCCCTACGAAGGCAGGTGGAGGTCAGCTAATGGTCTTGCATGGGCGCGCAGGCAAGGCACTTGACCTAGCCCTTGGCACCAAAACAGTTTATGAGGGGGTACTATTCGCGCGGAAGCACAAAGGTCTTTCCAAACATGCTTGGGTAGAAGCTGAGGAAAATAAAAAGGTCGCAGCACTGAATGCCGATCTGTTGGCGAAGTTCGAGAAACGATACCCACATGCAGATCTTCGCAAGTTCTATGCCTCTACGGAAGTGAACGGTCCAGACAAATATTCGACGAGTATTTGGTTTCGAGATGGAGATTCTAGCTATGTCGTTTACGGCGATGATGTCTCTAAGCTACCTGCAGTCACTCAAAGACGCATCGATAATGCGTTGTGGGATGTGCATAAAGGTTTCCCATCTACGTTGACCCTAGACAGGAGTGCGAAGTATCCTATTACAGCAGTTCCTTCTACTGGACCGGCACAAGATATCGATCTCACTAATCTATGGATATATGCCACCCCAAAGAATAAGTTCGAAGCAGGCGTTCCAAATATATTCAAGGAGACCGTTGTAAAGCATACGACAGCAAATGAGTCCTACCATTGGTTACATGGTCCGGATTTCCACTACTGGCCTCAACAACTTAATTTTGCAACGTGGTGTGCAACTTCTGGATGTGGAGTGTCATTGTTTGATCCTATTTTCAAAACGTATCCACCAGTCGTTCAGGGGTTCCTACGATTCCATGTTTATTTCACGATACGAAGAATTCTACGTGAACTTGGGGGTACTCATGGAGTTCCTTTACCTGGTAACTCTAATTTCAAGCAAATGGATAACCCCTATAACAAATCAGCTCTTGAGAAATTGTGCATCGAATTTGGTATATCTCGAACACCAGATTTCCGATGGCACGGAGGTAGGAATAATGGACTAGGAGATATGTTCCTTTTGTACCCAGGTTCGACAGGATACGTAAACGTCCATGGAGTCCGAAGCTATGACAAAGGTGCAACCACATGGCCTCAGAAATATAATTTATTTGCAGACCAAGGAGGTAAGGAGGATCAGGGCGATCTTGTGGCCTTCATTAGGAACGATGAACATGAAGGAAAGCAATACAATTGGTTTACACCACCAATCGGAAAGGGTTTGACAGATGTTGGATTGGGTAGGTTGAATAGATCTGTCGAGGCTTTTGGACATTGCATGCTTGGTGCTCAAGCCGACTTGAACGGATCCATCATAGATAGCCATAACGTCAAAGAAAAGTTTAAGAGCTTAGTCGAAGACGCTATTCTCGAAAACGATTTAGTGGTGAGCTACAATAACTATCTTACTGCTATAACGAGGACGCATAAGAGGCTCGATCTAGCAATAGCTGTAGGCGTGCGATTATTGCCAAGCGATCTAGTGTACTATCTTGGTAAGAAAGTTGGCTATAGGAATCCAATCCCGAAAGCTACGAAAGATATGGTGCTAGGCACTAACGACATCAATGCAGAAGGCAAAGGACACCCACCTCTTACTATGGAAGGACCATCAGATAAGAAATCGGTGCAGCCTCTCGAGAAACAAGTTCCTGTACCAAAGGCAAAGGCAAAGGCAAAGGCAAAGGCAAAGGCAAAGGCAAAGGCTGTCTCACAACATGAGATCAATCTCGCAGTGACATCCATTGCCGCAGCTGGAATCGCATGGATGTTGTTTCGTTAACGTCGTTTGTATTGCTCTATCGTGATCACCACTATTGCTACGATGAATAACCAAACGTTCTGTGCTAGTACTCCCAGAGCTTTACCAGCCATAGTAAATATGAAACTCGCAATCGATCCAATCATTCCAGGTAGGATCTGTCCAAGTTTCTTTCCCATTTCTTTCAACAACCCCCCAGTCGTTTGCAATCCCTTCTTTACTGCATCTGCTGCTTTATCAATACCAGTCTTTATTGGTTTCGGTAAGGATCTCGACAACAGGGAAACTATCGTACTAACGATAGCGCCAATAGAAGTTACCACTGCAAGAACGGTCATTCCATGCTTTCTGAAAATGTATTTGATCCTTTCACGTAGCGACATACGTTCTAGTATGGCTTCTTCTTGACGTTCGAGTAATTCTATTTCGTTATAGATGTGTACTTTCTCTTCCTTAGCCGCTTCCTTCTGGTCCTCAGTTGACGTTGAGCTTAGAAGTATGCTATCTTCTACTTTGAGATGTTCGGCGGCCTTTTCTTGACCTTGGATGACTTGTTCTTCTCTTTCTGCATCCGTAGGGCCTAGGGCAAATTTGAGATCCTTACCCATACTTTGATATCTTTCACCCTTCACTGTGGTCAAAGGTATGGGCTTCTCTTTACTTCCAAGTACGTGAAGATAGATTCTACCCAGTTCCTTATTGGCCTCCCATATTCCAGTTATCTCAAGGACTCCTCCACGAGTCCCTACATCCGCATAGTGTTTCCATACAGTATCGAATAGCATTTGTTTCATTTCATCCGATGTGCCTGTTTTGAAGACTACGCGGCGATCGCTAAATTTCGGATGTTTGATTCTATCCTCATCCATCAATTGCTCTCTAGAAAGGTCCGAGACTTCCGGCTCGGTGAGTCCGTCTACGTAAGCATCGTCTACGGTAAACGAGGTTTCCCGATTCTTTGGTCGAGCACCTTCCTTGGAGAAGTCGCGTCTAGTTTTCAGGTTTAATGATTCACTCGGATCCACATTCGTAGAGTCTGACGCCAATTTCCGTGCTTCTTCATTGACAGTATCATCGTTGTCGTAGTCTCTTCCTCTTTCAGCTTCATCAGTTCTTTCATCATACCTACCCTCAGAGGCCATGTTAAACATATCTACATATATAGTTATATTCAACATGATCTCATCAATATTGGATCCCACACAAGTACGAAGAGAGCCTCATGCACTCAAGGCTCCACGAGACTTGTATAGGAAAACTTTCACTCGATCATCTGCCAATCCAGGTGAGACTCTATACGTAGAAGTCCCAAAGCTAGCAGAAGATGTAGTACTAGTACCTGGTAGCTTAGCGCTATTGGGCGACATCGTACTATCTGGTGGACATGCGAATAACAGAGTCGTTTCGAACGTTGGACGCTGCTTGGTCATGCGTAGAATCTGTAGGATGGGAGCTGAAACAGTAGAAGACCTTGTCAGGCCAGACCTCCTACAAACATACTCCGATGTATACCTATCTACGCAGGAGAGAGAGTCTAGAATACAACAAGGCATTCAATCAGAGAACTTGAATAAGCTACGATCGAAAGCTGGTGACGCAAGTACTTCATCTGCTGCAGACAACGCACTCCTAACTGCATGTGGTTCCAAGTATAGGATTCCATTAGATGTTGACATTCTGACACAACATGGAGTTCTATATCCACATGCCTTAGAAAGTATCATTACATTCGAGTTGACTCTAGCGCCTGCCAACGAGGTTGTAATTGGATCGGATACTACGAAGATAGGTACGTACCAACTTACCAACATCCAACTAGAATACGAAGCAATCAGGAACGAAACGCTGGCTAGTAATGCACTTCACAAATATGAAATAGGTACTGCATTCCTATACAACTACGCTGTTCACTTCAAAACAGTAGATATCGCTAAAACATCTGATACTTTGATATCTCAAAACGTCAATGTTCCACGACGATCCTTTGCTGGACTACTTCTACTATTCATAGATCCACCTACCATTGGCACGCGAGATAGTGAAGCATTCTCGAATCCCGATATATCGAAGGTAGAAGTAGATGTCAACGGGATTCCCAACAGACTCTTTCCAAGCGGCATGCTTCCCCTAGATTTCTGGGAGGCTGCAAGAGGTTGGTTTGGTACACCCAATACTTCCATGACTCCAAAGAAGTTCTTTGAAAATAGATTCGCTATCCTAATCGATTGTCGCACAGCAAAGGATTCCACCGTTCATGGTGATGGCTTGGCACAAACCGGCAGTGGAAAGGACATCGACATTCGCATACATAGGACTGCTAAGGGAAGTGGAAATGTGAAAATGCACATCTATGTCCTTGCGGATGCTCAGGTCACGATATTGAACAGATCTCTGCAGAGTATATTATACTGATGGATTCTCTCGTAGAGTACGTACCATTCAACGCACTCATAGTCGGTCCAACGAATTGTGGGAAGACTGCATTTCTCATAGAACAACTTCGTGGATCATTTCGTGGTAAGTTCGATTACATAGTACTGATTTGTCCTACGTATGCCCACAACAAAACTTATCGTGGATTCGCAAATCGAGATCCTCATTTCTTCGTCATATCGCCACCACAAGATGCCATCGATGCTACTTTGAGTATTTGCGCAACATTTTGGTCAGGTACCAATACTCTATTGATTCTCGATGATTGCGCCGCATCGAAGGACGTCAAGAAACGAACTGACAAGCTAGTGGACTTAGCCTTTTCTGCACGACATATAGGGATTTCCGTTTGGGTGCTGTCCCAACAATTAACGAGCATATGTAAGCCCTTCCGTGAGAACGTAGCTATCGTAGTAGCATTCCATACAGCATCGGCCGTAGATGGTAAAAAGATATTTGAGGATTATGGAGGCTCACAAGAATGTAAAGAGTTACAAACGATACTTGGATCCCATAAGTTCGCTCGCATGTGCTTCTGTCTACGCCATCCTTTCGAGGTAGTGTTAGAGCTCCCAGCATCTATAACATATTATGACTGATAAGGAAATACTCGAGATATTCGGTGAGGACGTAACAGGCCCACCACCAACCGATCTAGACATTACGTCAGACAATCGCGAATCACTTTCGATCTTAGCCGCAACAGGCGTAACGAAAGAATACTTAGGTAAAAACTTTTCCCTAGGAGACATCTCTAGACTTCCTGAGAAAGAGGTAGACAAGTTGTATAGGAGGTATCAGGCCGTCCTAGCTCAGCAAGTAACGAAAGGCTTAGTCGACGGTGTGACACGTCTAGCTACCCGCCTAGTTGCCTACCTAGTACCAATAGATTCTCAAGAAGCCCTGATCAAGGACCTACAAGAAGACCCTCTAGTCCGCAACGAAATCAGTGCTGCAACTGGTCTACTAGCGCTCAAAGCAGGTCGCCTTGTAGCTCTAGCTAGCGTCCTATTCCACATATCTGGTCACGTAGTCATTCCTGGTACAACTGTTGAACCTCCACATATACCTACTATATCGAATCAAGATGGAAGGACAGACGGATCAGATAACTGCGAATCCTCCGACGACTGTACCAACTAAGAAAGGAAAAAATCCAAAGCGTGTTGCAGCAGGAAAATTAGCTTGGGAGAAGGTCACTGCCCGTGCAAAAGAAGCTCAAAAGATGGAGATAGAACGTGAAAATGAACCGTCCAAAGAAACTGACGTAGAGAAAGGTCGGTTCGAAAGCCTGACTATCCTCGCAGTCATTGGTACTGGCGCTACATTGTTTGGCACGTACTTTGCATACAAGAAGTACGTAGATGGCAATAAGCGTGTTGCCACCGTTAGCACGACACAACCTGCAGCTCCGGCAAAGCCAACGGCACTAGACATGGAGTAACACTTAAAGACTCGAGACCATAGTAGTATATATCTAGATGGAGAAGGAATTGACGAAGACGGCAACCGATGCAGCCATAATCGTTGGACTCGCTTCTAGTATTGGGTGGATCGTAAAAAAGACTACCAAGGAATCTATGCTTAGCGATCCTTCTTCTTCCCTAGTGAATTACGCAAAGTGGACTGCCGTGATACTTGGTAGCTTATACGCAAAGCAATATCTTGAGAAACAACTTGAGAAAGAAAAGACCAAACCGTAATGGCGGCAGCAATTGGAATGGCCATTTTCGGGGCTATCTTGAATGCAACGGCATTTACTGGTGGTGGCATACTAGCTAGAATGCTTGGAAAGGATGGTGATGTAGATGCAGAACGAGAGAGACACGATAGGGCCACCGAAAAACTAGAACGTGAAATGAAAGCGTATAGAATCAAACGTCAAAGCTTATATGACTATGCACAAGAGCAGGAAGGTCTTGAACGCAAAGCACACAACGATCAAAGAGATACCAACGAAGCCTTAGTGCGATCCGATAAGTTACGTAAAGAGCTAAAACGGCTCAAAGAGATGAAAGAACCCCGCTTATCTGACTACTACAAACCCTCAAACAATCAGAAGACTGGCGAGTTGCTCTACGTTGGTGGTGGAATGCTAGGCGTTGGATACGCTATTAGTAAATGGATATAGATACTACTACTAAGCTACTACTAAGCTACTACTAAGCTACTACTAAGCTACCCCTAAGCTACCCCTAAGCTACTACTAAGCTACCCCTAAGCTACTACTAAGCTACCCCTAAGCTACTACTAGCTACTACTAAGCTACCCCTAAGCTACTACTAGCTACTACTAAGCTACTACTAAGCTACTACTAGGTTACTACTAAGCTACTACTAAGCTACTACTAGGTTACTACTAAAAAAAAAAAACGGAAAAAAAAAAGGAAGGAATGAGGCCTGGTTCTCATTTCTTCCTTTTTTTTTTTTTTTTCATCTGTTGAAGGTTAGAATGTATAGATGTATGATGGATTCTAAACTTGCGAATATCTTCTATGGTCCTATGGGCTATTGGAAAGGTCACTCCGCAATTGGCAAGCTATCGGTAGCAGCGAAAGCATCAGAAGACGTATCTAGGAGTTGGTTGGAAAAGCAATCTATGTGGCAAATATATCTACCACCACCAAAACACATTCCACGACCGCATTGGACTGTATCGAAACCAAATGAAGTCCACCAAGCTGATTTGATATTTCTACCACACGATCGACCTGGGCGTGGACGGAAGCTATACAAGTACGCATTGGTAGTAATCGATGTAGCTTCTCGATACAAAGAAGCCGAACCTTTGGCATCTAAAGATAGTGGTGAAGTTTCTGCGGCATTCGAACGAATCTATAAACGTAGTCCACTCGAATGGCCAAAGACGTTGCAAGTAGATCCTGGTAGAGAATTCATGGGACGTATGTCTGAAACTCTAGAACTACATGGTACGAAAGTTCAACGAGGTGAGGCTGGTAATCATAGAGCGCAAAGTTTTGTTGAAAGAGCAAATAGGACTCTAGCTGAGAGATTGTTTGGATATCAATATGCACAAGAGATGGTGCTTACTTCGGAAGGCTCAGATGAGCGTAGTAGAGAATGGGTAGTTCGTTTACCAATGGTTATCAAAGCCATGAACAGTGAGGTGACTCGGTTGACTGGTAAAGAGCCTTCGAATTCTGTAGTGGCGCAACAAGTAGATCTGAAGACTCCTACGTATTCGCGAACCGTTGGATTGAGAGAAGAGCGTCTACCATTCGACGTTCTAGTTCGATATCTTTACGCACCAGGAGAATTGGAAGGAGGTGAAAAACGTAGAGCTACTGATCCTGTGTGGAGTTTGCAGATATACACCATTTCGCGAAGTGTAGTATCTTCGGGACAGCCTGTGCTTTACTACCTTGCGAAGCGAGAAGGGAAGAAGGATGCACCCAAACGTGGATTCGTTCGTGAAGAGCTACAAGTCGTTCCTAGGGATACAGAACTACCACCAAAAGGAATTCTGTTTGTACCTAGACGCTAGACAGCGTACTCTATTGGCTCGTTGTGGATTCCATCGGGAAGAACGCGTCTTTTGTCATAGTAAGCCGATAGCCCAAGCTTCTGTTGTTCGTAGGTTGCCATACCTTCTGGCAATAGTCGGAAGCCTCGGTTCTTCGCTATGTCGATACTACCTTGGAGGGCTGCTTCGAATCGATCCCACGAAATGTCGTTGTGCCGCCTAGACATACCTTTAGCGGAATACTTCTTGCTGCCACCCGTATCGACGTAGTAGGCTTTCGAGCATAGGGCAATGGCGCGCTGTCCTTCGAATTCGAGTTTGAAGAGTCCTGGCGTACGACTACTCCATTCGTCCCAAGCTAGCCATTCCTTCCTATTGGCTTCGAAATCCTCACGTAGTTCCGGTCTTACAACTTCATCTATGCTGTTTCCAGAGATGGCAATGTAGGCGCTGTCTGTGTCCATCTGTATGTACTCGAAGTCCTTGCGATTGATGTACTTGTCGAGGAAGTCGTAGTAGAACTCAAGCATACGCAGCTTTGCGAGCTGGTACACAGCGATACCTACTTGGAAAGGGCGTTTGATTCGGATCTGGTCCTTCCTACTCTCGAGTTCGAATGCCTCGCCAATCTCTTCCAGGTCTTCGAACCAAACGCTTCGCAATGCCTTGTCCACAACCTTCTCATCTTTTGTATAGGTGACCTTTGTTTGGCGTCCCAAGTCTTCGAGCAACTTTCCATAGGCGCTGTTTCCTAGTAGCTTGAACACATCTGCCAGCAAAGCCTCACCTTTGTCTTCATCTCCCATGCGTCGCGCCTCAGTGACTTGGTCCACGAACCATCCGAAGATTTCTTTGGGTTCGTAATCTATCGTGCGGTAGACAGCAGTGATCACTGCGCCATGATCTACATACCAAAGTAGAAGAGGAGCATAGAGTAGCAACTTCTTTCCAGAGAGACTCCCAACTAGCTTCGTTTCCTCGCTGAGCTTTCTACCAGTCTTCTCAAGGTAGGCCAACATTTGTGGAGGAATTGCTTCCTTGGGGATTTTCTTGTTGTAGAAGAAGGGTGGCATCTCCTCAAATTCCTTCCACAATTTCTTTGGTATCTCGATGTCTACTTCTGCATATCCAAACCACGTTCCACCAAGTAGACATTCAACGAATCCTTCGGTGGCTGGACCTGGATCGTCATAGTGCACAACCTTTTCTTTTCCACAAGGCATTTCGAATTCCATGGTAGAAAGATATAGGGCGTTGGCATCGTATCCAAGAATCTTACGACAAATCTTAGTTCCTCCCTGATGACTACGAATCTTAGTTTTTCCTGCTTCGTGGAGTCTGGTGAACACTATGCTTGGACCTCCCACGACAGCGTCTTTCAGCATGCGGTAGGCTTCCTTACTTGGAGCGTACATCTCAGCTCCCCTTTCTACACTACCTCGAAGCAGGAACTGTAGTGAGACTCCTGGAATGGACACTGCATCTTTCAGCATGTCTACTCCTTTCTCGTGATAGAAATCTCGCATCTTTTCGAGTGCCTCTAAGAATGGAACTACATCTAGGTTGTTGTAGTATCTTAGCCAGTCTGCAAAGGTTTCCATTCCTTTGTCGAGAAAGGTGCGCTCGCAGTCTTCGAACTCTTCCCTAGATAGTAGATGTTCTCTTTTCAACTTCGAACCCCACTCTGGATAGTCTGGTAATCCAACGTGATCCAACTTGTCAGAAGAGCAACTCACAGCCATAGGCAGCGACCCAACGTTCATAAGAAGTTCCAGGTCCAAGGTAGTTGATCACATCAAGGAAACGGAAATCTGGGGTCAATAGGAACATAGTGGAATTGGCTTTCTTTGCTACCAGGATCTTTGAACAGGTGTCGGCAATGATTCCTACGAAGTGCTCCCTGATCAGATTAAGATCGTACCTGCCAGAGTTGAATCCCACTACTGGAACTTGGCTGATCCATTCGTCGATCTTAGCTTGTTGTTTCTTTGGTAGGGTGTCGAAGGAGAATTTGGGTTCATCGAGCCGGTACCATCTTGCCATAGCTACTTGGATTGTCTCTGCTCTTTGCTGGAGTTCTTCGACGAAGGCAGCTATGAGTTCTTTTGGATTGCATCGACAGATGTGGGTTGACTTTCGATTGTATGTGTCGGCAATTGATACTGATATTGGGACATGGACGTTTTCGATGGTCAGGTGGTCTGTTGGTTGTCTTCCTTTCGTTGTATCGAGATAGGCTTCGAAATCGTAAACTATGAAGTGGGGGTAGACAGTTTGTGTTGGTGTGGGGACCGGTTTGTTTTTCTTCTTTGTGGAGCAGCCCCAAGCTTCCACTACTGTATAACCAGCTCCTTGTAGCTTTGCCGTTCTTTCACAGGTCTTGAGATAGAGCCTCCTTTCCCTAGGAAAACATTTCGGGCAGCCATGGAAATAGCATCCATGAAATTGGAAGATGGTTTTCGAAAGAGGTTCATAGCCGTCGACCGGTGCTCCTTCGATCCAATGCTCTCCACCATGCCCACAAGCTGCATGATGAATGTGTTGTCCAATCCTTTCGGTTTCGCGTTCCAACCAGCATAAAGCGACTTTGCTGGCTGTGCTCTCTGGCCAGAAGGCTTTTTCGTATGCCGACTGGGGTACTGTGATTACTTTTCCGGGGCAAACAATCTTTGTTTCTCCACGACTGCAACGATCTGCATGGCGTTGAAGGTGGCAAGCCTGTGTGAACCGTTGCTTACAATCGTTGCATACGTAGACACTCCCTAGCTTGTTGATGTTCTTGATGTAGAAAGCATGTCCTTCGTATATCCCAATCGTCATCGTATGCTTGTAGTGAGCTGCATGATGCGTCAGATGCCAAGCGCCGTCCTCCGTGGGTTCATACACCCGAATACCGATTCTAAAGTGCAACTCGACTTCCTCCAGCTGGTCTAAGGAAGTTCTGGGAACGTCTTGTGTGAGCGCTGTCAGGCGATAGAAGGCCTGGGCAAGTTTTCGAGCTTTGACGCAACACCTATCTAATCTTGCTCCTTCATGCATGGCAAGGCAGCGCCAAAGACAGGTTATCGCCATATCGATCAAGGGCAAACATTCCTTTTTTCTGGCGAAGCCATTGGGGCAGTGGACCTGTTCCCAACAGAAGCTGACGATCGATCACAACTTTTACATCTACGTAGATCCAACGAACGAAGGCCCATTGGGTATTTGGTCGATTGATGTTGTCGGGATTCAAACGAGCTGTCTCCTTGCTATTGACCCACTCTTCTGCATCTTCTAGGATGTTCACCCATGGAGAGCCTGGGACAGTCTTGGAGAATAGTATCACGCGTCCGTCGTTGACATTGCGAATGCGATAGGTGTAGCTGTAGCGTAGGTAGAAGCTGGTGGTTACATTTGCAACTAACTTTTCCATGATCCTAGGGGTCAAATCTCCTGCCACACCTTGGAAGAAGCGCCATCGGATAGTACGGCGACCTATCTCCATCCCCTCGAGCATTCCATCTCTCTCCTCTAGAATGGCACCTGCCTCTCGAGCTAGACTCCGTGGAAGTGGTTCACTACGTGGTCTCACCATTCTCCCTTCGATATAACTATGTGTTAGGATAGCTTTAACAGATACTCGAATTTGGATTTTTATGTGTAAGGCTGTTGAGGGGCGATATATCTCTCTTCGGTATAACTACGTGTTAGGATAGCTTTAACAGATACTCGAGTTTTGGATTTTTATGTGTAAGGATGTTGCGGCGATATAACTATATGTAATCATATCTCTAATAGGATTATCAAGTTGGATTTTATGTACAAGAATGTCTAGTGACACTTTGAATGACCCTTAGTTACCCCTAGTAGTATAGCCGGGATTAAAATGATACAACTTTTTCTTGTGCAAGAAAAAGTGGTATCATTTTAATCCCGGCTATACTACTTACATAGTAAAAAAAATTAAAAAGATAAAAATACATTATGTGATACATGAACAGTACATGTATGTCTAAGAGAAGTAGTGAACAATAATATTCACCAAAGTGGAGGTGAATAGTGGTGGATATTAATTTTACCAAGCCGCAAAGTGGCAATTAAGGTAAATATCCACCACTTTTCACCAACACTGAGGTGAATTAAATAATTGTTTTTAAGTATATACCACACAAGTGAATAATTACAGCACCAAATACTTGTAGTTATTTTATTTTCTGTCAAATGGACAAAAACTCACACAAGGTGATCACGCTGCTTCACTTGGAGATGAATAGTTAACAATTATTCACCCCAGTTTTGGTAAATAGTGGTGGACATTTACCGAGCCGCTTCGGCGAGGTAAATTAATTATCCACCACTATTCACCAAAACTGAGGTAAATAATTGTTTTAGTATATACCACACTCTAGGTGAATAGCCAGCACCAAATAGTTATTTCGTTTTCTGTCAAATGGACAAAAACTTGCGCAAAATGAGCGCTGCTTTGCTTGGAGGTGAATATGAAATCATATTCACTGTTTGAGTAGCCAAAGTTATATTCACTGGTGTGGTATATACTAATGAAGGATATTCACCTCCGGAGTAGCCAATCAGAGCGCGCAAAAGGCACTATTCACTAGTTGTGTGTAATAGTAACATACTAATATAAATGTAAAATATATAACAATAGTAAATAACGAACATCAATCATTATTAAGCTACAGTAAAAAAACTAACATTAACACATCAAGGACTAAAAGTATGTTTTAATGTTACTACTAACAGTATTACCCCAATACGGTGTTGTACTTCTCTGCATGGTTGTAATTTGTGCATACATGTGCCTTTTACGGAGTGTACTGTACTTTGCATGTATATATGAAAATCGAGTTGGAGAATTTGGTTGTTAGACATTGCTGCTTGTTCTTAAATCACTGGACGGTGTAAGAGTTTATGTGACTTTATTGTACATCATTGACAAACATTTGCAGAGTTTAATTTAAAGCTCTCTGCATAAGTTAACAAGGCTGTTATGACGATGGGTGCAATGTGTGTGTAAGTGTCGTTACTAAAAATATTTTCATATTTCATTTCAGGAAGTGAGCAATTTACAAGTACTACAGACACAAGCATGAATCAATCTCCCTACCCTTCAGCTGGACCACCCCCTGGGCCACCCCCTCCATACCCAACACAGGCACCCCCTGGTTACCCAACACAGGTTCCCCCTGGTTACCCAGGGTCACAGCCAGTGGGAGCCTATCCACCACAGGGCTATCCTGTGCAGCAAGCCCCAGGGCAGATGTACTACAGTGGACAGACTACGCAGGGTGTTATAGTACAGGTACAAAAATGTACATTGTGGTGCTTATGTCCTAGTACACTTGTAAATGTGTTTATGTCTGTCAGGAAATTATTCAAAGAGTCCATGCAAAAACAACCTAACTGACTAGTAATCAAGTTATAAATTCTCCTTTACAAAACAAAGAACATTAAGGAGAATTTAGAATGTGATCAGTAGTCACCTATGATCAAGTTCCAAATTCTCCCTTAGAAAACAACGAACATAAAGGAGAATTTAGAATGTGATCAGCAAGTCAGTATAAAGGGGTACATGCAAGAACAGCTTATTTAGTGGCCTGTGGTCAAGTTCTAAATTCTCATTTAGAAAACAAAGAGCATGCATAAAGGAGAATTTAGAATGTGATCAATAATTGTATGCAGCATAATACAAGGCAAACAATACTTCCTAATGCTAAAATATGAATACACTCGGGTATTGTTTGAGATACTGTGGTATCAAAACACCTTGAAAGCAATAAATCTCTTGGGCTGTGCCCCTCAAGCTCCATTTGCTTTCTCTGTGTTTTGATACATAGTCAAACACTTGAACTCGTTTTTTTATATATATTACAATGTATCTATTTCAAGTTCCAAACTTGGTGTGTAAACCCTTTTATTACCAGAATGTTTAAAGGGGCACTGTCAACCCCTATGACGAAAGACAGAAGAAACTATACTCAGATTAGCAGAGTATACTTTATACTGACATTCATATAGTACATTGTATTTATCTTCCATCTCAGGCTGTTATTTTTGTAGTTTTGTTTCAAAGAAACTTGAAGGTGCATTTTATTCGATTAACAGTGTTGCTTTAAGTGACATAAACTTACTGCCCTTTCTGATAAAATAATATGCTTACATGTAGGCAGCATGCAATTTTTTCCAATCATTTTTTTCAGCAACCTGGAATGGTAATTGTGCAACCCCCTATGGGTGTAGTCCCCCCTGATTATCAGGCACTGGCTTGGTTTGCTTGTCTCTGTTGCTGCTGGCCTCTTGGTATTGTTGCCATTATCAGATCAAATGAGGTAAGTAGTAATGGCTGTTTAGTCACTTAATTTACGTTATGTACTTTCTTTTTGAAGGTGTTGATCAACTATAGACTACATGTACATGTACATGTACTCTGCTACGTTATTACTGACCCTGATCCCCCCTTTTCAAATTATATCTAAAAAAAGTCACTATTTATAGAGGGTAACATAATTGTTTACCACTAACATGTAGCTCAGTAATCTAACACAATGGTTTTTCGTCCTTGTCCGAGAAGGCTTTAACTGACCCTGAGTGTTGATACGGCC
The DNA here is from genome assembly GCA_030867875.1 of Actinernus sp. WN-2022. Lineage (NCBI taxonomy): Eukaryota > Metazoa > Cnidaria > Anthozoa > Actiniaria > Actinernidae > Actinernus > Actinernus sp. WN-2022. The sequence continues at coordinate 62,956,001 of JAOWCC010001501.1, read as the reverse complement.
GGGATTTGAACCCGAGTCAAAGTCCGCCGGAAAATTTACAGACAAATGTGTGGAAAACTGAAAACACAATTGAACGCTTCCCGGCACAGCGACATCCCTCAAATTTCGATCAGTTAATCTTTTTCCTGGTATCTTAAGTTTGCAGACTGAAGAATATTTAAGAAATTCGATTTTATGGATTTTATTTGGCATCGGATTCCTATACAAACACTGTATTTTGCACCATGTTTGTACCCTTTTCAAAATGTTGGAATTAACTGTGAACTGGTCTATTGCTTTTGGCTGTTGCAATTCAAATATTTCAACTTACTTTCCTCCCAATTACATTTTACTAGTTAATTTTCAACTTGACATCTATATAACCTTATAGCTATCCTATCCTATCAAAATATGTTATTATTATTATTAATTATTATTATCATCATTAACGTTGTCAAGAAATCTTCTGATTTTATTCCTTCTTTTATTCCTTCTTCTTTTTTTACCACATTTTTGAGGATCCTACAATGCAAAAATGGATTATAAATGTAGCCGAAAAGTCTGGATAATTAGTTTGTTTTTGGGGTCAAAAGCCATGAGACAGAGCCATTTTTGAATCACACCATAGTTTATCAGTTCTGGATAACTGCACACATTTAACCACGGTCCATTTTTCAATTATTTTGGTCTTGGAATGTCCTGTGTAAATCAAAGTATGGTATTCACTTTAAATATATTTCTTTTAAATTCTTTTTACAAGACCTTTAATTTATAGGGCTTAATTCTCTGGAGACAAAGGCTTATAATTGAAGAGGTGAGCAGAAGAAAGAGTTAAGCGACAGATCAATCGAGATCAAATTCCAAATTCTTCTTTGTTTTGTAAGGGAGAATTGAGAACTTGATCTGTCATCACTTATCTCTTTCTACTGCTCACCTCTTCAATTTATAGGGCTTAATTCTCTGGAGACGATATGCATGATGATGTCACACGTTTGTGATCACCACCAAGCCTCACTTTGGCGCATTTTCTCAACACGAAAGTGAGGCTTGGTGGTGATCATAAAAGCATGACATTAAAAGCGGTGCTTTAGCTACTTTAGCACACTGATCTCTAATATCAATTTTGAATCTACTCTGTAAATATGAAGTCCTTATTTTAACTTATTTGTATATACTTACTGTAACTAGCTAGTATAAAACAGTGTAAATAACTTGAACTTCACGCATAAGGCATAATCTTTTGAAGTGCTTATGAGCCTTATCCAGAAATCATATATTTGGGTGAAGTACGTCTTGTTGAACCATTTTGGGTGATTTATGGTGGTGAAATAAAATGTGCTACAAATCCTTGAAATGACATCATTTACGTCAAATTATTATAATGAGTTGAACATGAATTGAGTCAAAACATTGAATAGATGGTTGCACATGATGTCACAGTGGCCATGTTGGTGTACCTTTAACGATAGATTCTTCGTTAGCTTCTTTTGTTAGGTACACCAACGTGGCCGCCATGCCCTCTATTTGTCATTTGAATCTCTCGGGATTGAGTGCAACCCATCTATATGTTAATTTTTTCAGTTTTTCAGGTGTCAGACATTTGATCCTTGCAATCTTATTGAAATATCTTTTAATAAGTGAGCTGACATAAAAACAGCAAAATGAACTAAAATTAGCTTTTGACTTAAATGACGTCATTGAAATTTGATTCCTTCATGATTAAACGAAAATGGCAGATGCTAAAATTATTTTTCCTATGTCGGTCATTTTGTTTTCCACTTTGACCTTTAAATCAATGAAAACTGGAACCAAACGCAAATTACTCACAGCCAGCCAATCACAGGAGCAAGTAAATACAAAAAAGCCAACTGAAGGCTGGAAAAGTTCGTGAATGGGTTTCGCCTGAACCAATCACGAGCCAAAGCAAAACCAAGACCAAAACATGATTGGTTTTACTTTGCAATTTCATTGGTCGATTTATAACATACCATTTTCTCGGCCAATAGAAAAGCTAAGTAAACGCAAAACCAAAACATTTCCGACACTCAATTGAAATCCGCTCTATTCACTTCAAAGGAATACATAATTTACTTCACAGAAGAATTCATAATTCTTAGATTTATACAAACCTTATAATTCTTCTTTGAAGAAAATGTTGTCTTCTGCGAATAATTCTTAAGCTATAATTCGTCGTCCCCACAGTAGCCATATTATTCTCAGAAGAATTAAAAGTAGAGTACATTTTTGTATAAAAAACACATACATGTACATTTGGATCTACCACACACATACAAGTGAACAATCCTTTTTGCGCGCTCTGATTGGCTACTCAAATCTGGAATATCCAGCACTAGTCGCCTTCACTTCGGGGAAAAATTGTTAAATATTCGGTCTCTTGTTGTTCACAGGTCAGAAGTGCATGTGCCAGAGGTGACTACAACAGTGCCAACATTGCATCGCGTTCGGCTCGGACATTCTCTTTCCTGTCAATAGGAATCGGGATTGCGTTCCTCGTACTGTACATCATCCTGGTTGTAGCGTGGTTGATCCCCTTGTTAACAGTTGCACACTCTTATAATTATGGTCCATAATATTATCAATCTTTGTGTCACAGTAACATGTAGCTATGCAATACATGCTTGAGGGTGCACCGTTGTTTGACGCATTTTTGGGGCCAATATCAAGCTTCGACGATCACCTTTTAATCACATTTTTAGCTAAACCGTAAGGCAACATGAACTATTTCTAATTTTATTTTACATGGGGACCGAATGAGTCTACCATCTATCAGGAGCCCCTGCCTCACACCGGATCAATCACGGTTTCTGGGAAACCTCCACCCCTCCCCAACACGTTACCCTAACGTTTAATGGTTAATCATTAATCACGATGCATATCTAAGGGAGGGGTGGGTGGGTAGTTTCTCAGAAACCGATATTGAGCTCCCACATCACAGAAAAAAATTATCCGCTGGCTCTGGGGTTCAAAAAGAAGCCTTTCCGAGGGTTTGATTGCAAATTAAGAAAACTTAAAGTGCAAGTATCATGTCAAAATATATTGTACTATTGTATTTGTTTCTCACATAAAGATATTAATCTTGCAGGTTTTTTTTTTACATCTGACATTTAATCCATAATGTTGGTTTGTTGTCGAGGATTCTGTGACGTCGTAAGATGAATCAACTCTCTCCCAAGAGAAAACTACTACAATAAAATCCCATAGCTTTCAATTATGACAAATGATGAATCAAGCCCGCAATTCGAGTAGCTTTTATTCTAGTTTAACGGCTGCTCCAGTCTCTCGAAGAAAACTAATTTAGACAATTGAAGTGTATTAGAAGTAGAATTTGGGACAAAAAGAGTTCATGTTGTTTTATGGCGCTACTCGCACTTTAAACATGTTAAAGTCTTAGCTTTAAGGTAGTTTTGTTGTTTTTGGCAACAGAGTTCACATACGTACCTAAAATTAGAAACACGGGTGATCGCCTTTGATTTCTTTCAGTTTGGGCGGGAAACTGCCGGGATGCACGCGCGCTGGTCTCAGCTAAAGCGCATGCGCGTGACGTTTTCTGCTCCAGTGCCAACCTCGTTCCCAGGGGTCTTTACGCGCCTAATCAAAGATGGCGTCGAAAGTACCCCTGGTACAGGCTGGTCATGTGACCCAAAAATATGCCCAATATGTGGGCATATTTTGAGGAGCATCCGCCATCTTGGATTCATCATCGCTGAAAAACGGTTAGCGGTTGAAGTGTGATCCCAATGAATTCCACCCGTACATTGTTCTACTTGTACCCAGTTGCGAAGTGAGTATAATAAAAGGCAAAAACGCGAAGTTCTGATGAATTTGTAGTAGTTTTCAACGAATTTTGAACGCGCAATGCGAAAGACGACATCACCAGTTTATTTTCAAAGCAAAAATGCACGCGCTATTTGAAATTCTCCGATCAGCGCGCGCTTAACGTCTAGCCAATCAGTGGCCGAATCCAACCAGCCTGTACCAGGGGTACTTTCGACGCCATCTTTGATTAGGCGCGTAAAGACCCCTGGGAACGAGGTTGCTCCAATGCTAACAGACTTGTGGACCCTCGAGCATGCGCACAGTAGCTATAGGATCAAGTATTGCCTTGGTGTATTTTTCGTATTTATTTTACATGTACTGCCACTTAACGTAAGGGTTTCAGCTGCTGTCTCTCAACCCGGCGAGTATGATTCTCATTGGCCGCTTTTGCGACTAAGCCATTGATGGACGACAAAACTGCTGAAGAAAGTCTGGGTCGCGTACATGTAAGTACGAAGCGCTCTTGTCATCTTGTCATCTTGTGTATTTGATTTTGTAATTATACAAGGCAATGGGTGAAAATCAATCAACACTTAAGGGGACACTGCCAAAATGGCATGACGAAAGACACAAATAACTACAGTGGGTGTAAAGTACAGGTCAGGTCACAGGTCAGGTCATTTCTTGTTTACCTGTGAACCTTAGCTCTAGGTGAGTGAGAACCCGTCGTTTACTTGTGAACTCGTCCGATGGTTAGGGTTAGGTTTGTGGTTAGGGTTAGGATTTATCTTAGAATTAACAACCTGACCTGTGACCTGTACTTTACACCCGCCGCAAATAACTACTCTGATTAGCAGAGTATGCTTTCCAGGTATACTGGAGAAAGTTTAAGACAATTTTGATGAAGGATTGAAAGCATTTGAGTGGATGAAAATACTTTTTTAAGAGAAATTTAGAGCGGCAATTCAGTTCACTGTAACCGAAATCAAGTTCCAGAATAAGCTTTTGTAATCTACTTTAACATTTGCCATCCTCCATCGAAAAAGTTCACATACCATTGATATGGTATTTCTCTTCTATCTCAGGGTGTTATTTCTGTAGTTTTGTTTAAAGAAACTTGAGGTTTCAATTCGATTGATTGTCGCTTTAACTAGATAAATGCATGTAAATTGTTAGTATAGCAACTGCCACAAACAATTTATTCTCAATTTATAGCATCTTGAAAAATAGCGACATGCGTATTTCAGTTAAAAAAAAAAAAGCACAGTCCTTGCACCCGCTAAGGTCTATAATCCTTAAATTTAAACCTACTACTTATGCTTCATGGAATAAAACCAGCGCCAGGCCCAGAGTAAACACAGAACGCTTCAAGAACAGTTATATAAATAGATTAATTTTTAAATATGGTTTGGCCATATAGTTTCCTACTGTCATGTAAGCGCATCAAATTACAATTCTATTATTGCTACACTTCTTAATATATCACCATACCAATTGTAACATAAATAAGTACTTTACCTATGCATATTAAATATTTATTTTTAGTATATACCACACCAGTGAATATCACTTTTCGCGCGCTCTGATTGGCTACTCAAACAGTGAATCAAAGTATGATTTCATATTCACCTCCGAGCAAAGCAGCGATCATCTCGCGTGAGTTTTTGTCCATTTGACAGAAAATAAAATAACTATTTGGTGCTGGCTATTCACCTGGGGTGTGGTATATACTAAAAACGGCTCGGTAAATATCCACCACTATTCACCTCCACTTCGGTGAATAATTGTTAATTATTATTACAATAGCTGATATTACCATAGTTACATCAAAGTGAGTCGTTCGGGTCAATACCGCTGAAACTGCTATTCCGGCTTAGACGCCACTGTAATATCAGCTATTCGTGTGACATGAGATTTATAATTTGAGGAAACTAATACTTACAGTGCGGCAAGCACACACGAGTAAGGTTACATAGTTATTTCAAACAATGGGCATTTTGCAGGAATGCAATCATGGCAACGCCTTTCCCATGGGGATCACGGGCTCAATTCATTCGTTAATGAAGTATTATATCAGCACGTGACTGTATCCTGCAAAGTGCCAATTGGTATTATTATCCGCACTGGGCAGCTCACAGCTCCAACTGCGCCAATTTCATAATGAACAGATGTAATGTCATAAACCAAACTTGTCTACCAGATGCCAGGACATTGCTCGTGGTCATTGTTTGTCGGTGTATATCGGTATGAACCGAGCCGAAGGTGAGAAAAAGGACAGAAAAATGTCAACGCCGAAAGAATGAGTTCAATGTCCTATCTGGACCAAACAAGCTTGGTCGATAAATGATTTATTATAAAGGCTGGTAGGCCAACGCGCAGAAAAATCCAGGAGGTCTTCACCTCTCAAAACCTTGTATTTTATTGGACCCCATTTGGATTGCACTGACAAAGAAATCCATTGTTTTAGGGTTACGGTTTGTATTGTTTCAGGGTTAGACATTGTTTGGATAGCCAGTACTATTCCAGGTTCCGACGAGGTGAAGGCCGCCCTGAAAAATCTGTCGGCAGTCAGGACCGTAGGATTTTAATCGCAAAGAGAACCAATCAGAATGCTCCAATGACGCCATGGACCAAACTGGTCGGTGGTCTTTTCCTTTGTCAGATATTTGTTACCATATTTACACACAGTTTCCAGTCACTTACATCGGAGAGTAACTGAGACACTTCTAGGTTATTCCCAAGAATATTGTCGGCTATCTGCATTTCAGAAATTGTTTTTAAACTATGTAATGTGACGTTATGCGTCGTATCGTCGTGATAAAAAGGACATTTGCATGATGACGTCACAACGACTACCAGAATTCCTTGCGACGATTATTTTGTTCCTCAGAGGACTTTAAAAATCTGAATGAGAAAAAGAATTCGAAAAGGATTCTGGTAGTCGTAGTTAAATGACGTCATAATGCAAATGTCGTATAACCCACTTTGACGATATATATGACCTGAATTGGGACAACAAATGTACAAGCTAAATCGGTCAGCTACCACTAATCTTATTTAACGAATTGAAGATGGTTCTATAAAAGAATTATGCACACGATAAAAATGCATAATCAGGGTTTTAAGATTAGGCCTTTTCCAAAATAGTTGATTGCTCTCTGACACCAGCCGTCCTAACCAAAGCCTCTGTTTGACTATAGATTTTCACGTGCTGAAAGTTGTGATTAACTTGACTTCCCATAGGATTTATCTTATTGGACGGTTAGACACTACAGGACAATACGATTGCTATAATTACACAATAGACCATTTTGACGATGTTGCGCACGCATCAGTAGAACAATAGACGTGAGCTGCTGAGACTCGTTCTGGTTCACCAGCCTTTTGTTATTTAAAACAGCTATTGTTCTAGCTGCGCGCTATAGAGTGTAAGTAAATGTCCTATAGAGTGAAAATAAATCGCAATTCTCAGCATGTGAAAATATGTAATCAAACCGAGCTTGAGTTGATTGTTCACTGGTTCTGGTCATCCTGTCTTGGAAATAGCTGATATTACAGATGAGTCCACGAATATGATAGCAGTTTCAGCGGAATTGACGCAAACGCCTCATTTCGACGTGTCACAGCGTTTTTACAAGTTGGGCTATTTTTAGATTATTTCTCCCGCCAATTTGTGGGTTGCACCGTGGGGGAACAAGAGGCCTCGTTAGCTACGTTTGTTATACCAAACAACATGGCTGCTACGCTTTTGTGATTTGATTCCCTTGGGAAGAATTGCAACTCGACAATAGCGGGAAACCGTTCTAAAAATAACCAAACTTGTGAAAACCCTGTGACATAGGCGTAGTATGCGAGATGGACGCTGTGACATAGGCCTAGTATGCGGGATGGACGCTCCTAGTTATCAGGGGCTCCTGATATATAATGATGGTTTCAATGGCGCTTCATTACATGGAAGAGAGGCGTTCGGGTCAATACCGCTGAATCTGATATTCGTAGCCTCAACCGCAATATCGGCTATTGAAGGCCCATTTGCCGAACTGAAAAAAATTACTGGGACCGAGCATACAAATTTAAAGTAAAGCCCAAACGTACGAATTTCAATGAGAAATCTCGCCACTTAATTCTACGAGATCTCTTACGTTGGGGTTTATTTCTCGTTGAGATTTTGCTTATCCATTTAACTTTCCCATAAAAACACATCTATACAACAAATAGTAATAATGCATTAGAGCGGATTCCAATTGAGTGTCGGAAGTGTTTTGGTTTTGCGTTTACTAAGCTCTCATATTGGCTGAGAAAGTAGACCAACCAATCAGAATCCAAAGTAAAACCAAACTCAAATTGGTTTTGCTTTGGTTTGTCATTGGCTCACAGAGAAGCCATTTATGCGTTACTTGTGATTACTCGCTCCTATGATTGGCTGGCTGCGGGTAATTTGCGTTTGCTTTCACTACACTCAACTGAAAACTGCTCTATTAATAAGGTAGGACAGGAGCCATTACCTGGAGCGTCCATATGTACTATATCTGTGAGTTGGAGTATTTACACCTTAGATTTTTTTCCCCACGAATGAATGAATGTTTCCTAAATATTTTTTCCACGAATACATGTTTTTCTTTGTTGGAAAATAATCAATAACGGCGGAGATAATAGCCTGTTCCGTTCGTTGATGCGTTAGTGTTCGTACTCGGGTACATAGTCTATAAAACAATGAAACGTGGTTCTATAAATAGCTCCAGGTGTAAATACGCCAACTCAAAGATATATTATGGGAGATCGTAGCTCCAGATAATGGCTCCTGGGTTGGGTTATCAGATTCAGCGGTTTTCAATAATACGCGCACTGACAACTCGCATGTCGACAACGTTGTGTTTTTCGCTGCGGCCAATCAAGTACGACCGCTCTACGTTCGCACGGGAATCCGCGATGTTGAAATACTTCCCATGGCCATCGTTCGTAAATATTCGGTGGCAGTCGTAGTTATGATTGACGGCAGCGAAAAACACAAAACGTTGGTCGGCAGATTTGAGTTGTCAGTCCGTGTATTACTGAAAACCGCTGTAACATTGCACACGCCGTCTCAGTCCTTGTTCAATTCGGCAGTGGTAATGATGAAATTAATTATTTATATTATTTAACACAGTCTGTCAGAAGACGCTCATATTTATTCAATTCACGAATAAAACAAGATTCCTTGACTCTTGGCTTCAAACTTTCAGCCGGTTAATTCAGTGGAGTATGATATGGTTTTGAGTTTTTGAATTGCTATTTCAAGCCGAACAGCCTCTGGTTTGGTTACCGAACAGCCGAGCAATCACAGATATGTTGAAGTCTTTCATTCTGAAAGAAACTTACATAAACTGAGATACTTCACAAAATGGACTGGACCAGAGTCAATACAGGGAGCATGCGCTTTAAGTGGAAGCACGCTGGACAGCCTTCCCTTTATCTCAGTCAACCCGGCCCTGGGAGCCCAAGCCTCGACAAATTGATATCTCGATACTGACTTAGTACAATGTCAGTTTCGCCACCAGTTGTCCCAAGTGGAACACGAGTTGAAAATCACACAACCACAGCAATAGGTGTTTTGACTGATGAGCAACTAGTGAACCTTCGGAGGTTGGTATTGCATAACGCGAAGATGAAAATACGGCCGACGTGGATCTCTGTTACAGAGTGTTGCGTTACAGCAGTCAAAGTCACACCACGTGCTTTTCCAGCCACCAGTGTGACTCATACACATCTTGTGCGTGCACGACATGTGATGGAAGCATGATTTTGACATGACTTGAAGCGTTTCGCTACCCGATTTCATTACACGGTGGATTTTGATACAGCGGTCCTGGCGTGATGCGCACGTGACTGTTGTTGTGCGTCTGTAATAGTCCGCCCAGGACTCTGGGATAGCAGGTAAAACACTGCAGAGAAGAGACTGGGGAGAAATATTCTAAATACCTTACTTTTTAATTAATTTTGTCTTTGATTTTGACTTGATTTTTGCTCTGTGTAAGAGTTTCATACACAGGCCAAAAGCTGTTGTTAGTGCTTTACTCTTTCGGGTCCGATCCTGTAAATAGAGGTCCCCTGAGACCTATATGAGAAAAAAATATTGCATCACATCTAGACATGCCGGAAAGACGATGTTGCGATATTATGTGAAGGGATGAATGGCTTCAAAGTCAAAGCTATAACAGGGATCGCTTGACTCTTTCACTATGGAGAAAAGCTCATTTGTTTTGGCGTTCGTTTTTGTTTCTTCGATTTTCACGAATTCTAAGGAGCTGAAAATCGGCTCAAAACATCCTTTCCATTCGCACTTGAAATCAAGAGCAAACACAAAATCAGCACTCAGTCGTTACAGTACCTTGTTTAATCTTTCCAACCAGTAGGTTTTTTTGCACAAAACACACCAAGCGACTGTGAACCACGCCGATGTTTACACTGCATTTCTCTCCACCACGTTCTCCTGTACCCACCTCCAATTGCATGCTGGGTAATGGACAAAAATTCTACAAGGGGTCTCGCCCCTCTGGGACTCCTGTAGGGGAGCCCTACAACCAAGAGCGGTGATTTGGACTCAAGCCGTTGCTTTAAAGTGACAAAAACACATCCTAATAGGTTGAGCAGGGGTAAAAGAATGCCAACTGCAGGATTTCAAGGATTTCATTGAATAATTTTTTCCCGTGTCTGAAAGCACAAACACAACGGGAAAACCCTGTGAAATCCCCTCACAAGGCCTACTAAAAGCAAACCAAGTACTTTTCAGCCATCCTCAGACTTAATGATGTCTTCAAGCTCTCTGACAGTGGCATTTTTCTCCAAAATTAGAGCACATTTCATTGGAAACCCTACAGAAGTTGCAATACCTATCGTCGACCAGTTCGTAGAATTCACCCGAATGGCATTGTGGGGAAAGTTTGAGCCCTTGGCTTAACAAGTCAGCAGTATTTGATTACCCCGGGCTAGCCAAACTGGAACTGAGGGGGGAGGGTTTAGTTAGCACTCAAGATTTCACCAATAGGCCCTTTGCAGCTATCAAATCACGTGGTTGTACTGGAGAGCAAAAAATAACTGACTTCATTTATTTAAAGGCCTTGTACGAGATCGGTATTGCTATTAGAAAAACCTGTTTGCAAATGCTATTTTCCACCTCCAATCAATTGCCGATCTTTCTAAAACTGCGTTTTTAAAGATAGCTTGCTCTCCATGGCCAGTATTCATGGCAACGCCTTTCCCATGGGGATCATGAGCTCAATTCATTCGTTAATGAAGTATTATATCAGCACGTGACTGTTGGCTGCAAAGGGCCTATTGAGCTCACACACGATCGGACCCGAACGAGTTAATAGACCATTTCGCATTCAAGAATTACCGCTGGATGCGATGCCTACAGACGCATTTACTCAACACTAGTCTCGTTCTGATGTTAAATATTCACAATACCAGCGAGAAGGTGCAGAAGATCAAACTACAACAATACATAGAGTTGTGAACAATCCATCTTCTCGCTGGTATTTATGAATATTTAACATCAGAATGAGACTAGTGTTGAGTAAATGCGTCTGCAGTCATCGCATCCAGCGGAAATTCTTGAATACGAAACTGGACTATTGCAACGTGGTCCATTCTCGACCTCGTTCCCAGGGTCTTCCGCGCATCCAATGCGCGGACGACCCTGGGAACGGGGTTGCCCCAGCCCATCTCTTATTTCTTAGTGCGCATGCTCGACGAAAAGGGAAGAGGGGTCTGGGGTCGAGAATTAACGTGGTGTCGATGCCAAATTTATTATTATCATAAATTGTTATTTCGCATCCAATTTACCACTATCGTAAATACAGACCACGCATTTGGGTTAGAGATAATGTTGTTGATTGATTGATTGATAGGTAGCTGTCATTCTCAGACCTCATACCAAGACTCTTCTCATTTCTGCGCGCACATGTAAGACCTGAAAAGGGTCTGAGTCGAGAGTGGTCGGTAATAGTCCAGTTTCGTATTCTAAAATTACCGCTGAATGCAATGACTACAGACGCATGTACGCAGGTTTAGCCTCATTCTGAAGTTAAACATTCATAAATACCAGCGAGAAGGCGGGCTATTCACGGCAACTCTGTGTATTGTTATAGTTTCGTGTTTTGCATCTTCTCACTGGTATTTATGAATGTTTAACTTCAGAATGAGGCTAACCCTGCGTACATGCGTCTGTTTTCATTGCATTCAGCGGTAATTTTCGAATACGAAACTGGACTATTAATGGTAGACTGTTTAGGCTTAAATTGGCGTAGTTTAGAAATTAAGTTACTTGCTGCCTGCAAGTCAAGGGACCGACGACGTGCTTGCGCTTAGTGCCCCGCTTAACGTCCACTGGACGTTTAAGGGGGAAGGGGGTCCAGGCGTGGACCTCAGTGTGGGGCAAATATGACCAAAGGAGTTCTGCCGGGAACGAGCGATATTGGAGCAAAAACATGAGCCAACATAGCGGTCATAGCTTCTGAAGTTTAAACAGACTGTTTGGACGTTATTATCAATTACACGGAACCAACCAAACATATGCATGCATGCAGATGTTTCCATAGATATAACAAAGTATCCGAAAACTAGCTACTGCAATGCTGTTCATATAATGTTTGTAAAGCCTTATCGACTAAACTCAGTGTGATTTTTGGTTGAACTCTCGCCTCTCGCAGTCTCAGTACTTTCGATAGTATCCGGCGTAACTTAACGACAACCAAAAATATGTGGATGTATCATATTTTTAAAAGGGGGTGGTCCCTAAATTGCCTGCATGGCTCGTACAGCTTCAGTCGACCAAACTTCATGAACTTTTTATGATCAAATTTTAATTTTGAAGTACTAATACTTAGACGTTCTGTTATGGCGTCAAATATCCGCCAAAATTCAACTTTGCGGTTCAACATTCAACTTCGCGATCCAACATTCAACCTCGGGGTTCGACATTCAACTTCGCGATCCAACATTCAATTTAGTCATAGAACTTTAGTGTTTGTAAATCCAACATTGGTGTTCTACAATTCAACATTCATGTATACAAATTTATACAGTTTCGAGAGACCGTCAAATATCCGCCAAAATTCAACTTGGCGGTTCAACATTCAACTTCGCGATCCAACATTCAACTTCGGGGTTCGACATTCAACTTCGGGGTTCGATATTCAACTTCGGGGTTCGACTCATTCAATTTAGTCATGGAACTTTAGTGTTTGTAAATTCAACATTGGCCATATACAAATTTATTAAGTTTCGAGAGACAGCGTCAAATATTCCCCAAAATTCAACTTTGTTCTGCCTTGGACTTTGGTGATTCTACATTTTAGTCTGTGCATTCAACATTCGACGTTCGTTTTCCTAGCCTGCGAGCCGGCTCTTACCTCGAGAATACACTTTCGTGTCCGCGCGCCACAGGAACCCCGAATACGAGAATAAACTTTTCCGAATAAATCCACAGGAGAGCCGGCTCGCAGGCCATCGTTTTCCAAACTGATTCAACATATTTATTTCCATTAACACGTAACCGATGTAACGCGAGCCGAGCCCTGCCCGAAGGCTTCCCGAAGGGTCGATTACAGGCTCGGATACTAAGCACCAATTCACATTGGTATATTCCTAGATAGAGTAAGTGACAATATTTTAACTGGTTTCCCATAATTGCTTTCGGTCTAAGCTTTTACATTCTATGGAATCTATTATTTTGCCACCAACATCCTTTCTTCATTTTAATAAATTATAATTTTTATACCACTGTTACAGACTGCATTTTACCTGTTATCATGCTACCTCTTCCAGGACCACGCTGTGGATGATTTAACATAAACCATGCCACCTTGACATTCTCTCCACCCTTGTCTGACCGATCGCGTGATGGTAATCCATATTTGTTTACAGCATCCAGAAAAAGTTGCAGAACAGTTTCAGCCTTATTATTGTTCGATGCATGTAGAAACACAGGTATCCTGGAATACCCATCTATTACTCCATGAACAACTATTCGCCACCTGATACCCAAAAAAAAAAATATATATATAACTGATATGGATAAACTGCAAATACAGTATACAATGTTGATTTCTATATATATATATATATATAGTTGACTCTGAGTGACCAATCTCAGAAGTGATCAGACTGCCATAAAACTACCATATTTATAAGGTGCAATATAAACAGATACTACACCGTCAGTTTTATCAGAGATCCAGGTACCTCGTGTACATTCGTAATAATTATTATTATGACTGGGCTTCCTGTGGTAAGTTCTCGTCATTTTAGACTTCCAAGGCAATTGCTTATGAGAGTTGATTGTATCATCAAATGTACTAGCTTATTAAGTTATTGTACTATAGTTCCAAAATCAAAACAAACAAACAACTATAAATAAACCTTATAAGTTTGTGATGACCATCTATATGCCAAAGGCTCAAAGGAGAGGGTACATGTTACCTCCTCCTCTGTACTGCTTGAAACCATCTCTGAGTTAATCCATTAGGATCTGTCCTTAAGAGTGACTCCCTTATTCTCTCCAATTGTATTATATAACATAATGCATATTAATATTGTACATGTAGTATCTACATAGAGATGACCCTATAGCCCTTTATCATGCTGGCATGACATGAAATATTTGATTTAATGAACTCTTATTTAGAAATAAGCATCCCCCTCCACTGTAGGTCAACCTCCCTGGTTATATAAAGCCCACCAGTCCTAGTCGTAAAATGAATTATCCTGGTCCTACAATGGGCTTTTGTCACACTGTGGCCATGTTGGCTTGAAAACATACTCAATAGATTTCCCACGTGTAGCCACGTACTGAGCAGTTTCAGAACGAGTTCACGCGTGCAAAACATGGCCGCCGTGTGAATAAGGTCCATGGAATATTAATAGCTCGGCAAAGAATAAAAAGAACTCACCGGAGACGCTCATTCCAAAGAAAGACATCATTCTCTCCACCGTTCTTTTGCTGACTCCCAGAATATTGCTTATTTCAGTAACTTTGAAACCTTGATCCAACAAATAGTTCAGCTGACCCTCGTCAATTTCAAAGAAAGGTCTTCCACGTCTTTCATTTCTACTTAAAGTTGCTTCGTCCCTTTCATTTCGATCACTTCTTGAGGGTCTGGCGAGATTTGTTAAAACCTCAAAAGCAAAACCACTCAATTCCAAGATAGAGTCGTCGACATTCAGGTTAACCAGCATTCGGTTCAGAAAATCCAACCTCACAGCAATTATAGAACTAACATCTTCTGCATTAGATATTTGATCTAATCTAGATATCAATTCCTTCACAATTCTTAGCGAATAGTTAACAAAACCACTATCAATTACCTCATCTTCCCCGTCCGCCATTTAAAAAAAAAAAGACCCTCTTACCAGGCTCCGCTCTAATACGTTACTGTGTGTCTTTCCAAAGTGTGGCTAGCCTGAATTTCAGTAGTCTCCGATTCGTTCCTCTCGGGAGGAACGAAGCAGAGAAATTCAGGCTATTTGTGGACATGGATGTTGAATATTTGGAAAACATACGTCGAATTTGATAAATTCGATGTTCAATGCACATACTAAAAATGTCCAAGCGGAAGATGGCGGATATTTGACGCGGTCTCGAAACTGAATAAATTTGTATACATGCATGAATGTTGAATCCTAGGACACCAAATTATGTAGAATTTACAAACACTATTAAAGTTCCATCTAAATTGAATGTCGAACGCCGAAGTTGAATGTCGAACCCCGAAGTTGAATGTCGAACCCCGAAGTTGAATGTCGAACCCCGAAGTTGAATGTTGGATCGCGAAGTTGAATGTTGAACCGCCAAGTTGAATTTTGGCGGATATTTGACGGTCTCTCGAAACTGTATAAATTTGTATACATGAATGTTGAATTGTAGAACACCAATGTTGGATTTACAAACACTAAAGTTCCATGACTAAATTGAATGTTAGATCGCGAAGTTGAATGTCGAACCCCGAGGTTGAATGTTGGATCGCGAAGTTGAATGTTGAACCGCAAAGTTGAATTTTGGCGGATATTTGACGCCATATTCTGTCAACTGTCAAATTGAATGAACAAGTGTAAGTTAATCCTTATTTTTAATTTTATACCAGAAAAAAAAAACTTAATTAGTAAGAATTGAAGGAATTTCCAAGACCTCTTTCTAGAATTGAAGATCTTTTCAAGGATCTGTTTGGATTCAATGACTCAATGACGAGTAGTCAAAGTTAAGACTACCTGAAATCATGTGCCGTGCCTCGCAATCTTAACACGCAATTTTAAGATTTAGATGAGGCCTGCATGTGTGGCGTTTCAAGCTTCTTGTCATAGTTAAAACTATAGTTTTGACCTTGATATTCGCCGCAAAACGGCCAGATTAGATTAGACCACGCCTTGATCTCGTGCAGGTTTTTAAGCGAGAATAAAATGTTCGCAATCCCGTGGCTAATTATTAAAATTTGTTTCAACGAGACTTAATTTTCCCTCACTTAAATAAACTCACTTAAATTTCCCATCTTCTCCCCATTCTCTTCGAATTCCTTTGCGCCGCAACGCTGACTCACATTAATCATTCCATCGATATCTGCTGCAGTTTTACGAATGTAAAATGTAAAAACTGCTTTTATAGAACCGTCGACTAACAGAGATAAGTTATCGAGGTCAATACACTAATTACATTAAGTACGCTTAACTTTGATTAGTGCAATTAAACTGATATATTTAATTAGAATAGAAGATTTGTAGCACTGACTGCATCAAGGCAGTGATAAGTATGGCTCTATACCGATATTTCACTTCAGTTACTTTCATTGAAAACTCAACTGATCGAAAGTGTGACCATTCAAATTAAATGTCTTGATGAGTACATTCTCTTGGTACTATATATTTAACTTTTGAGTCTGTGGATGAAAACCCAAAGTGTGACCATTCAGATGAAATGTCTTAATGAGTACATTCTCTTGGTACTGTTTATTTTGTGATTTTTAGTAACTTTTGAGGGATTCTTTTTGAGTGTTTGTGGATATATATAAACCTAAAGTGTAACCATTCAAAATAAATTGCTCCTGTGATGTCTACTGAGAGGGAAAAGCCAATCACACGGCCAGTCCACTAATATATTCCCCGAGATCTACACGTAATTCAACTCTACCTCTACCATCTCTACCTCTCATACCACGGCACTGTTCCAATCAATTTTCTCTCTTACCTGCTAATAGTCGGGGAGCCAGCCCTCAAAAAAGCCTTTATTTAACGAGTTCGCCTCAACCCACTCCACAGTAAAGGTTTGACAACGGATTCTGGTAGAGTGAACACTCCTGATTAACGTTAGGTACGTTGTAGTCTCGGATTGTGGTATCAGTTCCGAGTTTAAGGCGATGATTTTGTCGACTACCGGAAGTGCTACATGAAAACGAGGCTGAACAGAAACTATCGAAATTCTCCTACTTGATCGCGAGAAGCTGCGAAAACACTAAGAAAGCAACAGAAGTACAGCAAAGCCATTGATAAATAAATTTGAGCCTAGATAGGTTGACCTCAATTTGTTTTATTCACGACGAAAGCTAAGCGACAAATCAGACTATGTGACTAGTTGAGTGACCGCTCGTTTATATATATATTTTAAGTAATTAGTGAAATATCGTTTTCCATAATCTGCGGGTTGACATCCATTCCTGCGTAAAGGTATTGTGTTTAGGCACGTTTTCTTACTTCCCGCTCCTATTTTAGGCTCGTTTATTTGTAACTTAACGCAGCCCCGTTTCCATGCTGTGCTACAAATTCAAAATGGCGGCAGGATATAATTTTCTTAAGTCAGGATTATTAGAAAATTCTCGTTGGTAAGTATTAAAGTAACTCATTTTAAAGATGTCCATTAACTCAAGTTTCAAAAACGACCTTAAAAAGCTAGCTGAAAAATCAGGCAGGGAGATCACCGGTTTCCCTTCGTAAGTTTGGTAAAATTTGATTCATTCAAAGAGCAATATGTCTTAATGCATGTTTGATCTAGCTCATAGTTAGTTATTAAAAGCCTATTTTACTATATTTCTACATGTTTGTACATATGATAGCAATAATACATCATGTGTGTTACGATTTTCGCGTAATTGCATAATTTGCTCCTCTATTGGTACTGTAAGTACGAACTATATTCAGCTACCAACCCAGCCCATTATAATGTCAAATTAGAAATTTTGAATGTGAATGAAATTTTTGCTAAGGTTCTAAGTCATGAAAAAAATTGAGTGCAAACATGTATTGTGTGTAAATAAGGCAAGCAATTAAGAAATCAAAGCATGCTACAAGAAATTAACCCATGCATGTATATGTAAAGAAGACTGACAATTGTATAAAAGAAACGAGACAAACTGTTTATGCAGTTGGGATTCGAGTTAGGATCTGAATTAGGATCCCGAGTTAGGACCCCGAGTTAGGACCCTGAGTTAGGACCCCAAGTTAGGACCCCGAGTTAGGACCCCGAGTTAGGATCCCCTGTTAATGTCCCCTCTGGATACTAGAAACTTTGTAGTAAGAAATACTGTAGTTACCCACCAGTACCTGTGAAGACATCCTTGAATGTTGATCCCATGGCAGGCGTCCAGCAGTCAGCTTTCGTTGGGCAACTGGAAAGTAACTGCTTTCAAAGAACAGATGATGCCTATTTATCGTCGTGTAGCATGGATCTGGCGTAGGCATTGGTACGAATTTTCCAACTAAGTTATATGAAGTAGATCTCACTAGAGAGGAAAGCGTTCATCTGTCCCAGGCTGGAGTGGTTTTAATGCAAT
This sequence comes from Actinernus sp. WN-2022, assembly GCA_030867875.1. Taxonomy (NCBI): domain Eukaryota; kingdom Metazoa; phylum Cnidaria; class Anthozoa; order Actiniaria; family Actinernidae; genus Actinernus; species Actinernus sp. WN-2022. The sequence goes on along the minus strand of JAOWCC010001501.1, from coordinate 62,937,450 downwards.
GGTATTCCCCGATGTCGTACATCATACTGTGATTGGCTACTGTCCCATGATAAACGGGTCATCAACCGAATTTAGCACGGTGTACTGACACGCTGATAAAATGAGCGCAAAGTATGTGCGCTAGTCTCGGGCAGAGCGACGCAGTCATCACATTTGATCTCGGCATCTATTCGAAGGCAAAGCATATCCAGTGCAAATTGATTGTAATTCGTATGGGTAGCTTCCATATCGCCTTAAATTTCCTTGCGCTCTTAGATAAAAAGTACCTAAACTCTGGTCTATATGCACCAGATTCGATAAAGAGATGTTCTGGAGCTGGTAGCACAATGTCGTTAATGAGAGGAAAGTCCTACAAAAAGAAATCTGACTTGCAAAACCTGATGCGTTCTTTCGAAGCCTTTAGAACAGAAGAATAAAGTCCAGATCATAGATGTTTGCTTTCTGGGATGACTAAATTACCATGGTAATGATCCTGCTCCAGCTCATCAAAGCAGAACGCACAGAGAACTGGTCCTTCACCCTGCAGCAACCTCTGCAATGATGCCTCAGTTCTATGCATTTGACAGACCAAACTATGTCCGATGGCTTCCTGTGTACTTGGCAGACATGAAAGAACTTCAGCAAAAGCATCCTGCAGTGTATGAACAGTTCATGGATGGAAGCCAGCCATTTGCCAAAGAGTGGACTGGCATGCCAGCCATTTGCCAAAGAGTGGACTGGCATGGCACTCGAACAGTGAATTAATTTAGATTACAAGTCTAAAGGGGGTATCATTGGGATCAGTCAAAACCCAGATGCGCTTAGACAATGATTTCCAACCAGCTGTAAAATCGCAACTGGTTTGTACTGCCTGCAGCAGTGGCCGAACAACTAGTACGAAGCACCGAACAGGGACAGGTACATATGAATAGTTTCGTTGAGAATCGCCTAAATTCTCATGGCCAGAAAAATCGAATGGACATGCGCAGTTGAAGCGTGATACTTAGAAAATTTTGCCCTCTGGGACGTTCTCAACATTACAGTAAATGTGTGGTGCTAAAATGTTCATGTTATGATATTTCTAAGCACAATAAAACCCCCAACTTACATTGGTTCCATATAGAACAACACACTAATAAGCTTTGCTTTGAAGACAAAAACGGCAACCGGGGAGTTAGCGTTGAATATCGGGTCGTTTTTGGTAGATATCGCGCTGCACTGAGAATCAAGTTGCCATTTTAAGGAGTAGTATGACGAAAGACCTCAACAGCTTAAATTATAACTTCGTTTGCAATACTTATCGAGCGTTCCTAGCCTCACCTTCGATTCCTTTTGAAAGTTCGAATATTGCTTCGTGATTTTACCCTAATTCCAACACTTTGAGTACTTCAATCGGCTCGGTTTTGCAAATCCAGTTTGTGTAATAATGAAGGTTCAAAGGACTTGCCAGTAGAGTCTCATAACTAGCCACAGATTGGGTAAAACTATAGCATTTCCTTCCCCTTCGCTGCTTCAACGAGTCGGGCATCGATTTTACAGCTGGTTGGAAATCATTGTCTAAGCGCATCTGGGTTTTGACTGATCCCAATGATACCCCCTTTAGACTTGTAATCTAAATTAATTCACTGTTCGAGTGCCATGCCAGTCCACTCTTTGGCAAATGGCTGGCATGCCAGTCCACTCTTTGGCAAATGGCTGGCTTCCATCCATGAACTGTTCATACACTGCAGGATGCTTTTGCTGAAGTTCTTTCATGTCTGCCAAGTACACAGGAAGCCATCGGACATAGTTTGGTCTGTCAAATTATCTAGCAGGCGTTCCTTGTTGTTTATTTTTCAATTGGGACTAGTACCGAGTGGGAAGTGATGGTTTATGGGAGTCCGCGGCAGCTTTGAATTTTTCTCCCGTCTCGCTCAAGCTCGAGTCGCCATTTTTGATTAATTCAGAAATTTGTATCACGTGTCCGTGTGAACCAGTCAGCTACGTAATAAAATCATGAGAATGAATGGCACAGCAATAATTAGAATATTAAACCCTGCCCATTTTCATTCGACTTTTCTGGACATGTAATGTGGTAAGCTTCTGGGATCCAATACCGAGCCTCACGATTAAGACCTTCAGCACCAAAATGAAGAAGACCAGTGTCGAAGCTGGCTGCCAAACGAGAAGCTCGTCACCATAGTTGAAGACAGGGATCTCTTTGGAAGGTTGCTCATCGTTGCTTAGCTTCGGCAAGTTAACATCAAAGAGTTCCTTAGTTTTGAGCTTTCTTCGGTGCCATACGCTCTAGCTCACGCCGATGGCAGCCTCAGAAAATCGACCAAGAGTGTACTCCTATCAACCTTAGAGAAGGACGTAACCGTAGAGCCTAGGTTGTCTTCCCAACAACAGAGGCCTACTGTCTACATCGTTGATGGTATGGCGATGATTCAGATGCTTAAATTTGGAGGGGTAGCTACATTTGGCGAGCTTGCTGTCAGGTTTTACGAAGTGATAACTAGGCCCATGATGGTAACTGTAGTCGAGTAGATGTCGTCTTCGACCAGTACTGTGATCTCTCCATCAAGGCAGAGGAGAGAAAGAAGCGTAGCCTAGAAAACGCTTTAGAAGTGAGGATCTATGGAACATCCACACCAGTCCCAAAACAGTGGACAAAGTATATTTCTAATTGCAAAAATAAAGTCAACCTCTGCGCCTTTCCGTGAAATCGGAAAGCAGCGACTCCGTTTTAACAAAGAACTTGTTATTGGTGGAGGATTGAAGAATGGAGAACTTGCTTTGTCCATCGAGAAAGACCAGTGTGAATTCGTCCCGACATTGAAAGCAGATCACGAGGAGGCAGATACCAGGCTGATATTACATGCCAGACACGCTGCCCAAGCCGATGCGCAGTGGATTGTAATTCAGTCATCAGACACAGATGTTCTACTTCTCTGTGTATTTCACTATGACGACATTACGTGTCAGGAGTTGTGGTTCCGTACTGGAGTCAAGGATCACCTAAGCAGTGGCGGATCCAGGATTTGAAAAAGGGGGGTGACTATTTTGACCGGTACAGTTTCTGGTGCGAAATTTCTTACAAAATTTGAACGAATGTATTTTATTTTTACGAATTCTTATACAGAATTTGTTTTTGGCCCAAAAGGGGGGGGGGGGGTGACATGTCACCCCCGTAACCACCCCTGGATCCGCCACTGCTAAGGTATATACCAGCCCACAAGGTGTCCCTTGGTCTTGGACAACAGCTGTGCAAAGCCCTTCCAGCATTCCATGCTGTGACAGGATGCGACTCGACCAGTGCACTGTCTGGCATTGGCAAGAAGGAAGCATGGAAGGTCATCTTTAAAAATGAGCCACACCAACGGAGTCTTGCAAATGTGGGACAGACGCTTGAGGTCAATGAACAAGCAGCAGGAAGTGTCGAAGCATTTATTTGCAGTTTGTATGTAGTGTCGAACAGGGTTGCAGCCACAGTCGATGAAGCTCGATATCTAATGTTTTGTCAGAAAACTCAGAGCAACGCCGTACTTCCTCCTACATCTTACAACTTACGACAACACATCAAAAGGGCAGATCATCACACATATGTGTAGAGAAAAGCACTCGTAGCGAGACAAGACTTGCCCTCACCTGACAGTCACGGCTGGATCATCGAGGACAACACAAACTGCCTGTGTAAGAGGAGCGCATGCACGCAGAATTGCTCTTGTAGCAATAACGGACTTGCACTGAGGCTTGCAACTTCATGGGTGATGCTGAAAGATGCCATAATCCGAACAGGGTGTTTTGTTATGACTCAGATGCTTCGGATGTTTCATACTGCGATGATTAGGAAAGACAGTCGCAGCTTACACCGTAGCTAGGTAATAAAGTGAAGACTTTTTGTTGCAGGTTTAGTTATTAGCCCATGTTCATGGTTCACACGTATTTTTTCGTTTTTCTGTTGTTATAGGCATCCTCACGAGAATCCAAAACTATCAGCTGATTAACTTACACAATAGAAAAAAGCGTGGATGCGTCCTAAGAAACCTTCCAAATGTATGCATTTACAGCGTTTTTTCCCTATAGGAGAACAAAAGGTGTGCAAGTCATTACCTAAACAATAACATATATAGGTTAAAAAACGTATGCATGTGTACGGGACCTTAAAACGAAACCTTTCGTGCCATTTTTCCACGCGCCTGAGGGTACAAGGGTACAATAGTGCATGTATTAATAAAACCGGAAGTACATTTTCCGGAAGTAAGCTTGGTGGGTCACGTGACATATTACTACTACCATTAACAGTCCAGGCGACAAAGGGCAACATCGTTTTATATTTTTGTTACGTTTCTGCACGATTTATTTTAAAATACAACGCCTATTTCAATATTTTATCTTAGCCTCGTTTTCATGCTGCACTATTAATTCAGCTCGCGTGCGTCTCAATTACAGGTTAATCCCCTGTTCAAGAGTCTAATGTTTACATATGGGATAGAAATACATGCTTTTCAAGTACTCAGCTGTGCAGATGTATCCTGTTGGAGCATGTTGAGGGGTCGAGTTTCAACGTAAAAGTTAAGGACGTTTTCTAGCCTGAGAAAACAGCCGCCTCCTCTTCGCGGACTCACTGCGGCGGTTGAACAGTTTTCCAACTTTTATATCTCTTCTGAGATTTCACGGAATCCCAAACTGTTTCCAATAGGTTGTTCTTCAAGGTCCCGTAAAACTCTCTGAATTTTTGGGAGACTTTTTGGAGAGTTTTAAAAATTAAAGAAAATAAGGCTGGAGCTGGGGAATTACTGAATTTTAAAGAAATAATTATGATCTTATGAAGACTTTTTATCGATATATGGGCAAAACATTTGTCTGCCAACAATCCGGAATGCGTTCTCGAGTGCATACCTTTTTTCTCTTTTATTCTTTCCGTAGTAGTAGTAGTATAACTTTATTTAAGCACGCTAGCCCTGTCAACAGCAGCTGATTTACACAAGGGGCGTGACAGAAATATAAAATTTACAAAATATAAAAATATATTATGAATATAGATAAAAATAAAATGTTTGAATATTACGTAATAATGATTAAATATTTTTATAGCTGGTATTTTTGAGCGGCAATTTTAGTCTTGAAAGAAGGGAATGAGTTGGAGTCCCTAATTTCATTATGGAGCGAGTTCCGTACCCTCAGTTCATAGAAATGCAACTGGATTGCTCCCTTAAAAGTTTGATTAGTAATAGGCAATTTTGACGATGTTGCACGCGCAGCTAGAACAATGGCTATCTGTTTAAAATAAGGCTGGTGGGGGGTTGGGTTGGGTTGGGTTTGGACAAGGGGTGGGAGTTTAACAAAAGATGGATTTTTTTTGTCAAAGGCCCGAGGGTGGGAAAGCAGTTGTCAGTCAAATCTGTCCAAAATACCCCACCCATGGGAAAAAATATACACCCAGGATTTCTTTGCGGATGATCAAACTGCCCGACCGCCGGGACAGGTTCTGCGCTCAAATGCCCGACTGAAGAGCTCGTTTTTGCTGTCAAATTCCGACCCCTTGTCTCACCCCCCCCCCCCCCCCCCTCCCCCCCCGGACTTTACATAAAAGTCAAAGACGAGTTTTCCGGAACAATTTCAAGAAGTTTTTTATTCGAGAAGCGGATGATTTTGAGTTGAAATCCTACCCGGAGTTAACAATGTAGCCGCGATGTTCTCTAAAACAGAGATATTTTAGAACTAGAATAACAAACAATACATGTACAGGGCATGTAGCTCTTAGGAAAAGAAACCGTGTAAAGAATTTATTTTGAGGCGATTTGCTGGTGATTTTATCGATATCTCTGAATGAACACGGTAATGCGATACGGGTAATTGAACATGGTAATATATGTGCATGACTTACCCGGAACAACACAATTAATGAACGTAACTCGCAGACGCTCTCTCCCGATAGTTGAGGGTGAGTAGCGGCTGTCATACACAGACTAGATTTCATATGCGTTGAATATCAGGGCCTTTTACTTCAGAGAATATTAAATTATGCTGGTCCTACGGTCGCCTATGGGAAAAAGAACTGCATGAAAATGTTTGCCTGCTTATAGCTTGCAGGCGATTATAGAGGGTGTTTTTTTGCGCAGAAAACGGATCGCCATATTGGCCGAACGGGATATTGAGACCTGAGATTGAGTGACAAATGGCAGAAATTGTCACTCGACCAATATGGTGGCCGCTTCGATATCCGTTTTCTGCGATAAACACCCTCTACCGTTCTCGGTATTTAACTCTTGCATCAAATGGCCCACATGTCATACAACGCGTGCTCTGATTGGCGAAAAATATATTTATCGCCTCGTGATTTTATGGAGTTTCTCGTGTTCGCCAAATATCACAAGTTTTTAGAACAAAGACATAGATAAATCAAGACGAATCTTTTCTGAGAACTGCGTTTTTGATTCCCGACTAGCTAACGGTTTAGTCCTTCGGATCTTTGGACCTTTCTCGGTGAAAATTATTCGAAAAATTACTGAAGTTTTCCAATTATAGCTGATATTACAGTTGAGACCGCCACGAATAGCAGTTTCAGCGGAATTGATCCGAACATCTCACTTAATGAATTAACGAAGCACTATTCCAGAATGATGGTTTCCATGACGCTTCATTACATCGAAGTCAATACAAAGGGTCAATATCGCTGAATCTGATATTCGTAGACTCAACCGTAATATCAGCTATTCGTCAAAATCGCTACCAATCGCTACCAGAAAAAGAAGGACAGCAATTAACTACAAGTTTCAGGAAAGTTACATTCACTTCATTGCAATAGATGATTTTCACGTTAGGTCATAGCCGCCATGTTGGTGTACCTAAAAACAATAGATTATTTTGTTCTGTACCGGCCAACATGGCCGCCATACCCTTTGTCATTTGAATCTCTGGAGATCGAGTGCAAACCATCAATGAGGGCAAAACCAAAACATTAAGTAATTACATGCAGAGTCAATCACGCGAGCAAGTAAAAACACAATGAGCCAATCACGAACTAAAGTAATTCATGATTGTTTTACTTGAACGAGAAAAAGAGAACGAGAAAAAGTAAATGCTCCTAGTAACTCTTGTCGACGCTTGCTAAAATGAAAATTGATTGCGTGAATGTTTTGTTTTAGTTTTTGATTGGCTGGTAATTGCAAAACCTTTTTCACAGCCAGTAGAAAAGCTAAGCAAATGCAAAACCAAAGCAATCACTTATTACTTTCGATACTCAATAGAAAATCATATATTTTCACAAATCGCAAATTCTCATTCGAAGACCTTACGTAATACCACTCGCACATCAAGCCTGAGCTCTACCACAGCGAGGCAGCAGTACTAATTTGTGTAGGGGAGCCGTTTTTTTTTTGGCGCATTGCCAGAACAGTGCATTGTGGTCGTGCGCAAGGACACAGAAACGTTATGCGCAGATCAAACGAAGTGCATTGTGGTCATGCGCAAAGACACAGAAACGATATGCGCAGATCAAACGAAGTGCATTGTGGTCATGCGCAAGGACACAGAAACGATATGCGCGGTCTTGCGCACGTGGCTTTTGGTTACAATTTGAAAAGTGACAGCTTGGTTCAAAACTCACAAATTAGCATATCTCAATAACAGTTGCTTTCCGGTGTTTCGCTTAATCGGTCTCCAATATATGCATGCCTGTTTCTGGAGAACATAATTTTTTTGCTGGAAGAAAATGTTGGGAATTGGTCGATTGATCAGGGAATTTACTGGGAACTGATTGGAGTCAAGAAATTATTGATATATCGGGACAAACTGAACGTAAATCGGGACAACTTTTGAGAAAACACGCCATGGCCACATCTCAAACAAGGTTCAGGCAAGATAGCCCCAAAGCTACACAATAGATTCATCTAACACATCACACCTTGACATTTGTGTTACCCAGTAATATAGTTTTCCCGCCAGAGCTACTGAGGTTTTCTTCTAATACATTTTCTTAACTGAGCGGCAGCATTCACTACTATTAGGTATACTAGTTATATATTTTTGGGAGTGTTGCAGCTATAATCACTCGGGTTTTCACTTTTTGATCTGCCGTGTCAAATCGAGCACTCCATGGTAGATATTTATGCAGATGATACTACACTTAGCTGTTAAGCTGAAGTTTCTGCTGCTCCTCAACCAATTGCTGATGAGCTGCAGAAAGACATCACTAATATTGTTACCTGGACCAGAAGTAACAACATGATTCTGAATGAAGCGAAAACAAAAACTATGCTCGTAACAGGTAGACGCCTTCATAAGAAGCTGGATTGTAGTTCTTTGAACCTGCAGATGAATGACCAGAATTTAGAACAGGTTTCGTCCTTCAAACTACTTGGAGTCATTATCGATGGTGAGCTAAGTTTTAAAGACCATGTGGATACTCTATGCAAGAAATTATCTCAGCGTGTTGCCGTTCTGCGCAAGATCAGGCGATTCCTTCCTCGGAAAGAGCGTTTCTTTACTATAACGCCATGATGAAGCAGCTGATCATGTATGGCTCTGCCATTTGGTGTTCCACCACAAAAGAGAACCTACAGTAAACAAAGTATTCAGACTACAGAAGAGGGCAGCGCGTGTAATTTTGGAATCTGACATAGCAGAACGAACAGTTGACCTATTTAGAAAGCTTGATTGGATACCATATTACGATGAAGTAAAGATCAATCAAGCATCACTCGTGTATAAATGTTTAAATAATAATTGTACTGGATATCTTAGGAACTTGTCGAAACTTGTTAAAAAGGAATGCTGAACTTGAATTCAAGAGAAACTCGATACAATAATTTCAACTTGATTTGTCCGAAGTATTCAAGAGAATCTGAAGGGGGTCGTTCATTTGCTGTATGTTCAACGAAACTTTGGAATCAGATTCCATTAGACATAACAAAAAAGCCAACTGTTAAATCTTTTAACAACAATTTTCTTAAATATTTTAAAAACAGTTACGAAGGCCTGAAACATTTTAATTTAATTATACTTGTATTTTTGCAGTAAATCCGGTTTTAAATATTTTCTGTACATATTTTAACTTTATAGATAATTGTATATTGATAGTTGTATCGTCGTTCGTAATATTTGTATTTAATTGTTCTATTCTGAATGCTAGTTTTTATATAGCAAAGTTTTTTATATAGCTACGATATTTGCATTTGTTTTCTTATTTCGTTGAGGGCCACCAATTTATCAGTGTAAACTGTTATGTGTAGCCCTCGTTAAATAAAGTTGATTCTATTCTATCCTATTCTATTCAAAACTAATTAAAATAACTAATCCATTGTTAGTAATAAAGGATGCGATTAACATAAGTCACATGGATACAAGATTACACACTTTTATAGTGTGTGGCTATATTTCTAAGCTTCATTTTGTTCAACGGAGGACGAAATCAAGTTGCTAAAATATGATTTTGTAATCCAGTTTAACCTTTTCCGCCATTATCGACCATTATCAACAGTTTGGAGAGCCGTTTACAACAACATTGATAAGGTATTCTCTTCGATTCTAGGACGTTATCTTGGCAGTTTGGCTGATAAACCCGAAGGCTCAATATTCAGTTGACAGTGCCGCCTAAGAATGCCTCAAAAGCTCGTTATAACACTCGGGACAAGCATCTCTATTGTTTGGACCACAGTTCCCATCATGCCCTCGGGATTGGACACCAAAATACCGGCCACAATAAACCTCACCAGTCTGCCCCTGCCATTTCCCCCTTCTCCACAGCTTCTACATCCTTTCGCTCTTGAGAACTGTCCTCTTGAGGACAGTTGTTGCCGTTAGTCGGTCCACAGTACCCATCATGCCCAGGAGACTGGGCACCGAAATCGGCCTGACAAAATCAACCATACCTTCAGCCATCTAGTTTTATTCTCTTGAAACTAATGAAAATGAGAAATATAAATCTCTCTAGCTCCAGCCTCCCTTCGGTGTTCCTGTCACACTACGCACGCAGATGGAAAGGGAAAATAGGTACCATGATTCGATTTAGCGCCCTCCTTCCAATAAACGCCCCCTCTCTAATAAGCGCGCACCCCCCCCCCCCCCCCTTGAATGTGTTTTGTTAATAAGCGCGCCCCCTTACTAATAAGCCCCCCCCCCCTCCCCCAATTCCACCGTAATTATTGTTATAGTTCGTATTGAATATCGTGGTTGAAAACTGAGGAATATTGAATATTTGCCTGAAAAATATACTGAATACGGAATATTTCAATAAAGCGCATGACAAATAGAGAATAGGGAATATTCTAATATCCCTCACCAAAATAAATTTACTAAAATGCACGTTATAGCGCTGGATCCTGCGAAGCCTTCGGCTAAAAGTTGGGGTTCATTCACACAGCGGTCAAACGTCTACGCATGCGTCAAAAGTCTTGCAACAACAACATATTCCAAAACAAATTCAAAGCGAGCCGGCGGCCGTCACTGTTCACATAACAATTTTCAAACCTTGAGAACGTTTTTGGTAAAGTACGAAAACATTTGGTAAACTCACAGTTTGAAGTTTGTTCAATTTCCCGTCGACTGTGAAAATTAAAAGCTTAACTTTGACGTATTTTTCTTAACTTTTGGGGGTAGAAGTTCACTGTAATATGTTTTAAGGTAAATTTTGCGCCGGAAATTCAGACGTTTGACCGCTGTGTGGGGTTCCTGTGGTTCTAACCATCCGCTGACCTAACATACTGTTGTCGCTCATTCAGAGTCCATCTCAAATCTTGGGATTTTGTTCGTGTTAGGATCGATTCAGTCGAGATTTACAGAGTTTTCACAGCGATTGCAATGGGGAAGCACAAGCTAAGAAGGAGAAGAATCGAGAAAGAGAAAAGAGACATAAGCACAGAAGCCATAGGCACAAAAGTCCGGAAACTAGCGAACGTGCAAGGTAAGCTTGTGTGTGTGTCGATTGTGTGTGTCGATTGTGTGTTTGGTCGTGTTTGGTGTGTTATGGCAAACATAAGTTACAAAGTTCAAGTTGAACTCTAAATCTTTAACTTGGTTGATGTTGTTTGAGAAATTCTCGAATTGAATCAGCATACGTTTAACATGGTTAGGAATAGATCGATTTGCGTGCTACAGTGGAATGTAAATATTTATTCAGAAAATCCTGGCAGGAGGGGGAGGGGTCAAACAATGTTGCCATCCATTGGTGGTTTGTGGATTTTTTCTGGAATTCTGGCACATTATAATTTATAGTTTTCAGCTTGATTGCATTTCTTACTTTATAGTCAAATTCGTTGTATCAAAAACATCTCTCTAGTATGTGAGATATGACAAGGCTTTGTCTGCTCCAATATTTTTTTTTGTGAATATTGTCTCTATAATCAATGGATATATTTCTAAATTTAGATAATTTACGAACAGAGTAACAGAGCAGAAAAGGCAAAGCAAAACAGACCCCATTTGAAGTTTCAATAATGTACATGTAGGTCACAATACTATTGATACTAACATTCAGCTGTAACTATGAACATTTTAATGTTCGAATATTTCCATAGTTATTCTAGTTATGCACCTGTCAATGTCAAGCCCCAGGATGGGTGGGCACAGCTTGTGAAATTTGACATTTTAAAGAACAATTTACCCCACACAATAGACCTCCTCGGCTTGCCATTCCCAAGAGAATTTTTTCCTTTCTTCATTGAAATGCTTGATGAGACATAATATTAAAATACGCTTCACACAAACGATATTATACTCATGGTCTGAAATGGGAAAACAATCGCTCATGCCGAGGAGGTCTATTAGCTCTGTTGGTACTTTATGTTTGGAAACTACTTAGAAAATGGGCCATTTGATTTAATATGTGACCCCCCCCCCCTCAGTTCTGGATATTCCCAGTGGGAGGGATCAAGGCTGAATATCTTGGAGGGTAAAAAATTCCAAGGGGGTCAGAGTGAGTCAGAGACAATTTCCAATAGGATGATACAGAGACATGAATATCCTGGGAGTCCATTAAATAAAAGATCCTCTGGAATATCAAAGCAATGAGATTGGATTGAATTGAGTGTGTTCATGTATACCTAACACGCATACTTTGATGTTGTTTCAGGAGGATGACAGACTTCTGTGTGTCCAGTCCAAAACAAGTGGATCCAGGGAATAATATCAGTAGGTGGCCCTGTTATCTTGTCTTACCTTTCTTAAAAAAACTGATGTGATAATGAGCCAACTGATGACCAACAATCACCTTGGTCTATTGTTCTCAACCAAGCTGTAGTAATAATTAATGTGTGTTTCTTCTACACTATTTTGAATCCTGTAGAATTCCAATGTGTGCTCAATCTTAGACTACTGCTGATCGAAATTATCACTGTAGTTACTAAGTGAGAGGAGATGAAAAATATGAAACATATTAAATAAATAGTATCGAAAGAGTATTTTGATAAACATGCATGACTAAATTGTAAGCATCATGCATAATGCATGCAGACATGTCGCCCTCAGTTCTTATTTAAAATTGTAATGTTTCTACAGATACATTAAATCATCTCATGCATACGTCAACAGAGGAGCAGCCGATATTTTCTCTAGACAACGGAGATGAGTTTGTTGTAACTTTGTTACTTCAGCCTCCATTATCACCACCAAATCCTCCAGGTAATTACCCACCAAACCAGATTCGAAGATGATGGGTGAAGAAAGACAATGTCACCACAATAAAGCTAACAGATGCTTTAACCGAGATAAAGGTTCTGTATCAATCAGATCAATCCTCATGTACAATACTTCGATGGGATCCAGCTAATGACAATAGTAAATGACAAAGACTTACAAAGCTGTCTCCGTTATTTTTCTGCCAATGCAAATAATGTGAAATACAATACAAGCTTGTGTCGCATATATTTGGAGGGAAAAGTACCCCAAAAAGAGGAAAGCTTCAAGGCTTCTATTCAGGTCGAGGCTGCAAAAGCATCGCTCACACAGGAGGTAACAGATGCAGTGATCAAGTGCAGTGATACACGTGAGAGAAAGGATAAAAAGAAGCGAGCAGAAGAGGAACGCCTAAAAGAGTTTTGTGCTCGTGTTCTGAGTAAGCATGGTAACAAGGCTAAAGTGATCAGCAAAGGTACAATCCAGTGTCTCTATGAGAAATCTTGCAACAAGAACGTGGCTTGCAAAGAGTTTAATTTGCAGAATTTCGATAAGCATGTCAAGTCATGCCACAGTGCTAAGAAGACCCACGGTGAAGACATAAGGATGCTTTTAACAATGATCGGCCAGAACCACAAACCGACAACAGTATCTCAATCACCGTCAGACCCAGAGGATTCAGAGGATCAGACAGTGGATTTATGACTAGCGCAATACGATATAGACTTGTGTAATGTGGACAAAACTGTTTTGATGTTGTGGTATCTTATTGACTCTGGACAGCTACCCACAACACATATTTTTTATGAAGAGGTTAAGGCATTTTGTTGTCGTGCACTCTCTTCTCTGTTTCCACAAGCAAGCAATTTTTGTCAAAAGTTCCCAGCATTGGCTTCATGGTTACAATCCAATCAGTTTCTTCATGGAAAAAGTGCAACTTACTTTTTCAATGGAATTGGTGGTAACGAACAAGGCCACTTACTGTAGCAGAGCAGAGTATGACTCCTACCCAATGGATAAATACTCATAATTTTGCAGGACTATCAACACGAAGCATTACGTCCATGAACCCGCATCTACATTTAACTAACGGTGTTAAAATATACGATTTGCTTCAACTGTTTTCGTCACTACAGTACACTCAGGCCATCAGTCTAAAAAAGGAGGGAATGATCGGTTATCTTGTTGTAACCGCTACAGACGCCGTGGCAATAAAACCTGGTCTTCAAATGTCATCTCACGTGAATGGACTTATTGGTCTCAGTGAGCCAGCTATTCTCTCACTAGAAGCAGTCAATCAGATACTTGATGGTAAATCGGATGCGGATATAGCCAGTCATCTAAAGAGCTGCAAGTTTAATAGCCAGGCCCAGGAAGTTCATGTGACATCCTTAGATGATGTAGTGTCGCAACCTGTAGCATTTCATTATGGCACCTCCCAAGGCGGCTGGCAAACTGTAGACGAGTTACACGCCAAACTTTGTCAAATTATCGACGCATGCGAGTCCTGCATTATCGAGAATCGAGTAGATACCTGCAATTATAAATGTGAAAGCTGCTGGGAAGGAAAATGTGTGTGTGACGAATGTTCATCTCTAGGACTCTCAGAATGGCACCCTGCAGCCAGGCCTTGCATGCACTGCCATAACGGAAAGAAAGTGTGGGTGAGGCTTGTGCAACTTGGTTGGTCCTCGGACTGTGAGTCAAAACAGAAAGCTTTCATGCAGCGTTTAGCATTGCGGTTTCCTGAGGTCTTCCAACTACCCATGCCAGATCCTCCTCACAATATTAAATCCGTCCGCTCTGCTGTTTTCTGGTACTGGCTTTTTCTCAACAACCATCTGATTAACGTGCGAATGCTTCTTGTCATCAGAAGGGACAGTAATCCTGCTATATCTACTCCGATGAAGAAAGCGGTAACCATCAAGGCGTTGAAGAATAAAGATAGAATGTCCGTAGAAACTGCACTGGAGATCTTTTCGCCAGAGGTCCAACGTGCTATTCCAGCTGAAGATATTGTTACCACAGTAGTCCCAGAAGTGTACACATTTTGGAAGCAAAATAGACCTGGGACTATTGTCGGCCCTCTTGACGTGGTTGTGCATCAAACAACAGGGACGCTTTTCTTCACTGACCAGAAAGCTAACCAAATCATGATGTGTAATCTGCACTGCCCAGCGATGCTTACTTCTGTTGCTGGTGAAAGCCGACCAGGTTTACGTGATGGGAAGAACAGTTTGTTCCACAATCCTTCTGGGCTGTGCATTTACGGAAGCCTTCTGTTTGTTTGTGACAGTAGCAATGGGTCGATCAGAGTTGTTGACATTTCTAGATTGGTCTCTAGAAAGAGAAGCGATGCTGTTTTAGACGAACCGATAGAGCCAGAAAGTGATCACAGAGACCAGGAAGACGCAATTATATTCCTCTCACAGGGAAGTTTACGGTAACAAGTACCCTTAGTGTTGTATACACGTCCACTATACAGTTACGCAGACCGTTCTCTATATGCACTGGGCGCAAACTGCATGGACCAAGAATATCCCGATTTGTATGTTGGAGACATTATACAAGGGACAGTAATTCAAGCTCACTGACGTGACGACACGCAATTCATGCAAGGGACGACTACGTAAGCTGTACACTTCGGACGACCCAATCCTACCCATGGGTTTATCGTATTATCAAGAAGAACTGTTCGTTGCAAACGCCCAGGCTGATCAGCCTAGCGTTTTGGTTCTTCATGGTAGCAGGGGAGTATTGCTGCGCCGTATTGTTTCCGACACTCTCCCATCTCCGTCTGGGATTTGTCGCGTAGACAATGAACTATTGGTTTCCTGCGGTAACCACACCATTGTGAAGCTGCCTCTGACTGACAGAAGAAACCAAATGACCGATACTGTAGACAAGCTAATGTCCCTGGGGATCAAGATGGTGTGGTCTCTTGTGCGAAGTTACACTCTCCTCATGGCCTCGCAAATATGGGTTCATCGCTATTTATTTGCGTTTCGCGCGAAAAAGAACAAAGGTAGGCTATTCTTATGTAGTTATGATAGGAAATCATGTTTGCCGCGTAGCACTAGTAAGTGTAAAGGATGCGATGCAAAGTCACGTGGTAAGCTGTAGTGCTAAGTGTGCACGCCCTACGAGGGAAAGAGAAAAAATCTCTGACCCAAGTGGGACTCGAACCCAACGACCTCCAGGTTACATGTCTGGCGCTCTACCAACTGAGCTATCAAGTCAGATGAGAGCAATTGTGGGTATTGGTGCGTTATATGGGGTCATGGCGATTATATATGTACTAGCAGGGACCAGCGGAACTTAGGGGATGGACCATTATATTTTTGAGGGGGGGGTTGTGCAAATACCCCAAAAAAATTCTAACACAGGATTTGAAAAGGAAACAAAATGTGTAGTTTTTTCTATATAGTTAAATATTCTATGACGTCAGATAGACGTAATAATACGTCACATTTACATCATTATGACGTCAGGGGAAACCAAATGTTGTAAGATCACAACAACAAATTTGTTTCATTTTCGGTCCAATTTGTAATCCATCAGATTTTCTTACTTGAAACGTGTTGATCGGTAAATACCCCAAACCTTCGACCATATTTGGTAAAATATTACCACATTTTATAAATTATTTCGCTTTCGAGGGAAATTTGGAAATTTTTAATCACCCATACTGAATTGAACACCTTCACCAAGAGGGTAGAACACCTTCACCAAGAGGGTAGAACACACTCAAAACATTTTTGAAATCCAATTTAAAATCCTACATTTTGGCGCCAAGATCTCGAGTTCCAGTGACGTCACATTGTCAATTAGACTTGCTCCAAGTCGAACTCGCTGAGTCGCTGGGTAAGCGATTATACTGGGTCAAAAATCGAGCGCGAGAATCGAAGCGAGAGGCGAGTTCGACTTGTTTCATTTGCAGGAAATTGAATCGGGGGATTATGTTTTGGCGCGAAAACACGTTTCAGGGGCGGAGCTTACATTTCGCGCCTTTGACAAACTCTTTCCGAATACAATCAAATTGTAAATACCACATCCACGGTCGACTGACTTGACACGTCAACATACAATGCGTGAAGAATTGACGCTTTGTGATTGGGCAAATCTTAGTACGTCATAAGCCACGCCTCCGGTTGAAAAATCAACCGGTAAATTTGGCGCGCGTGGGAAAAGTGGGAAAAGTCCTTCGTGCGGGGGGCTAAGAAGGAATTTGAGAAAGTCTAATTGTCAATCACTACATCCAAACTACTATGTTTGAGATTCCCTTGTCTTGAACTATCTTCCTACCAAATTTCAAGTTATTTGCATTTGATGCCGTCTAAGGGAAGGCCTTTTTTCCCCATCGTGAATCACCTATTCAAAATGGCGGCCGAATATTAATTTGTATGCGGGGTGGGGGTGAAATGCAATAGTGAGCAATGAATAATTAATGAGTAATAATAATGAATAATTAATGAGTAATAATAGGGCGCAATGAATAATCAATGAGTAACAATAGGGAGGATAATCAATATGAATTCATTACTGGCCATGGTTGCCTAGGTTCTTGATGAGCTGGCATCTAGGGTTCTGGGCAAGTCTGAACAAGTCTATTGTGTAGTAACAATACACTACGACCGTCATAAAAGACATTTGACCTCAGTAGCCCTCTGAGTTGTAAAATTATTTATCTGGTAAAGAAATGAATTATATCCAAAGAATTATCGCTGCGGTCGCTTTTCAGCTGAACCCCTAAAATGTATTTATTATTTTCCTTACAATTAATGACTCCGCTATCACTCATAAGATAATTGTGAGTCAGAATATTCCCAAAAATATAACCGCTATATACTGAACCGGGTTCACTCCACTCCATATATGGAGGTATATTACCATGGTATGTCGCAACCGTGACTTAATTCCCCTTTCGTGCACATTCCGCCGGTCACAATAACATCCTGGGGGGATCCCCGGGGGGATCCCCGGGGGAATTCTCCGGGGAAATCCCCGGCGAAATCCCCGGCGAAGACCGGCTACATAAACATCCAAAGGTACGTTTAGTGCCAGAATGCTGGCGATCACGAAGCGAAGGAGCTCTAGAAACAACCAAAGAAACAAGTAAGTAACTTCATGATTTCATCCTACGATTTAAGTTACCTTCTTTATATTTTCTCTGTGAAAAAGACCTTGGAGTTTTTAGTTTACTTTAGCTAAAGTAGCTTTTTTAGCGTAGAGACGCGATTGTTGGTCTATACATATCGGTTTGTTGTACGGAGCGAGCGGGGAAATGAAACTGTCGTCCCATTTAGAGATCGAGTCTTTATTTTGCCGTCGTAAATTAACAGCAGAATGTTCAGAACCTATTTCGAAATATCAAATAACAAAATTGACTAAAGAACAATTTAACTTTACAAGGCGACAATGTCAGTGCAATGTTTCTCGTGCCGTTTACCGCGGCAATAGTCTTCGATTCGACGTAGAAGTTAAAGAGGTTCACGTTTGATTTATTCTTTCTCTGTTGAAGTTTTGTTTTACACTATAATTTTTCAGCAGATTAAGTGTTACGAGTATCAGTTTGGCAAATGAAATGAATGTATTCTAAAGTTCAAGTAACAACTTTCCTAAGCCGCAAAATGATGCAATTAATCGTCTTCGTGAGTTTCATTCGCTTAAAATATAAAGAGACACAAGAATAGTCATACCAAAAAAACAAATAATAGAATTTATTTTAATATGTGATAGGATTGTACGCAAGACAAACGAGACAGGGAAAATCATGGAGATTAGGATTCGAAATACGCTTTAATTCTAGATTGTGCTGAAGAAGCACAAATATATCCAACTGCGTATTGGGATTTTCCCTTTCTGTTTTAAACTATGAAAGCCAATCCTCGGCCGCGGGGTCGGAGGACCACATTTTCAATTAAAAACGTTTATTATGGAGATTAGGATTCGAAATAATTGTTTTAATTCTAGATTGTGCTAAAGAAGCACAAATACATCAAACTGCGTAGTTAGGGATTTAATCGAACAAGAGCCCATCTGTATTAACAGTATTAACAGTTTTATTTGCCAACAAAAAATAATAATAAATGATTACAAAAGTAATTAACAAAATGGCGAGGAAGCCCAAAAAGAAACCAGAAGGCTTATGAAGCATTGGGCTGCCTCTTTACAATATATGTGTATATAAAACAAAGTGGGAGTGGCGCGAAAAGAAAAATAACAGAATGGAGAAAATCACACTAAGATAACAATTTATACAGTATTGAGGTAACAAGTATATGAAAAAAGTAATGAATAAATAATAAGCGATTTCAAAGACGGGAGAAGAGATACTTTTCAGCTTGGATTGAAACGAGGAAACGGTCATGGCATCACGAATGTCTGCGTTCAGCGAGTTAAAAAATACTGGACCCTGATAATAAACAGAAAACTGTCTAATTTTGGTTCTACATAAAGGAATATAAAAAAGTTTAGAATGTCTAGTATTATAATTGTGAACTTGATAAATTCGTAGAAAAGATTTGTCAAAACTTCTAGGTAATAAATTATTTTTGAACAGGAACATGAACTTTCCTAAATTGAATAAGTAAATATCTTCAAATTTCAGAATCATATTTTTTTTGAATATAGGGTCAGTATGCGCATCAAATGCCTCATTATTAATAACTCGCACTACGCGTTTTTGAAGCAGAACAATACGATTAAGGTTGGATGGATAGGTAGAGCCCCAGACTGTGATACAATATTGAAGATATGGATAAACTAAGGAATAGTATAAAGTACGTAATGCTGGCTTGGAAAGGCAAAAACTTGATTTGTATATAATTCCTATTGATTTTGATATTTTACTGGCAAGATGGGAGATGTGAGACTTCCAAGTCATATTTTCGTCCAAGATCACCCCCAGGAATACGACCTCATTAACCTTGTCAATCCTAACATTGTTTATTTCTATCGCCAGATCAAATGTTTGCCTTCTCTGCCTTGGTCTAAAAATCATATAGTTGGATTTTTTTACATTCACCGATAACTTACTAGCCCTAAACCAATCCGATAGCCCAGCCATTTCTGTATTGACTGCATTCGACAGACAAGATAAATCATTATGAGAAAAAAATAAATTAGTGTCATCAGCAAATAAAACCAGATCAAAAACATTGGAGCTTTCACTTTACTGTATTAAATTATGTAAATAAATTAACCTGGAGAGTGTTACGTGACCAGCACAGTGCAATCTGATTGGTGGTGAACTTGAAATTTAATACATGGAACAAAGAAAAAATAACCGCATGGGTCAAAAGTCAAAATTTTGTTGCACCAAACAAACAAAAAATAACCACTCGGTGCTGCCACAGGCAGCCCGAGTAATAAATCGGTTTATGTTTGTTCAAATTGTTTCAACTTGTCTCACGAGTGTATTTTTACTCGGGCCAGGCCTTTGGCCGCCAGAGAACGCGTCAGTTCTAAGAACTGACTGGACCAGTTCTCAGAACTGACACGTTCCACCGGTTAATCAGTTCGCGTAAATGGAAACAACTCGTTCACAATGATTATCATTGTTTGTCAAATCGCTTTAAAATTGCCGAACTGTATCGATAACATTACATTACATTACCAATACAATACAATGTTTATTTATTGGTACCTTGGAACAACACTGTGTACATCAGTATACATCCAATAAATTTGAATACATATAATAATGATCGATAATAATATAACGAAGGAAAACAATATATATATAGCATTTCCTTTATATATACTAATAATAAGGAACAAACGGCATTAAATAACAAGAACAATTTGAACTACTTGAATGAAGTAATATAAAGTTATAGTTTTGATCAATGTGATGACATTATTATGTTATACTGTGACAGCTTTGAAAGAGTCAACCAATGGTTAATAAAAGTACCACTTATTTTTTTAATATTCCGATCTTTCATTGAGATATTTCATTACCACTGAAGGCAATAGGCTAACGCGGTTGCCACCCAATTCAGATCATGTGATGTAAACACACATTACTCTGGAGAATTCACTCTTTGAAAATTAATGTTATTCAGATAGGCATGACTGCATTATGATTAGAATGAAAAAGGAATAATTCCCCAGAGTAGCATCTGTTTACATCACATGATCTGAATTGGGTGGCAACAGCGTTAGCCGATTACCTCTATACATACAACCCAGTAACAGAAAGCACGCAGTTACTGCAAATGTGTTTGCGGTTTTCTTGTAAAAAGCGGCGGACCACCGAGTTGAGGCGCGACGAAATACATTTCCATGCAAGAATTGAACTGTTCAGCTTGAATGTGAACTAGTCGTTTTGAAGATCTAGAGTGAGTGTGCGGAATACATGAAATAGTTTTCTAGACATTGGACTATTGTGTTTTTATTCGAGTAGTCGTTGCTGGTAAAGGAGATTTATTTCTTACGAAACAGTATCTCTGGTGCTACTATCTCAGCCATGCAGGGCCCTTTGGGGTCAACAAATAGACGGTAACCCCTTGGCTGAAATCAAAAACGTCATCGTATCAGTGTCTAAACTAACATAACATTTTAGGGGTTGTCAGGTCACGAGACGTCCATGTGGCAGAAGTTTTGTACGTCATCAAACGAATGAAGTATGGAGAATTTCGTACTTGATCGCCTTTTCACCGTAGTCCTCAGTTACCTATACCTTGACTCAGACTGGCACAATGATGTGTTATAAAATAGATCGCTGCACACTTCATATTAATAAGAGAGGGAACTTGAAGCTTCCCCAACGAGTTATCGATAGAACAAGTTCCGTTATGATTTGTGACACTTTATCTCGTGTGATCAAAGGGTGGTTTCTCCCTTGTATGGTATCATTACGTCAGGGTTTCCTAAGTATATTGTATGTCTATTACAGGAAGCAGAACTGTACGGCCCCGCAAATGATCCCAGGCCCGCAAATGATCCCGGCCCGCAAATGATCCCAAAATCGTCCCGCAAATGATCCCGGCCCGCAAATGATCCCGGCCCGCAAATGATCCCAAAATCGTCCCGCAAATGATCCCGGTTGAAAATATTGAATGGCAACGGATTTTGGATTGCGAGACTTTTCTGATTTGCAATTCTTCATATGGTTTTCTTATGCTTATTATCATTTTGCGTATATTTTTCTTTAACTATAACAACATGTAAAGTAATAGCCAATAAAAAGTTTAGCTGGATTCCTTGAAAAATCTATCACAAACTCTACGTTTCACGCGGTACTTAGATAACAAAAAACATGTGCAATTTTTAGAAATCCAATATACTGTTTAAACGACCGTCTCTGCACTACGAAACGCTTGCGTAATATATAACTGATGATAACTTGCCGACAACAAATTAGTGGGGCGCCTGTGGTTTCGGCGGGAATCAACGCCTCGTAGGTGGCCTAGTTGTGTGACAGTTCCTTCAATGTTTATAAGCTATTGCTTATACTTTATTGTCTGAGCGTTTCCTCGGTAGGAGATGAGGATGACAAAAAGAACAAGAAAGAGGTACGGGTATATTCTGATACCATGGAATACTGCAAAGACTGCAATTATTATCCTGCATGGCATGTGAGACATGACCCAGTGACATGGCTTATTGCCAGTCCAAAACAATCAAGCGATTTTAACAGAATTGTTGTTGGCAATTTAGGATCAGGTAGATTTACGTTACCGTTCCGTTTTCCTGTATTCAGTGGAACCCCGTTATAACGGACACCGAAGGAAGCAGAGAAAGTGTCGCGGGTGTCGCGGGTGTCCGTAATAACGGGATATTTTTTACAGAAAATGGACCTAGCCGAAAACTGACAGTAACTTTGGGGTATCCGTAAGGCGGGGTTCCACTGTATATAATACCCGCAAGTATGGATTTTATCAATGGTTGTCATTGACGTCTGCGTTGCCGTTTCTGTATAATTCAAAACGATAGGTGTATAATTTTGTCATGATTACGCATCAGATTTACGCATATGTTTACCAGTTTTATATTGCCGATGCGACGTTTACCCAGGACGGATTGTATGAATGTAGCCTGCTTGCCGGCTCTTCTGTAATGTTTTCGGTCGTTTTTTTTCGGATTGGGTCGCCACATTACAGAAGAGCCGGCAAGCAGGCTAGTATGAATATTATTAAACAGTCGTCAGTCCAAGACGTCATTAAACAGTCGTCAGTCCAAGACGTCATTAAACAGTCGTCAGTCCAAGACGTCATTAAACAGTTGTCATTCCAAGATGTCATTAAACAGTAGATAAGATTTCACAAAATTGTTGTTTGACTTTCTTTTTTTTAATCAACAAAATAGGATAATCCCGTCAACCCAGATTAGCTTTCTCTTGCTTTCTTGATAGTGAAATGTTAGACAAATCAACTAGCGGTAGTCGACTACAATGCTCCTCTTTTCATTACTAAAACATGGCTCTCAAACATAGGAGCTATAAATGCAATTTTAATTAAAAGTATCGCGTCAAACGTATTCCGGAATAATATTCAAGGAGCCCAGGTTTTCCTATGTGTTTTGAGCGGGCTGGTTTTAATTTGAGCTGCTTTAAAAATACAGTAGATTGATGATTTTACAAAGAAAGCGGCGTCTATTACTTACTAACACGTACTCAGAACATTTATTTTCGGATAACTATATTTATCATGCAGTGTATCCAGCCAAGTTTTTTTGATTGAAAAATATAAAAAAAGAATTGTATATATGCAAAGTTATAAGCATAAGATAAAAACATATAGAATATCGAAATCCAAATTAAAAACTCTCGCAATCCAATATCCGTTGCCATTCTTTATTTTCAGCTGGGATCATTTCTGGGACGATTTTGGGATCATTTGCGGGTCGGGATCATTTGCGGGACGATTTTGGGATCATTTGCGGGCTGGGATCATTTGCGGGCCTGGGATCATTTGCGGGGCCGTACAGAACGCTTCTTCGCCTATTTCAGTCTTGAATCTACACAAACACATAATCTATTGTCTCACACGCTTACCGTATTTTCCTAATATTACCAAATCTGTTGTAAGTCTTTCTAGTTCGCGTTGAAAATTTTCTCAGATTTGTGCAGTAATCAAGATATCATACGTTTTATTACATGGTTAATATGGTAAAAATACGGCAGCCGAGAAGGGCCACGAGCGTTTTTATTCTTCTCGTTTACGTTTGTTTTTACCGTTTGCAAATACCTTTTTGACTTTTCGGGTTTAATTTTGTTTGTTTTTATTTTTCTCGTTTGCGTTTTTATTTCTACCGTTTCCACTTTTCGGATTTTATTTCTTAAATTATGTTTTTCGTTTTTATTTTTCTCGTTTGCGTTTTTGTTTTTACCGTTTGCAAATCCCAAAAACAAAAAATGTAAATTGTAAACGACGAAAATAAAAACCAAAACGACGAAAATAAAAACCAAAATGACGAAAATAAAAACCAAAATGACAAAAATAAGAACCAAAACGACGAAAATAAAAACCAAAATGACGAACATAAAAACCCTCCTCGGCCGGTCCGTGATCCTCTGCGAGCACCCTTGATTAAATATGCGGCCAAAGAAGAAACATGCGACAACTTTCGTGACGATGTCACGCCTGGTACGTAGAAATTCCTGCCTTTTTTCACTAGTTTAGCATGGAATTGCATGTTAAAGTTATTTATTTATACATTGTACGGCAATTTGAAAGGATTTATATAACCCCCCATACATATCTTCTATTTTCATGCACAAACCCATATATTGGGCTGTATAATGAGCGGTCGATCATAACTAAATAAGTCTTCATCAAGCATTAGACTAAATAAAGCACTAGATAAATACCATACCCTGTTCAAGATCTGTCGATGTGAAAATGGATACCCGGTCTAAGACCAGAAACTCGAAAAACTATACCCTGTCCAGCGGATCATCCCCGTATAGTCCATATATGGGAGTACCCATGGCAGGTGGACTCTTGTTGTCATATATAGCAAATCAGTGAAGGGTTAACATTTGTATACAATGAACAAGTTCATTATATCTTACAGGAACGTCCAAGGGAGCATTTCCCCATCCATGGCTACCAATCCAGATTCAGTTCTCTACAGAGAACACAATTGTTCTATTCAGTTTAATTTGCAAATCATGGGTCTGAGAGAATGTGGGAGATATCGAGCAGTTCAAGATATAGATAAAGGTAACTTTGTATCAGTCCATTAATTAAGGAAGGTTGGTATTTTTTAGCCTGTGTTGCGGCACAAGGGGGAGGAGATAAGGAGAAAGGAGCGCCTGCAGTCACGATCTCTGCTAGCAGCTAGCTGTCTAGATCTCTTTCCAATGGGATTTTTTCGTCCGCCTTAACTGTAGGCCTGCACTTCATTCCCTCTTCTCTCCTTGCACCACTATGACGGCTAGGAACTCTCCAAGAATTGTTTCAGAATGGTTTTACAACTGAATACTAGACAACTACTCTAACTTGTGTCCTTTTTCTGCAGGTTTAACAGTGTTAGGACTCGGACCACAAGAAATACGACTGCGAATTAGTGATGGCGGAGAACCGGTAATTATATTGATTTCATTATTACTTTCATTATTGTCTAATGCAATGTTGCTGGATCGTTGATGGAGGATGTGGCAGACTTTGGAGCGCAAATGTTCCTGCTTGTTCCTGTTTATTAGAAACAAGCAGAAACGTTTGCATTACAATAGTCACTATTCAGAAGGACACGGACAAGAGCAGGTGCACGATGGCAAAATTGACCCTTTTTGCTCCCACTTGGCAAATAACTTAAAAACGTAAATTCCAAATGACTTGAAACTTGGTGTGAGGATAGTTCAAGACAAGAGAACATCAAATGTGATTGTTTGATTTTAGTGATTGACAATGTGACGTCACAGGGAACGTTCAAATTTCGCGCCAAACATACGAATAAGAAAAGGTGAGGACTTTTTGAATGGAGAACCTTGTCTTTATTAAGACAAACACAAAATCGAAAACTCGATTTGATTTGCTTAAAAAGAACTAAAGTTATAAGGAAAATTAGGTTTTGAAACTCCCGCCAGAATTTAAGGAATTTAATTGTTATATTACCATATATAGTCAAATTTAGGCCTAGGGGTATTTCCCTGTCAAGGTAATTAAATCAAGGTAATGAGAAAGATATTGCATTTGAACAAGTATAACATTTGTATTTGTTTTTGATTTAGGACTATATGCTCAGGCGCGGATCCAGACCGGTCGTAAACGGTCAAAATTTCCAGATTTTAAGGGGGGGAGGTTCAGTTAAATTTCCAATTTTGGAGTTTGAGTTGGGAAGTCGGAAACCGGTCAGATTTTTTCTGGATCCGCGCCTGATGCTTAACACCTCTATGACGTCATTTAGACGTACGTATACGTCACAATGACGTCGATATGACGTCATGTGAATCATAATACCCAATGTTGTAAACTAAAAAATCTACAAATTCCTTTTCATAAACGATCCTCTCTGTATCCTTCAGATTTAGTTTAACGTGTTCTACTTTAAAATACCCTGAACTTTAACCATATTTGGAAAAATAATGCTAAATTCTTAACATTCTTTTGTTTTCGCGCGAAATTTGAACATCTTTACTCAGTTATAACTTAATCCCGTTTTATAAAATTTAAATTCGGTTTTCGCTGGAGATCCTCACTTAAAGGATAGAATATGCTAACAGCAGTTTTAAAACCCAAGTTAAAATCTCAAATTTTGGCGCGAAAGTCGAACGTTCGCAGGGAGGTCACATTGTCAATCACTAAAATCAAACAACCATATTTGATGTTCACTTGTCTTGAACTATCCGCATGCCAAGTTTCAAGTAATTTGGGTTTAACGTTGTAAAGTTATATAAAGTTATTGGCCGAGTGGGAGCAAAAAGGGTCATTTTTTGCCATCGTAGTGGACAAGAGTGATCTGTAGAATATTGTAATATTTATATACTAAGTCTGGTGGTTTACATATGTAATCCCAATTTTCACAGGTCTATATCGATGATCAAAAATGTGGGCTTTATTTAACAAATAAAGAAGCCATAGCCATGTTTTATACTATCCATAAAACACGATGGGCATTTGAGAACATGAGAGAAATGTTAAAGCACAAGCCGAAGGCGCGTGCTTTCAACATTTCTCGAGTGTTCTCAAATGACCAGAGTGTTTTATGATAGTATAAAACATGGCTAAGGCTTCTTTATCTGTTTTATAATATAGATTTACACTGCGCGCGATGAAAGGAAACCGCCAGTTGAACACAATAAAACACGGCAAACCATGTTATATACTCTGATAAAACATGGCTTTTTAGCCAATCAGAGCGCGCGTACTATCGTATCTATATTATAAAGTCACTTTTAATAAAGAATATGGCCCAACTGTGATGCTTAGCTGCCTTTTGTTGACTTTACCTCGGTACTGACATCACTGTACAAAAAGATACAAACATTTTTGAAAATAAATATTATATAAGTATTTGATACTTAAAATATAAACATTGAGTATCGTAATACTTCTGTTGATTGTTTAGCATGCACATGTGAAATATATATCATAAGGTGATTGTACATGAAGTGGATAGTCCAATGGTAGAATATATCATAAGCGCTTGTACGCATTAAGACTACAAAATAAGTCAGGTGTTCCTCAGGCTGATCTAGTTGAAGATATTTTGTTCTCTAATACGATCTACTCTAGAATATGCTGCACCAGTCTGGGTTGCCTTACCAGATACAACGTGGTTGAGTCTGTTAAAAAAATGGCGGTACGAATTATCTTCCCTAGTCTTGAGTATCAGGATGCGTTCTACCAGTCACGTCTGCACCGCCTGTCTGCTACGAGGCTTGTGATTTAGTGCATTAGTACATTATCTACCCTAGTCTTGAGTATCAGGATGCGCTCTACCAGTCAGGTCTGCACCGCCTGTCTGCTCGCCGGACTGCCGCGTGCATAAAATGTGTACACAATTCAACTGGTATCGAACCACTTAAATATCTAGTACGAAATGATGTTATACATCACGCCGGGTTTGGCCTGCGCTCTGGTCTAAGTCGAACACGGAAGATTGTGGGTAAAACCAAGCACTACAACGAGTACGTAACTGTTAAATATCAATGATGATGATTATATTATTATAAGGTTGACACTGTATTGACATACAACTAAGTCATGTATTATTTAATTAAGTGTATAGTTCTGGCCACCAATGTAATTCAGCCCTATAGCTGCAAATATGGTAAATAAAAATATATTATTATTATTATTATTATTATTATCACACCATCCGTTTGAAATGTTTACATTCTTATTATAGGGACTTCCAGATGGTACAAATGTGACTCCAGTCCAAGGAGTTCCAGTCCATGTGATTAGCCGAGAGGAAAAAGCAGGAACATTAGGTGTGAGCCCAGTGGAGCACGATGAAAGGCCAAAGGAAAAAGCAGGAACATTAGGTGTGAGCCCAGTGGAGCACGATGAAAGGCCAAAGGAAAAAGCAGGAACATTAGGTGTGAGCCCAGTGGAGCACGATGAAAGGCCAAAGGAAAAAGCAGGAACATTAGGTGTGAGCCCAGTGGAGCACGATGAAAGGCCAAAGGAAAAAGCAGGAACATTAGGTGTGAGCCCAGTGGAGCACGATGAAAGGCCAAAGGAAAAAGCAGGAACATTAGGTGTGAGACCAGTGGAGCACGATGAAAGGCCAAAGGAAAAAGCAGGAACATTTCCATTCCCAGTAGAGCATGACGAAAACCCCCCAGGAACAAGCAGGAACACTTGAAACGATTGTCGAAACTAGTTTCACATACCTTCGACGTGCAATCATTGCCTTTGAGACATGCATGTATGGATTGTGAAAGGAGTGGCACGAGCACCGTGACGTCACAATAATTAAAATGAAACAGAAGGCCACAGTTTATGTGAAACAGAGACACAGTAATGACAGCTATAGACAAATATTCTTAGGAAATTAAAGCACGAATAAAAGTACATATAAACTAGTGATGTTGGTTTGTAAAATGGAACTGAAAGTTGCATCGAAATGTCAATCAATGGCTGACCATACCATGTAGATATATTTTAGATTGAGCAGAGACCGCAAAAAGTATTTTAGAAATAATGGAGCAGTTTTTGTTTACTATGTCGGTGTACTTACGAGATAAGGCTGTGCATTTATCTCAATTGTCGTCAGCATTCAGCAAAAAACAATACAATTTGATTGGTCAAAGTAAGTTAAAACGGGAAAATTTTATGGGGCACTATACAACCCGTGAAGTGATATCGTATCACGTCACTGTTGATACGGATTTTATTCACGGCTGATATCGACCCTAAATATGTAATAAAGTAGTTTTACTATAAATTGTAAGTCGGTTTCTATATTTCGTATTTTTTGCAGGGCTCCTAATCATTAACCTTTTTTTTTGTATTTTATTACATACTCTTTTCAGTATTATATTTGTAAGTCCTCGTGACCGTCTATAAATGCGAGGGACTCTAAATTCCATAAAGCACCAGACAGTGTTCATTGTCTAATGGCCGGCTTAGAATATGAAGAATGAAGAAATGTAAAATAAAAATGTGTGATCGCTTGGTCCTCAATGGTCGTTTGTAATGTCTGGTATTTGTCATGAAGCACTTCACACACCCCTTAGCAAAGACAAACATGGAAAACGAATATGGGCATGTACTTAAAATCACGTAACCGATGACGTCAATGTTACGACATCACCACTAAATGATTTATGGGGACCCGATACCATGTATATCAAAGTTTGATCCGCCTGCCATTAGAAATGAGGGAGATACGGGGATGTGCTTAGAATCACGTGACCGATGACGTCATTATTACGACGACTTCACTAAATTACGACATAGTTTCGACATCACCACTAAGTGATTCATGGGGACCCAATACCATGTCTGTCAAAGTTTGAGCCAACTGCCATTAACATTGAGCGAGTTAGGCATGAAAACGTATAAAGGTTTACGTCACTATCGGCGGGACCCAAATGCGCATGCCTACTAGTTTATCGCTCGAGCACACACATCTCCCACATGTAAAATATTTGGTCGCTAAAGTATATAAGTACCCTGACGCTTACTTTATAGGTAGTAGCAAGTCGCCAGGGGATCCGACGATGAGGCCTTGATCAACGTCAATTCCAACAGTAATTAATGTTGCACATCGATCTTCAATTATTAATTAAAATAAATATCGATTACTATTATCTTATCAATTAACATTTCAAGCATTTCATTCTGTAATAACTTAGTGAGCGAGCGAGTGACACGATTCCCCCAACCATCCCGATAACTGCTCGTTCCTACGCATGCGCGCATCCAAGAGTTAAAAATGTACAAAAACAGTGGCTAAGATTGAAATATACCTAGACACATGATATCCTTCAAAGTTCAATATTTTATTGTTTTCGATTCATATTTAACTCGTGGATGCGCGCAAGCGCAGGAACGAGTTATCGGGATGGATGGGGAAATCGTGCATTCTTTGTCACCCACTCGCTCGCTCACTCACTAAGATTAGTGTTAGCAGAATGGAATGCTTGGAGTATCAATTGATAAGATAATAGTAATCTATATTTCGTTTAATTAATAATTGAAGATCGATGTCGAACATTAATTGCTGCTGGAATTGACGTTGGTCAAGGCTTCATCGTCGGGTCCCCTAGTTTCTTGCTACTAACTATACTGAATTGACCGTTATTACTCGGGCTGCCTGTGGGCAGGCCCGAGTCGAGTTTTTCAAGTGTTTATTTTGGGTATCGAACTATTTCGCCGTCAATCAATCAGATTGCACTGTCCACGTGAACACATACACATATAGCCGCGAAAGACTGGGGCTAGTTTATTTTTTAACACAGTGCAAACAAGATGGCGGAGATCCGGGAGAGAAAGTCAGGGCATTTTTCCCAACAGCTTAATGCTTTATTTAACTTCATTCGTGAGAAAGCCTTCCAACAGGCTCCGGATATTTGAACTGGCGCCCTTGTCGGAGCCGAAGGACGTTTTTTACCCAGAGATTTATCATTCGACACGACGAACTCCACACGATTACCGACTCAGTTTTGCTGAAATCAAAGGTTTATTCGATGGAAATGGCAAGATGTTGAGTTTTTCTAGGACTTTGGATGGAAATTTCTCACATTTTACGAAAAGATTAGGGATTAGCTGGCTCCGGCCTACGCACGTGGCCTAGCTGACGGTGAAATATGTGAAGATTGTAACTCGAACACACATAAAACCAGTACCAGATTGCATTGTTGTTATTTCATATTCGTTTTTGTTAAAAGTAATGGCATCAAATATCGCAGTAAATGGCTCGATTTCTGTTGTTCTAGGCCAGCGTCGGCACCCAGTGATCGAAAAACAAAAACGAGTGGAAATCACGTTTCGTTATAAATTTCAGCGTCCTTCAACATGTAGAAAATGAACACTACACTTGTAGCACTAATATTTGAAATGTTACCACTCTAATCGAAAATAAAACTGCATGCAGATCTAGATAGATGACTTTATTTCACATTTAGAACGACACAGCCCTAAATATTCACAAGGCCATAGCTATTAGCTAAAGGAAACGTTACATGTTAGATGTATGCTACAATATAATAGCAACTGTGCTTGGACGGTGAAGTTAAAAATAATATTATCAGTTCATAAATCCTACTGAAAAGCATTGATTTTTTAAATGTTGAAAAGTATGGGTTGTAAACCCTGCTAAAAAGATGTTTTCTAAAATACAAAAAAAAACTAAATTAATATTGTAATATTTTTGAGCAAATGTTATGTGAAGTTGATTTATTATAATTACTGAGAGCAGTTGTAATAGGCCTTTTGCAGGAAAAAGTTAACGAATGAATTGAGCTTGTGCTTTCCATGGGAAAGACATTGCCATGCATGGATGCTGGATGGCAAGCTATCACTCAGGGCCTCTTGTTACTTGTACATTTGTCGGACCAAATATTTTACATGTGGGAGATTTGTGTACTCGAGCGATAAACCAGTAGGCATGCGCATTTGGGTACCGCCGATAGTGACGTAAACCCTTGTGTTTTCATGCGCCTAACTCGCTCAATATTAATGGGAGGTGGCTCAAAATTTAACAGACACGGTATTGGGACCCCATTAATCACTTAGTGATGATGTCATGGCAATGACGTCATCGGTCACCTGATTATACCGGAGAACTGGCTAATAAGCATTTCTGCTAATGAAGTAAGTTTAGATCAGCGGAAGCTGGTGTAGCAGTTATTGGCGAAGGCAACAACGGAGTTTCTGAAATATGAGGTATGTGATCCTGGATATTATCGGACCGTTTTACCTTGATTGCGTTTATTTACTGTATAACGAAGTCATAACGATGAGGGTTAGTGACCTTTTGAATCAGAGTATTCTGCATAAATTTACGGTCGGTTGACCTCACTAATACGAGTAGCGAATCTTGTAATGTTGCTAATGAATCCTTGACATTTATTGTTACCTAGAAATTGAAAGGTGTACGTATATAATTTTTGGGATGTGTTCCGCATTTCATTAGAATCCTGGTCTGATCTTAAATCGAGCTGTAGTTGAAAACGTTGTTTTTCTGCCTTTTAATATCTGTCGTCACCGCGTTTTCAATTACATGATTACGTCGACTAAATTTCCACTGCCTATAAAACAAAAATGCTGAATGTCGGTCAGTTTATAAGCAGAGTTACTCTCCTTAAATTCGAAGTTCTGTATGTAATGTTTAAAGTCCGACAATGAGGACTGGACGGGGATTTCAAGTCCGCGCAATTTGTTCCAGTCCGAGGCGCAGCCGAGGACTGGAACTAATTGCAAGGACTTGAAATCCCGTCCAGTCCGAAATTGGAGGACTTTGAACGACTTCAACTCCTCATTAATTATTCGGGAGGAATCAAAGACAAATAAAAGTTGCTGGTAGTTTAGTATTTTGCAAGGAAAACTAAAAAATATCGAGAAAATAGGGCTACAAATTCTTTTAATCACTGTTATTATGAAGAGCAAAGTTAATTGAACAATCAGTGCTATTCAATTGCCTTTTGTTCATAATGCAATCAAATAAAAGAGTAATTATGCATGCCATGATGTTTTTCAATAATTTATTCGTAGTAACTGGAAAAATTTCCAGTTACTGGAACAACTTGTTCCAGTAACTAGAAACTTTTCCAGTTACTGCTAGGAGGACTAGACCAGGTATCCAGTGTCCTCAAGGGATTAAAATCAGACCATTGGATTGGCTGAATACCTCGTGAATAATTAATGAGGACTTGAATCGGAATTCTCGAATGATAAAATGAACTTATATAACGTAATATATTCACATAGGTTCCTTGCTACGTTTAAAGAATATGTTTTCTTCCAGCCAGTTGACCTCTGGGTCGCACACCGTATACAATTAATAAAACGTTTGCTTCACATTAGCCGAGCGCTTAATACCTTCCAAAAAACTCAATGCTGCGCCGATTTGGACTGGATCGTTTTAATCTCTTCGATATGTGGTTTCAAAGTTCAGCGAGGTATTTTGATTTAAAGATAGGTTTTTCGCGATCAATTTGATTTCGCTACACTGAATAATATAACACTGTCGCACAATACGTGTTATTTGTAGAACATTCTATACTACTTGAACTATACACTAGAATATTCCATTGGAAGGTTCAAGAACTACTTCGAATGTACTATCATAGTGAGCCAACACAATTAGACGAAGGTTCTAAAAATACCATGTAATCAAGCTATGAATAGGTATCACTCTTGTTGCTAAATATACTATATAGCAAAAGAGCCTGGTCTTAAGAGTGAACCGAACTAGATTATAGAGCTTGTAATCAGAGACTCGTATCTCCATGATTTCTAACTTTGACAGACATGGCATTGGGTCCCCATTAATCACTTGATAGTGTCGTAATGATGAAATCATTTAGTGGCGATGTCAAAACCATGACGCATCCGTCGGTCACGTGATTTTAAGTACATATCCATTTCTAATGCCAGGTGGCTCAAACTTTGATATTCATGGTATTGAGTTTGGACGATTCATTTAGTGATAACGTCGTAATGATGAAGTCCTCGGTCACGTGATGTGTATTACATGCTCGTATCTCCCTCATTTCTAATGGCAGGCCGCTCAAACTTCGACAGGTGACTTATGGGGACCCAATACCATGCCTAGTGGTGGTGTCATAATGATGACGTCATCAGTCACGTGGTTTTACAGGCTGCACAGGCTATCGCAACAGCACATCGGGCAGAATCCGGCGACATTTTCTGGGTCACGTGACACGGTTTCACACGCTTGATTCAAATTTCTGCTCAAGCGCACATGCCAAATTACAAAGAAAACTGGCCAAAACTCGGCTACATGCCGAAAATATTGTCGATTCTTAGTTAAAACAAAAACTAAAACAAAAAATGTAACATCGGGATTTTAAAGAAGAGATATTACGCTGTAAATGCCGCTAATTTGGAGGTAAATTAAGTGAACTTCTTTGCCATGAAAAACAGGTTGAAGTTTGAGTCTTTTCAGACAGAAATCATATGGAAAGTGTTTTCATTAGCTATTCAACACTTATTTTCTCGCAAAATCTTAGGTATCCAAAATTTGTAACACCGGGAAAAGATTATTTGCTTATTCATCTGTTATTGAGTGTTTTCTTATCGAAATCGTATAAATATTTCTACCATGAAACTTGAATGTTTTTGCATCAGTCAAATCGCCTTCGATGCTTGCATATTTATTAACTTTCAGAACTCCCGCGGGCAATCCTAAGCTCCGCCTCCTGAATTACAACAGAAGATACCGAAACAAAGGACGGAAACAAAGTCTAATGAGTCGGTTAACTATGTTACGGTAGCGCCGGGCTTTGAAAGTTATTATCTGCGCGGAAGGAGTGAACAAAGATAAATGCATGGCCATTGGAGCTGCATCAGAAAATAAACACACACTGAAAGCGACTTTGCAGTCGAATTTCTGATAGTTTATAAGTTGATCGAATCCGTGTTTTTCGAGCGAACTGTTTTTGTTTGCGAGCGAATTCGTGTTTTGCGAGCGAATCTTCAGGTTGTGAACGAGCCCGTGTCCCGTAAGCATACACGGTCATGTGTGGCCTAGAATCAGAGTTATCCGAAAATGAATCTTCGGCTTTACTGAGGACCAGCTTCTGATCAGTATTATTGTTAAGCGGCACTTTCCCTTTGGTGTAAAACCAACGCGCTTTGTGAAATGACAAAACCTAAACGAAGAAAACAAGTTCACAAATCAAGAGCGCATCACAAGCGATTAAACAGACGGATTGTTTATGTCTTAAGCTTTAAAACGAGACCTTTCCCACGGTTATGTGTGGCCTAGAATCAGAGTTATTCGGCTTTACTAAGGACCAGTTTCTGATCAGTATTATAGTTAAGCGGCGCTTTGCCTTTGGTATAAAACCAACGCGCTTTGTGAAATGACAAAACTTAAACGAAGAAAACAAGTTCAGAAATCAAGAGCGCATCACAAGCGATTAAACAGACGGTTGTTTCTGTCTTAAGCTTTAAAACGAGACCATTTCCCACGATTATATGTGGACTAGAAGCGAACTATTCCGAAAAATAATTTTCGGCTTTACTGATTGAACTCGAGTTGCGATTATTTTACTGATATCTAGACTTCTAGTGGTCAGATAAGCTTCAATGATATCTTATTTTAAAGCTATAAAGGTACAGAAATCTGTTTCTAAACCTTTTGGTCAGTGATGCGAACTTCTGAATATGATCGTTATTTTATGTTCAGTAAAGTGCTGTGATCCGAACCAATTCGTATTTTGATTTTAAAGCTACAAAATTACAGAACTGTTTCCACACATTTTTATGGTGCGCTCTCAAAGTGAGTGATCATGACTTTTCGTGTTTAATAAAGCGATTTGGTCAAGAGTTTAAAAAACTTTTATAGCTTGTATGGAGTTTGAAATCTTTCGCTTGGATAGCTCGTGCGAACAATCACTGCCCCTGCGAAATGTATTCCCAGCTTTCTGGGAATTCCTAGGAATTCCTAGGAATTCTCAGGAATTCCTAGGAATTCTCAGAAATTCCCACTTTTGCAAATAAGCTCTGCCTTTCAGGGTTTGGAATTTCTGGGAATTACTAGGAATTAGGTTTATAAGAGTGTAAAAGCTTGGAATAGTTAGGAATTCCTAGGAATTCCTAACAATTCCATCTTGACTGAAGCTATTTTGTGAAGGTGTTATTTTTTAGGCTTGGAATTCCTGAGAGTTCCTAGGAATTAATGAAGGTTTTCTTAAGTTTCTTAAGTCAGACATTGAATTTAGAAGTGTTCAACTTCATGTCTTCCCTGCCCTGCTAGACAGAGATTCCTAAATCCCTTTAAGCTTCCTCTGAGCAATTAATTTCAGAGTAAAGTTATAAGGATACTTGAATTGTTACCAATTGACTAAGATCATGCACTCACATATTTCTAAATACTTTATTGGAAAGCTAAGATCGTTTTCATGAGAAATTTTAAAACTTATACATGTAATTTATTATTGTAAACTTGTTGTCATAATTTGTTGACCGAGGCTTAACAGAAGAAAAGCTTAATATCACGATATTTTCCTGGTTATTTTTACTATTACTCACCGATTTGACCTTCCCAGTGTTTAAATGAGGCAAAGTATTTGTCTAAATCTTCGAAAATGTGTTGTTGTTGTTAAGAAATTTGAACAGAACTTAAAAGAAGTCTCTCTGCCATGTTTCCACTTCAACCGAGTGAAGACTAGAATCAAGTTGATCAATATTTCGTAATAGCTTGCACCTGATTGGCTGAAGGAGTTGACAGGCCTCCAGGGATTGGCTGAAGTTCAAATTATGCGCAATTAGGTGAAGTGAGACTTGTTCATTTCACTGTGTTCACTCGTGCGTTTGTTGGAGGTTTTTACAGCTCGCTCAACAGTATTTCACGAAAGAGAATGCTTAGATGGAAAGATTATAATAACTACTGCCAACTGAGGTAATATCAGGGCATATCAGTTCTAGATGAGATGAATTCCTGGAGAAATCTTTGTAAAAGGTGAGCATATGTTTTACTTTAATTAAATCCGTTAAATGAAACTGAAAGTTCTGTCAGACACGCATTTGACACAAAACAATTAAGTTTACGGTTTTTCTAGTAGTTCAGTTCGCTAATTTGTCATTATTGTGCATTTTAAAGTAATGTTCTCGAATACATTTCAAGAAACTATTCTTTAAAGCTTATGAAAATGTGGTAAAATGTGGTAAGATGCTTCTCGAACATGCATATCAATTAGGTTCCCGTGTTACGGTTTTGTTTATATTACTTATTGATCGGACCATGAGTTGGGCTCTCAATAAATTAAACTTGAAAACTTTGCAGTGAGAACTTCTCAATCTGTAGAGCTTTAAGTGCATGTTTTGGGCTATGAATTGAAGGATTAATGTGAGCTTTAATCACAGTCTCTGCAAGTATAAGTGTAGAGCACGATTTGAATAATTTTGTTTGTATATGCATATGTGTAGTGAGATATTACTCCTACATATACTAGCTCATTTAACCTCAATTATCCTAGCTTTCAAGACAACCATTGGTCAATGTGTTTAACTCAGCGATCAAGGCATTGAGCAATAATTTCTACTTTGAAAAACTCATTCCAAAAGCAATTTAACCAGTTAATTATTAACAATTTATTGGACAAGATTTGAAGCACAAGGGATTCCTTTGTAATTTCCGGTTGTCACGCCACACTGGACATGTAAAATCCTTTATCTAGTGAAGGTGTAATTCTAATTTTATTGATTATATTTATATTTTCAGGGTTTCAAGTTGCAGATCAGAAGCTTTTCAAATCTAAAAACTCTCAAAGAAAGCTGAACACTGGAAAAAGTCCACTGCCAATTACCTACAAAAAATAATGTAGTGAGAGAAATCACAATCAGTCTTGTTAATACATGTAACTCTGTATAGACTGCACAGCCTTTAAAAGTTTATTAATTAAACTAAAAGATAGAATGGCAAGAAATAAGCATTGACTCATTATTGATATCTGTTAGTTTACTGCCAGACCCTAACCTATATGTTTACCCTTCGGTTTGGCAAAATTCTACCTTTTAATGTTTTTCAATTCAAAGTTAAGTACATACAACAAATTCCTAGGAATTCCCAGGTATTCCAAGCAAAATTCCTAGGAATTCCCAGATATTCCAAGAAATTCATAAAAATTCCCAGATATTCCTTGAATTCAAAGGTTTGCTGGCCTGTAGTTATTGATCTTAAGAATTCCTAAGAATTCCTAAGAATTCCTAACAATTCCTAGGAATTCCTAGGAATTTTATTCCCAGCTATTCCAAACTCAACCAAAGCTTGGAATTCCTAGGAATTCCAAGGAATTCCATGTTCCAATTACCGTGAAAATTAACACCTCTATTCCTAGGAATTCCTAGGAATTCCTAAGAATTCCTAGGAACAAATTCCTAGGAATTCCTAGGAAAATCCTAGGAATTCCTAGGAATTCTCAGCTTCATTTCGCAGGGGTGCCGAGGTTCACTTTTATTTAACTAGTTTCACAAAGCTTGCTGAATTTGACTTAGGCTTTTCGAATAAGCTCTAAATGCAGACATTATACTCAATTTTAATGTTGACATGAGTCAAACCTCGAACGCAAACGAAATAAGTTTGGAAACTTCGCGCGACAAAACTTATAACCCAAGTAGCCACGGCAAATTGATTTTGCGGTGATATTTTACTGTAACCGAGTTTACCTATTCATCCAAGGCCTATTGAAATCTCTTAAAGAGCTTTGGGATTTCAGTTTGTCCCATTACAAGATAGATGACAGTGATTGACAGGCCCAAGAGCAATTATGGGAATGAGGTATTCCCAGAAGGATTCCCTAGCAGCCAATCACAAGCGCTTTGCTGAATAGCTAATAAGGCGTATCATAATTATTCATATCTCACGGACGCGAGTAAATGTCGCCTAAAACAATGGGATTCTACCCGATGAAAAATGACTGTGAGCATTTCCACAGGTTTACCCTTGAGAACACACTAAAATACACTTTACATCCACGAGTTCGTCATTGCGGCGCTATATTTTTCTAGGGAACGGTATCTGATATGCGGGAAAACTATAGTCACACAGTACATACATAGAGCTTGGGCTGCCTGTGGTGTAACAGTTCGTAAAAGCGGATGTTTTGAGAGTGAAACTAATTATAAAAGGCAAACATTAGGACTTTGCAATGCTCGAAGCCTCAAATCAGTGGACGAAAATTATAATAGATTCTCTGAAATCAGTCAATCTAGG
Organism: Actinernus sp. WN-2022; assembly: GCA_030867875.1. NCBI lineage: Eukaryota > Metazoa > Cnidaria > Anthozoa > Actiniaria > Actinernidae > Actinernus > Actinernus sp. WN-2022. The sequence continues at coordinate 62,898,564 of JAOWCC010001501.1, read as the reverse complement.
ATATTACATGCCAACAAATTTAACTAAAACTTACCATAAACAGAAAGTCATGTCATCGGCTTTAAGTTATCTTACTTTGCAATTACAATCCAACTGTGCGTTTTGTAATTCAGATTTACCGACTCACCTTCCACAATACCAGAGACCCGTTATATAGCGCCGGCTTTCGTTGGAGAGTAATGCGAACTTGGCAAGGCTGATACCGGTTGTTCAAGCTGACTTTGTCCAGCTCACTCATTTCTCTGTTACGCTTGTTAGATGGCTTGGTTCTCCAAGCTGGGTCGCACGAGGAAGGCGACATGCTCTCATTTTCAGGATACAGCATAATGCTGAAAGGATCAACCGTGTTATACCCAACAGATCATCATGTTTTTCGTACTGGGGCCCCTAGGCTCCTTGTGATACCTCACCATTCAAGTGAGAGCCTCGGTCTCGGCGCTGATGCTCGTAACCAAAGCCAATAGCGTGTAGAAGTTCATGGCAACTAGTCCTCTTCATGTCTGACCAGCCATCGGCGAGGTAGATCTCTACCACATCATTCTCGAGAGTATTAATTCCCTCGCGCGAGTTGCGGCACGGTTCTGATTAGTCCCATAAATCTTTACTTTCGCTTCAGACTCGTTAACGGTTGACCGTAAAGACGGAGTCCAGGCGCAGCATAGTTGATGTCGTTGATGGTTTGCTGTGAGTGCTCTATCCAGGCTGGAGCCACTCTCTTGAGCGGTACATCATTAATTGATACTGGCACATTTTTCGTGTTCGGGATACTTTCACAATTACCAAAGTCAAAAATAGATTTTATAAATGCATACAAATAATCTTGTTACAAATAACCCTGTTAGCCAGCTCGTTATAACCTGTTACCCAGCTCGTTTACCTACACAGTTATTCTGGGTAACAATTACCTTGATAAAAGTATAAATAATACATGTACATGTACTTCAATAACTATCTGAATGGTAATAAATGTTGTTTGGTGTTTCTCGTCCAGACTGGCTAATTCCAAAGTTTTTCAATATCAAAGTTTTTGATGTGATTCTTACGTGAACGTGTGGATTTATTCTATAAGACACTGGATGTTCGGGCTTATTGACCGATTTACATTTGTTGTCCCAATTCAGATCATGTGACAGCTCTCCACAGATTTATGCATTACCTCTTGGGTACAGAAAAACAAAATAACAGTATTTAAGGAAAAGGTCAGGTGACCTGAATTAGGACAATACATGTACAAGCTCAATCGGTGAATTCGGGCTAATAAGCCCTTTGTATCATTAACGAGTGAATTGAGCTCGTGATCCCCATGGGAAAGGCGTTGCCATGGATACTTTCTAAAACGCTGTGGAAAATAGCATTTACAAGCAGGTTTTGGTATTAACACTACCGATCTCGTACAAGGCCTTTGAATAAATTAAGTCAGATATTTTTGCTCTCCAGTACAACCACGTGATCTGTTAGCTGCAGAGGGCCTTTTCAGCTCATCAAAGGTAACCGCCCAAACCTGGTTAGTTACTCTGCCCTCGGGCATCAAAATCGCTACGAACACATGCAGGACGTAAAAGGGGACATTTTAAGACCGAACAATGCAACCGCGAAGAAAAGAACTCGCTTCTCCCCTTCAAATTTCCCCTGAAGAAACGAGACAAGTTACAAGTTAAAAGAAGTCCGAAGGAAGGCATTCAGTAAAATGTAACCGCACAGTTCAAGTTTAATTTTCCTTCATTTTTACAAATTGAGAAATGGTCTAAACTCAGTAACACGGCAGACTCCAGCTAGCACGAAACCACGGCTAAAATGCACATCGGAGTAAAATATAAATTCTGTTATACAAATACGGATGTGTTTGACGGAACCACTTGTCATTCACTCGATGTTTGATGCTCGTATGTCCCCAAGAACAACATCCATCTTGTCAAAGGCCTCGACGACAAGACCATAAGCCTAGGGGAAGGGGAATGAAATACATTACACAAATATTGTATAAGTATCTACATGATCATACGACACGGAGGAGGAGATTGGGTGCAAAAACGCTAGGAATTATCTACAAGACATGCATTACAATTATACCGGGAGGGGATGAGGATAAATCATACAAAGACGATGTCAATTATACTTGAACGAGCATACATCTGGGGGAGGGGAAGGGATTAAATTATACAAATATTGTATAAAGTATCTACAGCATCATACATCACGGAGGAGGAGATTGGGTACAAAAACACTAGGAATTATCTGCAAGACAACACATAGCGCTACCGGGAGGGATGAGGATCAATCATAGAAAGACACTGTCAAGTCTATCTGCACGACAATACATCTGGGGGAGGAGAAGGGGCGAAGGATATACATGTATTATGAAAGATCAGTATAAGTATCTAAGGCGGTATAAGAGACCTTCAAAAGCAGCACTTTGAGGAGGAAACAGGATCAATTATATAAAAGCGCTACAGTACTTATTAAATGAACATATGCTTGGAGGAAAATATGGGATACTTTTTACAGGAAGTAGGATTTCTGAATTGCTATCAAAACACTTTGGGATATCTCCAAAACAATACTTTGATCTTTAATTAAATGGTACTGTTAGATAAAGGAGCTTATGCCACGGTGTTGCGCATGTATGTAGTCAATGTTCGATTGGTGACTGTTAATTGGCTACAAACAGTTAAAGGGGCTATGTCGTGGTGTTGTACATGTATGGATCGAGTCAATGTTCGATTGGTGGCTGTTAATTGGTTACAAACAGTTAAAGGAGCTATGTTATGGTGTTGTGCATGTATGGAGTCAATGTTCGGTTGGTGGCTTTTAATTAGCTACAAACAGTTAAAGGGGCTATGTCGTGGTGTTGTACATGTATGGAGTCAATGTTAGATTGATGGCTGTTAATTGGCTACAAACAGTTAAAGGGGCTATGTCATGGTGTTGCGCATGTATGGAGTCAATGTTCGATTGGTGGCTGTTAATTGGCTACAAACAGTTAAAGGGGCTATGTCATGGTGTTGCGCATGTATGGAGTCAATGTTCGATTGGTGGCTGTTAATTGGCTACAAACAGTTAAAGGGGCTATGTCATGGTGTTGTGCATGTATGGAGTCAATGTTCGGTTGGTGGCTTTTAATTAGCTACAAACAGTTAAAGGGGCTATGTCGTGGTGTTGTACATGTATGGAGTCAATGTTAGATTGATGGCTGTTAATTGGCTACAAACAGTTAAAGGGGCTATGTCATGGTGTTGCGCATGTATGGAGTCAATGTTCGATTGGTGGCTGTTAATTGGCTACAAACAGTTAAAGGGGCTATGTCATGGTGTTGCGCATGTATGGAGTCAATGTTTGATTGGTGGATGTTAATTGGCTACAAACAGTTAAAGGAGCTATGTTATGGTGTTGCGCATGTATGGAGTCAATGTTCGATTGGTGGCTGTTAATTGGCTACAAACAATTAAAGGGGCTATGACATGGTGTTGTGCATGTATGGAGTCAATGTTCGATTGGTGGCTGTTAATTGGCTACAAACAGTTAAAGGAGCTATGTTATGGTGTTGTACATGTATGGAGTCAATGTTCGATTAGTGGCTGTTAATTGGCAGGAAACAGAAAGTACCTTCCCTCGACACTTTATTGGGGTCGGGTGGAACTTCTCGAAACGAGCGACAGTATTGGCCTACCCAACAATAGAAAACACCCTAACCTTTAGAAAGTATACAGTACAAAAAACATAGAAGTATAGTATTATGGGTGCAATCAGAGTACAGGTCTCGAGAGGTTCCGTGCTAAGTACTCCTTCATTGAAATGATACGCAACGTCTTCTTTGAAGACTGTCTATACACGTTTTTTTCATGTTTGCATATTGCTTTGATTTTAACCATCCCACATGTACGCGAAGTTCTTCAGTTCATATGAACATCGCTGATAATAACTGTGAGGGCAGCGAATGTAAAGGCCTCTTACCGTAACACAGCCCAGTTTGTTATTTGTCATATTTACTTTGATTTTAACCATCCCACATCAGTGCGAGGTTCATCAGTTTATATGGAAATCGCTGATAATAACTGTGGGGACAGCGAATATAAAGACCTCTCACTGTGACACAACCCAATTTGTTTGTCATATTTGTTTTGATTTTTACCATCCTACATGTGTGCGAGGTTCATCAGTTCATATGAAAATCGCTGATAATAACTGTGAGGGCAGCGAATGTAAAGGCCTCTTACCGTGACACAGCCCAGTTTGTTATTTGTCATATTTACTTTGATTTTAACCATCCCACATGGGTGCGAGGTTCATCAGTTTATATGGAAATCACTGATAATAACTGTGGGGACAGCGAATATAAAGACCTCTCACTGTGACACAACCCAATTTGTTTGTCATATTTGTTTTGATTTTTACCATCCTACATGTGTGCGAGGTTCATCAGTTCATATGAACATCGCTGATAATAACTGTGGGGACAGCGAATATAAAGACCTCTCACCGTGACACAACCCAATTTGTTTGTGATATTTACTTTGATTTTAACCATCCCACATGGGTGCGAGGTTCATCAATTTATATGGAAATCGCTGATAACTGTGGGGACAGCGAATATAAAGACCTCTTACCGTGACACAGCTCCTTTAAGCCTAGAATTGCAGCCAAGACAACCGTGAGACAAGGTAAGATTTTTTCTCAAGACAAAGTTAGCACGCAGTATCTATCTAAACCTACTGTCGCACCTGAGTAAAAAGCTTCTCTCTGTATTTGGCTTCAATCACTGGGTCAACCTCCTCTGCTCCCATCCCATCACCACTGAGAGGTGTCTATAGTGAGAACAATACACATGAAAATGGAAATTATGGTCGAGTTGTGGACATGTGTAAAAACTGAGAAAGAAAACTTGAAAACAATAATTTGTGAAGCTAAACATGTTTTGATTAAAGAACTATAGATGTCTGCTCCTACAAACTCAGTAAATTTAAAATGTCATTTATTTCTGGGTTAAACGGCATTAGATAAATTGGTTAACCAATGTCCACTCGTATGATGTGGGCTTTTATTATCGCAAGTAAAGCCCAACGACCACTCGGGCTTCGAATTCGTTCTCGCGGCCGTTTAAGCATTACTCGCGATGATAAACCCCATATCACACTCGTCGCCATCAATTAACCCTTACATAAAGGATAGCAAGGAATGGTAATAGAGAGATTAAGCATCGCGTTTTTTCCCCGCGAATGGCAGTAATGACAACTCGACCACGATGTTCCCGTGTGTGGTTTCTACGTGAAGGTGAATTGTTGTGAACGTAGGTTTTTTGGCTTGATCCCGGTTTTTGGGAAACTACCCACTCACCCCTCCCTAGGATATACATCGTTCTATTAATGATTACCATTAAAGTCAGGGTGAAGTGTGGGGGAGGGGTGGGGGTTTTCCAGAAACCGTGATTGATCCCAATTACTTTAGGATTTTGCGGAAATTTAAACAAATCTTGTTTTCCGATTCCCGTAGAACGCGGTGCTTGATCTTACTAATACAATAGATCATAGTACAACATACCGCTGCCCTGTCTGCGGACTCACTCACTGCAGACTTGGACTGGGAAGATGGAGTACTGGTACCTAGTGAGGAATGATGTGAGATAAAACGTAGCTCAACGAAAAGCGTTTTTAAAAGAGTTCAAGTCTATTTAGCTGGAAATTAGGCTTGTGCATTCGCAAAATACGATTTCTTTTAGAAATGCGAGTAACTCTCATGACAACTCGCAACAGTTGCTGGTAGAATCTTGCTGAACTATTTGTGGCTTTATGGCTGTAGCTAGTGGATCACACCATAATACAACATTCACTTGAACACTTTTCTGTAAAGTCTCTGAAGCCAGAGCAGAGGGATTGCATAAGGAAACTGAACGAAGACGTCCTTGCAATTCTTCCAACGGGCTATGGAAAAAGCTTAATTGATCAACTTCTGCCTAAAGTTTGCGAGAAGTTTTTCGAAGGCTACCACGACGAAACGAGTGTACCGTTTCCTATCGTAGTCGTTAGTCCCTTGGACTACATAAGGAAGCAACAGGTTAATAATTTGAACACGGCCAAAATTAGTCTACAAGCTGCAGCGATCGGCGAGGCCGAAGAGAAAAATAGGGAAATTTCAGAGGGAAATTTTAAAATCATCTATGGAATTATGGAATTGGAAGTGCTGAACAATGGCTAAGCGAAAGATGGTCAAAATGTTTAAAATGTGGTGCACTGCACAAAGCCAAAGTTTTTGTGGTTGACGAAGTCCATACTGTGGAGACATGGTAAGTAGTCTAGTATTATTTTGGAATAGAAATAACGTTTTAAGACTACGAGTTTCGAATGTGAAATGTTTTTCATGTTTACTAGCGCCTAGCGGCTAATCTCGAAAGCACTTACATGATTGTTGACATGATTGTGACAGGCGGCGTGACAAGGGGCAGAAAGTGTCTCGAATAGTATTTGTATCAGGCGTTCTTTTCCCCCTCTCGCGCGTTGTTTTTTCTTTCCTTTTTTTCGGGGGAAAAGGTAATCCTGATACTCAGGTTAACCATGTACCTGGTTCATGTCTCATGCCGCGCGGTAAGAAGTCTGGTAACTAATGGTACCAAAGCGAGGCCAGTTGTCCCAAAGATCACAAAATTGGAGTCGGTCAGAAGTGTATTGAGTTTCATAAGGAAATTAACGATATTTTACACCATCGACTGTAGATTGTTCTCTTCCTGTGACAAGCTGGGACAACAGCCTCGCTCTGATGCCTTTATGAATAAGGTCAATATTAGCTGTGTCAACTAGCAACAGTTGCTAGTGCCGTAGTGGTACATTTTGACAAATGATTATCGCACAGCAATAGAGTGGTAAAGTGGTAACATTTTCGATTTAACAATATTTGAACACCGCCATGAAATAACTTTGCACACCAAAAATGAGGCAAATTGGTTAAAATGCGACTGAGATATGAGCAGCTGAATACATAATTTTCTTTAACAAATCACTGTATTTTCAGCTCAGTTCTAAACTTTTACAAATGAGTTGAAAATACTGATAACAGTGATTTGTTAAAGAAAATTATGTATTCAGCTGTTCATATCTCAGCCGCATTTTAACCAATTTGCCTCATTTTTGGTGTGCAACATTCTTTTGAGTTGGTCTTTCAATATCGATGGACCAAAAGTTAAAATTCAGAAATTTGTAAATTCGTGACGTTACCACGTCCGCCATGAACAGCATTTTCGTCAAACAAGCTGCTAGATTCGTTTTCAGAGCCTAAGCTGAGTTAACTCAAAGTGGCGCCTACCTCGTCCGGACTTTTTTGCAGAGAGTTTCATCCGCTGAGTTGATGTAGGCCGGTCCTGGGGGGAAGAAAACGATGTGAAAGTGAACATTAACTACGTGATGTTTGGTGCAATTCTCGGTAGCCGACATAAAAGGTTTTGAATGCATATAGAAAGAGGGAGGTTGGTAGATAATTACACAGCTCATTGGCTTTCTAATGTCTAAGATGTTGTAGTTATATTTTTATCGTTAGTTTAAATTTATCTACAAGTCGTCCTTAACAACAACAACAACAACAACAACAGCAGCAACAACAACAACAACAACTCTATTTGTACCAGAAATTACAATAAGTGTCTTTTAGAAGAAAGTATTAAACTAAATCACGTAAATTCAGTAATAGGTTCAGTAGTACGTGCGCTCTTATTGGCTGTTATCCGTGTTTGCATGAGGCTATGATATAGATTCAATAGTACACACGCTCTGATTGGCTGATTCCCGTGTCTGCTTGAGGCTTTATAAAATATATTCAATAGTACGTGCGCTCTGATTGGCTGTTTCCGTAGTGTCTATGGATAACTAGGTCCTGTAAAAACTAGTGTAGGTCTGCGTCGGCGGGGAAGATAAACACTGGTATAATCGACTAAAAGTCGATTAAGGAATGCTAACCGCCGTGGGGAGCGAGTAGCAGCTGACGTTCCTTTTTGTACTCTGATGAAGTTCTAACGCTCGAAACGTAAGCTGCTTCCCACGGCAGTTAGCATACCCTAAACAACTCTTAAGTTAATTATACCAGTAATTTTCTATGCCGTACATTTACGTTTACCACTGGTATGATACATGTTTGCCTGGATGTTGTATTTGGGTTAGTTTGGGTAGGCACGTTGGGTTAGTTTGGGTAGCTACATTGGGTTAGTTTGGGTAGATACGTTGGGTTAGTTTGGGTAGGTACGTTGGGTTGGGGTAGGTACGTTGGGTTAGTTTGGGTAGGTACGTTGGGTTAGTTGTTCACACTGTGGTTTATATATTGTTTTACACGAGTCAGTTGTATCAGTTTTGTTATACTAACAAGTAATGGAGAGGAGCTGCGGCTGTGTGGAGGTGAGACAGAGCGAGACCTTCGTCCCTATTAATGATGTATTAGAGAAGCAGATTAACAGGTTAAAAGCAGGTTAAAAGCAGCACCACAAAATCTAACGATGAGCTTGAGGTATTTGACGCTAAGTAACAATCATTTCACAAACTCGAGTCATACATGAGCTCATAGCAAACGTAACACAGAGTTGGCTACGAGTTCAGTACGACAACAGTTGGCTACGAGTTCAGTACGACAACAGTTGGCTACGAGTTCAGTACGACAACAGTTGGCTACGAGTTCAGTACGACAACAGTTGGCTACGAGTTCAGTACGACAACAGTGAGTGGCATTATAGGACATTTACATGATGACGTCATGTACTACAACTACCAGAACTCTTTGCGCGGATTCTTTTGTTCCTCTAATTTGGACCATTGTCTTGGATTTCCCAAAGGACTTGATAAATGTGAATGAGGAAAAGAATTTGAAAAGAATTATGTAGTTGTAGTAAAATGACGCCCTATTGTTGTACTTTACAAACACCTTCTGGAGATGGACTATCCAAAAAGATCATAATTCATTCACTAAATATTTTTGTTTTGGCCAAACTGTCTCTACTACTGATGGACCTTATTCACACGGCGGCCATGTTTAATCCCAGGAGTTTATAAACCTTTGTTTTGCACGCGTGAACTCGTTCTGAAACTGCTCAGTACGAGGCTACAACGTGGGAAATCTATTGTTTCAAGCCAACATGGCCGCCGTGTGACAAAAGCCCATGATATGAGCTGATAGCCCAGTAGTTGGGAACCAATCAGAAAGCTCGATAGCTGATAGCCCAGTAGTAGGGAACCAATCAGAAAGCTCGATAGCTGACAGCCCAGTAGTAGGGAACCAATCAGAAAGCTCGATAGCTGACAGCCCAATAGTAGGGAACCAATCAGAAAGCTTGATAGCTGATAGTCAAGTAGTACGGAACCAATCAGAAAGCTCGATAGCTGATAGCCCAGTAGTAGGGAACCAATCAGAAAGCTCGATAGCTGACAGCCCAATAGTAGGGAACCAATCAGAAAGCTTGATAGCTGATAGTCAAGTAGTACGGAACCAATCAGAAAGCTCGATAGCTGATAGCCCAGTAGTAGGGAACCAATCAGAAAGCTCGATAGCTGACAGCCCAATAGTAGGGAACCAATCAGAAAGCTTGATAGCTGATAAGTCAAGTAGTATGGAACCAATCAGAAAGCTCAACAGCTCATATCCAGTGGGTGTTGTGTAACATAAACACTTATTAGTATGTGAGCTATGATTGGTCAGTTGGCGGTCCATAACTTCCCGTATGGACCGCAGAATCAAAGCAAAGCTGGTTTTGAATACTTTTGAGCTATATAATCAACATCTTATTTGACTCGTTTGCACGGTCCTTGCCGTAAGTTATGGATCCTCGTTTTTTCTCTCGTTTTAATGGTCCAAGCGCGAAGCAGGGCTACAAACCCGGTCCATAACGTGCGGTACGGACCTCACACTTGTTTAATAAGAGGTACTTGATATATTTCATCACAGGAAGTGAGGTCGTAAAATTTTACATGACGTCACTGCGTAACGTCGATGACGTCATCATTACGTCACTTACGTGCTCAGCTCCTTTTGCTCCTTTCTTGTCTTTTCTGTCAGATTTCTTGCTCTCCGGTTTCGTTTCTTGCATTGTCATTTTGCGTGTTTGCTTTTCTACTGAGAAAATAAATACACGGGTTTCAATTATTAAGGAACAATCCGTGTAAATCTATTGCTCAGATGCAATTTGCAGCTCAATCCCGGTTTCTGGGAAACTACCCACCCACCCCTCCCTCCCTTGGATATGCGTCGTTCTGTTAATGATTAACCATTAAAGTTAGCGTGAAGTGTGGGGGAGGGGTGGGGGTTTCCCAGAAACCGTGATCGATCCCAATTTGCTTTCCCCACGTTAGAACTCATCAACCATAAATGATAAATTTATGAAATCAAATCCACTGAAACTGTGTTTTAAAACTACTTTCCATTTCGTCCAATCAGAAGAGTCCAAAACAATAACGAAGAAAGTTTTCAAATTTAAAATGTTCAGGCCAAGATGTAATTCAAATCTGTTTAAAATAGACTGAGAAAATTATATTCTTCTTCAGGTTTTGATAGATTTTGATGTTTAAGCCAATGAGGTGGACGTTTGAAACAATACCACAATTAGAACCTTTTTACATGTCATGCATTAGAAATGCCTACCTTTTGCGTGGACAAAAACTAGCTGGTGGAGATAAATGGTATTTTATAAACATCCATGTTATGATTCTAGTTTGTATCAGTGATTTTACCAAATATTTTGACTAAATCAAAAAAATTAGTTTTTATGTGTCTGTCCTAATATTGACGATGATGTTCGTCTTAACATGGCCAACATTTCTGGTGTTAATTTTACATTTTCTGTCACACTCAACCCCGCCGTTTTTACGGTTGTTTGTGTCTGGTGTGGGATTAGAACACAATTTCTCTCATGTTTACCTTCTTCCTGTGACGTGTCCTCTATCATGTCTCGCTCCGGCAGTCCCAGGATAGTCCTTATCATCACAGACTGGCCAACTATACTGTCCACCATCTCACAAAGTAACTGGAAACTGTAATTATAACACAGTTAGGAGACGAATAAAGACTTATTCCAATTCTACTACTTGTACAGAGGAATGCAGGAATTATTTTAGAAGAAAACTTTTCTGAGTATTATTGTTCTCCTCGTGACAATCTATGACCTTAAAAATATTTTCTACCAGTCTTGAAAATCAAGTTCAAAAGTCATTAATAATTCATGAAGCAAAATTTACAAAATACATTACATCAACGTTTTTGCAGCCGTTCAATAAACTCGCAGCACGTGTTTTATCAGATCTAACACTCGGGCTGCACCCTCGTGTTTGTAACTCTGATAAAACACTGCTGTTCATTCATGAAACAGTACATTAAATAACAAGATTATATTTGAAGATTCTGATTCATTTGATTGATGAATTATGTTTCATTTATATCTTGGAGATGCAACTAGAATATAAAAGTACTAAGCTAGACTTGTGGCTGTTGAAAAAGAAATGCCCTAACGTTCTTCAAATATTGAAAAAAGAATAACAATCATGCTTATAAAATGATGATGGTAATGATGACGATAATAATCTCAAGTCGAACTGATTGTCTCGAATACACGGAAACAGGACGTATTTCATAGACTCAGCTTCTGAATTGATTAGTTTTCTCGGGTAACCAATCACAGCACTCTTTTTAATAGCTTATTGACTGACTTACGTTGCAGTGTACATGGCTTGCGTTAACGGAGTCATAGGTGGGAACGACAAGGTTAAGATGGCATGGTTCAGTTTCTGTAACAGGTCGTCTCTCGGCTCATCCTCCTCAACTGCCATGATGCGCTGAGGTAAACAAAAAAAGAGTATGTGCTTATAGGTGGTTTGCATCGAGCCTTGATCACAACAATGGTTCGCATTTTTGAAATTTCATAAAACATTTTGGTCCTCGTACAACTAGCAAAAATACACTTATGGAACATTAGAATATTTCCTTTAACCAAGCTGTGGGCCGATGAATGTATGACAACGTATGTAACTTTGTATATGACTGCAATCTTAGTATACCGTTTTAGGGTACCAACAGAAAAAAAGATAACTCGCACAAGTCAAAACAATATGCCCTTTGCAGCTAACAAATCACGTGGTTGTACTGGAGAGCAAAAAAACATCAGACTTTTATCTAAAGGCCTTGTACGAGATCGGTAGTGTTATTAGCAAAACCTATTTATAAATGGTATTTTTCACCTCCAATCGATTGCCGACCTTTCTAAAACAGCGTTTTTAAAAATGGCTTGCTCTCCAGCATCCATGGCAACGTCTTTCCCACGGGGATCACGAGCTCATTCATTCGTTAATGAAGTATTATATCACGTGACTGTATCCTGCTAAGGGCCTATTTCACGCCACGTGCGTGCAGCATATTAAAGAATCAAACACGTAGAGAACCACTAGAAATGTTATTCTACAATTATATATTTCTTTGGTGGAGTTGTGAGAATGTCAGGATTTCAACATGAATTTATAGCCCAAATTTACATTTCATAAAATTTCCTACATTGCTTCTTGGAGTCAGTTTGTAAACACCCATTGACTCCACTGTAGCAAGTTGTTGAAATGACCCTCATAAAGGTACACACAATCTCGTTTAAAGTCACAGGGATGTTATCACTATACCTGCTGTAGCCCCTCCAAGGAGAGGTCCCACTCGGTTCCAGGCTCAAGCTCAGAGTGTATGGCTTTTAACTCCTGGATAACTTCATCTTGGAAATACATCTGAAGAACAAGAAACACTCTTAGCGACGATTTTTATTTTCAACTGATTTCGATAACTAAAAGTTGGCAAGAATAGTTTTTTATATATATCTAAAAGCTGATAAGGTATGATGCTAAGTTCGGTGTGCGGTGGTGGCGGCAACGATGACGATGATGGTGATAACAAAGATTAACAAACTCCAGTGGGTACAGAACGCTTGTGCTAGATTAAAATTCTGCAATGAAAGTAAATTCTACCACATTACACCACTGCCAGTTAACTTACACTGGCTGGCAGTCAGATCTAGAATTGGATTCAAAGTTTTATTGATTACTCATTAATAGTCAATGAGGCATTCAGCCAATCATGCGAGCCAATAAGCATCACGTGATGGGCCTTTATGTCCCGATACAACACTGATGAATAACACATCAGTGTCTATATAAGATACAGACAATGGTGTTTCATCCCAGCCACAGTGTCTATAAATCGGATATGAAACTAATGTTTTTATTCATTAGTTCTATATCCGATTTATAGACACTGTGGCCCGGATGAAACACCAGTCTGTATCTCATGTAGACACTGATGTTTTATCAGTGCTGTATCAGTGTCTGTAAACACACAGACCTTCCAAGCCAGTCGGGCATGGAATGACTAGACCTGGGTGTGAAAAGTATTATTTCAACACCGAACTCATAACCCATGGCTGTTACACCATTATGGGACGTGAATTTTGGGGCAGTCGTTCAACAGCGCAGGTCATAACAGACGTACAAAGCCTAATAGCAGCTATGCAATTTTGTTCACACCACTCAACATTCTAACATTAACAAACAACAGCCGCTGCTGATTGCTGAGCAATTCATATTCAAATCCATTTCACAATCAAACATCGGTTTTATTCCTTCTCTGTGTTTGTCTTAAGATGCACAATTTTGTTCCACTGAGCGCTTTTGCGAACGCGAATCTGAAATGTTCTTTTAAAATCTAAAGTATTTCTTTACCGTCTTATAACAGTATTTCAGAACATTGTCTTCGGAAAGGTTTCAGGTTTTAGAAGTCAGTTAAAAAAACTTACATATCGTGTTTTATCATGTGATATAAACTCGAGGGCGCAGCGCTCATGCTCGTTTATTAACAAGAACTTAACGTCCTTAATGGTTAGCACGTGTATACTTATCTCAATTAATTATGCATAGGACTCCATCACGCTATAATCTTAGAAATTCTGATGACAATACTTTACTTAGTTACCCTAGATTTAAGACCAAAGTTACTCTTGGAGACCCTGCTTTACTTGTGCTGCTCCAAAGCTATGTATAAGAAGGCATTTTATTAGGCTAGCCTTACACTCAATAAAACTGTGAGACCCTATAGTTATGTAGTTGCAGTGCTATTGTATAATTATATAGTGTAATGTTTTATGATAGCTTTTTACTAGTTTTTAGAATGTTTTCGTCTTATGACTATTGTATTGCGCATTTGAACATATAGACATGGAATTTGCGCAATACTTGATAAATTCATTTATTATTATTATATTATTGTTATTACAACGATGACAAAGACGATGACGACGTATACCATTGTTTCAAGTTGTACTGGACATAATTTGATTGTAAATGTAAACGACTTAAGGACTGTGCCTACTAATTGCAAATCAATTTGTTTTCTAAAAATCTATATGGATTGTTTGAACCCCCTAAGGAGTTTTTGAAATCAGAAAAAAAATTATGGGGTACCCATATGTTTAAGAGAGATAATTAAGGATGAAAATCGGAAAAAAGTGCTGACTCATCTTTTTCTTTGTCCGAGAAACGTTTTTAATTCGATTAATATTTTGGGTTATCTGGCAAAATATTAGGGCAAAAAACGTTAGACATAGCGTTCTTCACAAAGGATGCCAATCAAACCATTTATCTTACAATGATTATCATTTTTTGTACAAATTTTGCTTTGTAAGCCTCATTAGTGACCATGAACAGACATTTTTTTTTTGCTGAATTGGACATCAAGTTTCAATTTTATAAAGACAAAAAATATATGTAAACGTTGTTTAGCTTCTATATTATAGATTACAAAAAGAAAAAATGGGAGTATCCACGCGTTTTAAAAAGTTATGTGGACGGTAGGCCTCTTTATCGCTAATTTTATTTTCAAAAATTGACATTTTTTTACCAAGGCCTCCCTAGTAAGTCTGAAAATTGGTTTCTTTTATTGCATTCTGGGAGATTTTCAAGATGGCGGTGGGGAAAAGAGTCAGTCACGTCTTTCGACTTTCATCATTGAAAATCAAACCTGTTGCTGCTTCCTTTGTGCTCAAACCCCATACAGTCCTTCCTTCTTCATTCTTCTTTGGATTTCCAAGAGGTTTACCTGTTTTCACAAAGCTTATTTGACCGTATTCACACATTGTTTATACTCGGCCGAGTCCATGTTTGGAAAAACTGACGAAACTCGAAAGCATCGACAGGCCTATTAAAAGCACAAGGCGCTGGGCGAAAAGACAGCAGCGATTCATGGCAGTCCAAACAACCTTCATTCAATTGGTCGGGTAAATCTCCTAAATCTCCTATTCTTCGACCATCTCCCCACGATAAATGGTCGGCTCTTTTAATACCATTTCAGCTGAAAATTGTCTTTCGTGGCCGTGTAGTGGAATTTAAAGATTTCCCAAATCGTTCATTTCTCAAGCATATCTTTCGACCGTATTTTAAAATCCTTATCTTTCTGTCTGTCAAATTACACAATTAACGCGGCTTTTTCAAAATAGTTCTGCAAATGGCCTGTCTCGCGGGATGACCCGCGGGATGCAAGATGCGCAGAACGGCGTGCGCGCTGACAATAGTAGGCACAGTCCTTAAAAGTAATCAAGAGACCAGTATTCCTAATTCCAAGCAAGCTAGCATCTTACCCCTATGTTAGTTCTTGAGAAGATCTCTTCTTCCTGAAAATGTAAAATTAGCAAGAGTGAGATTGCGGTTCATAGTAGAGGCAGAAGTAGGAGCTTTTGTTTAAAAAAATACTTTACTGTTATCAACGGAAGCCCTAAAAACATATAGCAAATGTAAATACGAGATACCAATATCAAAGAACTAACTTGTCAACTACGGTTTTAAAAATTCAAAACTTCAAAACATATATATACAAACTACAAAACACCAAGGTATTCATTTTTATTGCGCAAATTCTATATGAATATATCCAAATGCGCTTCACAATCCGGGTTATGTTTGTGATACAGACTGCTATTGTGGTGCAATGTGCTGCAGTGCATTTTATAATCATGAGTGATGGTTAGTACCTCAGAATACCAGGCTGTTGTGTCGGGAGACAATTCCATACTCTCACTCTCTCTCTCTCTCTCTCGAAATAACATGACAACAGGTTCTTTCACGTCCCCCTCGTATAGATTAGAAGAGAAAGGAGACAAAGCCAACGGCTTATATGTCCCTGCACAAGGCCAGGATTCGAACCCCTGACCTCTCGCACTCTTGTTAAGCTATTGTTATGTCGATATAATACAATACAATACAATGCTATGCATAAATTTGTCAGAGTATTGGACAACCCTCCCGTTCTCTACCAACTGTGCTAACCAGTGAGGCGGTATAAGCACCAACTAGAGTTTAGTAAAGGCCCCGGTACTCTCTTGCAACTTGTCTCACAAAAAACACAAAGTTGAAAGTTGAACATTTTACTGTTTAACATCCACTCGTGCAGCTTTTTTTCAAAATTTCAAGTTGCACGAAACGTTGATTCGGTTTTTACTTTCTGTAACAAATTTCTATCAGTTGCACGAAAAGTAACGTATAACATACGTCGTGCAATTGCCTCGCGACATTTAATTGCGAGACAAGTTGCACGAAACAGTGTGCCGCATAACAGGGCCTTCGTTGCTTAAAGTAGAAGAAGAAATTAAAGATCACTTGGCAACTTCTACTCTTACTCAGGGGTTGTGCAAATTATTGCTTTGCTTGTCACAGAGGGACCATGACTCTTTATTTACACTTCATCGATTTTTGAATTGATTTGTGTATTTTTCATGAACCAATCCCAAATTGGCTTGATGTCCCAACTAATAATACTGTCGCGATTTTCCTATTAACTGTCGTTTTTTGTACAGAAATTATCTAGGGCTCCTTCCGCGAACCTAAACCTTGATTCACACTAGCAACGCAAGCATAAGTGCAGGCAACATAAGCAGAGTCGACGCAGTAATGCCTGGTTCACACTAGCAACGCAAGCAGAAGTGCAAGCAACATATTAAGCAGATGCAATAATGCCTGGTTCACACTAGCAACGCAAGCATAAGTGCAAGCAACATAAGCAGATGCAGTAATGCCTGGTTCACACTAGCAACGCAAGCATAAGAGCATGCAACATTAGTAGACGCAGTAATGCCTGGTTCACACTAGCAACGCAAGCATAAGTGCAAGCAACATAAGCTGATGCAGTAATACCTGGTTCACACTAGCAACGCAAGCATAAGAGCATGCAACATTAGTAGACGCAGTAATGCCTGGTTCACACTAGCAACGCAAGCATAAGTGCAAGCAACATAAGCAGATGCAGTAATGCCTGGTTCACACTAGCAACGCAAGCATAAGTGCAAGCAACATAAGCAGACGCAGTAATGCCTGGTTCACACTAGCAACGCAAGCATAAGTGCAAGCAACATAAGCAGACGCAGTAATGCCAGGTTCACACTAGCAACGCAAGCATAAGTGCAAGCAACATAAGCAGACGCCGTAATGCCTGGTGCACACTAGCAACACAAGCATAAGTGCAAGCAACATAAGCAGACACAGTAATGCATTCATCATTGACGACACATGCTCTCTCTTATCTCACAATCCACCGTACCGATAAAGATGGCGGCTTGTCCTTTTCCCCACAATCCTTTGCGCGCGAAAAACTTTAAATCCGTTATAAAATCGCGGAAGAGAGATTTTCAATCTTTAAAACAAGCAAGTACAAATGCTGTTGCCAATACAGTTATTGAAAAGAATAGATGATTTCTACATCATGATTTTGACCGTGTTAGGTTCGCAAGGAATTGTGGTCAAATGTACAGCCGCCATCTTTTTCTGTACGGCGGAATGTGGTACTGCGTCTGCTGCTTCCGCTTATGCTTGTGTCGCCAGTGTGAACCGTCGAATAAAAAGCGCGAGCCACACCGCGGCAAAACGTCACGCGCATGCGTTTTGACGAGACCAGCGCACGCGTCCGACCCAGTTTCCAGCCGAAACTAAAAGAAAACGGAGGCCATCAACCGTGTTTAATGTACGTACACGTATTCGCGAAAAACAAGAAAACTACTTAAAAGATAAGCTAGCCTAAGACTTTAACAGGTTTAAGTTTTCTTAATTTGTAATTCACTGTGAGTTTACTAAGTTATAAAAATATTTACTAAAAAAGTTTATGACCTCGAAAATTTGTATTTGAAACCAGAGCCAGCGGAGCATAACGTTTTGCCGCGGTGCAAGCGCGAGCATTTGAAGATCTTTCAAAGGCAAGTGAAACTGAGATAATCAAATGAACGGTTGCTGATTGAAAAGGTTGCTGTCAAGCATAGAGCAGATTTCGTATGAGTGGGACAAACTACAGCATGTCCGTAACCGTGCTGTACCGTATTTCTGTAATTTGATTGGATCAGCAGGGCAAAAACAACGGGAAACCATTTCAATGTCAAGGCATGCCGTACAGGAACCGTGCTGTAGTCCACAACGCGGCAAAACGTCACGCGCATGCGTATTTGCTATTTCTTGTCCGCGCGCGGCCGCCCCCAGTTACCCGCGTAAACTGAAATGAAACAACAGGCACATGCCGTGATTTTAACGTTTCTGCTTAAAAGTATTAATTTGTGAACTGTTTTGTCAAAAAATAAGAAAACTACTTAAAAGCTAAGCCTAAGACTTTAACAGGTTGAAGTTTTCTTAATTTGTAATTCATTGTGAGTTTACTAAGTTATAAAATTATTTACTAAAAAAGTTGAAACCCTCGGTAATTTGTATTTGATAGCAGAGCCTTCGTTCTTTTGGCCAGCGGAGCATACCGTTTTGCCGCGGTGTGGCTGTAGTCAGTGCTGTCGTTTGTCCCACTCATGCGAAATCTGCTCTAACATACCGTGATGTAGGCGTCCACAGGTGACCTGGGTCTCTCTGGAGTTCTCACACCGTCCAGTATTTCCTGAAGGATTCTGGTCGCTGCTTCAATGGCCTCGCGGTGCGCAAGCTCTTTCTCTATCTCTCTACGTGCATCGGCATACACATCTTCCTCGACTGCAATACCTACAAAGACATTTCACCAGATCGAAATGATTTGACAGAAATTGATACAAGAGGTATTATTTCTGTGCAAGAGATGCTTACAGTACGACTACAGAAACCGGGGCTACTTTGACGACGAGAACCAATCACATTGCAGAACGAAAACAAAGCATTCCAACTTACGGTTACTTGAGCCAATCAGTGTCGATTACAAGACAATAGCATTAATTAAAGAAATACCATAAAGTTAAATATTTGCAACATTTGTGTATTAAGTTACATTTGTGTATTAAGTTACATTTGTGTATTAAGTAACATTTGTGTATTAAGTTACATTTCTGTATTAAGTTACATTCATGTATTAAGTAAGATCCAGATAAGAACTGTAGTAGAATCCATTGTTCTGCGGCAATGAGCCTCTCCCACATACGATTTTGCTTGAATATGCCTTAGTGCTTTAGGAGGTATCTACAGTCCAAACTACATCTCGAAAATAAAGTATTTGTTATGCTATTGCTTCTTTTTTCTGTGAAAACGCAGAGAAGCCACCATCCAGCCAATCGGATATAGAGAAAACAAAGGATTTTTCAATCGCAAATTTGAGAACTTTCCCCACACACGATATTCTTCGAAATTAAACCATAGTTAGTTTGATCAAAAATAAATTCAAACCACAATAAGATATCGAATAAAAATGCATTATTTCGATGGGTTTCTTTTGAATTTATAAGTATCAACCATTGAAATTACGAGAAAGAATAATAGAAAATTAACACCTTTTAACATTCCTTGCCGCAGACACTACAGTTCTTATCTGGATCATTACTTAAGCCATTCACTTAATGCTTCCAATTTCTCTTGGTGTCTTTTATATCTTTCTCTGTGATTGCGCATTCTTTTTCGATTTTACGTTTTTCTTTCAAGAGGATAAGAAAACTAAACGAAAATTAAACGATGTTTCTCTAACACATGAAGTGTACATGATTTAAAAGTTTAGCAGTTTTGTTTGCTCTATTTTCCCATTCATGATCAGTAGGCTCTATCCATTTCCATCGTTTCCGAGGTTAGGTTTTCCGAGGTTGGACTTGCTCGAGCTTCGATCCAGTAAAAAGTGAATTTGGTGAACTCGTTCTGAGGTCAAAGTCTTTCGAATGAAGAAAATCGCATGGATATGCAAGGATTTATACTTTGAAATGCTTTATTTTCGTTTTGCAATGTGTTTAGTTCTCGTTGTCAAAGTAGCCCGGTTACTGTACTTGCACTGTAATGTGATCAACGAATCTTCAAATGATATAGAATACTTACTATGCTAGCATTAATATCAGGGAGGTCTCACAACCGGATCAATCACGGATTATTGGAAACCCCGGCCCCACCCCTCCCCCACACCCTAACCTTTAATGGTTAATCACAATCTCGTACCCAGACCGTATTTGTTTCTTACTGCGCATGCTCAACGAAAAAATAGGGCTCTGGAAGGATCCGATTCCGGAATCACGGACTTCCGGCGACTCTGCGCATGCTTGTTATTACGTCAACCTGAAAAGTCGTTACTTCGTGTTCGATTCTCGCTCAGCGCCTTAGGTCTAGATTTTGGTTTGGATTCGGAAGTTCGACAGGTATTTTGATAGTGATCTTTCGCTTGCTTGTGCCAGGGCACGCCTTAGGGAGTCTCTTTCATATTCTGCCGTTTTTAATTTGGATTTTAAGGCTTTACTTTCATGCATCAGGCTCGTGTTTCTTTATCGTACGATGGATTCATGAGACATCACAGATTCCTGTACACAAGAGGATTCATGGGGATCGAAAACTCGCTGAAATCGCCTTACCTGAGACCGATGACCAAACCGGAAAATGCCACTTCTGCCTATAGAGCACTTACGAACATTGTTGTTAATATGGGAATGTGTAGTATTACCTATCTGTTACGGTACACTCCCTCGGCTATATCCAGTTGGGTTCGATTTAAATGTGTAGTATTACCTATCTGTTACGGTGCACTCCCTCAGCTATATCCAGTTGGGTTCGATTTTCGAATTCTGGCGATGAAGTGATTTGAACTCCCGAAAAAAATGCAAGCAAATATCTAAGAAACCCTGAAGAGTTTTAGCGGCAGCCATTTAGGTAAAATCCAACGGTTTTTAGCGTTTAGATAACCCCCAATTTCCCTTGCCTTTGTCTAAATAAATCAACCCTCCAAAAAGGCTTTATGTTTGACTTCCGGTGAAATTGCATTGTTCAGAACAGCCAATCAGAATACAGAAAAATCGGATTCTTCCAGAGCCCTATTTTTTCGTCGAGCATGCGCAGTAAGAAACAACTGGGATCTGGGTACGAGATTGGGTTAATCATTAATAGAACGATGCAGGTATATACTTCATGGTAGTGTTTCGTTCCATATGGTCTCCCTGCATAATACTGTAAAACTGTTTTACAGTATTATGCAGGGAGACTATATGGAACGAAACACTACCATGAAGTATATACCACGATGCATATCCAAGGGTGGGTAGGTAGTTTCCCAGAAACCGGGGATTGAGCCTCACAACCAATCACTAACCTCCCCTATCCCGGGGTAAAATGACGAGGTAAAGTTCCTGTCTTGATGTACACAGACAGTCTCTCCAATGTGGGACCTGTTTTTGTGCACACTGCGCATGTCCGTGACGCAATCTACAGCGCCGAACTGTTATTTTACGCTTTTAATCAAAATTTCAGATAATTGTTCAATATTATATTGTTCATTTCATAAGTACTAGTTACAATATTCACCTGACGGCTCGCCACTGTACATCCGATAGAATTCAGTCGCTCATATTGTAAATAGTACTATTAGGTTGTTTCTTTGTATATGTGCATACGATTCTAGTGCGAGTCCAAATTGTGACATTAGTGCGAATAGTTGTTGGCCTTTAAAATATAACATAAGAAATCTTTACAACTGAACGTTTGCAAACTATAATGACGATCATGTAATTCAAAAGGTTTTTCGCCACTGTCAACTTTCATTTCATTGGCATTTTAAGCAAAATATTGATGAAAATTATACTGCGTACTTTTGAGAGCAATTCGTATGGCCCCTCCCCCACACAGTATAAATTATACTATGTACCTCTGAGAGCAATTCGTATGGCCCCTCCCCCACACAGTATAAATTATACTATGTACCTCTGAGAGCAATTCGTATGGCCCCTCCCCCACACAGTACTGGTTCAGTGAGCAGTTCCCAGTTCTCGGAGAAGATTCCAGCATTAGGGGACTTGAAGATGAACGGGAACTTTAGTGTCTCGCCAGGTAGAATCACACCACTGTTTGTATCAAAGTAGAACCGTCGTATTCTTCCCGCAAGTCGAGTGCCAAGAGTATTTGCCTTTTGGACTCTCTGATAGAGAAAACAAAGTGCAAAGGCAGATTAACATCTAATTTCTCATTAAGATATCAGAACTGAAACAGGCAGGTCATGAGAATATTGGAGTTCATCACCTAGGAAAATAATAGTTTTGATGTGACACCTGTTCTAAACATAAAGCATATACATCACATAACAACTTATCGGGTGTATTGTGCCGTAGTAGGCCGTTACTTTATTGTGACTTTACAAGTTTAGCTCAAGTTGTCGGTTGCCTATCAGGCAAACAACTTACAACTGACACTGAACTCACTACTGGTACCTGATCGCCGGATACGAAACCCATATAACCTTTTTAGGGAAAATCGGTAACGTATTCTCCAGCCCTTTGCGACTACACCCAACCTCATGGAGAATAAGAGGTGAACTAAAAAATAACTAATATAGCCTAACATCAATCAGCTTCATATCTAGGTCTAAGTTAATTTTTGGCAGAAGCCTAAAGTACAATAACAAACTACACACGACCACGACTGTACAATAAATGTATTTTTGTTGGGCATTCGTAATTAGCACTTCGTGCTCTTCCCTAAGGACTTGGAGTTGTTATTTAAGATGATATTTACATACAGTTTTCACTTGACGCCAACCAGTTTACACGCTTGGTTATCCGGGCAAAATTTTCTAGACATTTCTCTGTAATCCGGGCTTAAATTAACAGCGTTTGTACATGCAAGTTTTTTCTTTTGATGACCCTTAACCTCCAGGGGTCTCGGCGAATTCGCATTGGGTTGGAGTATACGTTTCCAGAATATTTTTTATCCTCAAAGTGAGGTTTTAACATGGTTTTACGTATCCGGCGATTCGTCATTAGTTTAACATTAATATGTAATGTTTATACGGCAATAAACTTGACATAACTGGTCGGCATCCTCCTAACACGCCTTGCTTGATGTGTATGTAGAATATACAACATAAATATTTTCTATGCGGCGGAGCGCAGTGACAGAGCATAGAACACATCTTATATCACTACCAAAGCTTCAAACAAAGTTGCAGTTATGTTTGTGGTAACGGCCGAGACTAACTCGCACGTCATTAGCACTTACACACATACAGGAGCCATTACCAGGAGCGTCCATCTTCCCCACTGTGTCTGTACCCCAGCACAGAGGTAGATGAGGCTATTTTTAGCATTGCGTTTCGCGCGAAAAAGAACAAAGGTAGGCTATTCTTAGCCAATCACTGATAGCTAACGTTACTTCTCATTATCATTCTTCTCACTTTCAACGCGGGAATTCGAATTGCTGGTTTTCACTCAATCCCCAGAGATTCAAATGTTGGTGCCCCAACAAAAGAAGCTAACGAGGGATCTATTGTTTAAGGGCACCAACATGGCGGCGACCTCTTTTCGCGGGAATTTCGAATCTAAAAATAGCCTCATCTACCTCTGTGCTGGGGACCCAACCCATAACAGAGGAACGCTCCTGGTAATGGGCTCCTGACACATACTGCTAATTTTACAGACAACTAATAACAATCATATCCATACTGACGCTACTTAACAACAACAGCTAGAAACAATAGCGAACAGAAATTAATTCTCTTCTAATGCTTTGCAACCGCAGAAAATTATTAATTCTGTTAACTGAGACTACAAGAAATGTATGAAGACCAATTTGGATCTTACTTTTGCGGTTGAAAGCGTTAAATTACATATTATAATAGAAATAACACGGGAGCAACCTAAGAACGCGCGATTTCATTGGCTGATCATCGTGCTTGATTTTATTATAATGCACGCTCGAGCATTTCTTTTCGCGTAGATCAAATTTAATATTATAAAACAAATAGAAGTTGGCTCTCCTGTGTCCTATAACAAAATAATGCACTTTTGAGGTCTTGAAAAGCTGCTAAATGCACTCGCGTTCCGCTCGTGTATCCACAGTATTTCGAGCGTGCATTATTTTGTTTTATAATATAGATACGATAGTACGCGCGCTCTGATTGGCTAAGAAGCCATGTTTTATCAGAGTATATAACATGGTTAGCCGTGTTATATAGTTTTCAACTGGCGGTTTCCTTTCATCGCGCGCGTAAATCTATATTATAAAACAGATAAAGAAGCCTTAAATCCATGTTTTATACTATCATAAAAAACGATGGGCATTTGAGAACACTCTAGAAATGTTGAAAGCATGCGCCTTCGGCTTGTGCTTTTACATTTCTCTCATGTTCTCAAATGCCCATCGTGTTTTATGATAGTATAAAACATGGCTAAGGCTTCTTTATTTGTTAAATAATGCACGCTCGAGCATTTCTTTTCGCGTAGATCAAATTTAATATTATAAAACAAATAGAAGTTGGCTCTCCTGTGTCCTATAACAAAATAATGCACTTTTGAGGTCTTGAAAAGCTGCTAAATGCACTCGCGTTCCGCTCGTGTATCCACAGTATTTCGAGCGTGCATTATTTTGTTATAGAACATGGAGAACCATCTTTTATTTGTTTTTTTAATATATCGTGCAAACCACATGTTCTGATTGGTCGATAGCCATGTTTGTCCTTCGACATTATTTGTTCCTCAAAACTCGAGCTTCGCTGTCGGGAACTGTTCGCTTTTCGCAAATATGTAGCAGTGGTACAAAAATATGAAGTTTATCCTCGAGAGTCAATATATATTTCACGAGTAAGCGCAGCAAACAAGAGGGTAAACTTCATATCTTCAAACTACCATGTGATTTTCATTTCATTAAATGGACAATTAAACTACTGCCTCTATAAGAATTGTTACTGTCAGTACAAACTTCTTCGTGATCTGAAAACTTTCCTGGGAGAATTTCGAACACGTAATTTTTTAAAGTCAGATATTCTGAAGTAGGCGAAATTTGGTAAAAAATTGGGTGATCATTTATCAATATTGCCATTTTATTCAAACGCGGTGCGCTGAGAACCTATCATACATGATTATTACCAAAACTACAAAGTTTTAATAATTATGATATTTTATTCAAACTGGCATACTTTGTATAATACAGTACCTATTTTTGACACTCTATACACACTGGCACAAACCTTTGCATATACACATTTTACACTGATCTGGTTGAAAACTGAGCGCTACGTTAAACTCTGAACTGAACAAGGCTCAAAATGCATTGGAAATTTCCAAAGACTTTTTAGACTGATCTGGTTAAAAACTGAGCGCAATGTTAATCTCTGACCTGAACAAGGCTCAAAATGCATTGGAAATTTCCAAAGACTTTTCAGACTGATCTGGTTAAAAACTGAGCGCAACGTTAAACTCTGACCTGAACAAGGCTCAAAATGCATTGGAAATTTCCAAAGACGTTTTACACTGATCTGGTTGAAAACTGAGCGCTACGTTAAAATCTTAACTAAACAAGGCTCAAAATGCATTGGAAATTTCCAAAGCCTTTTTCACTGATCTGTTTGAAAACTGAGCGCTACGTTAAAATCTGAACTGAACAAGGATCAAAATGCATTGGAAACTTCCAAAGACGTTTTACACTGATCTGGTTGAAAACTGAGCGCTAAGTTAAAATCTGAACTGAACAAGGCTCAAAATGCATTGGAAATTTCCAGTAACTGTATCAAATTTTACAAACTGATCGTCGTTTTTCGCTGCTCCCGTGATCCTGAAATTTGACTTATCCCATCTGCGTAGTTTGAATATTTGAAATACACTGCCGTATGAATGGTTTTAAAGTTTTGTCTTCTCCTTATTCTCTAGGTCGGCTCTACAACAACAATTTTACCCAAAGAGAATTCATATGTTAGCATTATATAGATATTACGAGTCACAGGATGAAACGTTATGAGGCGGTTGGAAGAAAATTCAGTACATGACTACATTTAAACAGAAGGGTTCATAGGTTCTAACGAGTTTATGAACACTTAAAAGAAAAACAATAACTCGGGCTAGGTGTAGAAATGTCTCGCTAGATCAAGCGCAAGACTTTCTTCAATAACCGACCGGCCCTTTGCATCTTCCTCTTCATTACCACCGCCATTAAATACAACATCAAAAGCACCACTTTCGACACTTCATACTATGACCAGGCAATTTCGACCGGCAATTTCGCCGGGTGCCAGAAGTCTTTCTCTCCGGCGTTGATCTCACCTCTGGTGCTCTTGGGTAAATTCTCTGGCTTTGCTGCTATTTTCATCCTGAACTTTAATCTATTAGGTATTTAGTATTGACTTTCACAGAATCGGTGCTCCAAACATGCTTTAATTGCTTTCAGTTGCTTTGGCTTGGTTTTCTGGATAAACTAACCGGTCGAAATACAGATATGAAGGAACTCGCACGCCGCAGTCAGCCGCGATATACAGTGAAAGAAATATTGATCTAAGGTATATTACACGCTTAGCTGCCATAGCTATCTGCTATAAGTAATTTGCAGCTTAAATTATAGTTATGAATGTTGTGTTTTACTGTCATTTTGGGCAAAAGCTTCGATACTTACCTTCAGTGAGCGTGTAATCCCGAAGATTCATATGAAGAACAAGTTGGTTTCACGAATCTAAGAGCATATGGTCTGATGCACACAACGCTCCGTGTAACTGAAATTAACGTAACAGTTAATTAAAATTTGGATTCAGGCGAGCTGTGTCAGGTTCAAATTTTAGTTGACACTTCACACGTGTGAAGTGTCAACGTTAACCAATAGTGGATCACGGACTATAATGCTTTTATTATTTCCCAATACTCTTGAGGATTATTGGCTATTCAGCTCCGCGCACAATTTGAAAACTAGCACAAAACAGATTAAGTGTCACATTAATTTCCGTTGCACTTCGGCGTTTACAAGTCTTCAGCTTTGATATCAACCACATAAGCCTCGTTGTTTATAGGAATATTCAGGATAATACACGCTCACTTGAAGGTAAGAATTCGTAGCTTTTTTCCTATTTGATGGTACAACACAATATTCATAATTCAAACTGCAAATTACTTACCAGATAGCTATTGATATAGTGTGTGATTTAGATCAAGTTTGCTTTCATTTAACCGCGGCGTATGAGTTCAACTTTATCTGTATTGCGACCAGTACGTTTCTCTAAAAAAAAACACAAGCCAAAGCAAACCAAGGTCACGGCATGTTTGGAGCACCCATTGAATCAAAATAGCAGCAAGCGAGTCGATAAACGGAACAAGTCCAACATTATTTATTCAACGCTACGAATCTCTTAAAAGCCGAAATTGTCTCGTTGTAACCCACTATTCACTAGCTTTACCGTGTAAAATGTCCAGTCGACTTGACTCCGAACAGTGCCTTAATAAACTAAGTTTATAACCAGCATACAGTACTTATCGAAAGTGATGTTTTTGATGAGGTATTTAATGTCAGTGGTAAAAGTGTAGGGTTTAAAGAAAGCGATCCAATGCGCTAATGCCTGACCTCACCACATAACTGTTCATGACGTCGCTCTTAAATATACATTTAATGGCTAACATATTAATTCTCTTTTAGGAATATTGTTGCTGTATAGACGATCTAGAGTATAAAGAGAAGACAGAACAGGAAATTTGCAATGCATTGTTAGCCTTGTTCAGTTCAGAGTTTAACGTAGCTAGCGCTCAGTATTTAACCAGATCAGTGTAAAGTCTTTGGAAATTTTCAATGCATTTTGTCAGCCTTCCAGTGTAAAGTCATTGGAAATTTCCAATGCATTTTGAGCCTTGTTCAGTTCAGAGTTTAACGCAGCACTCAGTTTTTAACCAGATAAGTGTTAAAAGTCTTTGGAAATTCCCAATGCATTTTGAGCCTTGTTCAGTTCAGAGTTTAACGTAGCGTTCAGTTCTTAACCAGATCAGTGAAAAAGGCTTTGGAAATTTCCAATGCATTTTGAGCCTTGTTCAGTTCAGAGTTTAACGCAGCACTCAGTTTTTAACCAGTTCAGTGTTAAAAGTCTTTGGAAATTTCCAATGCATTTTGAGCCTTCAGTCAGTCCAGGGTTTAACGTAGCGCTCAGTTCTTAACCAGATCAGTGAAAAAGGCTTTGGAAATTTCCAATGCATTTTGACCCTTGTTCAGTTCAAAGTTTCATGTAGCGCTCAGTTTTTATCCAGATCAGTGTAAAAAGTCTTTGGAAATTTCCAATGCATTTTGAGCCTTGTTCAGTTCAGAGTTTAACGTAGCACTCAGTTTTTAACCAGATCAGTGTAAAAAGTCTTTGGAAATTTCCAATGCATTTTGAGCCTTGCTCAGTTCAGAGTTTAACGTAGCGGTCAGTTCTTAACCAGATCAGTGAAAAAGGCTTTGGAAATTTCCAATGCATTTTGAGCCCTGTTCAGTTCAGAGTTTCATGTAACGCTCAGCTTTTAACCAGATCAGTGGAAAAAGTCTTTGGAAATTTCCAATGCATTTTGAGCCTTGTTCAGTTCAGAGTTTAATGTAGCTCTCACTTTTTAACCAGATCAGAAGAAAACGGTTTGTATACTAGTTTATTTACCATGCTGTATATAGGGTCTAAATATAAGTGACTGCGTTTGGAAATGAACCATATACCACAGATGGATTATCGTACGTAGAACTATTTGTTTTACCATTTTTTGAAATATAGTGGGATAAATGACACTTCAAACGAAATTAAACTTTGTTATTTTAAATGGTGTTTGGTTGAATTTGGTACAGAACGTTATTGAGCTGACCAGCTCTTTTAAATATTGTGTAAAATGTTGATAACCATGTGGAACTCTTACCATTAACTTGGTAAAAATCAATTTAGTGAAGACGAATTTTACCGAAAAACCTAGTTCAGAATATCTGACTTTAAAAAATTACGTGTTTAATCGGCTTTGGGTTCTCTTTTTTCTTCGTTGCAGTCGAGCAAATCCTTAGAGAGTTTGATCTTAATTTTGCTTGTTCTGCACGTAATGTTCATTTTCTTGCTGCTCGTTTAAGCTGTTTACATCTTCCTCTGATTTTCCTTTCTCCGTGAGAAACGTTTATCATTTGTGGGTTGTCAGTGCCCCTTTATCATCAAAACAAGCAATTTATTTATTCTATAGGGAGGGGAGGGTGGGGGTATACCTTCCAGGAGTAGTAGATCGCTGTAGTGCCATCATTACAGATATGCAGCAAAGACACAACACGCTCTCCAGTGTTCCCCTCGAATGACACGCGGCTGGACACGCCCACCCGTCCCAGGCCATTAGTACTGGATCCAGTCCACTGCGCAGTCTGACCGTCGATCGTAAGCGATGGACCAAAGACTGGATGAGGAATCACATCGGCAAAGCTACTAAGGGGGTCCCTGTTGGGAAAAATTCAATGAAAAATAGAATTAATAGTGCCATATTTTATTGTCCCATGAGGTTGCAACACCTATGCTATCTAGATCGGGAAATTATATGTCTCATCCCTACGATGTTAATTAGTATATGACTGGTATATTATTATTAACTCTAATAAATTGTTATTATTATTATGGTTATTACATTTTTGTATATATGTATTTACATCTTCATTTAATGATTTTGTTCTTGGCTCGTTAGCATGTATTTTGCTTGAGGCTTAATCAGCCTCAGTCAATACCGAGGGTAAATAAAGCAATCTATCTAACACGACGATGATGATGATATCAGTGGATTTTTGGGGCAGAAATCAGACACTAATAACACTAGACAATTGTGATGACTGTCTTCAAAGCACAATGAACTCACAAGCCAGCAGTGTACTTTAAGAAGTCAGCGTACCGGTCAGACTGTTCAGACGGTGGATAAATCCCTATCCAGTGGATAAGTGTTAACCAAACTAGCTTATGTATCCACTGGATAGGGATTTATCCGGTGGATAGCATTATATATATTTAGTAGCGTTACGGAATGTACAGAAGTGGGTAGGAATTAATGAAGTATGTTGTTATGTTATATGTTATGTTAAGTTATATAATCCCATTGGGATAACGTTGGGGGTGTATATTAAAGAGGAGTCATTAATATGTAAGAATCACTTGAAGGCGTTTCCCTACCTTGATACCTAATTTTTCTTTAGAACATATGTTAAGAATAGAAGAAATGTACTGACTACACATCAATACAGACGTGATTGGCCAACATTATATACTGCTGTAATTATACGTGTCCGACAAGTATCAATAAACGAGATGCCCGCCCCTGATCTGCTGTTTGTGTTTAATGCAGCTATTAAATGTACATTATGCTCGTTCAGAGTGATAAGAGTATAAGGTAATTTATCCACCCTCTGAATAACCGGTCCCAGCATTTCAATGGACCTTTCCAACGCGGCGGCCATCTTGGAAAAAAACCTAATATTGTTAATACTTACTCAGCCTCGGTCTCAAACGTGTTTAACCGAGGCTGGGTAAGCATTAACAATAGGTTTATTCCAAGATGGCCACCGCGTGGGAAAGGTCTATATCCGGGGTTCTATCAAACATTTTCCCAGTTGCAGTGTGGTGAATATTTTGCACTTTAATATACAATGTCACTGTGTTAACTTTTCAATGTTGTGTCTCCAAACGCACAGGATTGTATCCCAGAGGATCTAATTTTTATTAAAACCTTACGAGGGGGCATGCCCCCGATCCCTCTGGAAATCTCATGACTTTTGGCCGTTCGAAAATTTGTCACCAAACCAAACAATCTAGATAAAACCCTGATATCCTTATCAAAGAATAAGACAATCAGGATGAGCAGTTCCAGGTTGAGTGTTCATGAGATGTTCATGAGGGAAGCCGGGGTGGAGAAGTGGTTAAGCGCTTCGCCTCTCACCTCTGTGGCCCAGGTTCGATTCCCAGACGCGGCGCCATATGTGAGTTGAGTTTGTTGGTATCTCGCCCTTGCTCCGAGGATTTTTCTCAGGTTTTCCTCCCTCCGCAAAACCAACACGCTAAATTCCAATTCAATCTGTGGATTAGCCGGGACCTGGCTTTGATCAGCCTCCATGATTGTTTCAGGTCTCGTTAGAAATTCAGAGCTTACCTCAGCAGTGGCGACTCTTCATCTATAACAGCTGGTTCTTCCTCTTCGGGTACGGTGGACATGGCGTGTTTAGAGAGATGAGGAGGGTCAGTTGAACCAATCACCTCCAGGTCATCGATATACTGAAAAATACAATGTTCAATATCTCATTGTTTTGTCTCAAATCACCAGTCTTCTTTTTTATAAATGATTTTGGTTTGTTTTATACTGACTTTGCCTAGTTCTGTAATATAATAATAATCATATGGGGGCCGGAGGAACAAGTTAAGTGCTTCGCGTCTCACTTCTGTGTCCTGAGTTTCCGATCACGGTGCCACATGCGAGTTGAGTTTGT
Source organism: Actinernus sp. WN-2022 (assembly GCA_030867875.1). Classification (NCBI taxonomy): domain Eukaryota; kingdom Metazoa; phylum Cnidaria; class Anthozoa; order Actiniaria; family Actinernidae; genus Actinernus; species Actinernus sp. WN-2022. The sequence continues at coordinate 62,866,936 of JAOWCC010001501.1, read as the reverse complement.
TGGTATCTCACCCTTGCTCCGAGGGTTTTTCTCTGAACTATTTGGTTTCCTCCCTCTACGAAAACCAACATGCTAAATTCCAATTCGATCTCTGGTCTAAGCCGGGGTCCTAACTTCGATCAGCTCCTATGGTTGTTTCAGGTCCCGTTAAAAAATCACATTTATTTAATAACATTGCCTTCTCTCACCGGTTGATGAGGGTCCAGTTGTGTCATCACATCTCTAAGCTGTTCTGTCCTCTCCCTCAGATATTCCGACGCCTGCCATGGCTGATGGACAGCGGACTTACGGTGAGTTGCTGACCACTCAATGCCTAAAAAACAATCACAGAACATTTTAACTACGCATTAAGTTATGTTTTAAATTTTCTTTCAAATTTCGGATTAGATTTAAACATTTGTTTTCATATTTTTACCTTATACATAATACAGCCACGGTATAACGTGCGCTCTGATTGGCTAAAAAATCGTGTTTTATCAGAGTAATATATAACATGCATGAGCGTGTTTTATTGTTTTGAAATGATCGTTTGCTTTCACCGTGCGCTTAAATCTATAGAACACTCGATCGAGAAACTTTAAAAGCACGCACCTTCGGCTTCGTCGTGTTTTATAACAGTATAATGCATGAACGGACGGCTTATTCCGGCCCGCTCACATCAGACACGTACGGCCCCCATCACGTGACATTTGTAAATAGTTTTGAAAGAAAAGCGCGCACAGGGCCGTATGGGTAATATGATAAATATCAATAATTGCAAAATATAGAACTACATGTCATGCATTTTTAAGCGTCTCAGCCAATATTTTAATGCCCTAGAAAATGGCCGCCAAGGCCGCAACATTGAGGTTTATAGTTCGAGCTCCTCAGCTCCAGTTAGGATGATTTGTAGAAATACGTACGGTAATCAACAGATCCTGAATACGTACATGTACGGTAATCAACAGACCCAGAATACGTACGGTAATGAACAGATCCTGAATACGTACATGTACGGTAATCAACAGACCCAGAATACGTACAGTAATCAACAGACCCAGAATACGTATGGTAATCAACAGATCCTGAATACCTTAATTAGTTTAATTCAGAATTGGATTACAGGAAAGGAGATTGACTGCTTGTGAGGACCCCTTTGGCTTAATTACAAATTGCACAAACTCAGTTACTGTTAACTTACCCATTTCGTTCTTCACCGAGATGGCCTTACTAATATGCTCCACGGGGGGAGGGTACCCACGCTCTGTCTGGGTCAGCGTCATTCTGATATAGAAAGGTAAACTCTCAATGCATGATGGCTAATAGACCTCTTTGCCAATAACGCGGCAGACACTTGTTTCCATCATCCAAACTGCCTTGGCCGCCAGACGACTGGGTACTTATTTACAATCAAGATAAAGTTGAAAATATGTCCGAACGTGGATGGTCTGTTTAGCGTAGTGGTTATATTTTCCTTAAATACAGAAACATCTTCTCTTCTGGTTTACCTGTGAAATTAGCCACAAATTAGCGCTAAAACCTCATTGTTTACCTGGGAACTTGTTTCGGAGTGGTTAGGGTATGTTAATATGGTCTGCGTTAGTGTATGTAACCTTTCAGACCAACGGCGGTTTGAGTTAAGGAAACGACTCTCTACCTGACATTAAATGCAGCTATGTTGAAAACAATATTATGGGATGCCCAGGGTGCAAAACATCTCGGTTCAACGAAGTGTTCCATTGCAATGCTTCATTAGTATTCATTATCTTTGCTGCCTCAAGGGCATCCCATAAAAAAAACAATTCGCAACATAGTGCCGTTATTGGTATATTTAAAGTTTGCCTTCCATAAGTCAAATATTTTAAATCTTGCTCTCATGGTCTCAAAACATAAGAAAAGTGAAAGAAGACAGTATAGGTCTTTACTCAATCAGCTGCACTTTTTAATATAAAAAAAATAGATCCCGGGGCCAGATTCATGAAGCCTTCCTACAGGCTATGTATTTCAGCATAGCTGGTGGAGGCCTGCTTTCAACTCCACACACACTCCCCACTACATTTATATTTTTTATACATACTACTCTCAAACTCACATGTTGACTTTTACGTAGGGAGAAAACCATCGTGGCAAGGGAGAGAATAACACAACAACCATATGGCACCAAGTCCGACTCGAACTCGGGCCGCAGCGGTGAGAGGCGAGCGCTAATACACTGCGCCATCCATGCCAGTTATAAGTTACATCTTAGTATTGTTGAATCACAAAAGCTTATTGTTAAGAAAGAATACTAGGATACATCGTACATCTTAGCTGTAAGAGAGCTTAGGAGCACTAAAGGATCAGGACAAGGATCTTGAAACTTTATTTATACACGCTAGCTCCATCAACTTACAGCTGGTTTCCACGAGGGGCGTGTTATTACAGTAAACATATAGAAATATAAAATTCGTATAATGTAGTCTAGTACAATAATGCCTCCTATGTTTAAAATCTAAATACGCGATACTACGCAACAATTATTTGTCTATATTAATAAATAAGCAGTCTACTTTAATGAAAACGTGTACACTATACTTACTATTAAGTTAATCTGCAGGTGCTATATTAATGATAAGACGTAAGGCTATGGAAAGAGAGTTTCGCAGAAAATGAGGCTACTGATTCACAATGTTTTATTTCATTCGGCAAATCGTTCATGAATCCAGCACCTGTTTCCAGTCAGGAAAATATTTTTTGAGTGTTAACGTTGTACCTACATGTAGTATTTCGTTAGAAAATGCCTTTTTGCGTATCTCCTTTTGAACATGTGTGCACCACGTGATGGGTTTGTACTTCTTCCATCCATCCACCAACCAAATAAACTAATCTATGTCTACTATCCAAGACATACATCAGTTACAAATCATATATGCATGTACATGTGTACTCCAGCAGTCTTTGTTAATACGTGTGACATGTGAAAAAGGACAATCAATTGAAAGTTATATTTCACTTACGTGATGCCTGTTTCGTCATTTCCAATCTGCTCAACCTGTTTCCAGAACTCACTTCCAACACGATCTGGAAAATGAATAAAACGAGACTTTAAATTTCCAATATCTAACTTTCCTTATAAATATCAGGGCTTTCAAAATAAACCTGGCTTCCACCAGAGTTCCAGCAACTACTTTGTAGCAAATCAGAGGCTACACGTTTCCCAGATTTTAGCCTGTGAAAACAACTGTCTGACCCAATGCGAGCCGTAACTCAAACTGTGCCCCCAGAGAGCTCATAGGAAGAGGCTAAGCGGAATCTCTGTTCAACTACAGCGTATACTTACACCCTTTTCCGTAGTCTATGGATGGGATTGCTCTGTCGACTACATGTCTAGAAACAAAGGAATACACTCTTCGTCAAAAGGAATACATTCACAGTCCTGAACATAATATTAATAATCCTCTTTCATTGTAGCCTCCTTCGCAGACGTTCTTTTGCATTGCCTCGTCACGCATTCCTCCCAACTCCCAGCTCGTAGGAATGCGTGACGAGCCAAACGAACGCCAGCGGAGGCTACATTCATTGAAGATTATTGCCGTTTTTGGAAACAGCAATATCGCCGATTTTGCTGATCAACAATTGCCGTTAAAAGTGCAGCTGCTGCTCAGCAATATCGGCGCGTCAGCGTGAAGAAGTTTGCGATGCACTGTAAGTGCCCCTGGCAACTGACAATAAAATGCGTAGTTTGGTACCACTTGGGGTGTTTGAAACGTCCACATGTACAGTTGTGGTTATCGTGGTACACGTTAGGGTATTACTGCTTGTCAGAAAGTACAATTATTGTTCAATGATCTCTTGGCCTGGCTTTGCGTCACTCCACCGTACCGAAAAAGATGGCGGCCGTACATTTGACCACAATTCCTTGCGAACCTAACACAGTCAAAATAATACGTAGAAATCATCTATTCTCTTCTGTCAATACCAGTGGATTGGCAACAGCATTTGTACTGGCTTGTTTTTTAAAAATTGAAAACCTCTCTACTGCAATTTTAAACGGATGTAATGTTTTTCGCGTACAAAGGATTGCGGGTAAAAGTACAAGCCGGCATCTTTATCGGTACGTACGGTGGATTTCGGGTATATACTTCATGGTAGTGTTTCGTTTCATATAGTCTCCCTGCATAATACTGTAAAACAGTAGAGAAAATGATTATGCAGGGAGACTATATGGAACGAAACACTTCCATGAAGTATATACCCAAATGTCAGTTAATTTTGTGTTTTGAGACTGGTACCTCTTAGGAGTAAAAACACAAATTTAAGCCACACCCACAGAACGAGATTTTGGTAAGTTTTGGGGGTTCCTTTTAAAATTTGAACTTTCCGGCAATGATATTTTTGGCAGACTGAAGCTATAGGTACAAACACAATCTACCTTTTAGAGGTAAGAAATAGGTCCAAGTCATACCAATAAAAAATCTTCGAGGGCCTTTAAAAAAGTATTTTACAAGAACCCGAAACAAAACAAAACATGAAATACCAATACAATATTCAATTACATGAAACGATACATAAACGAAATACATGTAAAATAATATCACACAAAACAATTATGCAAAAATACGAGAGAAAAAACGACAAAACAATTCAATTACATGAAGTGAAACATGAATGAAACAAATAACAAGACAATTAAGAATCAACGCAAAAAAAACAGTAATACAAAAATTATGCAACGAAACAAAATAAACCACTATATACTAATTCTTTAGAAAAATTTTTTTTTCAGGTATTACGTGCTGATATCTTACGAGTTGCGAATGTATTTAGAACGTAATACCTGGTAAAACATCTAATAAAGGATTTATTATACGACAGCTTTCTTAATTCATGGGTTTCTGTTCCATTTAAAACGTATTTTTATCGGGGAGCCAGTGCTAGCCAGGAAAATAGAATCTGAAAGGAAATCAATGATGACGAATCACGCGCGAAAGCCTGAATTACATGCTTTAATGTGGTTGAGTAAAATGAAAGAAGTATGACAATCGGAAGGGAACTTGATAAACCAGTTTCTAGTGTCAGATCATAAGGTAGCGGCAAGAAATGTCAAACAGGTATTCTACAGGGCAATATGAAAAGTCTAGTGGGTATTACAGCTTCATATCTGCCCTCAAATTTGACCTTATGTGGTAAATGACGTCACAGTCGTATAATAAATGCCTGTAACAGCTGGGTCAGTACCTCTGTTCTTGTGTTCGTCTGTAATCCTCACTCTGATTCATAACAAGCATATCTGTAGCTGTGCTCAATAACTCTGAAACAATTGAAATATATATATATATTGAAATGTTAAAGGCGCTGTGTCATGGTTTTGTGCATGTCTGGAGTTAATGTCGATTGGTGGCTGTTAATAGGCCATTTTGACGATGTAATTGCGCGCGCATTGAGAACAACATGCATGCAATCAAGAAAACAAAAGATTGTCATGCAACATTGAGTTTTGGCGGGCCACATTCTGGTTTTGGGCGGGCCACATGCTTTTGTTTTCAATGCGTGCGCAACATCGTCAACATGGCCTATTGGCTTCAAACGGTTAAAGTTCTCTCCCTTGTTGCTTGATTGAAAGGATATGCAATATTTTCCTTGAAGACTAGATCTATGCACAGTTTGTTAATCATTTTTACGCATTTACTTTGATTTCATCCATCCCACACGTGTGCTAAGATAGGCAGTTTTTTATGAAAATCATTGAAAATAATTTTGTTCCAGCCCGGAACATAAAGGCGTGTCCCTCATCGTGACACAGCTCCTTTAAGGTCCTATCTACGATAAGTGGTCCATCGAAGTTCGAGGTTCCACTTATACTGTGCTGCTCCTTCAATACTCTTGTTATTTACATACAAATTTAACTACCTGACAAGTGATTCTGTTGTCGTTTTCTCTGCAGCATCTGCCTTTGCCAGTTATTAAGTGCATTGCTTTCGTTGATCTGAAAAAGATAGATAAGGAATTCTAGAGAAATAAGAAAGTTACATTATTTGATGTTTATAGTGTTATGGTACATATACTGTATACGATAATCACGCACAATCATGCACATTTTTATTTTAACCCCAGCCAAAGGTAAATGTGACTGTTACGTAAGGTCAAGCAATTCTCATGCAATGCTTGACGTATACCCTGCGAGCAGAGGTACCTCGCTCACACATACTACCCTATTTTCAACACATGGGCAGGGAGTGGCCATTTTCTTTTTCTTCAGGGGCTGCAATTCAGGACGTATCTCTCTATGTACTCGCCAAAGTTAATCGTTTTTAAGTGACAATGCTCATGCAATATGCTACACATACTACCCTATTTTCAACACATGGTCAGGGTGTGGGCATTTGTTTTTCTTCAGGGGCTGGAATTCAGGACGTATCTCTCTATTTACTCGCCAAAATTAATCGTTTTTAAGTGACAACATTCATGCAATATGCTACACATACTACCCTATTTTCAACACATGGTCAGGGTGTGGCCATTTGTTTTTCTTCATGGGCTGGGATTCAGGACGTATCTCTCTATTTACTTGCCAAAGTTAACTGTTATTAAGTGACAACGCTCAATATGCTCACACCATCCTACCCTTATTTGCCAGACGTGATCAGGGTGTGGCCGTTTCTTTTTCTTCAGGGGCTGGGATTCAGGACGTATCTCTTTAGCATGCTGAAGGGTAAACAATGCAGATCTCGAAGTCATCTAACGTATATGCATTTATCATATTACCCTTACGGCCCAGCGCGCGCTTTCCTTTCAAAACCATTTACAAAAGTCACGTGATGAGGGCCGGTCGTGTATGGCGTGAGCGAGCTGGAAAAATCCGTCCGGCCCTGCACAATTGTTTTCTTGCTGTTTTGCGGTTTGTTCTACAAAAAATATGGTCATATGATAAAAAAACCTATTGCATGACCTCGAGCCAAATATTTTCCCGTCCGGCCCTCCAACTCAGTCAATAAGTACCTAGTATTCTTGGACAAGTCTGACACTCGAGGTGTGCATTTCTAAGCCAGCAGTGGCAGAAAATCCGCAGCTACTTTTCTTGAAGTGCTACCTATTTTTGAACAAGTTTAGAAGTCGTTTCCATGGTGATGCAATTTGACTCTTATATGAGCAGTCTACTATAATTCTTAACTCTTTGAGCCATCTACTTTTAATTAATCCTTTTTGGATCCTCTGGATACTCAAGTATGTTTCCGACACAAACACGCTAAGACAAAGTGGGTTCCACTTTATTTTCGAAGATAATAAAACGTACATAAATCTTTGATTTATACAATCTGGAAAAAGGCTGGAACAATCTTGAAAATTAAGTGCTCCTAAAACTTCAGTTAGGGTAAGTTCTGTGCAGATATGACATTAGAGAGCTTAAGCATCAGACGTCGTGAGTCCAGGATGGCAACCGAAGTAACATTTTCCTTTTTTGGACGCAGTTTGACGTCAGCACGTGCATAACGTGACGTCACAAACGTCAACTCAAGAGTCTTCCTGGTTAGCAATATTTTACCGCCGTTTTCAATCCAGTCTTCTCTCGGTCTTGTGACGTCCGTGCTGTCAAAAGCGTCTGGTGCTTTAGCTCTCTATTATCATATTACCCATACGGCCCTGCGCGTGCTTGACTTTCAAAACCATTTACAAGAGTCACGTGATGGGGACCGTACGTACCATATTTTTTGCTTTCTATTTTGCCTTATATGGTCATATGATAAAAAGCTAGGTCGGGCCGAACAGATAAATATTTGGCTCTGTCATTTTGGACGCACCTCGCTGTACTCGGTCCATACCAAATATTTTGGCTCAATCCCGGTTTCTGGGAAACTACCCACCCACCCCTCCCTTGGATATGCATCATTCTATTAATGATTACCATTAAAGGTTAGGGTGAAGTGTGGGGGAGGGGTGGGGGTTTCCCAGAAACCGTGATTGATCTAATATCTTCCCATCCCGCCCTCCCACTCAATAACTACCTATTATTCCTAAACATAAAATGCCAAGCTGCACAATCATTTCTTGGGGGACAGATTTAAATTCCAAGGCCACAAAGAAACAAGACTGCATCCTAGTTTTTATTTTCTCGAATCTCACGGTGTTACCGCCACCCGTCGCAGACTCAATTCAATCCAATTTCCGAAACACAAATTAGCTAAAAAGAGAGAACATAATTATATAATAGGAGTTCATTACCAGGAGCATTCATATGTATACAGTAGGATTTAGGTCGCGAAATCAGAGCCGATCTATTTTCACCTTGAAATTTGTTGCGAAAATTATACTGTTGCAAACGTTGAAAAAGACAATTCAAATGTCCAGTTTAGTATTTCAAAATTATTTCAAGATGCATTTAATGCTGATAGTATATACATTATTGCTATAACATACTCAACAAAATATCTGGATTCTGATTGGTCAATAACGAGTGCATAAAAAGGTTATTGAGTGCACAGTTGTACACTCTCAGCAAACGTTTGCTCGGTATATTATACAGAAAAAATGCTCGTGCAATTATTAGAACTTTCAAAATATCACTCAGTGCCTAATTAGGTCCCGTATAGCATTCGCATTCATGCGATTTAAAAAGGCTCGTGCAATTATTAGAACTTTCAAAATATCATTCAGTGCCTATAAATACCGTATAGCATACGCGTTCATGCAATTTCCTCTACTTATAAAACATTCAACATGTACAATGTACATGTACATACCAGCAAGCAAAGTCCTTTCCCACGCGGCGGCCATCTTGGAATAAACCTATATATTGTCAATGCTTACCCAGCCTCGGTCTCAAACGTGTTTAACCGAGGCTGGGTAAGCATTAACAATAGGTTTATTCCAAGACGGCCGCTGCGTGGAAAAGGCTTTGAACTTATGCATGCAAGTGCATTGTTTTAGTTGAAGTTCCAAGTTTTTGCACCTTCTTCTGTTTGTTTAATACTTAGTAAAGCTTGAGGCATATATAACCGAGGTTGGTACTTGAAAGGAGGGCACGCGGTTGTACCGGGTAACAATCCCTTCTCTTCGCGAGTAGCGCAACAGGTTCTTTAACGTCCCTCATTTATGACTAGGAAGTATTGGGAGACAAGGCCAACGGCTTTTACGTCCCTGCATAAGGAAGCGGTCGGAGTCGGATTCGAACTCACGACCTCCCGCATTCATGACCGGTGCTCTACCACATGAGCTGCTCTACCAACTGAGCTAGCCGGCCTTGCTGGTATTTACATGACTTACAGGTAATACTGAGCAAATGTATCTGTACCAATCATCACATTCAGTGGCTTGTTGCAAATATGAAAGAGGTATTTTGCTGGTTGAAACGATAACTCAATCATAATTTGCATGCATTAGCTATAGCTGTTGCATACAATGTGTTATGCACATATGATAATTAAACTATTGAGATCCTGACTTACCACAAATGAACCAGAAAATGGAGGCAGATTCTGAAATAAAAAAGGATTGATATTCACTTATAATAAGAATATAATTACAGCATTATTATACCAACACACACAGGATCTGACACAATTGCTTATTTTGCAAAGCTTATAATAAAATTTCTCGATAGCGAAGTTGGAAAAACAGTAGCTTGATTATGCAAAAAACATCAATTTCTTGCTCTTTGACTTGGGACTTTGGCAATACGTAATTGCCAACTACCAGCCGATACCAAAACCTCAACCTCAAAGCCAATACATATACAGTCATATGAGTGTAGTTATGACAAAAAGGCTACTACCCGTTGTAGGAAATTGAGGATTTTCGGTCTTTATTATAGCGTACATGCTCTCATGAATTATCAGTCATTACGCTGCATTTCACGTTGCAGAGTTACCCTGGAAATACAGGCGGGAAATTCTAAATACTGTAGCTTAGAAGCTCTCGTGTCGTTGTCTTACTTTGCATTTCAGTGTGCCTTCAGAGTTAGTCAGCAATTAAGTGGTCCGACGATACGTAACGTTTTGCAGTCCACCACAGGTCAAACTGCCGCACATCATGGGTGTAGTTAAAACAACAGGGGTACCCCCCCCCAAAAAAAAAAAAAAACACAATACTTAAAAAGTAGGTGCATGTATGCAGGCACGCAGATTTTGGTCTCCCAGATTTTCTACTTTTCTCAGGGATGTTAGACATGATTCCTCCTTTTGTATTAACATTACTAAATAAATATATATTACATACATGTATGTTAATTGCCCACTACCAAACTGAAAACAGAATTGGACTAGTTTGTACTGTTAACCTAATCAAGAAATGAGATCCGTCACAAGAAGGAACACATTGCAATTAGTAAGTTTAGCAATACTCCAGTTTCGTATTCGAAAACTACCGCTGAATGCGATGACTACAGACGCATGTACGCAGGGTTAGCCTCATTCTGAAGTGAAACATTCATAAATACCGGCGAGAAGGTACAAAACGCGAGACTACAACAATACGCAGAGCTGTGAAAAGCCACCTTCTCGCTGGTATTTACAAATGTTTAACTTCAGAATGAGGCTAACCCTGCGTACATGCGTCTGTAGTCGTCGCATTCAGCGGTAATTTGCTAATACGAAACTTGACTATTTGGGGGATATTTTGATCGGACGTTTCATTGGATATTTAATTGCCGTTTGGTGATCAGCTTTCAAAAGTGGCAGAAATAAGAGACATGATTGGAGGAACACTTGCTATATAGTACCAAGTCAGGGCTGAATAACTAGTGCGCATGCGCGATATGATGCATAAATTGTCAGGAATTTTACCGAAAACACTATCTGTTGGCGGTAAATATGTCGCGTTTGAAGGCAGTTTTATCTCAGTCGACAAACTTAAACTACATTATCCAAAACATATGTTGTTTCTCAATTCTGGAGGAAATGTTCTGAGTATTTGAATCTTACCTTTACACCAAAACTCTTACTCTTTGCAGAAAACATGAAGGTACCCGCTAAATTTTGAAATTTCTGCCATTTCTGTATACACTGCAGTCGTCCCTAGTTTAGGCACGTCACGTTATTACACTGAATTTCTAATAAATTCAGTAAATGGGGTCTGGGTACGAGATTGGCATTCTTACTAATTCTAATGTGGTCTTTCTTAAATGATGTGGTTTATTTGTTAATTGGATTAACTTTACAAACTAGGCCCATTCCGTTTTCAAAATTCGGTAGTGCCGAAATAACTAGTATTCCTGATGCACATGTACAAAGGTTATTAACATCAATATGTCCACAAAAACGTACTCAGGTATTCCTCACCTCCAGGTCACCCCTCGTAAGGGCTTCTTGGTAGAAATCTTCCCATGTACCCAGAATGCTGTGTGTGAGAACTTCACCTTCCTCATCAAAACCCGGGCCTGTCGTTCCTGGTGGTCAGCAGTACAATACAATAATTTTAGTAATGCTTTGGCTAAGAACGATAGCACTAAACGGCATGCAAGGAATGTAAAAAGGTGCTAATCAGCTCGTATTAAAGTACATGTAACCAGCAGAAAACCGGTGGCAACCATGCAGCTTCTAAGGAAACCTCTGACAACGTAATGTAATTGTAACAATAATAGGTAAATATATTTTATTGTAAAACTGACATTAATAATTGATAATACAAGTTGATACTTGATGTATACTGTCTGTCTTTTGCAGTGATCAACTCGAAAGCTTTTGCTCCTTTTGTCACTGTGCACTACCAACTATTTGAAATGTAATCTGTATTTATTTCTTCAATTTTTTTTCTTCTTCAAAATGTACTGTTGTGTTTATTTATGTAAATAGTGTGAAATAAAACTTGAAACTTGGTACACAATCAAAAATGGCCCTATCATACAAATTACCTGCTAGAGGCATTGAAACCACTGGTGCTTCAGGGGGGACAGGCCTGGCAACAGTTACACTACAAACACATCAATTATTATTAGGGCATGTACACAGATATTATACAGTATGCTTCTGCTGCTAATATAATAAAGGTTTTATGCCTTGATCTGAATGGGACTTATATTAATTTTGTTTTAAGAACATCAAATTTCCACATGTAACTCACATTTATTTAGTATAAACCAACTAGTGGACTAGCTATTACAAATAATGCATTCTGATTGGCTACCCTACTATACATGTTGGTCTATTTGTGATAGCCCATGCATTTTCACGAAATAATAACATTTTTTTCAACTTCAATTTGTTTCTTTCTATTATTTTCTACTGTCCGACTAGTTAATTTATACTAAAACAATTAGACGCACCTGCACCTATCACATCACATGATCACTTTTGACCAGTGAGAGTGAGCAAAGATTTTGTGTTGTACTATAACACCTGATAGTTTGCATCTGCAGATGACAACTACATATATCACGTCATGTGAATGATTTATCCAATCAGAATTGAAGAGAATTTAGTAATAATAATAATTAAATAATAATAAATTTACAGCGTTGCTGATGTGGTCGTACTTATAACTATGCTATGCTACCCTAATAATAACAAGAGCCCATCTGGGCTTTCACTCGGGCCACACGAGATTGAAGATGAAATACACTTTCATTTGAAATCCTCTTAGTAATAACCAAAGGGAAGAATTATTAGCAGTCTTTAGGAGTGGCCGGTAGCGCGGTGACTTTCATTCTCTGCTCCCGGCCTCGCGCACGATGTTGGTGATCACCTTTTCACATTTTACAGTCTAACGCTAGATTTAGTGTCATAATTTCACCACGCTTTAATGAAGCAGCTTGATTTTTCACAGGAAGATGATGTAGTTCGTGTGCACCAAGAGGAGTGAAAATCGTTTTCTGAAGTTTCGAAACGATTTTTAAAATCTCTTTTTTTCTAAAGCATACAACTTAATTTTAGCTGTTTTTGACCAATTTTTCATCCCAATAGAAAAACTTCGAAGTCACTCACCTTCGAAACGAGCCCCAACATCTGGGAAAAGGTTATACATTTGTGATGCACATTAACTATAGTTTCATTTGCACTTCGTATTTTTTGTGGTTTGTTGATGGTTTTACAAACACAATACATTTTATAGCGTTAGACTGCCATTTTAAATGCACAAAATAGCCAGATTCGCGTATCGTGCACCGGGGCTCGATGTTCGGATCGAGCATCGAGGCACGATTATCGAGCCTTCAAAGTGCTAGATCGTGCCTTTTATGTTAGGCTCGATGAGGGCACCATTATGGCTCTATAAAGGCACGATAATATTCAGGCAAAGGCTCGATGAAGGCACGATCCAAGGCTCGATGAAGGCACGATGCCAGGCTCATAACATTTGCATAATCACTGCACAAACCAACAGTTGAGTTAAGCTATGAATTTCAGGCGGGACTACAAGAATGGATTTTCCAAAGTGAGAGAAATACCGAAAAACACCCAAAATGCATAATAGAATTCAAGTTGAAGCGGTAGTCTTCTGTCACTTCTTTCTCCTTGTGAATGAAACTGTTTTCAGGTTTTGACAAATTGGGTCCATGCACTTTTAGTGCCTGATCAAGGTTTTAGATGTTATACAGTCATGTCGTTACTCAAGTCAGAAGCACTATATGAAAGAAAAGAGATGAAAATTAAGACTGGACCATGTAGTATTTGCAATAATCTTTTCAGTCTGTGGTTTAGCCTGAAAAATCCGGCTAGATGTGGTTCAGTTTAAACTGCGAGCCATACTATTAAAAACTGTGAACTTTGAGTATACATAGTTTCAAAGAAATGTTGCTCAGATTGACCATACTAGCTACATGCATTACATACAAGGAATTAGTTCCACTATTTGCATATCTTTCTTATGTACAAATATATAGTTTGTTCATTTTGGATGCACCATACATGTATACTTGAGAAAATTTTGATGAAGGATGGCAAAGAGTGGATGCAATGTACGTACTGTTTTTTTAAAAGAGAGATTTAGAGAATCGGTTCACTCTGCCAAATTCAGTTTCTAGAATAATCGCCTTTTTCAACTGATCCACTTAATCTTTACAATCCTATATCAGGCATATCAGGACATTCAAATGGTATAATAATCTCTTTATTATATGGCAGCTCCGTGAGGGGGCAACCATTCAGATTGCAGCAGTCAGAGTCATCTTGTTCAGCGAGCAAAAGTTTTCATCTTGACCGCTCAAGATTTTCCAAATTCCTTCACAACTCTTCGTACATTTTGAAAGAAACTTTAAACAACTTGTCACATGAAGGCAAATACTAATTTAAAGTATCTTTCTAATTTCCGTTTATCGGCTAAAATTCAACTTTATAGAGCATGATTTAAAGAAGCTTCCGACTCTCGCAAGTTCGATGAAAATGACTGCATCAAAAACGAATGAATTGAACGTTCGAAGCTGGATTAGTGGATAAATAACTATATACATGTAGCTGTCAAATTAAACACACAAAAGCTGAAATGGCTGTACATGGAGACTTCGAAAAACACTAAGAAAACTTCAGCTAAAATCGCGGTACAAAGAAATGATTCCGACAACACGCCTAATTAGAACACAGTTTAATCAAAGAAATCAGATTTGTTATTACATTATGGGTTGAGAAATTCAGCATTCACATTTGGTAACTGGCATATAAGACGAGAGCATTTACTAGTTAGTACTTACAAGTTTGTTCGTATTCTTCTACAGCTCATTTTGTCAAGTTTTTCAGTGTGCTTATCGTATCGCCACTCAACTCTAGTGATTTCAACGTGCCTGTTTTCAACTTTCAAATCTTTCACAAATATGCACATTTTTGTCTCCAGATAATGCCATTTGGGTTCTTGGTAAAGTTGTAATTGAAACTCAGTGCATCTAAAGTGAAGTACAGGTCTGTTTTCATCAATAAAAAGCATTTTTGATGTCGAAAAAAAAAAAAGTGTTGTGAACACCACGAGGTTCAACTTCAAGTAAAACTCGTCGGGTCAAAAGTGGGTTTCTAGCACTGTTTTCGCCATATTGACCAAATTTTCCAAATTCCTTCACAACCCTTCGTAAACAAATAGCGATACTAACCCATACATTTTAAAAGAACTAAACAACTTGCAGCAAAACGAATGACTTGATGCCAGGCTCGATGAAGACACGATCCAAGGCTCGTTAAGGCACGATGCCGGGCTCGATGCCGGGCTCGATGCATGCAGGCACGATACCAGGCTCGATGAAGGCACGATCCAAAATCATTCAAAGCTCGATCTAGGCTCCATGAAGGCACGATATATGCACGATGAAAGGAATGCAGGCTCGATATTCGAGCATCGTGCATCAGCCATCATGCATCGAGCATTTCAGGAAGGCTCGATGCACGATGTATAACGCACGATGTACGTTGTGATGTTTTTGTTACGCGAGTGATCACCAACACCGTGCGCGAGGCCTCCCCTAGTATATATATACATGTATGTAATTTAATATTTTTGTTTTCTCGTATGTAAATTAAAGTAGTTGATCTTTTATTGAAAACACTACTTATTCATGTGTGTATGTATGTTCAGACTACTATCGTGCAGCTAGCTAGAGTCTTGAGATATCTGTCAGCAACTCGCAGCTAGTTAATAAATTAGTACTGTTCAGACCTAGTAACTTAGTAGGTTTTACTTTTTGTTTTTCCCTCTTCTGGTTTGTTTCTATCTCTAAAGATCTCTAAAAAGATAGAAATTTGGTCTATAACTGCCCTTGGCGCAAGTGTTTCGTAATCGCAAATAATTGACCGCCAAAGTGCTCAATTGAAATTTCAACCAAAATATTAAAACTGTGCGAAAAACTGCTACTGACTGGTGTTTGGCGATCCTCGTTATCCATGATGGCTCAATTGACGTACAATACACCCGGTAGTTGTCGTGGTAAGAGAAATTACCTTGGAGCGAGTAGTGAACGTGGTCGTAGCGAGAGCTAGAAGTCGGCTAGATCGGATGATAACACTGACTTGACATTTGTGTACATTTCAAAACCTTAAAATAACTAAAATCTGTCATCGATGGGCTTTTAGCGCGCTAGATTCTATTCAAGCTACCTCGCTAGGTAGCTTGGAACTTCAAAGTATTCCACCGACCACTAGCTAGCTAATCACCAGAGCAGAAAAACTGTTCAGACTAAAGAAGCTCGCTACCTCCTGTGGTTAGCTAGCTAGATTTACTAGCCTGAACACGGCCACACGTTTACAATTTAGTCTGCAGGTCCGATAAAACTGCAGGTTCCAGTCGTAAACAGTCCGAGTTTGACCAAAGTGAAACGATCGAGCTGCTCGCGTCCGTAGATATATATTTCTTCGTTTGCACTTTTGACATGATATAATTCTTCAAATGGCACCATTGTTTTATTTCTTATGTTTAATAATACAGTTCTCAGCTGTAAAAAAAGTAGAACATTCTATGGAAGATTTCTTGTCCTAAAGTTTGGAAACGTAACACATGCATTTGACGCTAGAAAGTTCAGTACTCGCGGAAGTACGCAAGGTCAATTTACTAGTGGCAGTTTACTAGTTTGCACTATCGGCTGTTATGGAATGGAAACATACTTTCATAGCTTAATATGTATGTCGATTGGTCAGAAGGATATCTTGTTTAAATGCTACGGTCCTTTCGGCATCAGCAAATTTTTATACGGGAGTTTTCGTACAGTATTTCAAGCTATGCTGTAGTGCGAGTTCAGTTACGCCACAAATGTCGGTGAAACTAATACCGTGTTCATTATTATCGGTTTTCTCTATGGGTTCTCATGTATTCAATAATTACTTCTGGAGCTTCATATTTATATCGATTGGTCACAATGATTTCCTCTTTCAGTTTTTCCCTTTAGTTTGGACATTAGGGATATATCCTTGGAGATTTCGTACAGTTTAGCGACCGTTGTGTCGAAAGTAGAAACGTTCGTTTGTCATGAAAGTGCGTAAACAAACTGTCACAAGCGGTTTCATAGCAGCTCGATGTTTGACTCCCATATAGTCGTTGATAACTTATATAGCTTCATATGTACGTCGATTTCTCACAAGGATTTCCTCTTTCAGTTTTTCCCGTTAGTTTGGACATTAGGGATTTATTCTTGGAGATTTCGTACAGTTTAGCGACTGTGTGTTGAAAGTAGAAAAGAGCCCATCTTGGCCCATCTGGCCTTTCACTCGGGCCACATGAGATAATTTGAAGATGAAATACACTTTCATTTGAATTTGATTGAAAATAGATCAAAAACTCGGGGAAATGTCCGGCTAAAACTGTATGAATAAATGTGAAATGAAACATAAATTTCATAGCAAGAAAAACATGTCATTCCTAATTAGAAAGCTCTTCTAAGTCCGCTTCTCAAATTCACAGACTGTTTTACCAAAACATTTGGGCTTATCGACACAAGAGTTCAGTTGACCTTTCAAATAATTTATTCTGAGGTACGCATACTCTAAATCACAGATGTTAAATAAAGCGATAATTAGAAGAAAAAGTACATTAACAGACAAACTGAGAGGAAATGTATTCAAATCTAAAAGAGTTTACTTACAGTACTTACGTAACTGAATCTTTCGTTTTGGTTCTTTTGTTAGCCTGTTGTTGAAAGCATTCCACCTTCGTGCACATATGCACTGAATCGGAATGAAAGTCGAAGCCTACCTCGAACTTAACTTTCAGCTAACCTGTTTCCTTTCATTCCACAATGAATAATAATCTCATAAAGTAAGCCCGTAGCTTTCAATAAATTTGCCAGTGTCTGAATGAAACAGCTAGATCTTTTCCAATTTCTCTCACGAGTCACGGCAGAAGACAGTCTCAAAGAACTTGAATTTTGATCCTCTTCACAGTAACGTAATTTAACGTCTCCGATCAATTCCTCTCTCTTTGCTGGCAGTTCATGCTTCTTGTTCGTGTAGTTGCCCCACTGAGCCGTAACCAGAAAACGGGCACAGCATTTCAGTTGGCATACACTGCGTACATCTGCTTAACTAATTAGATTTGTAAAAATCTTAGCGGATCATGTAAATATTCCGCTTGGCTCAAATATGAGGGTTTCTGCCGTCAAAGTTCATTTTTTGTTTCAGTTTTCCCCATATTAGCAGACTTGTATAATGTCTCGAGCTCTCCGAATCCAGTAGAAAGACTCTGGTTATTCTGTCGTAAAACATGGACCTGACCCAACTTTAGGTTGTATTGCATAATTGCCCACGATGGAATAGATTTCTGACAATGACTATTTGAAATTGATATCTCCTTGTCTCGCCTAGTCTGAGCACAGGCAGCCCAGACTCGACATATATTTCCCGCCTTTTGGGTTACCTGTGGTATGTTTCATAAGCGATCTCGGAAGAGTTTACATAATTGCTCCTTGTGAATTCTCTTTTCCGATTCCTATGAAATAAATCTTCAATAATAAAAGATTGATACTTAATGAAGTTTTGTGAGTGGTTTTGGGGTGATTTGGAGACTTCTAAAGCAGTTTATTAGGCCTCGAGGTTTTGACCGTTGGCCGCGTGTCTACATCATAGCCACAAATATACACAAGGTATGCAGCTTCGAGCCGCTTTTCATCGATGTCACCTCACTCGCCGCCGAAATTCGACAAGAAATTCAAATCGATTTCGCCTCTGCTTTCGGCACACAAATCCAGACATGTGTAAGCACTTCTCATCCACGTTTCAGGCCAAACGACGTGAAAACGGCCTGGAAAATAAATTCCGAATTCAAAATATTTCTCTCGGTATGTGATCTGCAGATTGATCGGTCCACAAATCAGCGGTAGACATCGCAGGCGGTGCTTTCAGGATGCAGTTGCCATGCCCACGCATGAGCTCAAACTCAAAGTAAACAAACTCTACTCATGAGAACATGTGATTGTCTTTTTCAGTATATTTCTTAGGTCATATATATATTATAAACAAAAATAGCATGATTTGTACGTGATATTTATCACTTGCTGTATTTATGCGGTGCTTTCAAGATGCAGTTGCCATGCCTACGCATCTTGAAAGCACCGCCTGCGATGTCTACCGCTGATTTGTGGACCGATCAATCTGCAGATCACATACCGAGAGAAATATTTTGAATTCGGAATTTATTTTCCAGGCCGTTTTCACGTCGTTTGGACTGAAACGTGGATGAGAAGTGCTTACACATGTCTGGATTTGTGTGCCGAAAGCAGAGGCGAAATCGATTTGAATTTCTTGTCGAATTTCGGCGGCGAGTGAGGTGACATCGATGAAACAAAACCACTCCCAAAACTTCATTAAGTATCAATCTTTTATTATTGAAGATTTATTTCGTAGGAATCGGAAAAGAGAATTCACAAGGAGCAATTATGTAAACTCTTCCGAGATCGCTTATGAAACATACCACAGGTAACCCAAAAAGCGGGAAATATATGTCGAGTCTGGGCTGCCTGTGGTCTGAGCTTTGAATTTTCTTATCTGAGCGCGCCTGAGGAAATCTAACCTTTGTTTGCGTGACCAGCACAGTGCAATCTGATTGGTTCGAATTTGACCTTTAACGCATGCGCAGAAGCCGTCTGACATGAAATAAAAAAAATAAAAAAATAACGACTTGCATTTTAAGACTCGGCGCTGCCACAGGCAGCCCGAGTAATAATCATAATTAACTTATACTTATTATATTCAGTTATTTACAGTAGTTCAGTGTTTCTTTTAAGATTAATTTTAAAACTATTGCGTGATGACAGCCCCACCAATCTTTCTCATCGTTTCCCATCTTTAACTATTCTGCCACAAGTGAAGATTCTTATGACTTGTGGTAATAGCCTGAAGTAGATTGATCATCGAGGTCAATACACTAATTACATTAAGTACGCTTGACTTTGATTAGTGCAATTAAACTGATATATTTAATTATAATAGAAGATTTGTGTCACTGCCTACATCAAGGCAGTGATAAGTATGGCTATATACCGATATTTCACTTCTGTAAGTTACTTTCATTGAAAACTCAACTGAAAGTGTGACCATTCAAATGAAATGTCTTGATGAGTACATTCTCTTGGTACTGTTTATTTTGTGATTTTTAGTAACTTTTGAGGGATCCTTTTTGAGTGTCTGTGGATATATATAAACCTAAAGTGTAACCATTCAAAATAAATTGCTCCTGTGATGTCTAGTGAGAGGGAAAAGCCAATCACACGGCCAGTCCACTAATATATTCCCAGAGATCTACACGTAATTTAACTCTACCTCTACTATCTCTACCTCTCATACCACGGCACTGTTCCAATCAATTTTCTCCCTTACCTGCTAATGAACGAATTCTAAAACTCAAAATGACAGAAACTCGAGATATTCAAGTAATGACTTACCATAACTGACGCCCCACAGCAATAGGGCGTTCAAAACAAGTCCATTCATTTCTTTGTTATTCCCTTCTCAACTACTAAACCGCCGTCCTTCGTTTATCTTGAACGAGATTTTATGTTGCGTGAAGAGCCGTAATCGTTAACAACCCTTTGCCAGTCGTCTTGTACATGAGCCACCATCCCGGTCCCTGGAGCAGTAACTCGAGTACAATTAATTCAACTCGCGTGCGTCTCAATTACAGGTTACTCTCCTGTTCAATAGTCTAATGTTTACATATGGGATAGAAATACATGCTTTTCAAGAACTCAGCTGTGCAGATGTATCCTGTTGAGGGGTCAGGTTTCAACGTAAAAGTTAAGGACGTTTCCTAGCCTTCTTCGCGGACTCACTGCGGCGGCTGAACATTGAGTTTTCCAACTTTTATATCTCTTCCGAGATTTCACGGAATCCCAAACTGGTTCCAATAGCTTGTTCTTGGAGTGTTTGGAAAATTAAAGAAAACAAGAGCCCATCTGGGCTTTCACTCGGGCCACATGAGATTGAAGATGAAATTACACTTTCATTTGAAATCCTCTAGTAATAACCGAAGGGAAGAATTATTAGATGAATTTAGCAGTCTTTAGGAGTGGCTGGTAGCGCGGTGACATTCATTCTCTGCTCCCCTAGTTATATGTAATTTAATATTTTTGTTTTTCTCGATCGTGAATGTAAATTAAAGAAGTTGACCTCTACTTTAATATTCATGTTCATGTTACGCACGCTTATAGCAGAGCGCGGTAATTACGTCACAAGTCTAGACCCCCCGCCAAGACTCAGACAAACAAACCGCTTTTCTTGTATCAACTTACAAGAATTGACTAGCAATTCAGTTCGTCCTCTGTCTATTCTACCAGAAATGACTGCTTTCCTGGACCATATTTTGAAAGGGAACCTGATGATTATACTGTCGAACAGCTTAAACTTTGGCTGAAATACAGAGGATTGAAACAAAGCCACAAACGTTGATCTTGTCAAGCGAGTTTTGCATCTTCGCTGGCCAACCAACGAGACATGCTTACTATATAGACTGTCAAGTCCTATTTAAACTGTATCCCAAACTCATCTTTTCCCATGCAATATCGTTGTAAGACTTCACCTAAACATTGAAAAGTTACAAAGGTCAGGTTTTCCTGTATTAAGGCAAAAACAAAAGAATGTAGCCGCATGCCGAGTGCAATCATCTTCTTCAATAAAACTCATCGGAGACCAAAGCTGTTATGGCTGGAAGAGCATATACATTAAAACTATGAACTGATAGCATCCTAAAATTCGGCAATCTTGCTTAGATTGGTGTGCTCTTTCAAACCATTATGTTATTGTTTGCATTTATCGAGTTTTGAAATTTAATACCTGCAGCTCCGAAAGAAATTAACTTCATTTGTGCTCAGAAAATAAATCAAAGCATTGTAGATGTAGGCTTTGCTTCCAAAATTTATTTAGAATCCACTGATAAATTCAAGTAAACTTAAAGACCCTGTGTCCGAGCCCATGGTGCTTTGCGCCAATGTTATGATTAGTTTGTTTATCAACGGCCGCATAAATTAAAGGCCAGCTTTTAGGCGAACTAAAATGCTCTCGATTGTTTATAAGTTTCATAAAAGAAGTACACATACACTTTGGATAACGAATTTCATAATTTTTACCTGATTAAAAACTCAATCGAGCCCACGAAATCATATTCGAAGCATCCGGAGAAATTTTAACAGCCGACTCGGCAGGAAGCCAGTTGTTCTGTCTTTAGATTCTAATTAGGTTTACGAGTGCGACTTTTCACAACTCTACAAGCAAACACATACACTTGCTGCCTTGTTTTCATGTCTCCAGTATTGCTTAGCTGTATTTGAATATCTCTACTTTCCTTGCGAATGATATATTTTGAGTGCAAAATGAAATGTCGTACTCGCACTCGCACTCGAGTCAAACTCACAGCGAAGTAACAGCTGAACTCGACAGATTGGACTTTGACCCGCGATCGTAGTTTTGGTAGCAAGACTTTCTGGACGTACTGTAGGATGAAAAAAAAGGTTAAGGACATTGCTTTCTCTGCTAATAAAAATGCAAAACGTATACAGATAAGTATGTAACACCGCAGTGGAGCTCAGCGGTGCGAAATTATAATTACGAATGATCTTGATGCCAGAAGTGGTTGCTTTGTGCCGCTTTGTATTTCCAACGAAGCCCGCCGGTCCCTTAGTGCAGCAAATCCCCGGGAAACTCACGTAGTAGTCCTTTTGAACCACAAGTGGTCTCTTGTAGACCTAGAGAAAGTAAAATGTGGACTGCTGAAGGATTATTTGTCGAGTCGCTTTGCCTCGCTGTCTCGGTCCTTTCTCCGGCATTCCTCTACTCGCATTCGAAGAAATATTCGAACTAAAGTTTCATTTTAAAAAGTATATATACAAAAGTTAAGATAAAAGAAAGTCAGTTAAGCATATATACCTATGAATAATTACACGATGGCCCAAACTAGGGATGGATTTCGAAAGATTCAAGAGTCACATAACAACAACAACGATCTTTCTGATTTTCGTAGTCTACGAAAATGATTTGCGCGCGCAAAGCACCATGGGCTCGGACACAGGGTCTTTAATGGTTGAACAGTAGTTCCTTCTCGTTGTTTACTGGTGGATACATAGTCAGGGTTTCAGTAATTTATAGCCACTTACGTTTCATTGCCAGACCTAGTCTCGTTGTTCTGTGCTTTTAAGGTCTCTTGTACAAACATTTATCCAATGCTGACATTTCTCACTGAATTTGCTGTAAAGGTTTTGGAATAGAAAAGCTCCTCCTGTGAGTGATCAAAAAGGCCGAGAAAAGATGAGAAACCTGATTACTGGCGGTGTACTGAACGATGCTTCATTCTCCGAGACATATCTCTTTTAGCGCGGATTCACTCTTACATCTCCCCCAGCAACAATGCTTGGTATAGTCACCATTACTGATATGACTAGGAATCTTACTGAAGCAGCTGAAGGCATTGATTCTTTTTTTTTATCGAAAAAAATACGAATTCGGTCCTAATTTAGTCTGCTGTTCTGCAGGTTCAGAGTACTAATAGATGAGTGTCTCAAATTTATGTCTATATTTGTCCCATATTATAAGTTGTATCCTGTCCACCTATGATGGAGCTATCACTGTATTTCTCTACTATTCTTTCTACCCTGCGGCTCTTTGATCGCGTCCATATCGGTATTTGTTGGACTAAAGATTATTAACTGAAATGCCCGTTTTGTTTATCTCTATTTAAAAGCTTTTACCCTCCTTCCCAAAACTGCAGTCTGCTCATTATATTACAGAACTATAAAGGGAACTGTTGGAAGCCTTTAATTTCTCGAACCAAAATCTCGGCCGTGAGAGGAATCTTGTTTACCGTGAGAGTTGAATAACTGCTTCGGTCATCATATTATGTGCCGAGTGAGTGTTTATTACCTACGAAACGTACCTCCAACAAGAGCGCCAGTTGAAATATCCTGAGCCTGTGGGAGTGTTGCAAGGCTTTCGCACGAGTGAACTTAAATAAAACATTAAACTGCTTACATTTGAGAGATGGGACTCCAAATTTGAGAGAAAATTCCTCGCGCCGTCGTCCATCTTGATTTACTGTATTTAATTATGTAAATACATTAACCTGGCGATTGTTGCGTGACCAGCACAGTGCAATCTGATTGGTTGGAATTTGACCTTCAACGCATGCGCAGAACGCGTCTGACATGAAATAAAAAAATAAATAAAAAATAACGACTTGCATTTTAAGACTCGGCGCTGCCACAGGCAGCCCGAGTAATAAGGCTGGGGCTGGGGGAATTACTGAATTTTAAAGAAATAAGGTAACATTATGATCTTATGAAGACTTAAAATTAGATTTTAAGTTAATAATCGATATATGGGCAAAACATTTGTCTGCCAACAACCCGGAATGCGTTCTCGAGTGCATACCTAAGAAATGTGAAATCTTTTTTTTCCTTTTTCCTCTTTTATTCTTTCCGCACCCTCAGTTCTTAGGAACTGGATTGTTCCCTTAAAAGTTTGATTAGTAATTTATCGGACGAGGTTTCCAGGTCACGTGGATTTTCCCCGAATTCTGGTAAAGGAATATGATTGGATGGTATACATCATAATTCATTACGTATCGCACTTCTCGGTCTTTGTTTGGCTAAATGAACGTACATATCACTGTTTATTCACCAAACGCGGATTTTTCTGACGTGTGAATTTAGATTGAGTTCTTGTGTAATCTGAGCATCAGGCGTGAGAAAAATACGGGCCACACTCTTGTATCAGGACGTGGAGACCTTAAAACTTTATAATTAGAGGAACCGGATAACTAAAAGACTTCCTGGCCCTGTGAGGATTAGATTGCCTACGATTGTATTGGAATATTATGCACCTATCAATTGCGGTGTGGAAGCAGTTGTCAATCAAATCTGTCCAAAATACCCGACCCCCACGTTCTACAACTGGCAACACTCATATAAACAAAGCCGTTCCACACATTTTGAGCATTGCCAATGTAATAATGTTTCAAATAAATAAGAGCCTGAAAACACACCATCCTAACAAATTTTCTACCTGGATAGCGTTTGAAACTGGTAGCTTGATAACCGCTACTGGAGTTTGGACCCAGGCTTTCCCTGCCGATGTGAAAACTGGCCGACCCTCGGGACAGGTCCTACGATCAAATCAGTAATCCTGTACCGCTCGAGATCTGTATTCTGATTGCACCCATTATCCTGTAGCTCTATTGTTTTTGTACTGCACGTTCAAAAGGTTAGGGTGTTTTGTATTGTTGGGTAAGCCAATGCTGTGTCTCGTTTCGAGCGGTACAGGATGACCCGATCAAATGCCCGACTGAAGGGATCCTTTTCTGTCAGATCCCAACCCTTGATATAAATACCTGGAATATCTAATGAGCTATATAAAGGCTCTTGAATACCTAATCAGGTCTTTATATTGAAATTCACTGGAATGTTAGTGAAATAAAAGTTATCGAATGACAATTAAATAAGTCAGTTAAATATCTCGGTTCTCGGTATTTAAAGTGCCAATGAAATGAAAAAATGGATCCCGTTTTTATTTTATTAAATTCTAGGTTTCTCTCAGTGATTTTGTGGAAATAAAAATCAATATGGAGAGCGCGAACAAATTTTTTTTCGTATCGAAGTCAGGCGGAATTGCCAAAATCTTTTATGCCGTTAAAGATATGGAAATCACATGCATGACGTCACAAGGTGTACTCATTTAAATTTATATTTAAATATGTAATACTTTGAGAAACCTTGAAGATGGTCATATATTTTTATAGAATCCTTGCAGTCGGCTTTGTGAATATAAATGCGCAAACCTAGTGACGTCACGCATGTGATTAGCATATATTTAACGGCGTAAAAATTGTCGCCAGATTTTGGCAATTCCGCCTGACTTCGATACGAAATAAAATTATGTTCGTGCTCTCCAGCTTGATTTTGAATTGCACAAAATGGCTAAGGGAAGTCTATAATTTAATAAAATAAAAACGGGATAGATTTTTTCATTTCATATGCACTTTAACTCTTGCATAAAATGGCCCACATGTCATACAACGCGCGTTCTGATTGGCGAAATATATATTTATCGGCTCGTGATTTTAAGGAGTTTCTCGTGTTCGCCAAATATCACAAGTTTTTAGAACAAAGACAGATAAATCAAGACGAATCTTTTCTGAGAATTGCGTTTTTGATTCCCGACTAGTCCAAAGCGTTGCCCTACGGATCTTTGGATCCTTTGAAAATTATTCGAAAAAGGAATTACTGAAGTTTTCCAATTGTAGCTGATGTTACAGTTGACTCCGCCATGAATAGCAGTTTCAGCGGAATTGATCCGAACATCTCACTTAATGAATTAATGAAGCACTATTCAAGAATGATGGTTCAGTTCCATGGCGCTTCATTACATCGAAGTCAATACAAAGGGTCAATACCGTTGAATCTGATATTCGTAGACTCAACCGTAATATCAGCTATTCGTCAAAATCGCTTGTAATCGCTACCAGAAAAAGAAGGACAGCAACTACAAGTTTCGGGAAAATTACACTCTTCACTGCAATGGATGGTTTTCACGTTACGTCATAGCCGCCATATTGGTGTACCTCAACAATAGATTATTTTGTTCTGTACACCAACACGCCCTGCCCTTTGTCATTTGAATCAGTCTGGGGATTGAGGGCAAACCCTCAAGAGGGCAAAACCAAAACACACAAATTATCGTATCTCAATAACAGTTGATTTCTGGTGTTTACGCTTAATCGAACTCAGTATATGCATGCCTGTATACTTCCGGAGAACATAATGTTTTTGCTAGGAATCATAAAAAATGTCGGGAATTGGTAGATTCAGGGAATTTACCGGGAAATTGGTAGCCTGATTTTCAGACGGTATGAGGTTGTCCGATCACTTCCTTTGAGAAAACACGCCACATCTCAAACAAGGTTCAGGCAAGATAGTCCCAAAGCTACACAATATATAGATTCATCCAACACACATCACACCTTGACATTTGTGTTACCCAGTAATATATTTTTCCTGCAAAAGAGCTACTGTGGTTTTGTTCTAATACATTTTCTTAGCTGAGCGGCAGCATTCGCTACCTATTAGGTATACCAGTTATATATTTTTGGGAGTGTTGCTATAACCACTCGGGTTTTCACTTTTAAACGGCTAATTAAAATAACTAATCGATTGTAAGTAATAAAGGATGCGAGTAACATAAGTCACATGGATACAAGACTACACA
This sequence comes from Actinernus sp. WN-2022, assembly GCA_030867875.1. NCBI lineage: Eukaryota > Metazoa > Cnidaria > Anthozoa > Actiniaria > Actinernidae > Actinernus > Actinernus sp. WN-2022. Next base: position 62,839,901 of record JAOWCC010001501.1, on the reverse strand, counting down.
TTTTTATTGTGTGTGGTTCTAAGCTTCATTTTGTTAAACGGAGGACGAAATCAAATATGTTTTTGTAATCCAGTTTAACCTTTTCCTCCATTATCGACCATTATCAACATATAATTTAACATTTTCGAAATATCGTATAAATCTCGACAAGCGTTGTATTTGATCAGCATTGCAGTAGTCCTCGGACACTTTATCATTATATTTTCTTCTTCTTGCTGATCAAGATCTGTTTTTTTATCCAACGTCTGGCAGGATTGATTGTACATGGTTTTTGCTGTGGTTTTCTAACCTTAACTATATGCATTTTCAACAGCTTGGAGAGCCTACAACAACATTGATACGGGTATTCTCTTCAATTCTAGGACGTTATCTTGGCAGTTTGGCAGAGAACGGAGGACGAAATCAAGTTGCTAACATATGATTTTGTTATCCGGTTTAACTTTTTCCGCCATTATCGACAATTATCAACAGTTTGGAAAGCCTACAACAACATTTATAAAGTATTCTCTTCCATTCTAGGACATTATCTTGGCAGTTTGGCAGAGAAACCTGAAGGCTCAATATTCAGTTGACAGTGCCGCTTTAAGAATGCCTCAAAAGCTCGTTATAACACTCGGGACAAGCATTTCCATTGTCTGGACCACAGTACCCATCATGCCATCGGGATTGGATACCAAAATACCGGCCGCAATAAACCTCACCAGTCCACCCCTGCCATTTAACGTTTCTCCACAGATTCTCCACCCTTTCGCTCTTGAGAACTCTGCAGGCAGGACAGTTGTTGCCGTTCGTCGGTCCACAGAACCCATCATGCCCAGGGGACTGAACACCGAAATACCTGACAAAATAAATGAAAATGAGAACCATAAACCTCCCTCCAGCCTCCCCTTCGGTGTTCCTGTTATTGCGCATGCAGATGAAAAGGGCCCTTAACCAAGAGCGTCCATATCTCTTATATAGATGCTACGGCGTTTTCACAAGTTGGGCTATTTTTTTATTATTTTGGCGGCCAATTAGTGGAATACACCAGTGGCGGAACAAAAGATGCCTCATTAGCTTCTTTTATTATATCAACAACACGTCTGATATGCTTTTGTGATTTTATTCCTTTAGGAATGATTGCAACCCAATAATAGCGGGAAACCGTTCTAAAAATAACCTAACTTGTGAAAAAGCCGTAGCATAGAGGTAGTATGGGAGATTCTCGCTCTTAGTTATGGGCTCTTGGTACCATAATGAATCGATTTAGCGCCCACCTTCCAATAAACGCTCCCCTTTGAATGTGTTTTGTTAATAAGTGCGCCCTCTTACGAATTCAGTACCAATACCCCCTCCCCCCCAATTCCAATAAGCTACGGTAGCTACCGTAGTTATTGTTACAGTTCGTTTAATTATATAAACGTCATATATTATTACCGTGTTTGTTTTTATCAAACTAGAATGATCAAATTACATACGGTTAATGAATATTAAAATATTTTTAAAGACTCTCTGAAATTAGTAAGTTTAGGATATCATTACGACATAAACTGAAACAGTCATTTTATGGCTGAGTTATCTTGGTATAAATTATAATACACTATCGTCATTTCAAACCACTGTATATTAATTTGCACGGCTGCCTATTCATTCTTCGGAATTTGTTAGATTAAGCGCATGCTGAGGTAAACAATCCGAAATGAGTTCATTGTTAGTTGTTTACTCACCTTCCACAATACCAGAGCCCCGTTATACTGCCGGCCTTCTTTGGAGAGTAATGCGAACCTTTACAAGGACGATACAGGTTGTTCAAGCTGACTTTATCCAGCTCGCTCATTTCTGTGTTACGCTCGTTAGATGGCTTGATTCTCCAAATTGGGTCGCCCAAGGAACGTGCCATTGTCTCATCTTCAGGATACAGCATAATGCTGAAAGGATCAAACCGTGTTATGCCCACCAGATCATCTTTTTTTTTGTAGTCGGACTCCCAGGCTCCTTCCGGTACCTTAACATTCACGTAAGAGTCTCGGTCTCGGCGCTGATGCTCGTGACCAAAGCCAATAGCGTGTAGAAGTTCATGACAACTCGTACCATCGTTCATGTCCGGCCAGTCATCGCCGAGATGTATGCCTGCCACATTATCGCAGAGAGTATTTCCTTGAGTTTTGGCACAGACCTGATTAGTCCCATAAATCTTTACTTTCGCTTCAGACTCGTTGCGTGTAACGTAAAGATGGAGTCCAGGCGCAGCATAGTTGATGTCGTTGATAGCTTTCTGTAAGTGCTCTATCCAGGCTGGAGCCACTCTCTTGCGCGGCGTATCGTCGCGAACTATATTACGAGCAATCCACACGGGAACAGAAACCTGTTGAAAATGTTCTCCCAACATCTGCAGACTTTGTATCTTGTAAAACTCATGGAGTCTAGCGCCATCGCAGGGACGTGTCACTGCCTCTTTAAACTCTGATGATGTATGACCTTGGGAACTAGCGATATGAATTGTATAATGTGGTACGCATCCGAAAAATCCGGGAAACTGTAGCACGACCTTGGCGTCGATGAAAGATTTCCAACTGGAACAAATATGATAAGATAAGATGAATGAAACTACAGAGGTGCGTATTGATTATTTTATTAAGGCTTTATTTTAATTTTATGAAAACCTCAAAAATGGAGTAAAACAAGTTGAAGAATAAAATAATAATCTGGTTCGATCTTGCGGAATATCGCCTGATTTTAGCCAACTTGGGTCTTCCGTTCGGTCCTCGTCGCTAAGTATCTGGCGATATTCCGCGAGATCTTGCTGCATAATAAAAACAAGAGCCCATCTGGGCTTTCACTCGGGCCATATGAGATTGAAGATGAAATACACTTTCATTTGAAATCCTTTTAGTAATAACCGAAGGGAAGAATTTAGCAGTCTATAGGAGTGGCCGGTAGCGCGGTGACATTCATTCTCTACTCCCCTAGTATAAGCATGTTTTCACAAAAGGGGGTCTCAGGTTCTAGGGCTCCTTTTGTGAAAACAGCGTAGATCTTGTGTGCCTTTAGCTTTAAAGGCCAGTAACTCGTGTTTCTGCCGTTTACTTGAAAGCGCAGATGACAGTTTACGACTTTTCTGGCCTTTCTTTCCAATAATTGATCTCAAAGTATTTTATGGGTGTGGGGTGGGGAGGAGTAGTTCAAATATTTTCGCCAAAAAACAACTTTGCCTGATGTATGGCGCAACGATTTGCTTAGTGAAAGATGTACATTTTCCACTAGGTCTGAGAAAAAAGTGCATTTTTTGGATGAAAACGTTGAAAAGTGAGTTTCTGGCTTTTAAAGCCAACAAGTACGCATTATTTTACTTGTTTCACCTAAATTTCGAAGTGGCGCCATGTCTCGAGCTTTTAATGTATGTCGATGCACTACACGGCAATACGACGTTCTCTTCCTGTAGATTACGCTTAACTTATGGAATTTTGCTGTATTTTCAGTAAAAATACCAGAAAATTGCCTTTTTCCAACCTAACCCTAACTTCTAGCTCTCAAATAAAGAAATTATTGGATAGATCTCACACAAGTAAATTATGGGATAGAAAGGCCAGAAAAGTCTTAAACTGTCATTTGCCGTTTCAAGAAAACTACAAAAACACGAGTTACTGGCTTTTAAAGCTAAAGGTAGACAAGAATTCATGTGTGCCTTTAGCTTTAAAAGCCCGTAACTCGTGTTTCTGCCGCTTTCTTGAAAGCGCAAATGACAGTTTACGACTTTTCTGGCCTTTCTTTCCAATAATTGATCTCTAGGACTGGTATTTTATGGGGGTGGTGTGGGGTGGGGAGGAGCATTTCAATTTTTTTCGCGAAAAACCAACTTTGCCTGACGTATGGCGCAACGATTTGCTTAGTGAAAGATGTACATTTTCCACTAGGTCTGGGATGAAAACGTTGAAAAGTGAGTTTCTGGCTTTTAAAGCCAACAAGTACGCATTATTTTACTTGTTTCACCTAAATTTCGAAGTGGCGCCATGCCTCGAGCTTTTAATGGATTTCGATGCACTACACGGCAATACGGTCTCAGGTCTACGGTCTCAGGTTCTAGGGTTCTAGGGTTCACGGTCTCAGGTTCTAGGGCTCCTTTCGTAGATATATTTAAATATATAAATTCCCATATACAAACACTGTATTTCGCGCCATGTTTGCACCCCTTTCAAACTGTCGGAATTAACGCGAACTGGAATTAACGTGAACAATATCCGTCAAACTACAGAGAAGATAAATACAAGATCCATGTATACAGGAATAAAGCGATCGACACAAGGCCATAATTATGTCAGAATTGTGTTACTGACGTACACCGCGAAGTCATGCACCACACCGATTTGTTCAGCTTGTATTTATGAGGGTCTCCCAGGGGGTTCCTTGTTCCCAACGAAAATTACCTTTTGTTCCCTTGTTCCCAAACATTTTTCCAGGGAAACAGTCAACTTTTCCATTTAGAAAATGAAATTGTTTCCTTGTTCCCTAAAACCTCTACTCATGTTCCTTTGTTCCCCGATATATTGTTAGTTTGTTTCCTGTTCCCAATGGAGTTTTTGGTATGTTCCCTTGTTCCCCGAAACCCCTGGGAGACCCTCATTTACAATCAAGGATGATCAGCCCGGCTAAATATTTACTTAAATAAAGAGAAACATTAGCATTATTGGGATAATGCGTGAATTATTGCTTTATTTGAAGTCCATTTACTAATCCGCGTTTTACTAACCGCGTTTTACTAGTCCGCGTTTTACCAGTCTGCGTTTTACTAGTCCGCGTTTTACTAGTCCTCGTTTTACTAGTCCATATTTTACTAGTCCAGTCCAGTCCTCGTTTTACCACATGCCACTTAATTTTGGTAGCTGCGCTGATTGTGATATTTAGTGTTTATAGTTTGATTATTTATTTTGTCTGTCTCATTCATTAATTTTGTTGAAAGCTAAACAACAAATTCTTACTATTTGGCGTGTCAGTTTACAAAAATTAATGACCGCCAGCCAAATGTTTTATGATTTGATTTCGCTAACCCTGCGAGCAAAGGTTTCTCATCTCTGCCTTTCCTGTCCTTTCCCTTTCTTTAGGCGGACGGGACAGGCAAAGAGATGAGAAACCTCTGAGGGTAGATTTCGCTGCATGGACACAATTTGTACACCTGCATGCTCTTGGGCAATAAAACAAATTGTAATGATGAAAATAAGCTACATGCACATATCATGTACATGTATGTTGATATGAAAAGATATTAAAATGAAAAGATTCAATCAAAATTCAGCTATATTGGTTTTATAAAGATTGTTTTATCCGAGTATTGAGTATTCTTAACAATATCTGAGTATTATAGAGTGATTTTCATAAACCTGTGAAACAGATACTAGAATATTATATTTAGTGCTATTAAATGCTAATTCTATTGTTTTCTTTTGTGTATATTTGACTATTAGATGTTAACAAGCAATAATTGTTTCACAGGTTTATGAAAATCACTTTAACATTTAATACAGTCTTTGTATGTATTTTTAAATTTTGCTATTCTTTAAGCAATAAACATTTCTTTAAAGGAAGCATTGGCTTGTTTAATACACTTAAAAAGATGACTTAAGTTGCTGTATTTGGAACATTTCCTTTGTTTTCTTCATATTTGGCACTGGGATTGCTGTGAAGCTACATGTACTGCTACTGAGCAGTTTATAGTGACATCTGAATGGTGGCATGTATACACCAATGCAACTGCATTCAATTACTTAGACCTAGACCATTAGAGCTATGTGACCCTGTGAACAGGATTATAAAACACTTAAGTTTAATAAGCCTTGGAACAACTATAATGGCTAATCAAAGTCTGCATCTCATTTATCTCTAATAAGAAAAAGAGGTGGAATAGAGCTGGATTCTTGCAACTACTCTGTTTAAACTTCATTTGTTCTTGCCATTAGAGTTTCAAGCTTTTGTTCAGGTGCATTCTTATTTTGATATTTTTGAACCATTAGAGGAATATGAGGTATACCTTAAGGCACATCTGATAGCTTGAATATATTAAATGGCCAAGTGAGACCAAGTAGCCGGGCTATAAATTAGTCTCCACTAAAACAGCATTTGCTGACAACAAAAATATTCAGTTGATTCAGATTGTGTTGTTGGTGTCAATACTTGCACAAAAGTCTTTGAATTTTATTGTTTGAATCTAGATGCATTTAAAGTAGTTTTTAGTTTTATTTCTACAGGTCTTGAGGGCTTTCTTGTACTAATTTTGCTTATATTAGCAGTTGCTGGCTAGGGAGTGGAGCATGGAAGTTTAATTATAGGACAAGAAGTCCTTCAAAAATTCCCAGTATTTTATTGCTCTATTTAGAGACTGATGTTTCTTTGTATTATTAAACTGTAGGAGAAGTTTTGTTGATGTAAATGCCTTTGTCACCATAAATTAGTAAACTCAAATGTTGATGGCTGTTATTTGGGATATATCAGTGGAAGCACCCTGTCATTTAAACTGAAGTTCTTTCGAAGCCGGTTAAATTTTATAGCTACATCTGTCTTGGAAATAACTTCTTTAATATCAGTTATTCTCACAAATTTAGTTACAATTAATTTTCATTGGAACCTTTTGAATGAAATATTTTTGAGGCTTTCATAAAATCATTTCTCTATTCCAAAAACACAACTACTCCAAACCTTTCATTGCTTTCATTGCTTCATAAAATCATTTCTCTATTCCAAAAACACAACTACTCCAAACCTTTCATTGCTTTTGTGTAACAGTTTGTGATATGTTTCTGCAAGAGTATCTTTAGACAAAATATGAAGAGTCAGGGTAAGAATATTTACCATTTCTTTCCCAACACAATCAAGATATATAATGCTGTACATGTTTTATAACAACCACTGTACCAGATCTACAAATACACCAATTAAAGAAGACTAAAAATCACCACTTTTTCTGGAGGTATAAATGACGACCACTTCAACTACTGCCGACATACTGGTAACAATTGCAAGATGATCCATCTCCTCAACCTGCGTTCCGTATATAGCCATCTCTTCCCGTACACTTCTCTTTGCACCAAAAATCGGTTACCTTAGCCCTACAATTTTCGTTTTACTGACCGAGATAATCGACAAAATGACTTAAGTCTAAGATTATTTCCGAGCGATCGAAACAACTAAACATCGCCAAGGGGCTCCTTTTTCAAGTAAAGCTGCTCGACAGGAAACGTTGTTAAATGTATGAACCTAGAGCTACTTAATGTTTGACAGATCACACATTTTACCTTTATTTCGTAAAGAAAAACTCGATATATAACTACAAACCGGCCGGCAGTACCGGCGGTATACGCGGCTATTCGCGCGAAAGAATCAAATAACAGCGCACGCATACATTACTTCACAAAATGAGCCCGCGTTACATGCTTGACATTTTGATTAGATTGGCGCGCGAATTGCTCGTGCCCAAAACTGGTCTGCTCATTATATTACAGAACTATAAAGGGAACTGTTGGAAGCCTTTAATTTCTCGAACCAAAACCTCGGCCGTGAGAGGATTCTTGTTTAAGTTTACCTTGAGAGCTGAATATTGCTTCGCTCATCATAAATTATTCTGTGCGAGTGTTTATTTCTCCGGGGTATTTCTGACAGCCACAAACACGCTCGAAATTATTTTAGTGTTGGCCTACAGATCACGGTGTTTGCGCTGGTATGTATTATGACCGAGAGTAAAATGAAATGTGCCATAAAACCTACAAAACGTACATCAAACAAGAATACCGTCCGATGGCAAAATCTATCAGCGCCACGAGGTCAACAAATCGACAAAGAAATGCAGATATAAATACGCAATGATTTCAACCTCACCGTACCATAATTCATGACCTGACAAGACACTGTTCAGTTTCACTTTCCCTCTCAGCTTTGCTCTTGAGTACTTCGGCTTTGTTAAATACTTCTTATTCAGTTGTATGGTATTGTGCAGTATATTTGAGTATACCAATCCACAGAGATTCAAATAACAAAGCCGTGGCGAAAGAGAAGCTTAAACGACAAATATTTTGTCCTCCTAGAAAAACACAACATCTTGCCATTTCTATCGAAGAAGCCTTGGTTTCAGCAACAAAGCAACACGCTAAATTCCAATTCGATATGTGTAGATTAGCTGGATCCTGGCTTTGAGGCCTTCAGGTCCGGCGTCGTGTCGTATATAAAATCACTGGCCATCTGGGTAAAAAACGCGATCCTTCGGCTCCGACAAGAGCGCCAGTTGAAATATCCTGAGCCTGTTGGAAGGCTTTCGCACGGTGAAGTTAAATGAAACATTAAACTGCTTATATTTGAGAGATGGGACTCCAAATTTGAGAGAAATTTGCTCGCGGGTCGACCATTTGATTTACTGTATTAAATTATGTAAATAAATTAACCTGGAGAGTGTTGCGTGACCAGCACAGTGCAATCTGATTGGTGGTGAACTTGAACTTTAACGCATGCGCAGAAATTTTGCTACACGAAACAAAACAAAAAATAAAAAATATAAAAATAACGGCTTGCATTTTAAGACTCGGTGCTGCCACAGGCAGCCCGAGTAACAATTATCTGGCCTATCTATATATTATAAGTAACATAATTGTTACGAGAGGATTACGACCCGGGATTTTCACTTCTGGCTTCTTTTTACTTTCTTCTTGCACATGACATTACACTGCTACTCCGGAAGAACTACTGACTAACTACAGACTAACGATATACTAACTATATTTTACAGAACGTTTTGGCTTTCTTTTAAGCTATCGGACCAGACAGTATGCCCGCGGGAGCCCTTAGATTGGGTAACTTTTGAGGAGCTCCTTTTCTGTTCAAAATATCTACCAAATAAGGTTGCATAGTTTTGATGTTTTGATAAAGTTGTCAACGATGCCAATTTAATGTAGGTACTCACGCTGGTGTGATACTGCCTGTTCCTGAAACGGCCAAGGCTCCAATTCTGATGTCGAGGCCACGAGCTTGATGTCGAGGCTACAAGCCTAAACGTCAATCATTCATTTCCAACCTTTTAACATTCTGTTTTGGATAAGACTAAAAATATAACTGAGAATAGGCAACTACTTCATAAACGTGACTAAAGACTAATGACGTCACGAAGTCGTTTTACTTGCGTGATTATTGTCGCGTAACATAATTATTACTTCGGTAGGAATTGTAGGATTCGAAGTCGCATGAAATCGGTCAAATTGTCAAGACCATGGTCTGTGTTATATCAGCCGAAGCCGCTGGCGTAGAATACAATAATTCTACAATTCTCTGATCTCTACCTTTTTATATCTCAAACAATTATCGAATAAAGCTTTGTCTAGTTAAGTTGTTCTTTTTGTATTTTTATTGTGAATACATGCTACAATTCTACAATCTCGATATTTTTATATCTCAAACAATCACCGAATAAAGCCTACACTGTAAATTCAAGAGCTGAATCGACCCCAAAAATGGGGCGACAACGGTGAGTCAAATTTGGCACATACTTTAGAGCTATTTTGGCCCCATTAAGATAAGGCTAATTTAGCCCTAAAATTAGGAGCTGAATTGACCCTTGTTTAGGGTTGATTGATCCTTTGTTAGTGGTTGAATCGACCCCCTGAAGTGCTGATTTTGAAAAAACTGGGGTCAATTTGATTTTTCAGGGGGTTGAAATAGCCCTAGAAATTGGCTGTTTTGGTACCCAATTCAGGAGGTATTTTAGCCCTACATTAGGGGTTGATATGGCCCTTGATTAGGGGTCAAATAGACCCACCCTAAGTACTGATTTGGAAAAAACGGGGATCAATTTGATTATTCGGGGGGCTGAAATAGCCTCACAAATTAACTATTTTGGTACCCATTTGAGGAGCTATTTTGGACCCAGCATATCATAAGGGCTGACTGGACCCAAACAAAATGGATATATTGGATGCATTTAATGCACTTTTCTGAATTCAGAAATGATTCACATCAGTGTCAGTTGTATTTCACCCAGACTGAAATTTAAAAATTAAGATAACAAAGTTGGCAAGCTTTGTAATTATTTATATTTAATTGTATGAATGACTTTCTTTTACATTTGAAATTATCAATATAATATTCAAATACATAACAGAACAGTATGAAATTATAAATTGTCAATAGAACAGAGTCTATGTATTTCTTAAAGTTTGAAATTGTCAATATAACATATAAATACAGTAAATAACATAATTCTATTTAGAGGCCCGGTTAGGAGAGGTGGTGCGGGTTATCCCTATGTTTTTCAGGATAGTTATCCCTTATCCCTGAGATGCAGATGTCTGTTATTGATGATCTCTTATCGCAATGGACTTTGGTTATCCCTTATCCCTACTGTTTGAAGAATCCTGGTTTGTTATCCCTTATCCCATTATTATTTTGCTAGTTATCCCTTAATAATTCCAATTTATTTTACAAATCTGATCATAAAAAGTGAACAATGTTTGCTCTCAAATGATTATTAAATGCATGTCTGTTTCTGCATTTGTCTCCAGTAAATTGTACACTAGATGTAATTTATGCACCAATTTTCCAATCTATAGGGCTCATTTGAATTTCCTGTGTGCCACCATCTTGGATCTCATGACATCACAATGTTGCCCCTACTGTCAAAAAACAATAGCACAAGTTTTTGTTGTGTAACAATAGGGACAACACTGTGATGTCATGTGATCCAAGATGCCGATGCACAGAAAATTCAAATGAGTGTTATTGTCAGGAAAATCGGTGCATAAATGACATCTACATTGTATAGAGTTCTCCCAAAGCATCTACATGTAGGCGACCGGCGATTTTCCCAGTGTACTCAACTTGACCACATCAGCTTCAAGTTTTCGTTTTACTTACCACTCTTAACAGTAGAAGCCAGGATTTGAAATAAATTCCCCCAAGGTACTCATTTTTTTTCTCTCCCAACTATGCGTGTTGGGAGAACCTGCATCTACATGTAGTGTACACTTGACTGGAGACGAACACAGCAATGTATTTAGGCATCTACAGTATAAACAAACACTTGAGAAAAAAACATTGTTTTCAGCTAAGTTTCCCTTTAATAATTTATTTTACGAGGATCCATGCGATTACTTGTTAATAACATAGAGGGCAAACATTTTTGACAATAGTGAAATAAATTGTTATGTGCATTCTATGTAATGGGAAAACTGGATTATTGTTCAATGTCAAACAACATGAGCACAAGGCACAATTCTTACTGTTCAATAATTATCTCACTTCTGTCACTTGTTATTACTCGGGCAAGGTGTCTATCATACAACCTCCTTACAAGGAAGCACAATAGACCACCATATGTACTAAAGTATGCGAGGGAGGTCACTGATGTATACATACAGGAGACTCATCCCAGCTTTAAATTGACCGTGAGTTTTGCAAAATGGCGTAGGAAAGTGGTCATTAATCGTTTTGAGTCCCACTCGTTTAATCAGCCATTTTGAAATTTTCAGTCTCACAAATTAAGTAGAGTTCACACGCAAGAATACTAAACCCTAACCCGTAACATAAACCTAACCCGTAACATAAACCTAACCCTAACCGTCAATAAATAAGTTACCAGGTAAACGAGGTCTCACCCACATAGAGCTAAGGGTTCACAGGTAAACAACGAGTTGTCACTGGCCTAGGATGAGTTTAAACCAAAATATAGAGGGGGAAAACATTCCAGAAAATGTTGTAAACATAATTTTGAGAAATACCGTAACTGCATGGACAGGTATTTTTTAAACATGAGTAACAATCCTAAAATTGCCCAATTTATGCTTTTATAAGTCTTATCTGTGGTCTTCTCCCACGTGTATTCAGCCAACCAGCAGTCTTGTTGCTTTCCATATTGTACATGTATGCCTGCCACTCCTGTTCTACAGTACATTGTATCTTTGCTTTTCTGGCATACATGTTTGCTGAAAAAGAAAGGAAGAGTACATGTACAACATTACTGTTCGCAGTGTTCTAGCCACTTAATTTACATTATTTTGGGAATTAAAGTCATTGTTTTTGATTTTCAAGTCGTCTGTGTGCCATTAGAAGCCCCACTAACAATGAAAGTATCTAATGTTATTTTAATTAAGAAATTAAAACTAAGATCAAAGCAATTACAGAATACCCCCCGCTCAAGTATGTTAGGTGGAGACGACAACATGTCAATGCATTAGTCCATATATGGTTCTCTCTCAAGAGAGATATGTCTGGATTTGAATGAGTCTCGTAGAACGAAGCAACATGTATATATGATGTTAATACGTCAACGTGTTAGAGAGATATGTCTGGATGTGAGCGAGTCTCTCCGTTCACAGTAGTAGAACGAAGCAACATGTATGATGTCAACGCATTGACATGTTGGCATCAACACCTAATGTACTTGAGCGGGGGGGGGGGATTCTGCAATCTAGCCCCAAAACCAAAATTTTAAAGATTACTTTCTGGTTTCTTTGTCATGAAAATGATAAACCTTTTTCTAAATAAATAAAGAATTACTGACAGACAACCTATTGACAAATGTAAACAAGCAGGTAATATTAAGCCAACATACATACTACATGTATATACTGTACATGTAGCTATTACTTATCAGGACTGAACATGAAGCCAAGAATATTATTTTGTAATCAATGCTCGTCAAATTAAGTCCTCAAAGGAGTCCTGCCTACAAAATTAGGTCTTCAACATTTACCTGTTCATCCCCCCAAAAAAACATGCGAAAACCTACAGAGATGCATGTTGACAGATAATAATAACCTTGAATTTGCAATGGCACCACGGGGCTGATCTTAGCTAGGGCCTGGCTAAATTACAGATTGAATTTGAATTTAGCGTGTTGGTTTTTATGGTGGTAGGAAAACCCGAGAACCCGGAGAAAAACCCTCGAAGCAAGGGTAATATATAAGATACCAACAAACTCAACTCGCATACAGTATAGCGCCGCTTTGGTGATCGAACCTGGGCCCTACAAAGCTAGATAATTGATAAAAAAAACTCACATCTTGCCATTTCCCACAGATCCAGAGGTGAGAGGAGAAGCGCTTAAAGGCGCTGTGTCACGGTACTGCGCATGTGTGAAAATCTGATGATTTTAGAATTATGTTCTAGCCCGGAACGAAATCCTCAGAGGGGTGAAATGCCGGTTTTTAAATCGACTTCCATCAGTGTTCTTTTTTAACTCATCCTTGCCTCCTTTGGTAATTTATGGAAATGTCAGATGTGCTTAAATAAGTTTTAATTATTTGTTTATTCAAAATTAGTTGTTGTAGACTGACAACACAACTAATAAAAACAAAAAAGCAAAGTGATGCTTACCGGCGGGAGACCGCCACTGAGTACTCTGAATACAACAGCCGAAAAACGCAAGAAATTGGAAGCTTTTTGGCATTCCAACTAGAAGCGAAGAGGGTTTGGATGTCCAGTAGAGTTCACGAAACATATGGAAACTTTTCAAGTCATATTATAAATGATATGGCAGTTTTCAACAGCGACACGAAGAAATATATATCTACGGCTTAGAAACGATCGAGGCTGAAATGATATGAACCGACCGGAGTGCAAAGACTGTACGAAAAGTTAGATAAAACCTTTCTTTGCTGGCATGAACTCAAATACGATAGCCTTGTGAGAATCGACGTACATATGAAGCTATAGAGGTTTATATATTATCGACTACGTGAGAGTCTCCAAACATCGAACTGCTATGAAACCGCTAATGTCAGTATATTCGCACTTTCGTGACAAGCGAACTTTTCTACTTTCGACACGGTCGGTAAACTGTACGAAATATCCAAGGATGTATCCCTAATGTCCAAACTAATAGGGAAAACTGAAAGAGGAAATCATTGTGACCAATCGACATACATATGAAGCTCCAGAAGTAAATATTGAATACATGAGAACCCATAGAGCAAACTGATAATAATGAACGCGCTATTCACGGACATTTGTGACTTAACTGAGCTCGCGCTACAGCATAGCTTGAAATACTGTACGAAAACTCCCGTTTAAAAATTTCCTGATGCCGAAAGGACCGTAGCATCTTAAACAAGATCTCCTTCTGACCAATCGACATACATATTAAGCTGTGAAAGTATGTTTCCATTCCATAACAGCCGATAGTGCAAACTAGTAAACTGCCACTAGTTTCTTACTTGAAACGTGTTGATCGGTAAATACCCCAAAACTTTGACCATATTTGGTAAAACACTACCACATTTTATAAATTATTTCGCTTTCGAGGGAAATTTGGAAATTTTTAATCAGCCATAACTTTTTTCCTTTTTATCAGATTCAAGTCTGGTTTTCGCTGAACGCCTTCACCAAGAGGGTGTAACACACTGAAAACACGCAGTACCGTGACACAGCGCCTTTAATCACTGCGCCACCCCGGCTCATCCTGTTTTTGCACAGTTAGTTCGGCCATGAAATACTCATTTACTTTTTGTTAGTATTATCAAGGGACCTACTGATCAACATATCTACTTGTAGGTAAATTAGGAATTACTTTAAAACTGATCATGAAGCAAGGCTTACCATCTAATATCTTCGAACTGTCTTTAGTGTTTCGTTTTCCTCCAAGGATAAATAGCCATTCATGGTCCAAACAACGGCTTGGTGATCGAGTTCTTAGCTTGGTTCCAAAACTCTTAAACTAGCTAACCTTCTGTAAATCCATTGAAGTTGTAGGACAAGACCGTTCAAAACCAAGACCGCTCAAAACCAAGACAAGACCGCTCAAAAACTGGACCGTTAATCGAAACCTGATATTTGCAGTACTGTAGTTACCAGTCTCTACTTGTGCACCAGGAGACACGGTTGTACTCGCGGAACAACTGCGGACTCTTCTGGACTATTTTCATAATATTATTTCGTACTTTTTGAATTATTTTTCATTTATTAATGCATAAGCAATGTACATGTACATGCTAACTTCCTCACAAAGTAGAAACTATTTAAATAGTTCTTCGCATCTGAGAAAATTTCCGGACTGTCCGGCTTTATGTTATATCTACTCGCGCTGCGGTCTACGGTATAGGAATCAGCCCATGACACCAGACTTCATGCCCATGTGGTTTCAAAGAGTAGGAAAAATAATTTAATATATTAGGGTCAATATGACTCATAGTAGTATATAAAGTGCCGGTTCTGGCGCAGCACCTCCGTTTTTATTGTGACGTGACATCCGATGACCCCCTCCCCAAACGCATTTGTCGGACTTTGTCAACCACAATATGTACCCAATCCCAACTTATTATCTATTTGAGTACCATAGATGTTGTAATTTGGTACATATTGCGGTCGACAAAGTCCAACAAATACGTTTGGGTTCGGGGGCCATCAAACGTGACTTACAATAAAAAACAAAGGCGCTGCACCATAACCACTACTTTATATACTACTTATTGTATTTTGACGCCTAATTAGAGAAGGGCTAGTATAAGGTAATATACTATGGCTGAACACATACTCCAATTCGTTCGAGCACCCAGGGCCATTAAGGGCTATTTACGAGGATGGAAGATGGATGTTCCAGATGGTAACCCTCTAGGGGCAGACCCAGCTGCTTTCCTAGCCGGTGTGCGGAAGCAGACTACCGAAAAGCTCGAGGAAGAGCTCCAAAACCTCAATAGCTTTAAGGTTCAGCTAGCTTTGAACATAACACTCCGGCTCGACAAACCTGAGGGTTCAGTATACCTTTCGTAGCTTGCAATCCGTTTTGACCAACGATGCAGAGATCCGTGGGGTAATAGTAGAAGCACATGCTCAGATCCACAGCTACATTGAGAAGTGGATTGGTCGAGGGTCAAACTGGGTTATAGATAGAGTCAACATTCTATGGTTGAACATTGCTCGATATCAACCACTACGTGGAGGTTCATATTTACCACTACCTACAGAAATCGCGAATAAGAAAGCCGTGATCAATGTGATAAACAATGATGACCATTGCTTCCGTTGGACACTACGCGCAGCTGTGTTTCCAGTTGCAAAGGACCCTCAGAGGATGTCGAAGTACCGAAAAGATGATGGGTTTAACTTTGATGGGGTGGATGCGCCAACGCCAATCTCACAAATAAAACGCGTAGAGAAGCAAAACAAGATCTCTATCAATGTATATGGTTGGGATCCGAAGGAAACGTGCTTGATCGTACATCTCATCTCGAAGGAGACCTTTTCAAAGCGAGTTAACTTCTTGCTTATAGAACACCCAGATAGCGGTCTTCAACACTACTGCTGGATCAAGGATTTCAACCGCCTTCTATTCGATCAGACAAAACATGACCACAGGAAGCACTTCTGCGAGCGTTGTCTACATGGATACACTACCAATGCCCTCCTCGAAAAGCACATTCCAGAGTGCAACGGAGTCGACGACAGAGCCATTCGCATTGAAATGCCTACCAATGAGAATAACATAGTATCCTTTCAGAATATCCACAAACAGCTCCAAGTTCCCTACGTTATCTATGCCGACCTTGAGGCTTTAACCACTAAGATCGAAGGACCTGCCCAAGACCCTAAAAAGAGCAACACACTTAAAACAGAAGAACATATTCCCTGTGGATTTTCCTACATCGTTGTAAGTTCTGATGGTCATAGCGGACCACCTGTACTATACCGAGGTACGGAAACGATCGAACGCTTTCGACGATGTATACAAGAGGAAGAGGCGAAGATCAAAGCCCAAAAGGCCAAGCTGCTATGTATGTTACCGAAAGACCAGAGGGGTTATAATAGAGCAACGATCTGTCATATCTGCCAGAAGCCCTTGGTTGGTAGCGATAGAGTACGTGATCATTGCCACATCACAGGTGAGTTTCGAGGTACCGCACATAGAGTCTGTAACCTCAAATTGCGTATCTCACCTACCATTCCAGTTGTATTCCACAACTTGCGTGGATACGATGCTCACCTACTGATGCAATCCGTCTCCAAGACAGAGGGCGATATCTCCTGTATTCCAAACAATATGGAGAAATATATTTCATTCTCGCTTGGTAACCTACGGTTCATCGACAGCGCACGATTTCTACTATCTGCTCTCGATAAGCTGGTAGCAAGTGCCGCCCCAGACACCTTCCATCAAACTACAAAACACACGCCCGACCCAGATAAAAACAAGCTGCTGCTGCACAAAGGCGTTTATTCATATGAGTACATGGACTCTTGGGATAGATTCACTGAGACTTCTCTTCCACCGAAAGAAGCATTCTATAGTAAGCTATACCTAGAGGGCATATCCGACAAGGACTATGAACACGCACTAGAAGTTTGGAACGTATTCGGTTGTGAAACATTGGGAGACTACCACGACCTTTACCTCCAAACCGATGTACTTCTTCTAGCAGATGTGTTTGAGACCTTTCGCACGACATGCATGCAAAACTATGGATTGGACTCTGCTCACAACTATACTAGTCCAGAACTCTCATGGGATGCGTTGTTGAAGAAGACTGGTGTAGAGCTTGAACTATTAACTGACTATGACATGCATCTATTCATTGAGAAAGGTCTACGTGGCGGGATATCTATGGTGCCTCAGCGCAATGCCAAAGCAAACAACCCAAACATGCCCGATTTCGATCCTAAAGAGCCAAATAGCCACATAGTCTATCTTGATGCTAACAATCTCTATAGCTGGGCTATGAGTCAATATCTACCAACAGGAGGGTTTGAGTGGTGCCTACCAACAGAAGAACAAATCATCCAACACGCAATCGATTCAGATAAAGGTTACATCCTCGAAGTTGATCTTGAATATCCTAGAGAACTTCACGACGCACACAACAGCTATCCGCTAGCTCCCGAGAGCATGCAAGTTGATAAAGCTTGGTTATCAGAGTAACAAACTGCTCTATTTGAGGAGCTATACAAAGGCAATGGATCTTTGAAAGCGGAGAAGCTTGTGCCTAACCTCTATGACAAAGAACGATACGTTCTCCACTATCGCAACCTACAACTATTCTTATCTCTAGGTATGCGTCTCCAGAAGATCCACAGAGCACTACGATTCGACCAATCCCCATGGATGGAACAATACATACGAATGAATACAGAACTACGAAAACAAGCGAAGAGCACTTTCGAGCAGGACCTCTACAAATTGATGAACAATAGCGTATTTGGCAAAACAATGGAAAATCTACGCAAGCGTGTAGATATCAAACTAGTGCGCTCTTCAGAAGGAATCAGACTACAGCGCCTATTGAATAAACCTAGTTATGCTCGCTCCACAATCTTTGACAACGATCTAGCCGCTGTACACAACTACAAAAGCAAGCTACTGCTGAACTGCCCGGTTTATGTTGGAATGTCAATTCTAGATCTCTCAAAACACCTGATGTATGACTTCTACTATAGCGAGATCAAGAAGCAGTATGGGCAACGCTGTAATCTACTCTACACTGACACTGATAGTCTACTACTACACATCGAAACTGAAGACATCTATGCAGACATGGACATCGACAAACATCTATATGATACGAGCAACTACAGCAAAGACCACCCGCTGTATAATATAGACAACAAGAAAGTACTTGGCAAAATGAAAGACGAATGTGGAGGTATTCCCATTGTTGAATACGTTGGACTACGATCGAAGCTCTACTCGATCTTGAAAGTAGATGGTGGGGAGATTCGGAAAGCCAAAGGCACCAAGAAGGCCGTTGTGAAACATCGTATTCGTCATGAGCAATACAAAGAGTGCTTGTTAGATAAGAAAGTATTCCGCCACGGAATGGATATGCTTCGAAGCGAAGGGCACAGGATGTATGGTATACATATGAATAAGATCTCTCTATCACCATTCGATAGTAAGCGCTGGATTTCAGCAAACGAGATTGATACACTAGCCTATGGACACAAAAAACATCATTCCAGAGGAGGTAAACTTTGACGATCTTATTTGCGAGCTGCTATCCTAGGTCGGTTTGGTACGAACAGAATACCCTTTGGAGGTAGTTCAGTATCTGATGGAACAACTTGTAGCTCTTCACGCACGAATCCCCGCTTCGGTGCATCCTTTCCTAAATAGTACAGAACTGGTTGGTTCGAAGATATCGCACTACGTGAAACTATATATGTATTTAAACTCCACACAGGATCAGTTGCTCGCTTTGCTCCACCTTCCAACTCTCCCGACGCATAGAGATATCGAACTAGAACATCAAACGGTAAACGCTTTTCTTCCAATCCAACAGATCGCGAATATGTAGGAGTTTTGATGTCCACTTGCTGTGCCAATACTGTGTTCGAAGGCTGCTTACCTGTAAGTCGAGTCACTTCGTTATTCATGGCTTTGATAACCTCTGGAAGCCGCAACACCCATTCTCTACTACGTGCATCTGATCCTTCCTTCCTGTGCATATTGGTATCCAAACAATCTCTCAGCTAGTGTTCTATTTGCTCGTTCTACGAATCCTTGTGCCCTGTGGTTACCAACCTCGCCTCGTTGGACTTTCGTACCATGTTGCTCCAAGGTTCCAGACATATGCCCCATGAACTCCCTACCAGGATCGACTTGTAGCGTTTTCGGCCATGTTAATGGACTTCGCTTATAGATTAGTTCAAAAGCTGCACCAACCTCGCCACTATCTTTTGAGGCTAAAGGCTCAGCTTCTTTATATCGAGAAGCCACATCGATTACCACTAAAGCATATTTATAGAGCTTTCGCCCCCGTCCAGGCCGATCATGAGGTAGAAAGATCAAATCAGCTTGGTGAACCGCATTGGGTTTCGATACAGTCCAATGTCGTCGGCGGATATATCGTGGTGGTGGTAGGTATATCTGCCATAGTGCTTGTTTCTCTAACCAACTCTTAGCTGCGCCTTCCGATACCTTTGCTGCCACCGCTAGCCTACCCACGGCAGCGTAGCCTTTCCAGTATCCCTCAGGACCATAGAAGATATTCGCAAGGAGAGCATCCATTATATATAGCACAACGATGAGGCCCTAATACGAAGACAAAAAAGAAGAATAAAGACTTGTCTAGCTAACTAGTTCTTATTCTTCTTTTTTGCATTGATTTATTCTCGACCATCATACATCATATAGTGGTATAAGGTTTAAGTATCCACCCCTCACACGGAGTAGACATTTGATTTCTCAAGCATGTTAAGGCCTGGTTCATTTAACGGAAAATAGATGTACGTTAAGAAATGTTTTCTGACAGAAATAACAGTTTAAACAAAAACTAATTACACCGTAATACTAATATCAACTTCCTTAAATTTGTTAAGTGGATAGTTGTCGTATCACGTGATCGATGACGTCATAACTATATAAAATCGTTTAAGTGAAATGCGGCTGCGACGATAACATATGAATATAAAGTAACCCTGCTAAAACATTACTCCTCCTGCAGTGTTTCAGATCACGCTTAGAAAACACGACTATCATGTAAAGATAAGGAGATATTAAGGGTACAAAAAGTCACGTGACCTGTTTTGCATATGTTCGCCTTAATTACTCGTTAACGAAACATTTTTGTCATCTTTTCTAAGTTGATTTAGGTAAAAGGCTTCAACCTTAACTAAACATATCCACTCATCATCCTAGCTGTTTTAAACTCGGAGCCGCGTTTTTGATTTACTGATTTCGTGTTCTAAGTCACGTGACAGACCACGTGACACGTTTCACTACACACAAACCACTTAAGGTAGTCAAGAATGGCGATACCTATTATCGTGAGAAACTTGGCGTACTTACCATACTCGGCTGTGCTGAAATAAGGAAAACAGTTTTTACCCGAAATTTGACCCCTGAACCAGGCCTTAACATGCTTGAGTTGGCAGGGCTTTAGATCCCACTTGATCATTACCGACTCTTTATCTTTAATATCAAAGTCTACCATGTGTTCGTTCCCTATTATCAAACCGATTTTGGACCCCTTAGGCAAACCGGAGAAAAGATCCTTAAAGCACACACTATTTAAGAGTTCAGTCGGGCAAATCACAGTGCTGTTAAGATTAAATAATACACCCTCCGTAGGAGTTTCCACTTCTAGATTTACTAAGGAGAGGCTATTGCCTTCGAAACCTAACGTGTTTAGAGTATCGGTATTTGGAGACGCAAGCTCCACCGACTCTACCTCACCTTCGAAACCTAACTCGGTTAGTAGCGAATTGGTACAATATGAAAGAGGAGAGTTGAGGGCTAGTAAAGCATAAGTATGGACAAAGTTTTCGGTTCCTTTAGCCCTCACATTAAATGATGCTACGTGTACGAGCCTTTCCTTGTGTTTTTCATGTGACCCGATGGGCAACTTAACTCGCACGTTTTCCGCTTTCACCAAAAGTTGCCTCTTGAAGTTCTCCTTGACTTGCACGTTTTCCATTTTCATTGAAAGTTGCCTCTGATACGTATATGTATATATAGCTTCAAATGGATGCAGAAAACCAACTTTTACGCTATACCTAGTACTAACCTAGTAAGTAATTGCCAGCAGTTTCCAAGTAATTACTAGTAATCTAGTAGCAGCCTAGTAAGTAATTGCCAGTAATTTCCTAGTAATTACCTAGTAACCTCAACAAACATAAAAAAGCTCGTTTTTAAAAAGCATAGCTATAGCCAGCGACTAATAGCATAGCCAGCGCCTACCATTCCGCCCCCAACATAGATCAACTCACCCGTCTTCTGTTCGCTTGAGGGTCGATAGTAGTCGGATAGACGAGGTTCTTTCATTGCTTTGAGTCGTTTCAGTTCCTGACGTAACTTGGCGGATTGCACGAAATCGCGGTTGGTATCGTTTTGCATAGCATAAGCATCGCGCTCCAGACCTTCCTGTTCTTGGGCATGGTCGTATAATCTTTGACGTTCCTTGTTGGAAGCCGCCCTGGCAGCTTCAGCTTTCTCAAGGGCCTTATCGTGTCTCTCTCGTTCTATAGCGATTATTTCGCTACCTTTTCCAGAAAGGAGCTTAGCGATCATATTCCCACCGGTGAATGTCGTTGCGTTTAGTATAACTCCACAAACCGCAGTTATTATTGCTACTAATGCCATACGTGCTACAAGTCGGCTGGTATGTACTTTTGATCCTCGAGATATTTCTTCGTAGCTATGCTACCAGCCAACACGGCCGTCCACTTCACGTAATTCACTATAGAAGTAGAAGGATCGTTGAGCATAGGTTCCTTAACCGCCTTTCTTGCGATCCAACCAATGCCTGTAGCAAGCCCAGTAACTATAGCGGCATCAGTTACCGCTTTCATCAATTTGTTCTCTACCATCCTACTATGACATGACATATAACCTATGGCCTCCTAGTCTTCAAATGTTCTATCGTTCTACTCCATATCCGGCAATGATACCTTCGTAGTCTCTACCGGCCTCGCGGGCCGTATCGCGCTGGTGTCAGTAGAGGTATCGTTTCTGTATCTTTTGTATTGATAGTACGCCCCTACCAATGCAGCACCCGTTCCGATAGCTGCTAGAGTAGTGTTGGCGGACATGTTTTTTGACCAGCTTCCTCCCACATCTGTTTCTTTAGATAATTCGCTTTCACGTGCCAACTCCCGCTTTTGAGCCTCTCTGGCACGTTTGTTGCTTTCCGCCAGTGCTTTTCCAGCAGCAACACGCT
This sequence comes from Actinernus sp. WN-2022, assembly GCA_030867875.1. Lineage (NCBI taxonomy): Eukaryota > Metazoa > Cnidaria > Anthozoa > Actiniaria > Actinernidae > Actinernus > Actinernus sp. WN-2022. The sequence continues at coordinate 62,817,312 of JAOWCC010001501.1, read as the reverse complement.
TTGGATCTTTTTCTTTTTTCTCAGGCACAGTCTTCGGAGGATCTGCAGTTATCTGATCCGTTTCCTCCATCTTGCTTCGATATAGTGGGTATATGTGAAGGTTCAATAGGTGTACCAGGAATAACTATGTGACCAGATACGTGGAACAAGACGCTAGCTAGTGCTACAAGCGGCCTGCTTTAAGTGATAATAGGCCAGTCGCGGCACTGATCTCGTTGCGGACTAGATGGTCTTCTTGTAGGTCTTTGATCAGTTCTTCTTGAGAATCTATGGGGACTAGGTAAGCAATTAATCGGGTAGCTAGACGCATCACACCATCGACTAAGCTTCCTGTTATTTGCTGAGCTAGAACGGCCTGATATCTTCTATATAACCTATCTACTTCTTTTTCAGGTAGTTTAGCAATATCTCCTAGAGAGAAATTCTTTCCTAGATAATCCTTCGTCGTACCAGTAGCTGCTAAGATCGCAAGTGCTTCACGGTTATCTGTTACGGCGTCCTCTTCTCTGGGTGGTGGGCCTGTTACGTCCTCACCTAGTAGCTCAAGTATTTCGTTATCGTCCATGATAATATGCTATAGGTGCGGGTAGCTCTAACACTACTGCAAAAGGATGTCGCAAACAAAAGCATATGCGAGCAAACTTGTGGGACCGAAGCACTGCTCGTAACTCACCGCCTCACCTCCATAGTCCTCAAATAGCCTTTTTCCATCTATAGCCGATGCGGTATGAAAGGCAACTACGACAGCTACGTTTTCGCGGAAAGGTTTGCATATGCTTGATAATTGTTGGGATAGCACTCAAATAGAGAGCCCTATATGGCGAGCAGAGAATGCTAAATCCACTAGCTTGTCAGTTCTTCTTTTTACATCTTTTGAGGCAGCACAATCATCTAGAATGAATAGAGTATTGGTCCCAGCCCAAAAGGTAGCACAAATATGCAATGCGGCATTGATAGCATCTTGTGGTGGAGATACAACATAGAAGTGTTGATCTCGATGGGCAAATCCCCGATAGGTTTTGTTGTTTGCGTACGTGGGGCACACTAATACTACGTAATAAAACTTACCACGAAATGCCCCACGAAGTTGCTCCACTAGGAATGCTGTTTTTCCACAATTTGTAGGTCCTACTGTGAGCGCGTTGAATGGGATGTGTTCTACCAGTGCGTGCATTGTTAATATGTAAAACTACTCATAGTTCCATTCAATATATTGATCTGAGCATCTGACAGAACGAAGATGTGCATGTTAACAGTTCCACTGCTTCCACTCCTGTGCACACGGATGTCGATGTCTTTTCCACCACCTATTTGGACCAAACCATCACCATGGACAAATGAATCCTTTGCTGTGCGACAATCAACTAAGATGGCACATTTGTTGTTGTAGAACTTAGCGGGTGTCATAGGTGTCATTTTCGGATCAACATCGATTGACGTACCAAACCATCCCTTGGCAGCCTCCCAGAAATCTGGTGGCAGCATACCATCTGGAAAGAAGAAATTTGGAATGCCATTGACATCTACCTCCACCTTAGTGATGCCTGGATTGGAGAATGCCTCGCTGTCTCGGGCACCTGCGGTGTGTGGGGCCACAAAGAGTAAAAGTAGTCCAGTGAAGGATCTCCGTGTGGCTGTGAGGTGCTGAGCCACCAAAGTGTCCGATGCCTGGTTAATAGGTACGGTCGCGGAGTGTAAAGCGTAGTCGAACAGAAAGGCAGTGCCTGTGGCATATGCGTGCTCTGCTTGTCTGGCGAGTTTTTCATCCTCAATGATCTCATACTCCAGCTGTATGTTGTTGAGCTTGTATGTGCCTATCTTGGTCGCATCTGATCCCACCACTATATCGACAGCGGGTGCTAGAACCAAATCGAATGAAATAATATCGTGGAGGGCGTGGGGATACAGAGATCCATGTTGTGTCAGAATGTCAACGTCCAGTGGGATTCGATACCTCGAACCATAAGCAGCCAGGAGCGTAGGTTCATCACCTGAAGAGGTTGCACCGTTAGTCTTCGAGCGAAGCTTGTTCATATTCTCTGATTGGATCCTTGTTGAATCCGAGCTTCTCGCGCTGGAGTAGGAAAATAGAGCTCGGAATATGTCTGTAGGAGATCTGGTCGGGCAAGGTCTTCTATTACCTCTGTTCCAAATCTACATCTGCGATGAGATACTAAACAGCGCCCAACATTGGCTACCACGCGATTGGTGTTAAGCCCCCCAGACAATACAATATCGGCCAAGAGTGCAAAGCTCCCTGGGACTAGGACAATGTTTTCTCCTAGTTTTGGAATTGCGACATAGAGTGCTGTGGCCACAGGTAGCCTGAGTGGTGTTTTATCCGCCTCTGCGTTGGGTACGTAGAACAAACACAGTAGAACAAATACAGTAGAACAAATACAGTAGAACAAATACAGTAGAACAAATACAGTAGAACAAATACAGTAAAGCCGGGCCCGGCAAAGAAAGCAAAAACCTCTCTAGGAACGAAAATGGCGAAGGAAGGAAAAAGGTGAAAGTGGTTCCTAGAGAGGTTCTGGTGACACCAGTTTTGCTTTTTTATTCTTATGTATTTTATTTCGAACGCTTTCACATTACAACTGAGCAATTACTCTATCACTAGTTAGACCATGTTTTGTATAGATGGGCTCGAAGTGGGAATGGTAAGCAAGCAACTCATCGATAAAACGTACAATCGCACACTTCTGTGTACCACATCGTTTAACAATGTCGATAATAGATATACATGATCCCGCACGACGTAGCACCTCATAGCTTGCTCCAACAGCTTTGGTGTGAAGTCGGGAGTGGAGACCTATACGGCCTTCGATTGCTGTGGTAACGACCTCGTAGACTATTTGTTGGAGATGTGCTTCAGGTAGGTCGAGTTTGGCAAAAGTCGTTGCGATATGAGGAGCTATGCGATCGGCATTTAAGTCAATATCGATTTTGTCATCGTCATTTAGCGAATGTATAAATACGCTGCCGCGATAGATACGCCGGTTGTTGAGTTGCATGAAATTAGCAACCTCACTTTTAGAGCGAACGAACCCACATTGTATACATGCATGGTAAAGTAGAGCGGCCAAAATAGTTCTCTTAGCATGACTACGCTTGACACAAACTTTCTTCGATTGGATGAATACGTCGGCTACGATTGCTAATACATTTGTGGGAAACGAGAGGTTGTGGTTTTGTTTATAAGCGGCGTTGTATGCCTGTAGTTCTCTCATAGCTGTCCGTCGTTGAAATTCTTGGTTGTCCGTTGGGCTCGTACGATCTAGATCGCGTTGATGCCGAAAGCTATCCGGACCTACTATAATAATACGCAACCAAGTAGCAGCGTTGATCGTTTCTTCGCTTAATTCAGCCTCGGAAACAAGGCCACATATTAATTCAGTTCCTACCGCTTTCATTAGACAGAGACATTCGGAGCACATTTCCGGGGGATTGATATGTGGTCGTGGAATAGAAGGACCAACATCAAACATGTATAGACTACCACCAAGCAAGCCAAGAGGATCGTCCATACTAGTGGTGTATACTATAGGGTCTACCTATTATTTAACATAAGAAAAAAAGAAGGGAGAGAGACATGATGTTGGTTTCTCTTTCTTCTTTTTTCTTTTTTCTCTTCTAGCGATTTTCTAATTATCTAGAAATACCTTATGGTTCTTCAATTCCGCCAACACCTTCGAAAAGCAATCCTTAGTGTGGCATTTCGTCTCGCGGTATTTCTTTTCGCGAATGAGCCGGCGTTGTGGTGCACCACACTTCGTACAAAGTCCGTAACTAGTACGACAACCACGACCACACTTCGAACATGGAACGAATATGGTGCTCCCTCTTTGTATCTGGAAGTTGTGTTGAGCACAGTACTCTGATATCTTAGAACACTTCCTTACACATTTCGTGTCCTTCCCTCGCATCAACCAACTACAAGTTATTATCTCAGTCATCGTGCGATATATACCTTATACTAGCCTTTCTCTAATTGCTGTTTAAAGTGGACAATAAATGGGTACAACATCTATGGTACTCAAATAGATAATAAGTTGGGATTGGGTACATATTGTGGTTGACAAAGTCCGACAAATGCGTTTGGGGAGGGGGTCATCGGATGTCACGTCACAATAAAAACGGAGGTGCTGCGCCAGAACCGGCACTTTATATACTACTCTCATGCTAAAAAGATAAATTGACCCTTATTGTAGGACTGATATGGTCTAAGGGCTAAATTAGAAATAATGGGGTCAATATGACACATGCCAAAAACCTAAATTGACTCTTATTGTAGGACTGATATGGTCTAAGGGCTAAATTAGAAATAATGGGGTCAATATGACACATGCCAAAAACCTAAATTGACTCTTATTGTAGGACTGATATGGTCTAAGGGCTAAATTAGAAATAATGGGGTCAATATGACACATGCCAAAAACCTAAATTGACTCTTATTGTAGGACTGATATGGTCTAAGGGCTAAATTAGAAATAATGGGGTCAATATGACACATGCCAAAAACCTAAATTGACTCTTATTGTAGGACTGATATGGTCTAAGGGCTAAATTAGAAATAATGGGGTCAATATGACACATGCCAAAAACCTAAATTGACTCTTATTGTAGGACTGATATGGTCTAAGGGCTAAATTAGAAATAATGGGGTCAATATGACACATGCCAAAAACCTAAATTGACTCTTATTGTAGGACTGATATGGTCTAAGGGCTAAATTAGAAATAATGGGGTCAATATGACACATGCCAAAAACCTAAATTGACTCTTATTGTAGGACTGATATGGTCTAAGGGCTAAATTAGAAATAATGGGGTCAATATGACACATGCCAAAAACCTAAATTGACTCTTATTGTAGGACTGATATGGTCTAAGGGCTAAATTAGAAATAATGGGGTCAATATGACACATGCCAAAAACCTAAATTGACTCTTATTGTAGGACTGATATGGTCTAAGGGCTAAATTAGAAATAATGGGGTCAATATGACACATGCCAAAAACCTAAATTGACTCTTATTGTAGGACTGATATGGTCTAAGGGCTAAATTAGAAATAATGGGGTCAATATGACACATGCCAAAAACCTAAATTGACTCTTATTGTAGGACTGATATGGTCTAAGGGCTAAATTAGAAATAATGGGGTCAATATGACACATGCCAAAAACCTAAATTGACTCTTATTGTAGGACTGATATGGTCTAAGGGCTAAATTAGAAATAATGGGGTCAATATGACACATGCCAAAAACCTAAATTGACTCTTATTGTAGGACTGATATGGTCTAAGGGCTAAATTAGAAATAATGGGGTCAATATGACACATGCCAAAAACCTAAATTGACTCTTATTGTAGGACTGATATGGTCTAAGGGCTAAATTAGAAATAATGGGGTCAATATGACACATGCCAAAAACCTAAATTGACTCTTATTGTAGGACTGATATGGTCTAAGGGCTAAATTAGAAATAATGGGGTCAATATGACACATGCCAAAAACCTAAATTGACTCTTATTGTAGGACTGATATGGTCTAAGGGCTAAATTAGAAATAATGGGGTCAATATGACACATGCCAAAAACCTAAATTGACTCTTATTGTAGGACTGATATGGTCTAAGGGCTAAATTAGAAATAATGGGGTCAATATGACACATGCCAAAAACCTAAATTGACTCTTATTGTAGGACTGATATGGTCTAAGGGCTAAATTAGAAATAATGGGGTCAATATGACACATGCCAAAAACCTAAATTGACTCTTATTGTAGGACTGATATGGTCTAAGGGCTAAATTAGAAATAATGGGGTCAATATGACACATGCCAAAAACCTAAATTGACTCTTATTGTAGGACTGATATGGTCTAAGGGCTAAATTAGAAATAATGGGGTCAATATGACACATGCCAAAAACCTAAATTGACTCTTATTGTAGGACTGATATGGTCTAAGGGCTAAATTAGAAATAATGGGGTCAATATGACACATGCCAAAAACCTAAATTGACTCTTATTGTAGGACTGATATGGTCTAAGGGCTAAATTAGAAATAATGGGGTCAATATGACACATGCCAAAAACCTAAATTGACTCTTATTGTAGGACTGATATGGTCTAAGGGCTAAATTAGAAATAATGGGGTCAATATGACACATGCCAAAAACCTAAATTGACTCTTATTGTAGGACTGATATGGTCTAAGGGCTAAATTAGAAATAATGGGGTCAATATGACACATGCCAAAAACCTAAATTGACTCTTATTGTAGGACTGATATGGTCTAAGGGCTAAATTAGAAATAATGGGGTCAATATGACACATGCCAAAAACCTAAATTGACTCTTATTGTAGGACTGATATGGTCTAAGGGCTAAATTAGAAATAATGGGGTCAATATGACACATGCCAAAAACCTAAATTGACTCTTATTGTAGGACTGATATGGTCTAAGGGCTAAATTAGAAATAATGGGGTCAATATGACACATGCCAAAAACCTAAATTGACTCTTATTGTAGGACTGATATGGTCTAAGGGCTAAATTAGAAATAATGGGGTCAATATGACACATGCCAAAAACCTAAATTGACTCTTATTGTAGGACTGATATGGTCTAAGGGCTAAATTAGAAATAATGGGGTCAATATGACACATGCCAAAAACCTAAATTGACTCTTATTGTAGGACTGATATGGTCTAAGGGCTAAATTAGAAATAATGGGGTCAATATGACACATGCCAAAAACCTAAATTGACTCTTATTGTAGGACTGATATGGTCTAAGGGCTAAATTAGACAACAACAACAATATATTTATTTATACTCATAAAGGGTTTACAATATTATGAGGAGAAAAAAATAAAGACGTATTAAAATAAGTTTTAAGTATGAGCTAACCTAGAATAACCTGCAGGTTAATCGAGCTAGGTAGCACGTATAATTTATTTAAATGTAGTTAATTGGTTGGGCTGTGGACCAAAAAAGAAAAGACAGGAAAAGGAACATTGAAGTAGTTACTCATTTACTATAAGGACAAACACGGATTACAGAGAATTATAGAAAATGAAGCCGGAAACAAACAAGTGTTTGCAAGACAATGACCGGGCAATTAAGTAGAGTGATAGAAAAACAGCTTGTGAATACAGTAGAGATATATAATAGTCTAGTAAGGCTGAGAGAGAGATTCTTTAAGGAGTCGTTTGAAACTATTTCGAGTATGATTTTTTAGGTTTTCGTCAATATAATTCCACACAATGGTACCTAGAAAGCGAATATTGAACTTGCCATAATTTGTTCTTGCTTGAGGAAGATAAAATGATTTTTTTGAAGCTAGCATGGTATTATATTGATGAACAGTATTGACATTAAAAAAAAAATTTGGAGGAAGTTTTCCAGAGGAAAAATCATACATAAACAATGCATCATAGAGAAATACAAGATCTTTAAGTTTTAGGATGTTAAGACGTTTAAAAAGTGGGCTGGTATGTTCAGTATAACTGGAAAACGTTATGATTATAATGTTTTTTTTCTGTAAAATGACAAGAGGGTTTAAAGTAGATGGATAGGTGTTACCCCATGCAGTTAAAACATATGTTAGAAAAGGGTAAATCAAAGTATAATAGAGTTGTGTTAGGATTTTTGTACTAACAAAATAACGAATTTTAGAGATTACACCTATGGATCTTTTAATTTTGTTTGAAACATGTAAAATGTGAGATTTCCAATTTAACTGTGAATCTATAAAAAATCCTAGGTATTTAATGCATTTTTCTTGTCGTATCTGTTTATTTTTTATTTGCAGAGTAATCTGATGTTGTAAATTTTTTTGTGGGGGTTGAAAAATGACAAAGTTAGTTTTATCTATATTTAGAGAAAGCTTATTGGCAGAGAGCCAGTTGTGGATTTGTTCTAAATGTTCATTATTAAACAGCTAATTCTAGTTCATTCAGGTTTTTGTTATAATAGAACAAATTAGTATCATCTGCAAATATGAGAAAATCAAATAAGTTAGTGCATGAATTAAAGTCATTAATGTACAGAAGAAAAAGAAGAGGACGAAGAACAGAGCCTGGGGGACGCCACAGGTTATTTCCACCTTATCAGATGTACTATTTCCAATCGAGAAATAATGGGGTCAATATTACCCTTGCTTAAAAGCTAAATTGGCTCTTATTGTAGCACTAAAATAACATAAAGGGGCCAAATTATAAATCTATGGGGTCAATTTGTTTTTTATTGGGGCTGATTTGGCCTCATTTTTCAAAACGACCCCTATAAGGTCCAAATCAGCCCTAGTGCCTTTGGGGCTGATTTGGCTTTTTGGGCTGAAACAGTTCTTTTGAATTTACAGTGTAGTAGTATATGCATGGAATGTCGGAGGTGGAAAGAGGTACTGGATTTCACGATGGTCAAAACTGAAGGGGTCATTTTCCTCCCGGAAGTTTCGTAGAAGGCTGTAGAATGATATAAAACTTGGCATGAAGTTAGAGACAGATAATATGTTTTTTGAGGTTTGTGTTTGAAGTGGATGATTGACAATGTGACGTCATGGCATACGCCTGAATTTCGCGCCAAACTGAGGAATAAGAAAATACGGTCCTTTTTAAGATGGAAAACCATGATATCATCGAGTTAATCACAAAACCGAAAATTTCATTTGATAGGCATCAAAGAAACTAAAGTTATAAGGGGGAATAGGTTTCAAATCTCCCGCCAGCTTTCGCCGGAATTTAAGGAATATAATTGTTCGATTGCAATATAAAGTCAAACTTTAGTGGTATTTACTCTTGAAAGCAATAAAGGAAAAACATGTAAAAGACTTTGATGTTGAACAATTATAAAATGTGTAGTTTTTTCAAGTTGGGACTATATAGTTAAATATTCTATGACGTCAGATTGACGTAATAATATGTCACAGTTACATCATTATGACGACAGGGGAAACTTAATACCTATGTTGTAATATCATAACAACTACAAATTTGTTTCATTTTCGGTCCACTTTGTAATCCGTCAGATTTTCTTACTTGAAACGTACGTGTTGATCGGTAAATATCCCAAAACTTTGACCATATTTGGTAAAACACTACCACATTATATAAATTATTTCGCTTTCGAGGGAAATTTGGAAATTTTTAATCAGCCATAACTTTTTTTCTTTTTATCAGATTCAAGTCTGGTTTTCGCTGAACGCCTTCACCAAGAGGGTGAAACACGCTGAAAACATTTTCGAAATCCTAAATTTTGGCGCCAAGACCTCACGGTTACAGTGACGTCACATTGTCAATCACTACATCCCAACTACAATGTTTGAGATTCCTTTGTCTTAAACTATCTTCCTACCAAATTTCAAGTTATTTGCATTTGATGGTCTAAAGTTAATGCTTAGAGGGAGGAAAATGGGCGTTTTTTTCCACCGTGAATCATTACCTATTCAAAATATTAATTAGTATACGGGGTGGAGGTGAAATGCAATAGTGATCAATGAATAATTAATGAGTAATAATAATACGCAATGAATAATTAATGAGTAATAATAATACACAATGAATAATTAATGAGTAATAATAGGGCGCAATGAATAATCTATGAGTAATAATAGGGAAGATAATCAATATGAATTCATTACTGGTTGCCTAGGTTCTTGATGAACTGGCATCTAGGGTTCTGGACAAGTCTGAACATGCAAGCCTATTGTGTAGTAACACTACACTACGACCGTCATAAAAGAGATTTGACCTCACAATACCCCTCTGAGTTGTAAAATTATCTTTCTGTAAAGAAGTCAATTCTTTATCAGTTCTTCAGGAGAGCATGCGCGCTTGCGAGGAGACATCAAAGTCCCCCTGAACGCATTGGGTTAGAGTGAGTACTGGGTGAGTACTATGTCATTCTCCACCCCAGACCCTTCTCTTATTTCTTACTGCGCATGCTCTGGGGAACTCTTATAGTGCCCTGATTGGTGTTTAATAACACAATACATATGACGTACGCGCATAATTTGAGCGCGCGCTGAGCTATTTACGTTTTGATCTAATAAAACGAGGGTTTTTACTCATTAATTTTATAAAGGAAATAGAAAACATTTTTTTCTGTTCCTTCGGGCTCGTGTTCCCACTGCCATTTCTCGTTCTACCAAACTCCCACTCATGTTTCTATAACTCTATAGAAACACGGGAAATGTTTTCTATATCTTAATTATATACACAGTATCAGCAAGTGACTATTTCCTGCAAAAGGCCTATTATTAGCAGTATGAAAACCATCTGTATTTAGACAAATAGAATTTAAACACAACACCCTTTTTTCAATACATGTGCAGTATACTAAAAAAGCTTACACTGCATGTCATTCTCAAAGTATATGTATATCATCCACAGAAGTTCCCAGGTTCCCATCATATTAAAAGGGACTGTTGTTATGCAACTCTATCTTATACCAGAACCATCAGGACTCTGTTGTGTATTCATCTACTGAATACTAATTTAGTAGTCTAAATTGCACAAAATAAATTGTTATTGACAGACATTTATTTAATTGGAGGGATTATCCTGACCAGAGGGGTATATATACAGGGGAGTAAACATGGATTCAAAAGGAGGGTGGTTAAACATGGTATTCTATAGTAGGTTCATACTTAGTTTTGTAGAAAAGCCTTTTTGTGAATTATACTTTTTTACAAGTTTTAAAAAGATGTTGTAAAATTCATCTCTCATTTTAATAGAGCATCTATCTGCCAGCTTATGATTCCAGTTATGTAGTCTTGTAATTTTTGTTCTGTTGTCTCATGTTGGCTTCACTATTTTCAATTATGTCTGGAATGGTCATGTTCCTCATTCATCTGATTGAGACTTAGGGCAGACAACTGTCAGTAAAGTGATAAGAATCCTGGAGAGGAAAGCTTTTTCATGTCCATTTCTGTGCGGAGGATTTTTTTTTGGGGGGGGGATACAAACAGTTGTCTGGAGGATTGGGAAGGAATTTCACAGGGCCACTTTGCACCATTTGTGCGCCCAGCTTAGAAATATGGAAAATGCTGTGGGAACAGGTGAAAAACATGGTTAGGGATGCTTACAGGGAGGAATTGTGTCCTCAGTTGATGCAAATAGGTGTGTCATAGCAACAATCAGCTTTCCAAAGGTTATAAACTATAAAGTGTATCATATTTACTACCATGTTTTATTGACTTAGACAAATTATGTATTAAAAGTATAATGACCACTACTATGGAATTCACTTTATTAATACATAAAACAGTAATCATGTGAGAGTTAACAAGTTTTAGGGTGAAATATCAGGCTGTATTATTATTTGAGTCTGTACCAGACTAAACAGTGTTCTATTTCAGTTTTCATAAACACAAACTTTAAAAAAATCAAGGTACTAACCACGATGACAAAGGGTGGAATTACCATCCAAAAGTACATTGCAATCGTGTACATATCATTTTAGTAGGCTTATATTGTCTTTAAGTCAGGACGAAAATGTTTACTGTAATAGCAAATTTAAACAAGCATTCACTACTGACTACCCGGTCACCTGCATTCACCAGTCATACATGCGCCTCATCAACAACAATACCTTGTATTTCTCTGAAATTTGGTTGACTGTAGTCTGTAGCATAGAATAGAACTGTTTGGTATTTTTGAGTCAGGTCGCAGCTCTAAGATGTGCGCTTGTGATTGCATGGCTGCTGAGCTGTAACTGCGTTTTTCTTTTGTTGTGAGAATTAGTTTGCTTTTGTAATTCTTTATTTGGCAGTGTATTAGGGAAAGGCAGACCAAAAAAACATATAGTAGCGCGAAGGTAGAGAGGGTAGCAAGAGTAGCGAACGTAGCGTGAGGAGCTGAGCGAGAGTGGCGAAGGTCGCGAGGGTAGCGAAGCTAGGGTAGCGAGAGTAGCAAAGGTAGCGAGAGTCGGCGAAGGTAGCAAAGGTCGCGACAGTAGCGAAGGTCGCGACAGTAGCGGAGGTAGCGAGGGTAGCGAAGATCGCAAGGGTAGCGAAGGTCGCGACAGTATCGAAGGTCGCGAGGGTAACGAAGATCGGAGGAGTAGCGAAGGTAGCGAGAGTAGCGAAGATCGCGAGAGTAGCGAAGGGGGTAGGGAGGATCGCGAGAGTAACGGAAGTCGCGAGGGTAGCGAAGATCGAGAGAGTAGCGAAGGTAGCGAAGGCCGCGAGGGTAGCAAAGATCGCGAGAGTAGCGAGAGTAGCGAAGGGGGTAGCGAAGATCGCTACGATAATTTCATTATCTGGGAAAGTATACAGCGGGAGAAGTAAAGGAGGCGATAAGCGGGTCGCTAACGCTGGACAGCGCGGAGGCGTACTCGGAATCAAAGGGTATTATAGCGAGCAGATACGGAAACACGTTTCTCGTAGCAGACGCGTACAGGAAGAAAAACAATGACTGAGCAAGAATTCCAAACAATGACGGAATAAGCCTAAGAAAATTTTCTGACTTTTTGCTTCACTGTCTAGCCGCTATGAAGGAGATTAAGTACTTAAAAGTGCTCAATGACCCAGACGAAAACCGAAGGATTGTCAAGAAACTGCCTAAGTATTTGATTGGCTCAGGCAAGTTGAACGAGAGAGAGGAGAGTGAAATCGCGGATGATAAACAAAGAAGCGACTCCTGTATCCAGATTCTCACAATCTCGACTGTTGCAAGGAGTTCTTGAGATTATCTTTACCTGAACTTGAACGCATACGCGGACGATGAACAGATATATAGTTCTGACAAGGATCCTGCTGCCCTAGATAGACGCATACAGAACGATGTTAGCATTGCGAACAATTGGTATAATGACAACGGTATGATTGTAAATCCCACAAAACATCAAGCTATGGTGCTGGGCAAGACTGACCATGAATTCTCTTTTCCGGTCAAAAGTTCGATAGACTTGCTTGGCATGACCATATATAATGAGCTTAGCTTTGACTATCACATAACATATATGCCGATGATACTGCTCTCTTTTTTGCCGATAAGGATGTTCAGATTATACAATCTGTACTTCAGGATGAACTTTAGTGCTCTTAGTGTATGGTTTACTGATAACGAATTAATTGTAAATTGTACTAATACTAAAGTTATGTTATTTGGTTCTAATCAACGTTTAGCAAGATCACAGAAGCCTTCTTTGTCATTATCAGGAACACTATTAGAACTACCAGAGACTGTTAAGTATCTAGGTTTGTCTTTCGATGCTACAATGAACTGGCATGACCATATTGATGTCATTGCTTCTAAAGTATCTCGTAGACTTAACCTCCTTGGGAGGATTCGGAAATATCTTAATGTCGACACTTGTAAGCATCTGCATGGAACTCTCATTCAGCCGCTGTATGAATACTGTGATGTAATCTGGTCTAATGCGGATAAAATTAACCTTGATAGACTCCTGAGGTTACAGAAGAGAGGAGCGCGCATCATACTCCGGAGGAAAATCCGAGAAGAACGCACAGAGTAGTTATTCAGAGAGCTTGGTTGGGTCCCCTTACTTGATCGATGGCACTTTCATAAATGTCTTACTGTCTTTAAATGTTTGAATGGACTTTGTCCACCTTATCTTAGGAATTTGTTTTCTCGTAATTCTGATGTCCATAATTACAATACTCGCAATAGGTCTAATCTCCATATGGTTAAAATATCCTCTAAATCTGGTTATAGATCCTTTGCCTATTCAGCAGCTAAGTTTTATAACAGTCTCAGTTCAACCATTAAGAGCTCTCATTCTATCAGAACCTTCAGCGCCAATTACTGGTTGGACTCGTCTGCCAGATCATTATAGTTTATCATTATAGTTTATTGTTATTATTTTATCAGTAGTTTAACATTATTATTATTATTATATATAGTTACATATTAGTAGTTAGGTTAGTTTTTTATCTTAGATATGATTGCTTGTCTGTATTTATTGTTATGTTTGTATTTGTATTATATCTTAGACGCACAGCTTCAATGTAAATAAGTGTTAGCTTTTTTTAATTATGTGCATAATAAAGTATCTATCTATCTATCTATAACCTCAATTTGTTAAAAGGTTAATAATCAATTTAATGTGATGATTAGCATTGCTTCGCCAATATAAGACATTTATCCTACCGCACTTCCATTATTGTTCCATGGTTTGGCATTTTTGAAGTTGTAGAAACACTGATAAATTAGAAGCCTTAAATAAGCGTATTCTGAGATTTATGTTCGATGACAGGAATTCTAACCAGCTATTATATACAGCTAAAATACCTTCACTATATATATAATAGAAAATCTCTGAAACTATCCAGGCTGCCTAAACGATATGTTTACTCTAAGATTTGTAATATATTCCTTAAGAGGCACTGATATTTTGAACCTACCTAAACCTTAAACAACAACTTATGGCCTGCACTCTTTCAAATATTCGACTGCAAAATTCTGGAACTCCCTACCTGATAATTTTCGATCTTTAACAACTATCACTGACTTTAAGAGAGAAATCCGTAAATACAATCTAATCTAATTTTACAGTAATGCCTATTTATTAATAATTTATAGGTTTCATTGTAAATATATTTTTAGTATTAGTAATAAACAATAGTATTAGTATTAGTAACAGTAGTTTTCTCGAAGATATTAGCATGTATTTGCTACTCTGCAAATTCGAGTTGAAATAAAGTTTATGTATGTATGTATGCTGCTAATTGGCCTCAACTGTACCCGCGCCATCAAACCGAGGGACATAATACCTGGCGCTGACGAAGACCCTTATGCGATAAGGACAACTCTTGGATGGGGTGTTATTGGCATCATAGATCCTAGCAGAAGTGATGACGACGAAGATGATGTCAGTTGTTTCTGTAGTCACATAATAACTTTGGGAGCATAAATTAACTCAGCCAAGACTGTGTGACACTTTGCGATGAGGACGCAAACAAAGGAAATACTTAGCCCCGAACAAGTTACCCAGATGTTTATGCTAGACTTTAACGAAGCGAAAGGTGAGGAGCAGGAAATTCTTGCACAAGATGAAAGGAGGTATTCACCACAAAAACGATGGACATTATGAGATGCCTCTGCCGTTCAGAGAGGATACCGTTAGCCTCAACAAGGAACAAGTACTGAGCCGACTCAGTAAACTGAAGCAAAGGCTGAACAGGAACAGCAAATATCGGAAGGACTATCAAGCGTTCATGAAGGATATTCTAGACAAAGGACACGCCGAGAGAGTTCCGGAAGAAGAGCTTTGCTTAGCCGACGGTCGAATTTGGTACATACCACACCATGGGGTATATCATCCGCAGAAACCCGACAAGATTCGAGAAATATTCGATGCAAGCGCGAAGTTCGACGGCGAGTCACTTAACGGGCATCTCCTGCAAGGGCGTGACCTTACAAACAACCTCACCGGAGTGTTATGCCGTTTCCGCAAGGAACCTGTTGCCTTCATGTGCGACATTGAAGGAATGTTTCACCAGGTGAACGTTAACGTAGAGCATCGCAATTTTCTTAGATTCTTCTGGTGGGAAGATGACGACCTGGACAAGCGACCATCTGAGTTTAGAATGAGGGTGCATTTATTTGGAGCTGGCTCCTCTCCTGGATGCGCGAATTTCGCATTGAAGACCACTGCAGATGATTTTGAGGGAGTTTGGAAGCGAAACAGCGGAGTTTGTTAGAAACGATTTCTACGTAGACGACGGTTTAAAATCCCTCCCGCCAATCCATGAAGCTATCGACATGATACAGAACACGAAGGCCTTGTGCTCTAAAGGAGGGTTCGATCTACACAAGTTTACATCCAACAGCAAAGAGGTGATAGAAGCCATACCTAAAGAGCAACGTGCGAAAGGTATCAAGGACTTAGGCGTTACTAGAGACATTCTTCCCATTGAGAGAGCCTTAGGAGTACAGTGGTGCGTGGAGTCAGACCAGTTCCAGGTTCGTGTCGAGTTGAAGGATAGACCGCTGACCAGAAGAGGGATTTTGGCCTCTGTGAGCTCAATTTACGATCCTCTTGGCATGGTCGCAGCTTTTTACTTGTAGCCAAGGGAATCCTGCAAGAGTTATGCAAGAATAAAGTTGACTGGGAAGAGAAAGTATCAGACTCTATACGAGATAGGTGGGAGAAATGGAGGAGCGGAGCTAAGCATATCTCGATGCTACAACTTCTCAGATGCAAGCCAGTCGTAATGGGTATGGCCAGTACTCCTACCTCAGTATCGTCAACAGTCGAGACGAAATACACTGCTGCCTGGTAATGGCTAAATCCCGAGTGACATCACTAAAACCCGTTACCGTGCCAAGACTGGAGCTTGCCGCAGCATTAGTGTCAACCAAAATCAGCGCCTTTCTACTGAAAGAATTGAGGTATGATGATATTCACGAACTGTTCTGGATAGACAGCAAGGTAGTTCTCGGATATATATCCAATGATGCCAGATGATTCCACACGTTTGTCGCAAATCGTGTGCAGCAAATTCGCGATTGCACCTTACCGGAACAGCATTCCTCGTGGATCAGTTCCGAGGCACCTTCCGTGGTAAGTTCGACTACATCGTTTTGATCTGCCCCACGTACTCCCACAACAAGACCTATCGAGGTTTTGCCCATTCATCATCGTATTAGAAATTCCTGCGCCCCTCGAATATATTACGAATTAATATGTCGGACGACATAATGGGACTCCTCGGTGAGGACGTGACAGGACCGCCCTACAGCGAAGCTGTAATATGCAGCAATGACGAACGTAGAGAAGCTCTATCTGTCTTAGCCGTGATGGGTACCACGAAGGAGTACGTAGGTTGGGACCTTCCGCTAGGAGACGTGGCCAGACTGTTTGAGAAGTATCTAGAGAAGTATCACGACAGGTACCAAGCCGTCCTAGCAAAACATGTTAGAGGTAGCCTAGTTGATGGAGCTATACGTCTAGCGACCCGCCTAGTTGGGTACGTAGTTCCGCTAGACGATCAACAAGCTCTCCAACAAGACCTAATAGACGACCAGCTAATACGCAACGAGATCTCTGCTGTGGCGTGCTTGTTGACCCTAAGGGAGGGTCGGTTTGTAGCTCTAGCCAGCGCTATGTTCCACGTAGCTAACCACGTAGGGACACAACATGTTGAAGACTCACAACCGGCAGTCATACAAGATGTAGGAAGAGCGGATAACGATGAATTCACCGAAGACAGCGCCTAAAGGTAAGGATCCAAACGCATCACTTCAGGTAAAGCGCTGGCGGCTGCTAACAAGCTCCCTCTGGAGACGTTGGCCCGCGAAAGGGCCGCGGAGACGCTGCCCCGCGGAAGGGCCGTGGAGGAGTCCAAGTCACCTATTGTAGTAGACATATCGCCCACAACGTTACTTGCTGCCATCGGTGTAGGCGCAACGTTGATAGGGCTGTACATGCAATACAGGCGGCAATTACCGAACGGTAGGGCCGACTATTGTCCCGTCCGCGAACCTGCGCATGCGCTTGCGCAAGCGGAGCCTCCGTATGCGCAGATGGAGGTGCCGGCCCAACAGATACGTAGTGTCAAGCGTGATACTGAATGAGCCCATTTGAATGGACGTCGTTGTACGATATAGTCGTACGATATTCCTGAAAACAAAGTTGTAAAAACCATACTAGACGCAGTCACTCTGACCGGTATACGTATTGCTACGGGCATCGGTTGGATAGTAAGAAAGATGGTAAAAGAGCCTATGACTGGCGACCCCTCGACGAACATCGTGAACTACCTGAAGTGGATCGCTTCCAAGGAGTACCTTGAGGACAAGAAGCTTATACCCAAAACCCTAGGGTAAAGATGGCCTCCTTCGCGCTTATTCCCGTGCCTGAAGGTCTTCCTCTCGAAGAGAGCCTCCTTGTATTGGTCGTGGCAGAGGTGCTTTTTCACGACATACTTCTTCGCCCCTTTGGCCTTGCGGATCTCCTTTCCATCGGCACGCTGAATCGAATACATCTTTGGACGCAGCCCAACGTACTCAGCTATTGGCACATTCGTCCTTCATCTTGCCTAGGACCTTTTTGTTTGCTGTGCTTTGTAGTGGGTGATCCTTTGGGTAGTCGCTGGTGTCATACATGTGTGCTTTTACTGCGATGTCATCCTAGACGTCCTCAGTTTGGATCTCAAGGAGGAGAGAGTCGGTGTCTATGTAGAGGAGTTGGCATCGCTCCCCGTACTGCACCTTAAGTTGGTTGTAGTAGAAGTCGTACATCAGGTGCTTGGAGAGGTCAAGGACGCTCATGCCCACATCGATGGGGCGATCGAGTACGAGTCTACTCTTGTACATGTGTAGGGCGACCTGGTCATCGTCGAACACATTTTGCTGGGCAAAGGCCGGGCTGGCTATCAGACGCCGCAGCTTGTCCTCCTCCTCTGAGCGCACCAGCTTGACCTTGACACGCTTGCGTAGGTTCTCCATGGTCTTCCCAAAGACGAAATTGTTTATCAACTTGTACAAGTCCTTCTCAAAGTCGCTGGTGGCCTGTTTGCGGAGCTCTGTATTCATCCGTATGTAAGGCTCCATCCATGGGCTCTGGTCGAACCGGAGTGCCCGGTGAACTTTCTTCAGATGCATTCCCAGAGAGAGACATATCTGTAGGTTGCGGTAGTGTAGCACGTAGCGTTCCTTGTTGTGGAGGTTGGGTACCAGTTTTTGAACTTCGGGTGACGCACCCCTACCGAGTAGTTCTTGTTGGTATTCCGACATCCACTCCTTTTGGATTGTCATGCGCTCTGGTGCCAGTGGATAGGCGTTGTGTGCATTGTGTAGCTTTTCTGGGTACTCCAGGTCGACCTCTAGGATGCAACCCTGTGGGCTGCCAGTTTGGTGGCTTCTTATTACCTCTGGAAGCTCTGCCGTCATCTCTAACCACTCAAAGTTGTCTGCTGGCAGTGGCTGGCTCGTGGCCTAACCGTAGAGGTTTTTCGCGTCTAGATAGAGGATTTGCGAACGTATATACGTGTTTGGCTTGGAGGGGTCGTAGCCTGTGACGCTTGGGTTGTTGGCTTTAGAATGCCGTTTGGAGACCATGGAGATCCCTCTTCAAAGCCCCTTCTAGATGAAGAGGTGTTGGTCGTCGTCTATGAGTAGCTCCAACTCAACACCGGTTTTCTTGAGCAGGGCATCCCAGGATAAGCCTGGACTTGTGTAGTAGTGTGCTGGGTCCAACCCGTAGTGTTGCAAACTTTTCTTTCGAAAGGCTTCGAACACGTCTGCAAGGAGAAGCACATCTGTTCGAAGGTAAAGGTCGTGGTAGTCGCCCATATTCCGACACTCGAATGTGTCCCACACTCTTTGGGCCTGCTCATGGACTTCCGCTGATATGTGCTCGTCCCGAAGGCCTCTATGGAAGGTAGACTCTGTGAAACGGTACCAGGCGTCCATGTACTCGTAGGGATAGACACACTTTCGCAGTAGCAGCCGCTGCTTCTTCTCGTCTGGCTCGTACCTGGCCGTGATTCGAATGGCTTCTGGCTGGTTGGCTGATACAAGCTTGTGTAGGGAAGCCAGGAGGAACTGAGTACTGTCGATGAACCGCAGGCGACCAAGGGAGAATGAGATGTACTTCTCTGTGTTGTTTGGAATACATTCTAGCTTGCCATCCATCTTGGAAATGGCTTGCATCAATAGATGTCAGTTGTGGCCTCGCAGATTGTGGAAGACCACAGGTATGGTCATCGTTTTGGGACTCAGCCTCAGCTTGAGGTTGCAGGCGATGTGGGCAGCCCCTCTGTACTTCCCTGTGATGTGGCAGTGATCGCGAACGCTGTCACCATCTAAGGGTTTAGTACATATATGACAGTCTGTGGCATTATGCTGTGCTACAATATCTTGATGGAACATCCGCATGGCCTGTGGGTTAGATAGATCTGCTTTGATCCTGCGTTCTTCCTCCTGCAGGGTCTTGAGAAACCCCTCTGCAGCATCAGGGCCTCTGTGTCACCGTCACACCGCACCACTTAAATGATTTTAAGTACATACCCAGTGATTCCTTACATTTATCGGTGGAGGTATTTGTTGCATATTTCACCTCTAAAATCCAGTTGCTCCGGAATTAACTGTCTAAGACTGCTCTGATATCTACTGCACTGTCAGTTAGTATCAACCGTCCTCCCTGTACAAGTTCCTACTATGAATTTGCTGTGATATCTGAGAACTTTTTCAGCGAAGTTGTTCAACAGTCATCCTCGAAGTCTTGCTTTCTTGATCCTATACCGACAAATACTTTGAAATAATCACTTGATGTATTAGTAACTCCAATAACAGATATAATTAACTTATTATCTGAGGTTGTGTTTCCTACACCTCTGAAGGAGGGTCTCATTCGTCCATCTTTCAAGGAGCCTAGTCTTGATCAGGAGGTATTCCCCAACTACCGACCTATTACGAACTTAGCCTTTCTAGCAAAGACATTAGAACGAGCACCTGCCACATAGACCAAAAACTATCTTCTCTTTAAAGGTTTCTATGCCAAATTACAATCGAGCTTTCCATAGCACAGAAACTTCAATATTATGGGTGTTCAATAACATTTTTCGTTCTAATGATATGCGTCATGAGGTGGTCTTGGTGCTGTTGGACTTATCATCTGCTGCTTTCGCCACAATTGGGCACGACATCCTGCTAGGAGGGTTGCATTATCGTTATGGTATAAGTGGTACCTTGCTGAAAGACCACAGTCAGTTGTTGTTGACAACACCGTCTCTACAAGCAGTTCATTACAGTATGGTGTTCGACAAGGGTACGTTCTAGGCCCATTGCTGTTCTCTCTGTACTTTGCTCATTTGGAAGATGTAATTACGGCTCATGGCCTCAACTGCACATTAACTGTGCATCTCGACCTACTGCCCTAGCGAAGCTTGAACTATATGTTAAGGATATCAAAACTTGGTGCACTGGAAATATGCTTATGTGCAACCCTACGAAAACTGAGATTGTACATCTTTCGTCTCGCTTTATGAAGTGAGAGCCCTTACAATATATCTCGGTGGATGGAATCGCAATAGCTGCTGTTCCTGCAGCCCGCGTCATTTGGTATTCGTCCTAGACTATTTGCGAGGATAAAGAGAGCAGACTACATCACCCCAGTGCTACGTGACCTTCACTGGCTGCCCATCAGCTGCTGCAAGCGAAGACATCTACGTGATGAAAGACATGCTACTCAGAATCTAAAATTGCTAACAGAAGTAAATAATATAAATTATGGCAACTACAAAGAACGAATCACGAAGCAATACAGTAAGCTATTTAATGGGCTGGGACATATGAAAGACAGTTACACGATAACACTTAAAGAAGATGGAAAGCCACTTGCAATTCCAGTTCCAAGGAAGGTACCCCTCCCCTTATATGACAAAACTAAGAAATAGCTGGATAGTATGTTAACCATATGGGAGTAATCACAGCAGTTGATATACCAACTGACTGGTGCGCACCAATGGTCGTAACCCTTAAAGCAAATGGGAAAGTTAGAATATGTGTAGACCTGACAGCTCTAAACCAGTATGTGAAAAGGGAAAACCACCCACTACCATCAGTTGAGACAACCCTAGCTAAGTTGGCCGGTGCCAAGGTTTTCTCGAAACCTGACGCAAACTCGGGGTTTTGACAAATCCCACTAGCACCAGAATCCAGACATCTGACCACTTTCATCACCCCATGGGGAATTCGAAGTTCTGGTTTAATGTGCTGCCATATGGAATCACGTCGGGCTCCGAGAAGTTCCCAAATAACATGAGTCAGATACTAGAGGGATTAGAGGGTGTTGAATGCAGTATCGATTATGTTTTGATTCATGGGAAAAAACCCAACAGCAACATGATGCTAGGCTTGAAGCAGTTCTTGACCGCATACAACAAGCACAAATGACACTAAATATTGATAAGTGTGCATTCAATACCACTGAAATCAAGTATTCAGGCGAGTAGAGTGAAAGGGGCATTGAAGTAGACCCAGATTAGCTAGCAGCAATTGCAGACATGCCACATCTCTAACCCTAGGTTAATCACTTAAGCAGATTTTGTGAGCATCTTGCAGGGAAGACAAAACCCATACGAGATCTACCCCAGAAGGAAACTGCGTGGATATGGGATCAGCACAAAGCAAAGCATTTGAGGAAACCAAAGCTTCACTGATTAGTGTATCAACCTTGGCCAGGTATGATCCAAACAAAGAAACCAAGATATCAGCAGATGCATCGAATTATGGCCTAGGAGGAGTATTGCTACCACTTCAACCAGATACTACGTGGAGACCAGTCTCATTCATCTCAAGGGCTCTCACCCCTACCGAAGCTAGGTATGCACAAATTGAGGAGGATCCAGCTCTCACATGGGCGTGCGAGAGGTCAAGTGAGTACATTGCAGGAAAATTCATTTATGTAGAGACTGACCATAAGCCTTTGGTCCCAATCCTTACAACTTACACGCTAGACAAACTGTCCCCTAGAGTACAAAGATTCCGCAGGAGGCTAATGAGGTACCAGTTTAAAGAAGGCAAGCATGTTCCAGGAAAGAACTTGTATGTAGCTGAAGCATTGTCCAGGCTCCAGCCAGACAATAAATACAGTGTACCAACCACAGATCATGATGAAATGAATGCTGATGTTGATAGTATTCTTACTAACCTACCCATATTAGATGCGAAACTTCAGCAGATGATAGAAGCTAGGACGAAGATGAAGTTTGCGGACAACTAAAGAACCCATGAAACATGATCTCAATGATGCTGGGCTTTCAGGGGAGAACTAACAGTTGTGCAGAAATTGTTGTTGCAGGGACACAGAATCGTGGTTCCATCATCGATGAAACTAGATGTATTAGATAGAATACATCAGGGACACCAGGGTATAATCAAGTGTCGGGCGCGAGCTAAAGTGTCGGTGTGGTGGTCAGGACTCAGCATAGAGATACAGGATCTTGTAGAAAACTGCCGGACAGGTGCAGTAAACAGGTCAAACCAAACCGAGCCACTCAGGACGACACCGCACTCTGAAAGACCGTGGCAGATCATAGCCACAGACCTATTCGAACAGAAGAGCTTAGACTACTTGTCAGTTGAAATCCTTCCAAAGACGAAGAAGTCATCAGACATAATTCGAAAGTTAAAAGTGATATTTGCGAGGTACGGAATACCTGAATAGCTCCGATCAGACAACGGACCACAATATAACAGCGCAGAATTCATACTTTGCAAAGACTTGGAGTTTCAAGCATGTCACCTCAAGCCCGAGGTACCCACACTCCAACGGAGAAGTTGAAAGAGGTGTACAGACTGTCAAGAGGTTTCTTACCAAAGAGAAGGACCAAGCAATAGGATTGCTGACATAGGTCCACTCCTCTTGCATGCGATTATTCGCCATCTGAACTATTGATGGGAAGGAAGATAAGGACACAGATTGCAATCTTCAGTGCAGAGTTGGCACCCAAATGGCCAAACCTAGAAAATTTGCGCCAACGGGAAATAGAAGTGGACCTAGTACTGATCCTTGTGGCACTCCATAAGAGTTCGCGAGATAACCTGAATCAATACCTCTCAAAGACACAAACTGTTTCCTATTACTCAAGTAAGAAGCAAACCAGTCATATGCGACACCACGAATACCATAGTACTCTAGTTTAGCTAGCAATATTTTATGATTGACAGTATCAAATGCTTTACTTAAATCTAGGAAGATGCCACAGGAATAAGTACCCTTGTCAACTGCAGTTTGAATTTTATCAGTTAAAAGAAGAAGAGCATGATCAGTAGTAGAGTGCTTTGATCTAAAACCAAACTGATTGTCATAAATAATTTGTTTAGGTAATTGATAAGTCTATTATACATTAACCTTTCCATTATTTTATTAAAAATTGACAATAATAAAATAGATGGTTTGCACTCAATCCCCAGAGATTCAAATGACAAAGGGCATGGCGGCCATGTTGGTGTACAGAACAAAAGAAGCTAACGAAGAATATATTGTTAACTGTACACCAATTAACATGGCGGCTATGACGTAACGTATAAACCATCAATAGGTATATAATTGGAGACAGCAAAATGTGAACCCTTTTTTTGTAAATAGGTATTACTTTGGCTATTTTAAACTGATCTGTAACTGTACCAGCAGTAAATGAGTAGTTAAAAAGTGGCTCAAGTGGATAAGATAGGCCTGCTTTTAAAGTCTTCAAAAAGTTTGTTGAAATGCTATATAAGGCCACAAGCCTTAGAAGGGTTTAGAGTAGATATTATATTCTCAATTTCCATTTTAGGAGGTAGAAGATAAGAAAAAAACTAGATATCTAAATAATGCTTAAAAGAGAAATTTGTTGCTGGAATTGCAGATGCTAGATTATTACCAATGTTTTAAACAAATATATTAAATTCATCAGCATTTCCTTTAATAACATTTTAAATATCATGATTGTCTTTCACAAGTTTGTTTGGAATAAAAGAGCCTTTGGATTTCAATGTTATTATTTGCCTTATCCCTTGTCATATTTCCTAAAGTTTGCCTTATTTTTCTCGAAATATTCTTTATAATAATTTACTTTACTGATTGTAATTATATTATTTAGTTTATTTCTGTAAAATTTGTATTTACAAGGAGTATGGTTACTTCTTCTTAGAAAATACCTATAAAGCCTATTTTTGTTATTAATTGAGATTTTTAATCCAGGGCTTTGAGTAAAACTTTAATGCTTTCCAAGATAAAGGCTTTAGTGGTCCATTTTTTTTATGTTAACAGAAACATTGGAATAAAAGACATCAAACATATGGCTAAAATTTTGAGAACCATTGAAAATTGGTGAACTCACCAATAACTCGACGATAACTGTAATAAAGCCTGCTTTATGCTGAAACCTGAATAGCGAATTTCGAAGATTACAATGGGATTTCTCTGGTTTCATGTAGAAATTCGTTTGAGAAGTTCCTGAATGTTCCTGAATGAATAACGGGCGATAAAATTTGCAGAGAACCCAGAACTGGCAGAATTTCAAGAGTAGATTGGCATGCCAACGAAGAGAGCCTCAAAAGCTACGCAACACGGCCATCAGAGCAGCAGTTACAACACTGTTCCTTGGGATAAAGAAAATAACCTCCTTCATACCACATAATCAGTGTCAACTATGCAGTTGTTGTAGAAAATAGTCAGCAATCCTCAACTCACGTGTCCAACTCACTACTGCCGCTAATTCGCTAACACTTTCTCTGTGAATGCTTCTCTATCAGGCATTTTCAACGCCTTGCACTATCACAATGTGTAGCCGATGAACCTCTCCTGTGCTGACCAGAAATTGTAAAAAGAAAGCACTTTGTTTCCTGTAACAGTTTTGACCAGATGACAATATTACAACCCATTCATTTGCCGGCTCTTGCAATTTCTGTCTTTCACTTTTATCGATTGACACGTTCTTTTCTTAGCAGATTACTTCATCCAATAAGAAACGAGCTTTCAGAACGTCAATCTCAAGCTGTCACAATTGAAACAATCAGCGACGAAAATGGGGTTTTCTCTGTCGTCAGTTTGCTTTTAGATTTCTACGCGGGTTCTAAAGATTTATTTCCTTCCTCTACATTGAAGTTTATATTATAAAACAAATAAAAGATTGTTCTCCTTGTTATATAATAAAATAATGCACTTTCGCGTTCCGCTCGTGCATCCGCAGTTTTTCAAGACCTCGAGCGTGCATTATGTTGTTATATAACACGGAGAACCATCTTTTATTTGTTAAATATAACACGCTTTCCATGTCTTTGTTCTCTTATATAAACACGCGGGATATGTTGGGAGAACAAAGAAAAACTTGTAAGTTTTTCTGCGTTCTCACAACATATCCCAAGTGTTTATATAAGAGAACAAAGACATGAAAAGCGTGTTATATTGCTTTTATAAAATAACGAACAGGAAAAACACGAGAGAAAATCGTACGCACGCACGATCAGAAGATCAATTATCCTAACCGTAACAGTCGTCAGAAATCGACCGACGGTGAGTTTGCACAGCACGGGAAATCCCCCGATACAGAAGTGAGAGAAACGAAGGAATGCTCTGTGGATCCTCTGGCTCTGTGTCAGTGTGTGGCTCTATTTTAAAAACATCTGCTTCAACAGTTCCCGAAAAGACTAACTCGGAATTCAAGACATGCTTTCCCGGAAATTTAAGGCGAAAGGCATTAAAGGAGTGGAGGACTTGAACTGGGTGATTTTGTCGCTGAATGTACATGAGGAAACATGATTCCCCTGTTGAACTTTGAAGCAGGTTTTAGTTGAATGAACTTTTATTTTCACCAAACTCAATGAAAAGATCTAGCTGTTGGAACTTTCCTTCCAATGAGATGAGGCTAAGAGTGCAAGGTAAGAGGGAAAAACTCATTTTGTTCTGTGAAAAAAATCAGTAACAGAGTATAGGTTATTCAGAAAAACTTCAAGTTTAGAGTTCGGATGCCTATTATATACACTAAACCGCACAATATGTTTTTACCCAGCTGGCTCTCAATGTACACCCAGAGCACAAATTCACCACAAATTCACCACAAATTCTGCAGCCAACTAGGATAACCGATCACTCTTCAACATTGATTGATAGCATATTTTTAAATTCAATTGATCACTTTGTTATCAGTGGTAATCTCGTTTATGACCTAACTGATCATTTACCAAATTTTATTATACTTAATAAATTTTCTTCTCTACCTTCAAATGTTAAGATATATAAAAGAGACTATTCTAATTTTAATGAATTAGCCCTTATTAATGAAATCCAATCTATAAATTGGCTAACAGTCTTTGCATCTATTACTAATCCATCAGTCATGTTTGATTCTTTTTATTCTAAAATAACTGAAATAATTGATAAACGTATTCCTATTAAGCAATTATCTAGAAAAGAAATAAAATTAAAATTCAAACCTTGGATAACACGTGCAATTCAAGTATCTATTCTTGTGAAAAATAAATTATACAAGAAATTTCTAAAGACAAAGTCCTCCTATTATCACTCAAAGTTTAAACATTATAGAAATAAACTAAATCACATATTGAAGATTAGTAAAAGAAAATATTATAATGACTATTTTTTACAGAACATTAAAGATACCAAGAGAGTTTGGAATGGTATCAAACAAATAATTCATTTTAAGCCCCGAGCGAATCAGAGAATTATGAAAATTGTTGAAAGGAATAATGAAATAACTGATCCAATGACAATTGCTAAAGCTTTTAACAATTATTTCGCTAATATAGGAAATAGTCTAGCCTGTATAATACCTAATGTTCAAATATAACCGCTAGATTATTTATCTGGTACGTCATGCAATAGCTTTTATATCTTTCCTGCTACTACTGAGGAAATTGAAAATGAAATTTCTAATTTAAAAACTGGAAAGGCCACTGGTCCTTTCAGTATTCCAGTCTCAGTCATTAAAATTCTTAAAACTGTAATCTCAAAGCCTCTGGAAACCTTATTCAATGCTTCTTTCTCAGCTGGGATAGTCCCAAGTAATTTTAAATTAGCAAACGTCCTACCGATTTATAAAAAAGGATCCCAGACTAGTATTTGCAATTATCGCCCAATCTCTCTCCTTTCTATTTTGAATAAACTCTTAGAGAAACTTATGTATAACAGATTGCTTGATTT
Source organism: Actinernus sp. WN-2022 (assembly GCA_030867875.1). NCBI lineage: Eukaryota > Metazoa > Cnidaria > Anthozoa > Actiniaria > Actinernidae > Actinernus > Actinernus sp. WN-2022. The sequence continues at coordinate 62,789,686 of JAOWCC010001501.1, read as the reverse complement.
TCTTCAAAAGCATTCAATTCTGTTTGACAACCAATTTGGATTTCGTGCAAAACACTCCACTGACCATGCAGTCCTTAGCATAATAGATAAAATCCAGAAAGCAATTGATGAACGAGACTTCTCTTGTGGAATATTTTTAGATTTTAGTAAAGCCTTTGATACGGTTAATCATGAAATTTTAATAAAAAAACTAGAGTACTATGGAATAGCCAATCTTATCTCAGTAACCGTCAACAAACGGTCACAGTTAATAATTTTACATCATCGGCTAAATACATTTCTTGTGGTGTGCCTCACGATCAGTACTTCGCCCCATACTCTTTCTGCTATATATTAATGATTTCCACCTATGCTCTGATCTTTTTGACTTCCACTTATTTGCTGATGATGCTAATTTATTTTATAGACATAAAAATATAAATACCCTTCAATCAGATATAAATTCTGAATTAAATAATGTCAATACTTGGTTAAGTGCAAATAAGCTTTCTCTCAATGTAGAAACATCTAACTTTGTTCTCTTCCATCCACCTCAACGGAAAATAAGTATCAAATTTGAATTAACCATAAATGATAAGATACTAAAACAAGACTATTGTATTAAATACCTTGGCATCCTGATTGACTCTAACCTAAGCTGCAAATCCCAAATTGAAAGTATTGCAAAGAAATTTAAGAGAAGTGTTGGTATCCTGTCTAAATTACGGTATTGTGTTCATATTAATATTTTAATTAATCTTTATTATGCTCTGATTTATCCCTTTTTAACATATGGAATAATTGTTTGGGGTAATACATACCCCTCCACTTTACAACCACTTTTTATTCTGCAAAAAAAAGCTATGCGTATTATAACTTTTTCTAAATTCGATGAACACTCAAGTCCTTTATTTAAGTCATTGAATATAATTAAGTTGCTCGATCTGGTCACTTTCCATATCGCATCTTTTATGTTTAAGTTTTACCATCAACTATTACCTTCAGTCTTTAAAACGTTCTTTACTCCAATTGATAGAATCCATAGCCATAATACAAGATCTGCATCAAAACAGTGTTATTACCTTCCTAAAGCAAGAACGAATTACGGTATATTTAACATAAGATTTCAAGGATCTAAAATATGGAATTCTATGGATAAAAACATGAAATCGTTTTCGTTTTCTCGAAGATTATTTTATTATGACATTAGTGTAGATCTGTGTGTGAATGTGTGTTTATTGCTGCTTTTGCCTGTGTGTGTATGTGTGGGTATGTTAGCATAGTTTATGTTGTGTGTGTACCCCTTGCTTTCTTCCGACCTTGTAATTATAATTATTCTATTTAAACTGGCTTCCTGGCATTTTTAGCCCCTTAAGGTTATTTCTGGAAGCCAGTACCCTAATTATATTTATTTTAAACTTTTAAACACATAACTGTTGTATTATTCAAAGGGTACAATAAATTGTTGTTGTTGTTGTAGTTGAACTAGAACTAAGATCATGTCTGACATTGAATTGTAGGTCATTTTTTATATAGAGGCCAACTCCACCAGCCCTTTGTGTGGAGGGATGTGAAATCAATGAATAGCCTGGCAAAGAAATATCCATATGTTGGATCAGTTTTTGAGACACTTAGCCAGGTCTCTGATAGGCCAATCACACTAAAGGTATATTTCAATTCACTTAGCAATTCAGTTAGATGGTCAAATTTGCTTGAATACTCCTAATATTGCAATTTAAAATGGAAAAGGATTTCGGAATAACTATGAAAATCATGACAATTAAAATTTACTTTGGAGGGAATATTATTCTCAGGATCAGTACCTGATAAATTAGGGACATTATTAATATCTGATATAGTTTGTAGAATAGGCAATGATTCTAGATTCCAATTAATAATATTATGTGAGCACAAGCAAATTGTATTAGAGTTATATCAAAGGCTAATGAGGTCCTTATTTTCTGTAGATTGAAATGGGAAAATCGAATAGCAAGGCTGGCAAGACCATCCAAGATCACTGGAGTTCATGTAGTTTATAATCACTTAGAGAAAGAGAAGTGCAACTAAGATGACTAAACAGATTGCAGATCGAACAATGTAATTTCCTTCCATTTCTCCTAATGAAATTCCTGTAACTAGAGCAGTAAGTCAAGACCTTTTGTCTGTTCCTGTATCTCATACCTCTACTTAAGGTGAGCTTTTTCTGTAGCTGCTCCCAAACTTTGGAACTCATTGCCCGATCATATTAGATGTCTAGACCGCCTTAGTTCTTTTAAGTCATTACTGAAAACATTTTTTCTCTCCTCAGCTTTAAAAATTGTATTCAACTTTATTATTCCATTTTCCCATTGTTTAATTAGTACATCCATCGTTAATTATTATGCTCATCGCTAGCTTTATATTCTGTACCGTATATTAGTTATTATAGTCGTTATTTATTATAATATTTTTTTCGTATATTATTAGCATATTTTACAACTTATACTTTATTCTAATTTCAAGCAATCAGTTTCATAACTATCGCTAGCCTTATATTCTGTATCGTATTATTTACTATTTATAGTCTCATTGTCGTAATTTATTATTATCCTTTGTATAGCACGTAATTCTCATTAGCATATTTTATAACTTAACTTATATTTTATTGTAATATCAAGCAATCGATTTTATATTAGCTACATTTGTATTAAGGAACTTCACTTCAGTGCTGTCTCATATAAACTCAAAAAATACTCAAAAGAATGATTCAGCAAAGTCCAGAAAAATGACCATCATATTACCAGTTCAGCACAGAACTTTATACCAGTTCATTGGGAGCACAGCTGCATGTAGTTGACAATGGATGTAGCCGGGGGGGGGGGGGGGGGTACTCTACCAAAAGTTGGGTAGGGGTGTGCCGCTGGGGCTCTGAAAACCTTACCCTGTTTAAGACAAAAAAACTCAACTTCCATACCCTGTTCAAGACAAAGTGTTAAAATTTCCCCTCTATAAGACAAATAACAAATTATCTATACTTGGATGTCAGTGTTTATTGTGATCTTGTATAATGGTGTCATAACTAAATAAGCACGGTGGGCATAAATGACCCCGAAATCGCCAGGGTTGAGCGTGACCAAAATTAGATAAAATGGCACAATTTCCTAAATTCTCTCTGAAATTGAATAAAATTTTCACAGTTTACTATGCAAGTAAAATTTAAGGTTCTGGTTAAATTAGTTTTAGATAATGACATTATTGTGACGTCATAAGAGTAAGCTGCTTTTTTGGTCAAATTCCTTTTTAAATAAAATATAGCAAAAACCGTATACGACAATTCTGTCGGTGGTACGTTGGATCTTGCGGAGAGATCTGATCAGCCAAAAATACTAATAAATAAACAAGTCCAAGGACTACAGAAAAGCTGATCGAACAACGTATATATTGATAATTCTACGATATTTCGGCTGGCCAAACCAGCCTTCTTCAGGTAGATCTTACAAATGAATATTTCACAATGGCAAGTATAAATATAAAGGTGATTACACAATCTAAGAGGAAAAAGGAAATGACGTAAGTAACTGATACGGGTCTACAAGATAACATATTAAGTTTCATCACGTTTGTTCATGCCGAGAGGTTCGAGAGTTTTAGCTATGTCGATAAGATATGACTCTCTGGCTTTACGAATAGAGTCTCGCGAAGAATAAATTATTTCTAAGGGGATAAGTTGCATGTCAGTATTAGAATGGTTAGGGCAAGAAAGGAAATGTTCAGAAACTGTGGTAGGTTTAGATTTAATATTAAATTTGTCAACTGCTCGTCTGTGTTCATTAAATCGGTCTTTGAGCCGTCGTTTAGTTTCACCGATGTATTGTAAGCGGCAGCGATTGCACTCTACCATGTATATAACGTTACTGGTGTTACAAGTGATGTGTGACTTAATGAAACGGGTTTCCCCGGTGGAAGAAAAAGTGTAGCTAACGAGGCCATGATTAATGTAAGGACAAGTGGCACAGTTTTTTCCGCAGCCGAAAGAGCCAGATGGAAGAGCAGGTTTGTTAATCACATTACGTAGTTGTGATTTGACAAGTAGGTCACGAAGGTTAGGGCAACGGCGGTGAGCGACGAGAGGCAGGTTAACAAAAACGTCTTTACAACGATTAGAAGAAAACAGTATGTGAGAATGTTTACGAATCAGTGATGAAATGTTAGGTAGTGCTGGATTATATGTGATGACGAAAGGAATTCGGTTAGAATCTTGTACATGTTTAGCCTGTAAAGCATCGTTACGAGAAATATTAGCAGCACGTTGTATTTGTAGATCGAGGAAAGAACGCTTATAACCTCGCTTTAAGAGGTGAGACTTTAATTCATTAGTGCGAAGTTTGAAAGTTTCGTCAGTGGAACAAATGCGACGAATGCGGAGTGCTAAACTAAAAGGGATAGCTTTTTTAGTATGTAAAGGATGACAAGAAGTGTAGAGAAGGTGTTGGTGTTTATCAGTCGGTTTGGTGTAGAGATCAGTCTCGATGTTACCGTCTTTAAAGATGACTGTGACATCGAGAAAAGAGATGTCGGTGAAACTGTAAGACGAAGTGAATTTAATGGTAGGGTGAAGAGCGTTGAGATAATCGATGAATACTTTTAAACGATCTTGGCCCTCCGTCCAAATCATAAAAATATCATCGATATATCTTAACCAAGTGTGTGGTTTGTAAGGGGCTTTGGAAAGAGCGTTAGTTTCAAAATTACCAAGGAATAAATTAGCAAAAGAGGGGGCCATACGGGTCCCCATAGCTGTACCGTGGATCTGGAGATAGTGATTATTATTAAATGAGAAGTTGTTCATAGTAAGGATCATGCGTATTAAATCACAGAGCGTTTCAGTAGGAATGTGTTTGTTGTTACGAGTTTGAAGGAAGTGACGGCATGCATCAATACCTTCGTTGTGAGGTATGTTAGTATACAACGAGGAAACGTCAAGAGTGACAAGCATAGCGTTAGCTGGAGGTTTAGCAAGTATGCGAAGTTTGTTAAGGAAATCGTTAGTGTCTTTAACGTAAGAAGAAAGAGAAGACACTAAAGGCTTAAGTTGATGATCAACAAATTCAGAGATGCGTTCTGTGGGATGGCTATTAGATGAAACTATGGGACGGCCAGGGTTACCAGGTTTGTGTATTTTGGGCAGTATGTAAAATCGTCCAGGTTTAACGTTGGTGTGTATGAGGTACTGTTTGGTTTTGACATTGATAGTCCCATTCTTAAGCATGCGTTGAACATAAAATATGATGCGTGTTTGTATGTCGTTAGTGATGTCTGCGTCGAGTTGTTTATAAAATTTATGGTTATTGAGTTGTCGATTACATTCGTCTATGTACCATGTCCTGTCCATTACCACCGTACCAGACCCCTTGTCTGCGGGTTTGATGACGATGTCTTGTCGTTGGTTAAGTCGGTGAATGCTTTTACGTTCACTATTAGATAAATTATCAGAGATGCGATTAGGTTTATTAGTGGTAATTTCAGTTTTAATAGCATCTAAAAAAGCATTTAAATAGCTTTTAAATAGTCGTTTAAAATAAAGTACGCTATAACGAAGATATGGCGATGCGATTTTATTTGGCACAATTTTGAAGTCTATGATAAATATTTCCGAAGTTATTAAGGATTTAATATTTTCATGACGTCATATCTGTGACGTAATGTGTTTTACATAAATGGGGCTTTCCACTGTAAAAGAAAAACAAAAACTCGATATTACAACTACTTAGTGCGTTAGAAGTGCATTGGAAAAAATATATAGATACAATGCTCACTCGCCTATATTTAGAGGGTGTTTCCAAATACTCATGACGTCATAGTGACGTTGACGTTTTTTCAATGTAACCTTGAAAGCATTTATCCATTAAAAATTACAATTCAAAAAACATACGATTTTAGGTACTAAGGTCTTCTTAAAGTTTCTAGATTGTCATGTAATAATATTTAAAACTCCAAAAGTTATTTGAAGAAATACGTTTTATAAATGGTTTTATGCTGTTTATTTTCCTCCAAAATTTGGTGGGAAAATTACGAAAATTCAAAATTAAATAACTTTTCTCCCTCTTAACCTATCGAAATAGGGTTTTCGATTACTTTGTTCCCAACACGAGGAGAATTGAAAAAATTAACATTTTAGTATCTTACGGCTACTTGAAAATATGGAGAAACCTATTATAAATGGATAAATGACGTAATTGTAACGTCATTAAGATGTTCGCGTTAACACAAAACACAACATTTTATTTTGTTTAGCGCTCTAAACCTCTCCATAAAAAAAATCATTATTGTACTGTTGAAAGTCTTGAAGATATAGACAAATAAACCAACCCTGGCGATTTTGGGGTCATTTATGCCCACCGTGAAGTCTTCATCAAGCACTAGACTAAATAACGGCACTAGATAAATACCATACCCTGTTCAAGATCTGTCGATGTGAAAATGGATACCCTGTCTAAGATCAGAAACTCGAAAAACCATACCCTGTCCAGCGGATCATCCCCGTATAGTCCATATATGGGAGTACCCCCCGCCCCCCTTATGTAGTTGGTAATTGACAGCTAAATAACTGTTTCCAATGACATAGAGGGGAATCTCATACACTCGAAAATAAAAACTGTGGATAGAAGTACCCAGGTAAAATAGAAACACGGAAATAGTTACTGACAGCTGTACTCTAGGAAAACCATTCACCTGCTTCAACAACACCTGAGTTTATGATCATCTACATTCTGAAAGAACTATTATTGAAAGGAGAGTTTATAGACATGATAAAATGTAACTGCATAAATCTTCTAAATAGAACCAGATGTATGATTACTGATAAGAAAAAGTTTGCTTCAAACTCAGTCAGCATACTAATTTTGATGTGATCTTTTGTATGGTGGTATTTTTTAAATTTGATTATTATAAATAACATTTCACATACTCAGACGCAATAATTTTTTGTTTATAACATTGCTAATATGTGTGGCACCATCCTTGTCCCAGGTATTGTGTATGTGTTTTTTTCTGATTGTGTTAACAGTTCCCAGTGGTTTGTACTGGTTTGTGACATCACGGCTCATTCCAAACCTGTACAAACCACAGGGATCAAATCAACCCAATCACAAAAATTACCAAGCATCACACTTACAGACTGATATGGCCCGAGTATAGGCTGCATTCAGCCTCTTGTTAACTATATTTCTGTAAGAGCAACGAGACACTGTAGAATGCTTCAAATACATATTATTACTTTAATGGAAGGCGGCTCAAACTTTGACAGACATGGTATTGAGTCCCCATAATCAGTTATTGGTGCTAACGTGACGATGATGTCATCAGTTACGTGATATTACAGGCCACACAGCAATAATAACTTGAACTTTGAATACTTCCACATGTTTACCCTTGAGAGCACACTAAAACGCACTTTACATCCACGAGTTTGCCATTGCGGCGCTGTTTCAGGAACGTGGCGCGTCGGCGTTCGGGAAACCGGAAGTCAGCCAATTTTTGCTTCCATCTATATCTATGGAGATCCGCTATCATCAAGAAGCAGCCAGTGGAAGGTAGTATGATCGTGAAAGGCAGCACTTACTTCTATAACGAGCAAGAGACTCTTAGCAACCAAACTACCCCCTGGCGATAGGGGACCATTGGTCCCCTATCACCAGGGGGTGCTCTAGGAAGCAGGAGCATTTAATTTAATTAAGTCCAGCTTCATGTCACCTTAAAGTGTCTACTTTAGCGCCTAGATATCGTAATCCGTAGGTGTAAATGTGTGATAAAGAACTACTTTTGTATTTTACCTTTCCGTAGTCGACTACCCGTAGTAGTGCACGAAATCTAGTCATTCGTAGTCCGATTTTCAGTACGTTTCGATCGAGGTCGACGATTTATCTGGTTTGCCGTATATGCCTATCCGACTTTCAGCTAATTTCTCAAAATCAACAATACATAATCTTTTTATTATTTCATAAGTCTGGAACGATGTGGAATTTTCTTTAATGAGACGAAAATGTGACTTACACGCTTGCCAATTCGCTCTTATCAGGCGACCGCCATGTTTGTTTGAAAGCGAGGCTAATAACGCATGGAAATCCAATATGGCGGCGGTAATCACTGGCGTGTCTGTAAGTGGAGCTCCAAGTAGCTGATCTAGATCGGATATGGCGGCGTATCACTGTTGTGTGCCATTGTGTACCAATGATTCACGTTATAGTAGCGAGATATCTTTCCACAGTTTTCCTAAGGAATCAAAAAGGCGTGCTGAATGGATCATTAAGGTTCGAAGAGATGTTGGCGCTGATTTTGAGGTACTAAAATGAGTATTTACTGACTCATTTTCTGGGAAGTGTTGTTTCAGACTTGTCGGTACTGTCTACTGAGTGCTGACCTTGTCATTATCTATTGTGTCTTCATCTTCGTAGCCCATTATGTCTTTGACTACACGTGTGCAGTGACTGTTCAGTCCTTTATTATAGAGCTCAATTTACTCTGTCTGTTGATCATGATAGTTACTATAGTGAACATCATGCTTCATTTGTTTCCACTCAGGTACTGCCACACACAAAGGTATGCTCTGCTCACTTTGAACCCGGGGATTTCAAGAAAACTCTCACCGGGAAACGAGTTCTGCAGTCTTCTGCTATACCTTCTATTTTTTTCTTGGACTTCAACAAAGCCAAAGCGACCTCCTCCAAAAAGACGAAAACTTCTTACAGACCAAGAGACTGCTACAGAAAATATCTCCTCACGTTTTTTGTCTGCTTCTGTCCAGGACAGCCCCACACTGGCCACAAACTCCTTAACAACAATGTCGGAATCTGGTACTTTTAAAGTAAGGAAGGAGTTATATGCAGCCAGAGAAGAAATCAATAGACTTAAAATGGAATTAGACAAAGTTACACAAATACATCGTTTTGGTCTGGCAAAATTTATGTATGATGATAATCAGATAAGATTTTTTCCTGGATTTCCATCACATACGCTATTAAAGAGCTTTCTTTTGCTAGTTACTCCAACTGCAGATAACATGATATCTTGGGCTCAACTGCAAAGGGCCCGGAATAGTAACCAGAAGAACAATGAATCAAATTTGGAATTAAATATGTATCCTTTTATAGGCATCAAGCACTAGGGCTTGAAGATCAGTTATTTTTGTTCCTATGTAAAGTAAAGCTAGGTCTATTCGAGCAGGATTTGGCAGTTAGATTTGGGATTTCTGTGACGACAGTAAGCAGAGTACTACTCACCTGGACCAATTTCCTATACTGTGTTTTGGGTACCCTTCCAATTTGGTCAAGCAGGAAGCAGATTGATATGACAATGCCTGGTCAGTTTAAGGAACTGTTTCCTAATTGCAGGGTAATAATCGATTGTACTGAAACCAAGGTGCAAACTCCATCTTCACTAGTACTTCATTCTGAATTTTACTCAAGCTACAAAAGTTCTACAACTCTCAAGAGCTTGGTAGGCATAACACCAGCAGGGGCCATTTCCTTTATTTCTTCACTCTACACTGGGTCAATAAGTGATAAGGAAATAACAAGGAGATGTGGACTTATTGAACTGTTAGAAGCTGGTGATGGGGTAATGGCTGATAAGGGCTTTACTATTGAGGATTTACTGATACCGATCAACTGCCATTTAAATATACCACCATTTCTTAGAGCAAAGGCACATTTTTCTCCTGAAGATGTGCAGAAAACTCAAAAGATTGAAAAACTGAGGATACACGTAGAACGTGCCATACGTAGAGTGAAAGAATACCACATTTTTGATGCTACTGTACCACTCTCCTTGGCCTCAACTGTTAATCAGCTGTGGAAAATTTGCTGCATTCTTACAAACTTTCAAGGCCCCTTGTTTTAACATGATCAATCTTTGAAAAACTGCTTGTTATCTATGGAGCAGGACCTCCCCAGATAATAGGAATAATGTTAAGCCATCTTGCCATAATAACAGAGCTCTTTTTTAAAAATCCCAGCCCTTCATTTCTCCCCAGGCTTCTCTACTCCATAAATAGATGAGTAGTTCCCAACAGTATCCCTGCAATATCCAGGCCTTTGCCATTAGATCCTATGCAATAATGCTGTTTTTTATTTATTTACACTGGTCAACCATGATCACATGAGAAAACTAACCTTCTCAGATGAAACTGCATGCAAAAATTAAATAAGTAATCTGAAATTGTGTCAGCTTTCACTAGTGATATTGCTATTTGAAATAAGACTGAGAACTTTGTATGAAATCGGACAGCCATGGCCCTAGCTGCCAGCCATGTTTTCCCAAAGTTTTAAATGCTAATCACTTTGGAACGAACTGCCATACAATTATGAAACTGCATACTATAAACAACTTCTTACTGCTCTTTCAGTGGACTGTGTCATGTTTTTGGCGAAGCTTAAATAAATGTTTTAATTCAGAATTTACACTAAGTACTGTAGGCCACACATTTTTGCATAGGTTCTACGATTTTGCATCTAGGGTACTAATGAAGGAAGAAAGTATTCAAAGTAAAATCTATCTAACTTACAACACATCGAATAAAAGAAATATGTGTCAAAGAACAGCCTTTCAATGTGCCAGTCATCCTTGCACAGCACCATAAGGTCACACCACTGGAGACCAGTTATACCAAGTTGCCCTTGTATTTGATAATAATACTCATGCGTTTTTCTTAGTTTTGGCTGGTCATTACACATCTTCATACATTTGGCATCTGTTCTGGAGGAGCACTGTAAACATTTAATTTCTAATAATCCAAATGGGTTTTCACTATTGGATGGGTCATAGACAATATAATCAGGGCTTGCACCTAGGTGGGGGCACCCAGGGTTTACAACAAATCCAGTCCTCCTGACATTCACAACTTTTGATTCCGCGTATATCATTACAGCATCTCCTTCATGAGCTAGACCATATTTCATGGCTTCCGTTTGCTTAACTTTTTTTTCAGCTGCCCTACTAGGCTTTCAGAGTCCTTTTTCCTAGCTGCTACCCTCTTGAATTTTGAAGCAGTCACTCTGTTTTTTCTCACCTGAAGCCAATAAGGATTCTCTGATTGGGCACGTGTTTGCCCCTCAATCGTGTGACACTCTTCTAATGACACTTGCTGCCCTTCAAAGTATGACGACTCCTTTTTTTCAAGTACTGTAGTGTATGTTTGAAAACATGTACTCGTTGGTAGGTTAGGAAACTCTTTAGACTGGGGCGTTTTTATAATGTTCGCATAGTCTGGTATCACCTTCTGCTGATAGGACAGAACACTACCCTTTGGAACAGGACCAAACTTACATTCTGTGTCAGTTGTTTCGGAGGGATATTCAAACAGCTTTGCAAATTGAGTGCCAGGAAAATTAGTAACCATTTCTTTCTGAAAATCCTTAATAAACCTATTGGGTGGGAAATTTGTACTTAGGGGGTTGTAGAGGCTGCTTTGAACTCCATCAATGGATCGTTTTCTTCCCTTCTCTGGCTTCAGCTCGGGTTTCTTGATTTTAACATCCTGTAAGCGCTCAGGTGATACTCCAGCTGTCCTGGGCTTATGCCATTCTTGAGGCAGAGATGTCTTTGAAGGGATGACGAGAACTGTTTTGATATTTAGCATACTGTAGTGAGCTGCCTGGTACAAAAATGCGCTTTTGTGGTTACAAACTCCTTGCCCAGATGCGGCCAGCTAACACATCTGAGACATACCAAAGTAAAAACAAATATAATATTTGGAGACTAATAACTACTCGTTATTCTGCAATATTGTCCTCATCTTGCAAGGGCATGTATTCCCTGCTAGCAAAAGTCTCTCTCTGTCTTGGTAACTGATGGAAGGCGAGGGAGAGACCTCTCTCTCCATCGCCTTCCATTTTACCAAGACAGAGAGAGACCTCTGCTAGCAGGGAAGGGCATGTATAAAAACAAACAAAAATCAGAGGTTCAAATGAGAATATCTGGTATACTCACTTAGTAACTCGATCAGTTACTGACCTTAAGCCGGTGTGGTTCCTCGTTCTTTCTTAACGATTTAAAGCACTTACATCTCAGATATATTTTATCCTTTTCCTCTGCATTATTAGCAACTGAGAAATAAAATATAAGTTCTAGAGAATACCCCAAAAAGAAAAGGAAAACGGACATTAAATATCCAATGTTGTTTTACTCGCTACTGACCTTGACACTCGTGGACGAATCCTTCCCAAAAAAAGTTGTATCCCTTCGTCAAACCACTTCTTGGAGCCTTTTCGCTGGAAACAAATGATTCGACATCCTTCATATCGATTTTTGGGAGGATTTTTAGCGAGGCTGTCCAGTCCAAACCAGTTTGAACTGCTGTTGGAGCTCCACTTACAGAAACGTCAGTGATTGCCGCCGCCATATTGGATTTCCATGCGTTATTAGCCTCGCTTTCAAACAAACATGGCGGACGCCTGATAAGAGCGAATTACTGTTCGAAACGTCGCAGACTATACGCTTATTATTCGGACCCCAAATTATTATCGCGGATACTGAAAATAAAGCGGATGAGATATCGAGATGTTACCCTGGCAGCAGGTTTCTGGTGTTTTGTTGTTTGTAGTCCGTAGCTGCAGTTCGCGACCGGTAATTCGCGTCTGGTTGTTTTGATCTGATTTGTGCAAATTTCGCGATGGGTAACGGCTACTCGTAGGTAGACTAACTATTTTGTTTGGCGTACATATCTTTTAGGCTTGTGTTCAATATCCCGAAGTGCTCAGGCATACTGTGGTGCCATGGACTTCAACCTGGGTAAACCAGCTGGGATACCGAACAACTAAAAAATAAATTTTGTTTGGCATATTTCTTTTGAGCTTGTGTTCAATATCCCGAAGTGCTCAGGCATACTGTAGTGCCATGGACTTCAACCTGAGTAAACCAGCTGGGATACCGAACAACTAAAACTAATTTTTTTTGGCCGTACATATCTTTTAGGCCTGTGTTCAATATCCCGAAATGGTCAGGCATACTGTGGTGCCATGGACTTCAACCTGGGTAAACCAGCAGGGATACAGAACAACTAAAAAATATATTTTGTTTGGCATATTTCTTTTGAGCTTGTGTTCAATATCCCGAAGTGCTCAGACATACTGTAGTGCCATGGACTGGGTAAACCAGCTGGGATACCGAACAACTAATTTTATTTTGGCGTAGATCTCTTTTAGGCTTGTGTTCAATATGCCTAAGTGCTCAGACTTCAACCTGGGACTGTAGATATTTTTGGGCACTTTCCCCAAACATCACGTCAGATGCTTTACTTTACCCTTTATTCGTGGTCACTTCTTCGGCGATTTGGTTTTGCATTGACTGCACATCAGAATTCTGGACACCATAGGGACTTTATATTTCTCACAAATATCGCTGATCATGCTCCAAGTGTGTACCTTTGAAGCTCTTCTGGACCTTTAACTTTGGGGGACTTCCCGCCATTTTCGCTGCCATATAATTTCCTTCTACTTTATATATACATGCGTGTTCGTTACTCGATTTCCTTCGTTCTGTTTTCAGGGATGTAATTTCCTCGTTTGCTCTCGCCAGAGACACTTTAAAGCTTTGGATCTCCTCGTAATCGGCTGGCGGGTTCGGTGGCGGGTTGGTGTTTCGTCCTGACCGGGAAGCGATTGCGAGGGGTTTGTTATTTTCAATTGTTCAGTTAGCCACTGATAATTCTCTAACATGAAATTCTTCTGATTTTGGCGCATAATTGCCGCCAAAACGACGAATGTCGTAGCAAGACAACCACCTTTCCATCGACAATCCTGCAGCCATTCATCCAAATCCCAAAGCCCGCTATTTTCTATTTGGACACTGTCGGCTAGTGGCGAAGAAAACTGCGAAGGGACGTGCAACCAGGTGTTTGACAGGAACTTACAAAATTTCACGTCGCAAATTTCCGAATTCAAAAGATGCCAGTGTTGCGGAGAATTTGCCGCTCGATTCAGCGAGAAAAACACGGCGCAAAGCGAATACGTCCATAATTCGAAGCACGAGTCCAGTATATGCGAAGCAATCCTTTACCTTAATTTCATAATACTGTATTTCCCGCTCATGTCAAAATGCCACTGGCACTGAAGTACAGCCCCTGAAATAACGCAGGATCCGCAAGATCGAAGATCCTCAAACGTGTTTTGTGTACAATCCTTTGCTGACATGAAGTAATTACCAAAGCGATCAAGCGAAAACCGCAAATCACAATAACGATTGATATTTGCCACGACTATGACGTCCCTCCATAGCAACCGGCCCGCACGCATTTCCGACCTTCCGATGATCTCTGGCTCGTTATGGTATTGAGAACTTACAGTAGTGACTATTATCACAAGGTTCTAATTTATAACTTACCTAAGCATCTCATCCTTATTGAGAATCTTCAATTTCCCATCGGTAGGGTCAAAAATCATCTTCTCCCTATCCATCAATTTATTATCCATACCGGTCCTTGGAAAGGAAAGGAAAAGACTGAAATGAACAACGTGCATGGAGTGTACTTCAAATATTGAGTTGTTTGTCGATACAATTCATGGGTGGTGTAGTGTGTTAGAATTTCTAGACTGCTAATTTCTATATAAGCGCGAAGCCATAGCAAATATGGTTTAACTTGACATGGTGCAACATAGATGGGTTGAGAGCGGAATGGATTTCGTACGTTTTGTACTGACACTGTGGTCAAAAGGATTATATTTTCTTCACAGCTCCGCCCCCTAATACTCCTTAGGGACGCATGGGTTCATCCTCTCTCAATTTTCTCCCCAGCAGGCCTTCACCTTTCAGAAACTTGCATTTTATTGGACCCCATTTGGACTGCACTGACAAAGAATGCCATTGTTTTAGGGTTAGTCTTTGTATTGTTTCAGGGTTAGGCATTGTTTGGATAGCCCGCAGTACTATTCCAGGTTCCGAGGAGGTGAAGGCCGCCCCCAATTGTCGCGTAGAAAAATATTTAGTCGATCTTATTATTTGAGCGGCAGTGCAGTTGCATGAATAAAACCACTAAAAACTAGTTACTCAGGCAATCATAGCTGCGGCTCGATTGAGTTTTCGCACTCGGGCAGTCAAAGAAAAAAAAACGCTTCAAATTTCCGCCGCATTAACTGTTTTCCCGTGTTGCAAATTGGCGCTTTTTGACATTGCCAGGCGTACGTCAACTGCCCATCGATGCGGGACATTTTTGGCCAAGTGTAATTTTCCTCGAGGCCGCACGAGGAACTATGTTGATCTAGTAGTGACTATTGTCACAAGGTTCTAATTTATAACTTACCTAAGCTTCTCATCCTTAGTGCGCAACTTCAATTTCTCATCGGTAGGGTCAAAAATCATCTCCTCCCTATCCATCAATTTATTATCCATAAAGGTCCTTGGAAAGGAAAGGAAAAGACTGAAATGAACAACGTGCATGGAGTGTACTTCAAATATTGAGTTGTTTGTCGATACAATTTATGGGTGGTATATAGTGTGTTAGAGTTTCTAGACTGCTAATTTCTATATAAGCGCGAAGCCATAGCAAACATGGTTTAACATGACATGGTGCAACTTAGATGGGTTTGAGAGCGGAATGGGTTTCATAAGTTTTGTACTGACACTGTGGTCAAAAGGATTATATTTTCTTCACAGCTCCGCCCCCTAATACTCCTTAGGGACGCATGGGTTCATTATCCTCTCTCAATTTCCCCCCTTTTTCGAGTAGAGAAATATTTAGTCGATCTTATTATTTTTCGGGCAGTCAATGAAAAAAAACTCTTCAACTTTCCGATGCATTAATTGTTTTCCCGTGTTGCGAATTGGTGCTTTTTGACATTTCCAGGCGTACGTCAACTGTCCATTGATGCGGGACATTTTTGACCAAGTGTAATTTTCCTCGAGGCCGTATGAGGAGGAACTATGTTGATCATGAGTTGTTGTTATTGTTGCGGGATTGACTGGCAATCTTCATTCGTTTTTCATTGTGGGCCCTTCATTCTCTTACGATCTTTGACAGCAAGTGATTATAATACCCGAAAATTTGTGCGAGCAGTTTCAATGCATGTGATATACAGGGACAGTTCCAACTGAGATTCGTAATCTAGTGAGTTCCAACCAGCGGGAACCAGTATGGCAAGATTAAATTTTCAGTAAAAGAAAAACTCAGGAACACTTTACTGAGGTATGTAAGAGCTATCTGTAGGTATTTTGCGGTGTGAAATGATTTAAAAATAAAGTTTAAAAGCAACTTATGCCTGTATCAATGTTAAGCCGCGAGAGAGAGGGGGGGAGGGTGGGGGGGGGGGAGGCGGGCGGCGGGGTGGTCAGCGGGGTGGGGTCTGCTGCCCGCCAGCCATCCCTTCTTGAAAAAAACTCAATATAACAAAAAATGTTCTTAAATATCTCCGAAGCTAAATGGAATACATAATCTAGAAAGAAATGTACTGCATGTTTTGTCTTACGCTTTCATTTCATTTGCTGTATTAAAATTGTCCCTAATAATGGAAATACCCTGCGCTGACAGCTGTGTCTCGTGAAACAAAATGGGTTCCTATCTGGGGCATGTATTTTGACGTGCTCCCTTAGCAGGATCTAATAAGCCTCAATATCCGAGGGTATACAAAACAAATTGATTTTATTTTCTCAGTGACACCAAGAAAACCTCCCTATGATGTTATCGGTTATGTGATTTTACAGGCTACACAGGCTATCACAACAGCAATAATAACGTGAACTTTGAATACTTCCACATGTTTACCCTTGAGAAC
The DNA here is from genome assembly GCA_030867875.1 of Actinernus sp. WN-2022. NCBI lineage: Eukaryota > Metazoa > Cnidaria > Anthozoa > Actiniaria > Actinernidae > Actinernus > Actinernus sp. WN-2022. The sequence continues at coordinate 62,772,968 of JAOWCC010001501.1, read as the reverse complement.
ACACTAAAATACACTTTACATCCACGAGTTTGCCATTGCGGCGCCATGTTTCAGGAACGTTGCGCGTCGGAGTTCGGGAAATCGGAAGTCAGCCAATTTTTGCCTCCATCTATATCTATGGAGCTCCGCTATTATCAAGAAGCAGCCAGTGGAATGTAGTATGAAAGGCAGTACTTACTTCTTATTGAGAACTTACAGTAGTGACTATTATCACAAGGTTCTAATTTATAACTTACCTAAGCATCTCATCCTCATGAGTGCTGGCAACCATCAATTTCCCAGTCTCAGGGTTAAATGACAACATACTATCATCCATACCGGGCGGTTCATGGAAAGGAAGAGAAAAGATTGAAATGAACAAGGTGCATGGAGTGTACTTCAAATATGAGTTGTTTGTCGATACAATTTATGGGTAGTATAGTGTGTTAGAGTTTCTAGACTGCTAGCAAGTCCCTTCTACCCGCTAATTTCTATACGGTTTAACATGACATGGTGCAACATAGATGGATTGAGAGCGGAATGGATTTCGTAAGTTTTGCACTGGCACTGTGGTCAAAAGGGATTATATTTTCTTCACTGCTCCGCCCCCTAATACTCCCTAGGGACGCATGGGTTCATCATCCTCTCTCAATTTTCCAGCAGGCCTTCACCTCTCAGAATCTTGCATTTTATTGGACCATTTGGACTGCACTGACAAAGAATTCCATTGTTTTAGGGTTAGGGTTTGTATTGTTTCAGGGTTAGGCATTGTTTGCATAGCCAGTACTATTCCAGGCTCCGGCTAAACATTGATACATGCATTATGCTAACAAGTTCTCTCAAGTTTCAACAGGTATCATTTTACTCGTATCCTTGTTTGCTCCAAATAAATACAGCTTTGAGGAGATTACTCGTTTAATGACGGGAACAAGAGTAAGCGATCTTAGTTTGATATATTTAACGAGTTAAAATAAAGTTTTAACATCTGTTTTGAGTCCAAATGTACGATAGCCTGCTTGCAGGCGGTGGAGGGTGTTTTTTCGCGTAGGCAAACAGATCATCGAAGCGGCCGCCATATTGGCCGAGCGTGATTGAGACCTGGGATCGAATGACAAATGGAGGGGGTAGTGCATGGGGTGGGGGAGAAGAAGCAGATCTGAAAGACCGTCTGCACGAAAACCCCTGGTTTCTGAATATCTGCCCACCACGCACATGATTTCCGTTAACTTGTAACCCATTCTTAATTGACCAATAGGAGTCGGCGTGTGACAGCCTGCCAATTTTGATTTGGTTTGATTGAAATGCGTGCAATATTCAAAACAAACTTCGCTCGCTGTCAAATGCAATGCAAAATGTTGGTAAAATTGTCAATTGGTAATTTCAATAAAGCCAGCTATTTTTGTTCAAAGTTATCCATGGAAAGGACTGTGACAGTACCACTTTAGATATATATGTAGACAGTTCGGTTTTAGCTTGTTGCGTTCGCCCCATCAGTCTCTTAAAGAGTTTGCAAATCCTCGGAAATACATACATTTAATACAAGCTGCTTCAAAAAGCCGCCCATCACCGCAGTCTGGCGAACCAGAAGAGGTGCCATACAAGCGGCTGCTTCCTTTCTTAAAAGAATTAAGCTCGCATAAAGATAAATACAGGATCGAAAAAATCTATAAACTTCAAAGAAAACTCCGATGGAGACAATGTTTGTCAGAACTCGATATTGAAGAACTCGTCAGTGGACGAACAAACTACGAGTGCAAAGTACACAGGTACATGTAAATGTTGTGATCGTCTTTCTCTGACAAGTCGAAGTCCAACTTAGTGAATGTTTGCCGAAAGAAATGGACGACCGTTGCATAAATGTATTGAGGCGGATTTCTGATTATTTCCTAGTTCAACGGCCGTGAAATCAATAGCCGGATTGCATCTCTGCAATTTGGTCGACAACAATACTTTTCAGTGGCGAATTAAATCACGGTTCGTTGTCGAGTTCTCTTTACCGTAAATATCATACTCTTTCCAAAGCCTGTCGAAAGCACAGCCAAAACGGCAGGTTTAAAGTACAGGTCACAATTCACAGGTCAAGTTGTTAAATTCTAAGACAAAATATAAAAGGCTCTGTATAGCTTCCGCCTGCTCTGTTTTCAAAGTACCTTTACCCAGCCGCGGAGAAAGAAGCGAGCAGCTGTAGGTGTTCTCTCTAGAAAACCTCTGGAACCAGGATTAAGGCGAAGGAGATAACTTTTAAAACGGAGCAGGAGGAAGCTATATACAGAGCCTGATATTTACGGTTTACGAACTTGCGAAAAGAGAACTCGACAACAAACCTCTCGCAGTTCGCCGCGCCTTCGCGGGCTCTTTCTCCATCGCCAGAAATTCGAGACATGGTTATTGCGCAACACATATTGACCCCTGTTCACTGTGTGAAATGGGTCGTGAAAATTTACAGAGAAATGTATGGGATCCTAAACATTTTCCTTATTTCTCATGAAATACGGTACAATCGTAAAAATGTGCGATCGAGGCATTATTTCTACAGATATTATGAATTCAATTCAAAGCAATTCAAAGCCAAGTAGTACACTTTGGTGATTCCTTTCTTTTATTATAGAGGAAGCATAAAAATTCGCATTTATTTATAGTGGACATTAAACGATTTCCAGTAAAAACATGCAGATAACAGTTTATAAAATGTATCTGCTGCAAATCTACAACCTTAGCAAAAAATGTGCGCACGAAGAGTTGAACACATAAACAAGACCTACCGTAGTCTTCCCTTCTGATGTCCCAAAGTCTATTTTGGATGATTCCTTTTCCTTCTTGAAAATTCAGCTTTTCGACAAGAAACCTCAGACTCCATATTTGCATGCTAAAACCCGTAATATTGCTCGTCTTGAAACTGTCATAACTCTGACCACAAGTGACCAAATCGACTTTGGAAACCTTGTACTGTACTCTAGAAACTGCAGTGTGTTTGTTTAAACAGCTAGCGGTTATTCAAGCTAATTTGTCCTTTTGGAAAGTAGGTCCTAAACGGACCAAAAGAGACGAGTCTGCGATAAAATTCTGATGAGCGGTGTTACCCAATTACGTGTTGGTACTTTATGTATCCCGCGTTATAGTGTCCCAATGTACCATATATGCTATGTCTACCATCTAGTATATACTATCAGGCTTCAATGTCTCGAATTTCTGGCGATGCCGTGGCTGTTCTCTCTAGAAAACCTCTGCAACCAGGGTATGTCACCTTAGTCTTCAAAAAAGACAAAGCCTTTTGTATTACTCGCCATATTTTATCAACTGCAAGCTCACTACACAACTCTTATTCTAGTTACGCCGCTTCGCAGGCTACACTTATTCCTTTCAGTTGCTTTCAACACTTGCCGCGATAAGCTTTGATTGACACCGTTTCAGCCAATCATATACCCCGTCCGCTGGTGGACGGGATCTAACTTTTATTTTGTACTCAGAAACCAGGGGTTTTCGTGCAGGCGGTCTTTCAGATCTGCTTCTTCTCCCCCACCCCACTCCCCCTCCATTTGTCATTCGATCCCAGGTCTCAATCACGCTCGGCCAATATGGCGGCCGCTTCGCTGATCCATTTGCTGCGCGAAAAAACACCCTCCACCGCCTGCAAGCAGGCTAAATGTACGAAGGTTCGAGCCGCCTTGGAATAATAGAATCGGATGGGCCGGAAAGCGGATCGTCGGATCACAGATTATTGTTCGTGGCTTTTATTCCCTCGTGGACCAATTTTTTAATTGAGTATGCAATGGTGTAGCCCCCTCTCTCTCTGCAGAACTGCACCATAAACGTTGATGTCACTTTTCATTTTTCTGCGGCAATACTCCAATAGTATTAGTCGTGAAGTTGGAGATGTTGCATGAGCTTGAAGTATACAATTTGAATGTCTCATATATTTTCTTTAAAAGTGCCATTGGAAGTTTGGATGTTGAATTTCAAGGAAAACTCGTGTCCACTGTGATGTACAACACATTCTGACAGCCAGCCACTCTCCGACTCATTGGTACTGGAATCGGTCCAATACTCCGCCATATTATCTTAAATACATCACTGAAATGTTAAATTCTTGAGTGATCGGTTTCCAAGCCTTGATTACCTTCATTTTTAATCCATATCCAACATTGTTTCACTCCAACCGAATTCGTTTTATATACTTCATGGCTGAATGCCATATAGTCGCCTAGCTAAATGTCATATAGTCGCCTATCTTACACCATATCAAACACTCACTCAGGTATCATTAGGCCTACTTAGCTGTCCTTAGATATCCTTAGTCCCTCTTATCTATCCTTAGACCCACTAACGTATCCTTGGACACACTTAGGTATCTTTAGACCTACTTAGGTATCCTTAGATCTACTTAGGTATCCTTAGACCTACTTAGGTATCCTTAGACCTACTTAGTTATTCCTAGGCCCGCTTAAGTATTCTTAGACGTACTTAGGTATCCTTAGACCTACTTTGGTATCATTAGGCCCGCTTACGTATCCTTAGCCCCGCTTACGTCACTGATGATCCTTAGGCCCGCTTAGGTACTTAGACCTACTTAGGTATCCTTAGACCTACTTAGGCCTACTTAGGTGTCCTTAGATATCCTTAGTCCCTCTTATCTATCCTTAGACCCACTAACGTATCCTTGGACACACTTAGGTATCTTTAGACCCACTTAGGTATCCTTAGACACACTTAGGTATCCTTAGACCTACTTAGGTATCCTTAGACCTACTTAGGTATCCATAGACCTACTTAGGTATCCTTAGACACACTTAGGTATCCTTAGACCTACTTAGGTATCTTAGACCTACTTAGGTATTATTAGGCCTACTTAGGTATCCTTAGACCCACGTAGGTATCCTTAGGCCCAATCAGGTATCCTTAGACCCACCTAGGTATCCTTAGGCCCACTTAGGTATCGTTAGACCCACTTAGGTATCCTTAGGCCTACTTAGGTATCCTTAGGCCCACATATTTGTCAATGGGATATCGATTGCGGGTCAGGGCAATCGAAAACAGTCTCATAATCGTGGGTACAGATATTGGTATTATTCAACAAAAAGGTACTTAGTATAGTACTTATATACTTATATTAGCATGGTTGACTGCGACAACCTTTTTGCTGTATGTATCTTATAACCTGACCATGATAAATCAAGCGCTCTACATTGACCATTTGCCCATGGTTTGCCGTTTACGTTCGAAATCCGTCCATTCAAATTTATCGGTTTTTCTTCTGTTCTTTTCCTACAAAAAATAGGACAACTAACGGGAAAATTCAATCAATCAATCATAACTTTATTTAAACACGGTTGATTCATCAGGAATTTACTATGACACAACTACTACTATATAGGTAAATTCATACTAATTGTTAAGCCTCACAATTACTAAAATACATTTAACACTTGTATGTAATGTAACAACTACTTTAAAAACCAAGGACCTGCTTTACATGAATGCCGTGTGAACTAATTCAATTCGGAGAAGAAGCTACTGCAGCCAGACCGAAACTGCTAAGAGCTAGTGTTTTTCTTCCACAGCTCCACCGGTAAACTAGTCCCTTCCGCTGTAGCTGGAACTCATTATTTTTCATAAAGTTGGTGCGGGGACCAACCAACCTAAATTCCAATTCGACCCAAGGGCTGACATAATGGCCAGTTTTGAAATTGGCGTTGCGAGTCAGCTTTTTTTTCAGTCAACATGAGTTGTTCAAAAAGAAAGTCGGCATTAACATAATAGCTGGAGTGGCGTTTAGATACGAGCTGTTCGGTTTTGAAGCTTTTGAATTATAATAATAGTACAGGAACTTTTGTACAGCGACTGCTTGGCAACTTTTAAGCTTCATTTATTTTCCGAGCCTCCAGCAAAGGAAAGAGCCGAGACGGATTGCAAATCTGTACGAACAAGTTTTATTGAGTGTTAAGGTCTCGCCATAAAGGTTCAAAATGGAAAAGTTTCGAAAATACGTTTTTTCGCAAATTTTAAATCTAAAAGCCCTAATCTAGCATCACAAAGAACCTCAATATTTATTTGTATCACACATCGAGTTACAGTGCTCGTGCTCGGGCCACTTCCACTTTAACCTACCCTCTAACTGCTACATACAGGACTCTATAATTACATCCTTATCAAGGAAAACATTGATCCAATGCCTACACATTAAGGATCATGCTGACTCTCTGGCTCCTGTTATAACAGACATAGTGAGAAAATCGCTGTCCACCGGTGAATTTCCAACTTCACTGAAGAAATCTCAAGTTCGCCCACGGCTGAAGAAAACTAACCTCGACAGCGAGCTGTTCAAGAGTTTTAGACCGGTGGCCAACATTCCTTTCCTGAGTAAAGTAATTGAAAAGACAGCTGCCGTACAGACATACGCTTATTTGAATTGCCAATGGTTGTTTCCTTCTGTTCAATCTGCTTATCGGAAAAACCACTCCACGTAACCAGCGTTGCTACGCATAACAAATGACATTTTAAGAACTCTTGATAGTCACCAGGACGTCGTCGTAGTTCTCCTAGATCTCTCGGCTGCCTTTGACACACTTGACCATGACGTACTGTTAAGGAGACTCAGGACATACTTTGGATTTACTGGAACAGTACTGGAGTGGTTTACATCTTATCTTCGGAGCCGCTCTCAGACAGTTATTATCGGTGATTCTATATCTTCACCACGTGACCTCGAGTATGGCGTTCCACAGGTTCCATACTCGGTCCTCTACTGTTCACTCTCTATATAGCACCACTTCAAGATGTGATAAACTCCCACAATTTACGCTGTATGTTCTATGCCGACGATACACAGTTCTACATTACTGTAAATCCTGAAACTCCACCCTCTCCGTGAATGTGCAGAAGCTGTAATCCAATGGAACACTGAAAACATGCTTCTATGTAATCCTGGAAAAACGGAAGTAATCCACTTTACATCCCGCTTTAAGAATCACCAGACTTTATTCAACAGTTTTTCATTTGCTAATACTATTGTTACAGTCACAGATAAAGTTCGTAATTTGGGAGTAATATTGGACAAAAACCTAACCTTTACTAAACACATCAATAGGCCACTCTTGCTATTAGATCTATTGGGCGCATTCGCAAATATCTTCCATATGATGGTCTCAAGCGATTGGTGAATGCTTTTGTTATATCGCGCTTGGACTACTGTAACAGTCTCTTATATGGGTTGCCAAAATACGAGAAAGACAAACTACGACGAGTTCAAAATACTGCCGCACGTTTGATCACTGGAACAAAACGGTCTGAGCATATTACACCTGCACTTAAGGATCTTCATTGGTAATACCAGTTGACGCACGCATAGAGTTCAAGATTCTACTTTTAACATATAAAACACTACACGGTCTGTCTCCAAGTTATCTATCTACTCTGGTTGAATAAAATCGTCCTTCCCGTTCTCTTCGTTCTTCAAGTCGTTCACTCCTTCGTCCTCCATTTCCACGAACTGTCACTTATGGCGAACGTGCCTTCTCCTACTCTGCACCGAAACTATGGAACTCACTACCAGATTACGTTAAGTCATCCACTACTATATCAGCCTTTAAATCTGCTCTAAAAACCTTTCTTTTCAAAAGAGTCTATATGACGCAGTGACAGTAGAGAAGTATTTATATTATGTTATATATTTTCTGTTACATATATCTCTACACGCATACATATATGTGTATGTATATGTATATCAGTCTGTGTTTATGTATATATTTTTTACATTACTTATATAAAATATTTGCATGCGAATAGGATTTTTATGCTTTCCTTCTCATCCTTTATTTATATGAAATCGTAATCATTGTATTAGTAATGTATTGACAATTGTCGTTGCATAGTAACAATAGCCGCACGTGGCAAAACGGTATAGGTTTCAATTGGGGGATACCCCCTCTAGGGCTATTAAGATAACTCGTGGTGCACGCTGAATGTGAGGTCACTCGCTTCAACTCTTCGACCAGTGAAGACTTGTTCTTTTGTCGTCAAAGGTGAGCATTATTATGGCTTCTCAGTTATATGCCAACTGTTCTTATTCTAGGACATTTTTGTTGTACGTAGACTGCGGTCTGATCTTAGCTCTAGCTTTGATGAACGCATGGACGAGTATCACAGCTTAAACGTTCATTTGTTCGGTGTTGGCGGACGAACGGAAACACGACCTTTACGTGGTTTCTCGTCTTGCTCCCGATATTATAATTTTAGAGATCGGTACTTATGATCTTGATAATGTTGGACTCGAGGTAGTTGGGTCTGCTATCGAGGAAATGGTTAATGTTCTGCGCGTTAAGTTTTCGGTGCGAGTTAATATTTGTGTTTGCCAAGTGATACCACGCGGCGAGAATTACCCTTATTGTTTTTATTTCAACGTTGAATCAAGTTGTTAGGGCGCTTTTAGAGTCATTGTCTGGTGTTTCTTGTTGGTATCACAAGGGCTAACTAACCCCGATAGGACTCCTTTTTCCGCTGATGGCGTCGATGTTAGTAAAGTCGGCCAGTATTTTTTTTTATACCGCAGCTATCGAGCGCCATCTTGAAGGCTCTGAGCGCATGCTGTATGGGTGGTTTTCGCACCTCGCAGGGCAGTTCGGTTGTTTCGCTTGATACTAGCGAAGTTCAGCCGGGTTTCTCAGTTATTTGGCTTGAATTCAGCGATCGTAGAACAGATCTTTCATGCCAGCACAAATTATTATTGATCTGATCTTTAATTTGGGTTACTAGAGTTTCTAGTCTTTGTCCGTTGTGTTGCTTTTTGATTTATGTTGGTAATATTTATTTCCTCAATTTATTTTACGAGGCTTAACTCCTCGGTATTTTAGAGAGGCTTAACTCCTCTCATTTTATGTTACGAGGCTTAACTTCTCGGTATTTTAGAGAGGCTTAACTCCTCTCAATTTATTTTACGAGGCTTAACTCCTCGGTATTTTAGAGAGGCTTAACTCCTCTCATTTTATGTTACGAGGCTTAACTCCTCGGTATTTTAGAGAGGCTTAACTCCTCTCAATTTATTTTACGAGGCTTAACTCCTCGGTATTTTAGAGAGGCTTAACTCCTCTCATTATATGTTACGAGGCTTAACTCCTCGGTATTTTAGAGAGGCTTAACTCCTCTCAATTTATTTTACGAGGCTTAACTCCTCGGTATTTTAGAGAGGCTTAACTCCTCTCATTTTATGTTACGAGGCTTAACTCCTCGGTATTTTAGAGAGGCTTAACTCCTCTCATTTTATGTTACGAGGCTTAACTCCTCGGTATTTTAGAGAGGCTTAACTCCTCTCATTTTATGTTACGAGGCTTAACTCCTCGGTATTTTAGAGAGGCTTAACTCCTCTCATTTTATGTTACGAGTTAACATTTTATGTTACGAGGCTTAACTCCTCGGTATTTTAGAGAGGCTTAACTCCTCTCATTTTATGTTACGAGGCTTAACTCCTCGGTATTTTAGAGAGGCTTAACTCCCCTCAATTTATTTTACGAGGCTTAACTCCTCGGTATTTTAGAGAGATTTAACTCCTCTCATTTTATGTTACGAGGCTTAACTCCTCTCAATTTATTTTACGATTTTATTTACACACCATGGGTGTCAGTGCCTGTACAAGCTCCTTGGAGTTTTTTCACTGAACACCTTCCATATATACATACTTAAATTATAGATAATATAACATATTCCACTTAGATCTACAAATCGATATATTCAAAAGATACAAACAAACAAGCAAATAATCAAATAATAATACTGTATTATATATTTCATTTTATTTTATTTTGCGTGTAAACATATATATATACATGTATTATATAGATGGTAAATAAAGATTGATTGATTGAGGCTTAACTCCTCGGTATTTTAGAGAGGCTTAACTCCTCTCACTTTATTTTAAGAGGCTTAACTCCTAGGTATTTTAGAGAGGCTTAACTCCTCAATTTATTTTACGAGGCTTAACTCCTTGGTATTTTATGTTACGAGGCTTAACTCCTCGGTATTTTAGAGAGGCTTAACTCCTCTCATTTTATGTTACGAGGCTTAACTCCTCGGTATTTTAGAGAGGCTTAACTCCTCTCATTTTATGTTACGAGTTAACATTTTATGTTACGAGGCTTAACTCCTCGGTATTTTAGAGAGGCTTAACTCCTCTCATTTTATGTTACGAGGCTTAACTCCTCGGTATTTTAGAGAGGCTTAACTCCCCTCAATTTATTTTACGAGGCTTAACTCCTCGGTATTTTAGAGAGATTTAACTCCTCTCATTTTATGTTACGAGGCTTAACTCCTCTCAATTTATTTTACGATTTTATTTACACACCATGGGTGTCAGTGCCTGTACAAGCTCCTTGGAGTTTTTTCACTGAACACCTTCCATATATACATACTTAAATTATAGATAATATAACATATTCCACTTAGATCTACAAATCGATATATTCAAAAGATACAAACAAACAAGCAAATAATCAAATAATAATACTGTATTATATATTTCATTTTATTTTATTTTGCGTGTAAACATATATATATACATGTATTATATAGATGGTAAATAAAGATTGATTGATTGAGGCTTAACTCCTCGGTATTTTAGAGAGGCTTAACTCCTCTCACTTTATTTTAAGAGGCTTAACTCCTAGGTATTTTAGAGAGGCTTAACTCCTCAATTTATTTTACGAGGCTTAACTCCTTGGTATTTTAGAGAGGCTTAACTCCTCATTTTATTTTACGAGGCTTAACTCCTCAGTATTTTAGAGAGGCTTGACTCCTCTCAATTTTGTTTTATGAGGCTTAACTCCTCGGTATTTTAGATAGGCTTAACTCCTCAATTAATTTTACGAGGCTTAACTCCTCTCTACTGAATTGCCTTGTCATAGATACATATTGTATTGTTTTTTTTATTTTATTTTATAGGGCTCTTTCTGCTGATGTTACTGGCATTCCTAGAGTTCTCATTTTAGGCCATTATTTCATGAAAAGGCTTCAAGTGCAAGTGCAAGTACATATAACTTTCTTCTTATGTACGTGAAGACGTTTTAAGTAGAAATATGCCTCCAGGCATTGTGTTCTGCAGGCGAGCGTTAAGTGTATGACATCAACAAGAGAACGCAAACGGTCGAAAGTAAATCACTCTATCAGTCTATTCAGCAGCCCGTACGTAAAGACGTATTTTGTTCGGCTCCGCTATCAGCTACGGTAAACCAGGATTTTACTAAATTTGCTACTCTCACATCATTCAGAATGAGTGAATTAACACCTACCTCAATAAATAAGTTAAAGGTCGCTGAACTGACGAAACTGGGACTCGACACCAAAGGATCAAAGTCAATGCTCGAGGAACGCTTGTTAGTCGCCATTAATGGCGATGGAGCGAGGGAAGAGAATGGCTTAGATGATCAAGAGAATACAATTGAGAGTCAAGAGTCTTCTCAGGAAAGTCAGGACGAGTTCCTAAGTGACACAGACGTAGATGAATGGGCTAAAATGGAGAAGATAGTGCTTGAGAAAGCTAACGAACCTGAAGAGATTGAAGTAATTGGTGATGAAGACGAGAAATCTAAACCCCTCAGTGTCGAAGATACACCAGAAACCGTGGTAAAGGGCAAAACAGTTTATACACTAAAAGCTGATTTCAAGAAACGGGTAAACCGAGTGAATCAAATCGAAGCTAGCTTGGGTGAGACTGCAACTTCAAATTCACTGCATTACGCAACCGTGCAACAACTACAAGACCAGAACGGAAAACTTATCGCAGCCAACAAAGACCTAATGCAAAAAAATAGATTACTTGAAGAAGAGAAAGCAAGCCTTCTGACAGCTTTGCGGCTTATTAATGATGAAAGGAGAGGAAAGCCCCCTAAGCCCTTATCGTTGGAAAATTCTAATTCTGATAATACCCCAGTAGTACCCCAGTTGGCTTCAAGTGATCGGATCGACGATAATGAGAGCGAGGGATGGAAAACCGTTAAGTCAAAGAAGAAGAAGAAAAAGAGGAAGGCTGCCGGTAATTCAGAAACTGTGAACCAACCGGATGCCAATAATAAGAAACGAAGAAACTGTAGCGAGGGTGATATGATGGTTAAACCAAAATACACGGTAATCATGGGTGATTCCATGATATCCAAATTAGAACCATGGAGAATGTGCAACCGCGACCATAAAGTAAGCATAGAATCATTCTGTGGAGCAACAACGGAAGACATGAAGGACTACTTGAAACCCGCGCTGAGAAGGAAACCAGACGAGCTAATCGTCCACGTAGGTACAAACAATCTTAGCTCTGAGGAGCCCACTAAGATTGCAGATGATATTGCTGATATTTGTAATGTTATCGAACGAGACTCTCCGGCCACCAATATTGTAGTATCGGAGTTAATAGTAAGAACTGATAGTGAAGATCTAAACCGTAAGGTCTCAAAGGTCAACAAACGGCTACGCTCTTTTTGCAGATCACGAGACTGGGCATTTATATCACATAAGAATATTACAGGAGACTGTCTTAATTCTAAGGGCCTTCATCTCAACACGAAGGGAGTGTCGTTTATTGCTAGCAATTTTAACAAGCACATAAGGTCAGACTGACCGACTATGGCCACTGTGATCAATAATGACTTGAGCTCTACTAGTAGCCAAAATACTCAAACAAATTTGTTAGAACAGAATATACATTCACTAGACACACTAGACTCAATTCTTACTGGCCAAGGAGAATCAGGGAGTACTGATAATTTCACTAAAAATCCACCTCCTGCAGAAACCTCTAGGCTCCCTAAAACTAGGGGCTTTAAAATGGCCTCATTAAACATAACTAGTTTATCCAAACACATTGAAGAGCTCCGAGCATTTATGGATGACCAAGCGCTTGATATTCTGGCAATAAACGAAACCAGGCTGGATGCTCTAATCCCTGACCAGGATGTCCATATCCTGGGTTATGAAATTTATCGCCGGGACAGAAACCGGTCTGGTGGTGGTTGTTGCCTCTATATACGCTCCAATATTGTTTACAAATCTCGAACAGATCTTGTACCTGAAGCACTTGAGTGCGCCTGCATTGAAATTTGTAAACCAAATTCAAAGCCATTTTTAATCACCACCTGGTACAGGCCACCAAATTCGCATATGGACATTTTCAGTGAATTTGAAACTTTTGTTGGTAGAAGTGATTGTGAGGACAAAGAACGTTTTATTTTAGGTGACGTAAACTGTGATTTGTTGGCTACCCCACTTGATCGGCATACCATAGCGTTAAATCAACTCTGTGATGTTTATCAGTTGTCTCAACTGATAAACAAGCCTACAAGGGTCACACCTACAACAAGTACCCTAATCGATATTGTTCTCACAAACAGTCCCGAGAAAGTGGTTTGTTCCGGTGTCATGCGTCTTGGCATAAGCGACCATGACTTAGTTTATGCTTACCGCAAAATCTCAATTCCTTCAAAAGTCGGTCACTGGTTCATTAGCTATCGGCAAATGAAAAACTTTGACCCCGACAAGTTTAAAGCAGACCTAGGAAATGTCCCATGGTTTCTATTGCAAAACTATGAAAATGACGTTGAATCCATGTGGTCACAATGGAAACGTGATTTTCTAAAGATAGTAGACAAACACGCACCGATGCGTACTAGACGAGCACGTCAAAAGAAATCCCCATGGGTCAATCAAAGTTTGTTAACGAAAATGCGACAACGGGACCATCAAAAGAAAGTTGCTGTTAGAACTAATGATCCTAACGACTGGTCGCAATACAAAAAGTTAAGAAACGAAGTAAATAATTTAGCACGTCAAACAAAGGCAGACTATTATAAGAGCAAACTTAATGATAGCAACACGACATCAAAAGAAACGTGGAGAGTTATTAATGAGGTCACTGGACGGAATTCCAAAAAAGGTGAAGGAGTCATGAAAATTGATTTTGATAATAAGGAAATTACAAAACCAGCTGAAATGGCCAATGCGTTCAACAAACACTTTGTTAACATTGGCCCCAGTCTAGCTGAGGTAAATTTCGGCAACAGAGTTTCTGATGATTTTGTTCAATATTTGCCCCAGTGCAAAACCTCATTTTCTGTCCGGCACACAACCAGAAATGTTGTTCTGAAACACTTAAAAAAGCTATCTGCCTCAAAGGCAACCGGGCTAGATAACATACCGTGTAAAATTTTGAAAATAGGCGCCGATACTGTTTGCGAGTCACTTACATGGCTGTTCAATGCGTCAATTTCACAGGGGATCTTCCCCTGTGAATGGAAACATGCAAAAGTAAGCCCCGTATATAAAAGTGGGACGCGGTCTGATACAAACAATTATCGGCCAATATCCGTAATTTCAGCTATAGCTAAGGTATTTGAGAGGATCATCTATGACCAGCTATATACCTATTTGCAAAATAACAGTCTATTAACTAATTGTCAATCTGGTTTCCGAAAGTTACACTCAACAGTGACCGCTTTGCTCCATGCTAAGGACAAATGGTCGTTAAATATTGACAAAGGTCTGATTAATGCAACTGTTTTTGTAGACCTGAAAAAAGCTTTTGACACCGTTGACCACAATGTTTTGCTTCAAAAGCTAGAAAGTTACGGCTTGACTTCTCCAAGTATTGCGTGGTTTAGATCGTATCTCAACGAACGAAAGCAAAGGTGTGTGGTCAACGGTGAAATGTCAGACTTTGGGGTACTCTCCTGTGGCGTCCCTCAAGGAACAATTTTGGGACCCTTGTTGTTCCTAATATATATAAATGACCTTCCTGATTGCTTAAAATTCTCAGACACTCAAATGTACGCAGATGATACTTGTCTTACAATGGCAGGTTCATCATGTGATGACATTGAATCTAAATTGAATACAGACTTACAACATATTTATGAGTGGCTGAAAGCAAACAAGTTGAGTCTGAATGCTACAAAAACAGAATTTTTATTAGTAGGCTCTCGCCAGAGATTATCTCATGTGGCATGTCCTAATCTTGTAATTGGAGGCGAAAGCATCCCTAAAATAGCGTTCGTTAAGTACTTAGGGGTGCACATAGATGAAACATTGACATGGTCAAAACACATTGAGAAGATCTCTAAGCAATTATCATCTTCTATTGGAGCTCTCAAGCGCGTACGGCCCTACGTGCCCATGTCCTCCCTCAAGACTATGTACCACTCATTTATACAACCTAAATTTGATTATTGCAGCATAGTTTGGGAGAGCCTGGGTACTGAACTCGCAAAAAAACTCCAAAAACTCCAAAATAGGGCTGCTAGAATAATAACACAGTCTAGTTTCGATTCTAGCTCTGGCCCAATACTTCACGAACTGGGTTGGGACAGATTAATAATACGCAGGCGCAAACTTTTAGCAATAGAAATGTTTAAGATCTATAATAACCAAGCGCCTGGGTATTTAATACACAAATTTAATAGGGTTCATACACCATATAACACAAGAGGTTCATCATCAAAATTCCAACTGTCCCTCCCCAAAACGAATTATGGTAAAAAGCGATTCGGCTACAGAGGAGCACATATTTGGAATAATTTAACAGAAGACTTGAGGACTAGCAAATCGTTAAATACATTTAAAACTAAGCTAAATGGTCTACCTCCCTGCTTCTTTGACGCCTTATAATTTACTCTCTTACAATTACAATTACTATAGTTTAATATATCGTACACGAACGCTAAAAGAACTGACTCTGGTGTTTTTAGCAGATTTTAATGGAATGTAATATAATTTAATGTTGATGTATAGATTTTTACACACGGCTTTTATGTAAACCAGTCTTAGTTACTGTTAAAACTACCGTGTCTAAATAAAGTTTCTATCTATCTATCTATGTAGGGCCATAAAACAACAAACTATTTTTGCCTCAAATTACTTCAGTTGTCTAACTTAGTTTTCTTTGTGTAACAGGAGCAGAAATTAAACTAGAATAAACAACAGAAAACAACAACAGAAAACAATTTCTCATGTTTTCTGTTGGTCCCACAAATATTTCTGAAGTCCTGCTAAGGACTTATATTTATCAGGTGGCATTCATGTTAACTAGCTATAGGCAGGGCAATATTTCTTGTATCAAAGTTATTGTGGCACCATCTTTAAGCGTTGGGCATTCTTTAAGTTTCCGGTTTAATTTGCACACGTTTTATACGACATATATTTTTTTCTGTTTGACTCAACAATTTCATCGGTTTTTGATTAGTTTGTCCATTGTAGAGATACTGTATTTTCTATTATTTATTGCTACATGTAGTTGTGGGCAGTTTTATGGTTTTGTTGTTCTTGTGACTAATGCACAAGTATTTTTATGATCTTTGCTTTGGTGGCTTCGTCGATCAGTTAGCTAGTCGATGTACTATTTATGTATTGTAGCATGTTGCCTTTGAGGTTTTGCCCTCAAGGTTAACGTTGTTGTGACTTTGTCCACTGTTGTTGTTGAGGCTTTATGGTACTCACACTGTTATGGAGGACTTATCCTCTTTTTGAGGCTTTGCCTCAACATTTATTTTGTTGGCAATTCAAGGGCTTGCTGGTGCATCAACAATTTGTTGACATGGCTTGTTCCTGCCATGTTGTTTTAAATTTTCTGCCCATAACTTGGTAGATCAGTTAGTTTTTATATATCAGTTGTGTAGGGCATTCAGTTTCTGCCGAGTGTTGTTTGTTTTGCAGAAACATCATGCCACCTAAATGCTCTGAGAGACTGAGGTACACTTCAGTCAAAGTTGCTGAGCAACCTCTGACCAAGAGGGCAAAAGGCTCAAGACAGGCCAAAAATATGACAGCCTCAGCAACAGTGCAACAGCCACAAGAACCACCACATTGAGGCCTCAATATTCCACCTGGTCTTCTGGGTTAGTTAGTTTCCCAAGTGGCAGATGAGATCACTAACGATTGGCTCAGGCTGCACCAACAACAGTAGCAGGTACAGATATGGTAGTGGTTAGCACTCCCCTCTTCACAGATTGTTACAGAGGCGAGTCCAGTTGTATCCGTCCCTTCCCAGTCTTCTGTTACCAGACAGTACACTGTATATACTGTAGCGACATTTACCACAGTTTTGGTGGCTTCTCTTATAAGATCAAGCCTTCAACCTTCATCTCTTCCAACTTACACTAAACTTTCCAAGGAGTATTGCCAAAACTAAATGGTTAAGCTTGTTGATGCATCTAAAGTAACAGTTGCCTTAAAGTCACATTCCTGTACTATAAACACAGCTACAATCAACATCCTTTTCTATGGTTAAAAATCGTCAGTTCTCCTATTTTTACTCATCATAATTTTAATAGCTCATACATGTAGCAAGTTGTTCATTATTAGTTTATTTTATGAAATTTATGGGACAACCAGCACCCCTTTTCTTCAATTGTTCATCGGCAGGCAGGTACGTGTCCTGTTAGGCTACTGCTTGATTATTTGACCCTCAGAGGTCTTTCTGCTGGCACACATTTTCATATTAGCACAGGGGTTCCCGTGCCCAGGAAAATATTTGCTCCACTTCTTTCTTTAACTATTAAGCATTGAGGATTAGACCCCTCCTGTTATAAGGGACACAGTTTCTGTATAGGGGCTGCCTCGCATGCAGTGGACCAAGGGTTATCTGATGCCCAAATAAGAATACTTGGACGTTGGAAATCCAATGCTTTCCAGCGATATATTCGTGTGAATAGCCTCTCGGCAGAATCATGTATGAACCATTAGATATTGGTCAGATAAAACTGTCTAGCAAGGGCAGCAGTGTTTATCTGGCCAAGTTTGTGATTAGTAAGTTAAATTTTACTTATATTGGTCAGATAAAACTGTCTAGCAAGGGAAGCAGTGTTTATCTGGCCAAGTTTGTGACTGAATAAAATTTTACCTCGTGTTGGTCTGATGAAACTGTCTGGCAGGGGCAGCAGTGTACATGCATATCATTCCAAGTTTGTTAGTTTTCCAATTGGATAGATAAAACTGTCTAGCAAGGGCAGCAGTATTTATCTTCCGATATTTATTACTTAAGTTGTATTGCTACATTATATGGCAGATATTTCAGAGTCGTGCTGCATTTGCCTGGGGTGGGGCTGCATCCTTGTTTTCTACCAGTATGCATTTTGCGTTTTTTGTTGCCCTCACCTTTACTGGGCTAAATATATGGATTTATTTAAGTATGTTATCATATCAAATAATACTTATTTGATAGATAATTTAATAAAGCGGCTTTGGGTTTATGACCCATAGCCATTTTAGCTCAAACTTTGGTTTGGTGTAATTTATTCCTCCCAGTAAACATAGCTCAGGCAAAAGCAGCACTTGACGGATATTATTTAAGATTTGGGTATTTGTGAAGAAGGAAAGCATAAATTAATATATAATATAGTTATAGTTATTTGTACTATATAGTTATAATAATTTTTTACTATTTTCTACTTTTTAATATACTCCATGTAAGCGCATTGAGATTTTTAAATGCGCCATAAAAACCTATAATTATTATTATTATTACTTCCGTTGTTCCGCCGTTCCCTTACGTTCGTTCCTTTAATACGCACTCATGCACTTGCAAGTAATTTTGTCTCCCGGAAAGTTGGAAAGGGACTGTGAGTAAATTTGGTATGCATCAGGCCATTGTTTAAATTATTTTACTAGTGGTATATATTTTCTAGTAATGGTCTTCAACTTTAATGAAAGGAGATACCAGTTTTCGAACTTTCGATCCCAAGGCCACAGAGGTGAGAGACTAGCGCTCACACCACTCGCCCACCCTTGAGTCATACGCAAACCCAAGTTGAAACTAGAATAGTTAAATGGGAGTAAAAATTAAATATATGATAGATGCAACTCTTCTTTACTGATAGCGCCGAGCACTATAAGTTCGCGCAGTGTTGCTGTTATATGCCTTTATTTCATGTCGCTGAATTCTCCTGAAATCTGTTTGTTGTCAGTTTCCGGTGTTTAAGGTCCAACGTTTTTATGAGTATTTTCAACACTCCGCAGGTTTATTATAAAGACTAGGTTTGGTAAGCGTAAGTTTGGTAAGCGTACCAGTGTAGCAAGCGTAGCAGTGTAGCAAGTGTAGTAAGCGTAGCAGTGTAGCAAGCGTAGCAGTGTAGTGAGCGTAGCAGTGTAGTACGCGTAGCAAGTGTAGCAGTGTAGTAAGCGTAGCAGTGTAGTAAGCGTAGCAGTGTAGCAATAATAATTTATTACTTATATTGCGCAAGTTACATTAAAATGATCAAATGCGCATTACATGTTTTAAGTAAAAACTAACACGTACACAGAATCATTAAACTATATGGTAATAAAATATTATAAGAAACTATATAAACCAATATAAAAATCTAACGTGACAATATAATAAAAATGACCAATTTAAAATTTAAGAACTTATCATTACAATGGAAGTTAATAAAATACTAAGTTTTGTTGTCATTTAGCAAAAGTTTATCTGTGATCATCCAGTTATTAATATCATGAATACAGTCAGACATTGACATCAGTGCAAATTCAGCATCAGTGGACAGATTAGGACTGAATTATAGGTATAACTGCGTATCATCCGCATAGCAGTTAGTGGACTTGGGGTAAGTGATCACTGACAATTTGGAAGAGCTTTCGGGTATATATGGTAAAAAGCAGTAAGCGTAGCAGTGTAGTAAGCTTAGCAGTGTACTAAGTGTAGCAGTGTAGCAAGTGTAGTAAGCGTAGCAGTGTAGCAAGTCATCATCATCAACTTTATTATACATTATACAGAAATAAATGCTCTTCCAGGGAGCCGTGTGAAAATATATAAGTAATATAAGATAAGTTAAATAATAAATACACTATCTGCAATTACAAATTTCGACTCTAAATATTAATACATGTATAGTTGATAAAAATGGGCCCTAAATAAATATTTAATATAGAATGCTAGGTAAAATTACTTTACTTATAAAAGGTAATCAAATGTGCTTGCGTACAAGTCTTTTAAAAACATTAGTGTTTTGTTCATTTATTGCCTCATTAGTTAGATTGTCCCAGAGAACTGCCCCTCTATAATGGAAGCTGTGTTTGGCAGCTTCAGTTAGGGGTCTCGGGATAAAAAGATTAGTAGATGATTTCCTAAGATTGTGGGAATGTATATTGGAAATTTTAGTAAAGATATTTTTTAGATAGGGTGGGAGACGGCCCTGCATCACTTTATGCATAGTAATTACCAACTGTTGGGCTCTTCTGGTTACGAGATCAGGCCAATTTAACTCTAGAAGTAACTCCGCAGATCTTTTATCATAATGAGAAAAAGTGATTACTCTGGCAGCTTGATTTTGAAGTCTTTCGAGTTTGTCGGATAGTCCTTTGCCAAGATTACCCCATACAGTACTACAATAATCGAAATATGGTAGTATTAGCGCTCTGTACATGGAGAGTAATACTTCGAAAGGAGCCAGATACCTTACACGTTTTAAAACACCAATGCCAGCTGATACTTTCTTAGAGATAGAGTTAATGTGGTGTTCCCAAGATAGAGTTTGGTCAAATTCTAAGCCCAGGTATTTATAGGTTTCGTTTTTTAGTATATCTTGATCGTTAATTTCGATTTTAAATTCGTGTTGAAGGTGTGCTATGTTGTACTGACTACCTATAATCATGTATCTCGTTTTTACGACATTTAGGCTGAGTTTATTGGCCTTGAGCCATTCCTGGACCTCATTTATATCATGGTTCATTAATTGCTCAAGGACAATGGGATCTTTCGATGCCATAGAAAAGCTAGTATCATCAGCATATAACCTTGGTTTGGAATAAAGACTACAAGGAGACAGATCGTTAATATAGATTATAAATAGTAATGGCCCTAAGACCGAACCTTGGGGAACACCACATTTTATTCTTAGAGGATCAGATAAATTACCGTTAACATATGTAGATTGACTACGCTCAAATAGATATGAGGAAAACCATTTAAGTGACTTTTGGCAAATGCCAAGGTATTGCAACTTTTCCAACAGGATTTGGTGGTCAATAGTGTCAAAGGCCTTTTTAAGGTCTAAAAAGATTACTCCGTTTAGAAGACCTTTGTCAATATTAAAGTACCAATCATTCGTTGTATCTAAAAGAGCACTTAGTGTTGAATGCAATGGTCTGAAGCCAGACTGAGAATCGGCAAGTAGGTTATTCTCTGTCAAGTAAGCATATAGTTGATTAAATATGATTCTTTCAATGAGTTTACTAACAACAGAAAGAACAGATATAGGCCTATAGTTATGTGGATCGGTTTTAGATTCGGCCTTATAAATTGGAAAAACTTTGGCATGTTTCCAATCGTTTGGAAAAATGCCAGTTTTAATAGATTGGTTGAAGATGTGCGTTAGAGATGAAACAATAACAGGGCCAGCTTCCTTTACCAGACGACATGGTATTCCATCTAGCCCAGGGGATTTGTTAGTGCATGGGTAGAGCATTAATGAGTTTTAATACCTCATCAACTGAAGTTTCAGTAATAGAAAATTGACTCTGTGTAGGGGTTAAGTAATCTTTAAAATCAGCTATTCCTGTTGGTATTTGAGCAGCTAGTTTTACCCCTACAGATGAAAAATGGGAATTCATTGCATTACTAATTTGGTTTGGTGTAAAACTATATTTGTTGTCATAATTAATACAGTTGATATCAGTGGATCTGGTGTTCCTACTTAGAATTTCATTAACACCGGTCCATGTTTTCCCCATGTCTCCAATATTGGATTTGAAGAAAGAATTATAGTATGCAATTTTAGCATACTTAATGGAGGCATTGACTTTATTCCTGGCATATTTATAGTCAATCCAGCTTTGATCAGTGTTTAATCTGGAAGCTGTCTTCTTCAGTCTATCTCTCTCAAACATATCATTCTTTATTTTTAGGTTCAGCCATGGGGCTGGTGAAGACCTTATTTTCTTTTGCCGTATAGGGGCATGGTAATTACAAATAGAAAGGAAGGTATTCTTCCAGATTTCCCATGCATGATTAGGATCATCTTGGTTTTCGATAATATTCCAAGGGGCTAACAAAAGATCATTTCTGAATTTGGTAGCGTTGAAGTGTTTGTACTGCCTAGTAGAGATAATCTTAGGATCAGATTTGATTGAGGGAAATTTTCTAATGGCATAAATTAGACTGTGATCACTTATACCAAGGTGGGAAACTCCTGATTGGCAGTAGTTAGCAATGTTATTAGTCAGAAATAAATCAATAGTATATATAGTAGCTGTAGAACTTGTTAAGCGAGTGGGTTCTTGAATAACCTGATGAAACTGATATAAATTGCACAAATCTAGCAATTTACGGGTATGGTTGGCAGGGGAGGTGGCACCAACATCACAGTTGAAATCACCCATGATATTTATCTCAATATTAAGAGATTCTAGCTTTTCTATTAATTTCTCAAAAGTATTCATAGATTCAATTGATGCTCCTGGGGGTCTATACCAGGTTGCCACTAAAAATGGCTTAGATTTACAAAGCCATTCTAGCTCCATCCCAGTAGGATTGTAAGAGCAATCGACAGCATAATTGATAGTGTTTCTAATATAAAGTGCAACTCCACCACCTGACCTATTTCGGTCTTTCCTCTCTAGAACGTATCCAGGTATGTTTACTTCTTCATTGGAAACACTGTTATCTAGTCGAGTTTCATTTATAGCTAAGATGTCAATTTCCTTGGAGAACATATATATTCTTGGTTGAATGGTACTTGACTGATGGGTGTCTAGATAACGAAGACCTAGAAAACGAAGACCGAAGACCCTAGATAACGAAGACTCAAAAATGAAGACCATAGATAACGAAGACCAGAAAACGAAGACCCCCCCCCCCCCTAGATAGCGAAGATCTAAAAACGAAGACCCCAGATAACGAAGACCAGAAAACGAAGACCCCCCTAGATAACGAAGATCTAAAAACGAAGACCCTAGATAACGAAGACCAGAAAACGAAGACCCCCCTAGATAACGAAGATCTAAAAACGAAGACCCTAGATAACGAAGACCAGAAAACGAAGACCCCCTAGATAACGAAGACTCAAAAACGAAGACCCTAGATAACGAACACAAGAAAACGAAGACTCCCTAGATAACGAAGATCTAAAAACGAAGACCCTAGATAACGAAGACCAGAAAACGAAGACCCCCCTAGATAACGAAGACTCAAAAACGAAGACCCTAGATAACGAAGACCAGATAACGAAGACCCCTCTAGCTAACGAAGATCTAAAAACGAAGACCCTAGATAACGAAGACCAGAAAACGAAGACCCCCCTAGAAAACGAAGATCTAAAAACGAAGACCCTAGATAACGAAGACCAGAAAACGAAGACACCCCTAGATAACGAAGATCTAAAAACGAAGATCTAAAAACGAAGACCCTTGATAACGAAGACCAGAAAACGAAGACCCCCTAGATAACGAAGACCCGAAAAACGAAGACCCTAGATAAAGAAGACTGGAAAACGAAGACCCAAACAAACTACCATTTTCTAGCATTTCATTTACTGCGTGAATGAGTTTCAAATTTGAAGCTTTTGGCAACAGATGGCACCTGACTTGTTGGCCCATACCCCATAGCAACGCCATATGACTTCGAAGCGGTTTTATTTCTTTCTTACTAAATTCTTCTCGAAATCAGCCCGATACAGAACGTACAATAGTAAAGGTTTTTCTTTACTTTTGATCCGGTATTTCGACAAATATGCTGAGCAAAATAGAGCTTAGACGCTCAAACGAACTCACTTCTACATGGCATTTGCCAAACATGGCGGCCGCTGCTCAACAAGGTAAAGTAGTCATAATTAAACGAATAGTATTGTAATAGTTGAGCAGATTCCTTCTTTCTTTTATACTGTATTATATAAAGCAGTAATTACGGGGTGATTATTTCGGATAGTACACGAAACATTGACGAACGGTCATGAGTGATGCAATGACCACAGGCACAGGAAGGCCAAGCTAAGCTCTGTACATGTATTTGAAGGTTTTCCCATTCTGACCGAAATGGCAAGTACAGTTACATGTACATCAACACAACGTTCTAAACAATATGCTCTGAGCAATAATACAAGTGTAGCTATATTGTAAAATAAAACACCTGAAAATAATAGATATATTTTTTAAATACTGGTGTAAACGATTTTACACAAATCAAGTAGTAAAGTGTAGATAACGAGGCAGAGTAAGCCAAAAGTATTAGCTACACCTTGCATTATAACATTATCACACCAAGTGCCTAGTTGGGACATTTGCTGAATATAGTTTTCCCAGGTAATATTATCTAGGCTTTCAATGTATAGTTCAGGGTGACTTTTTAAATGGTTAATTCCAGCCATATACGGATCTCAAAGTGCAAATCTGTTTTGCCATAAAGTTGGTGCTGATTTAAAAAAACAGTCACCACTTCCACCAACATCGTGTGGTACTAAGTCTAACACGGTAAGTCTGTTGACTAAACAATTCCATGATGAAGTGTGGTTGTCAGCATTTTCTGGATACATACCTCCCTTTAAATTGGAATTATTAGGAATCTGAAAGATTTTTTGTTGGGATTTCGAATGCAGGTTATTGTCATATTGATGTACTTGTCTACAGCTGTATTTAATAGTTTTTTTTCCCATTCCTGTTTTTTCATGAAAAAAACATATTTGCTATAATAATGTATGTTTTCATACCACAAGTGCAGGATTTTGTAATTGTCACAAATATAACTGATGTATGAACTTTTTGGAACACATTGTCTCACATTATTTTTTACATTAACTCCAAAGGAAAAAATACCGGCAGCTGCAAGCCAAGCTGTTCGGGCAGTGGGAAATGTATGAAAATCGAGAAAAAACCGCTGCTCAACTTCTGAAGTTCTGCTCACGCCTCAATGGACCAGCACGTACGCAGTGACTTAGCAAAATATAAATATAGCAACATATGAATGCTTGTAAATATTTTAAAACTATAATAAAGAAGTTGGAAAAATATGTTATTCCTTAGTTTTGTATTTAATAGTTATCTATACAAAGACTTAATACGTAGGCGAATCGACTCAAGACGTAGGCGAACTGACCGTAGGCGAAACGACTCGTAGGCGAAACGACCGCAATTCCTAGGTAACGCTAGGCCAAGTCTTCAGATCGTCTTTCCACACTGCCCTCGGAATCTCGTATGGTCCTGTCCATCTACGTACTTCAGCTTCCTTAGATATCTTTCACGAGACTCGCTAGGTCGTAAATCTTTAAAATAGCCGGGTAAAAACGTTTAGATGACATTTTTGAAAAGTAAACGGTGCTTTTTTTCGCTGCATTAGCTCGGTGTATTCACTGTGTTCGACTGTTGTTTTGATTATAGTTGTCCTCCAGTTCGGCCTTGACAACGGTAACCAATGACGCTGTAACCGGTCTATACGTCGCCAGAGTTTGACCGTTAAAATCAGTTGGTTGTTGGAGCTTCGGAATAAAGACATCTTAACTCCACTCGTCTCGTATTCTGCATTGGTGGCAGCGAAAACCAGGGAAACCAGGATAAAATGGCTTCAGAAGAAGAATTGAGAGAAGAAGTTCAACGACTAACTCACCGCTTGGCAAAACTAGAGTCGAGAGATGTAGAACCGTCCTCCGTGGCCTCTGCAGAACCCAAAATCATCTCGGTGGCAAAGCCAGACACTTTCTCCGGGTCGGAGGGGGGCTTTGAAGACTGGTTGAGGCATTTTGAGCTTTGTGCAGAGATAAACAAATGGAGTGAGGTGCAGCAGAGACAGCAGTTGGCCGTGGCTTAATACGCGGTAGGGCTCAGCGAGTGTACACGACTTTGCCGGTAGCAGCAACAAACTACAGCTACAAAAAAATGGTATCTGCACACAAATCAAGACTGCAACCAGAACAACAGAGGGAAACGTACAAGTTGACATTTGCAAGCCGCTCCAGGAAGAGAGGTGATAATCTTGTGGCATTTAGCCTTGCGTGCTTTTCCAAACAGAAACGTCAAACGGCGAGACAATCGAAGAAAAGCTGGTCGATCAGTTGATCAACGCACTGTACTCCAGAGAATTACGCCTTGGAGTTAGCCAAATAATTCCCAAGTCTTTGGACGAGGCGCTGTATACTGCACTCCGACTGGAGACTCTTTTGATAGTGGAAAAACAAAAGAGTTCAACAACAAACATGGCGGCTTCGGGAATCGATCCCCATTCTCATATGGAGACCGCTGACGTGAATTACGCGGGCACCAACGTCCAGCGTGGGCCAAGGTTTTTCTTGACAAACAGGCTGGAATTTTAGAGAAGATTTTCGAGATGAGTCAACGAGGTGGTAGAAGTGATGATAGGAGCGTTGAATGTTATGGGGAATGCTGTGCTAGTTAATTGTTGATTGTCTGGTAAATGGTATTGAGGTTCGATCATTGGTGGATACTGGCGCAGCAGTGACTCTGATGCACATAGATTTGTTCCAAATAATTCGGAAGAAAGACACAGTCAGCAATCCATTCTTCTAAGACACCGATCATCGGGGCTAACAATACTGAACTAGATGTAGTTGGAATTACAGAAGTGACAATACAGCTTGTTGACGTGGAGGTTCAACAGGACGTACAGGCATGCACAAACCTAACACAGGATATGTTAATTGGCGTGGATTTCCTGAGACCAAACCGGTATGTCATAGATTTTGAGAAAGGAACATTGTCTGTCGGAGAGAGGGGGACGGGACTAATTTACAAGAATAGTTGGGAGGCCTGCAGGGTAGCAGTCTCAGAATCAACTATAATACCCCCTAAGTCGATGATCAACATTCCATGCAAGGTGTTTGAAGGGAGCACTGTGGAGGGAATGGTGGGAGTATTGGAACCGGAACCAAAATTCGAAAATCGATATTCCACTGGCATTTTGAAGGTTGTAGCCAAAGTAGCTAAGGGCATGATTCCAGTAAGGGTCTTCAATCCAACATCAGAACCCACTCGAATTTATCGTGAAAGTACCATAGGCGAGTTGTGGCCTCTACGGGAAGGGAAGGAAAACACCTCGTGGAATCCGAGGAGAACGGAAAATCGAAGCAAGGGGCTTTTCATTGTAGAGTGGGTCAAGAAAAAGAATGGGGGCTTCTAAGAGAGGAAATGGCCAGGCTTTTACCAATAGTAAAATATGTGTCAGATGAAGTCAAAAGCAGCATTCATGAAATATTCGCGAGACATCATGAAGTTGTGTCGAGAGGACCAACCGATCTGGGGGAAGTCACAGCGGAGAAACATTGCATTCACACTGGAAGTTCTGCCCCTATCAAGGTTCCACCACGCAGAATTCCCTTCCACCGAAGAGGAGAAATACAGAATGAAGTACGGAAGATGCTGTCTAACGACGTGATAGAAGAGTCAAGTTTGCCTTGGAATTCTGCAATAGTTTTAGTAGCCAAGAAAGATGGCACCAAAAGATTCTGCATAGATTATCGCAAACTCAACGAGATTACGAAAAGGGACGTTTATCCCTTACCGCGTTGTGACGAAATCTTAGGAGCACTGGCTGGTTTCGCCTATTTCTCCCACTTAGACTTGGTGAAGGGTAGCAGAGGAAGATCCTGAAAAGACAGCTTTTTCGACTCCTGATGGTCACTACCAATTCAGACGGATGCCGTTCGGCTTGACCAATGCACCTGCAACTTTCCAAAGGGTCATGAATTCCATCTTAAATGGATTGACTTGGAAAGACTGCCTGATCTATCTCGATGACATCGTTATCTTTGCAAGAAGTTTAGAAGAGCATAACAGGAAATTAGAAGCTGCGTGTTAGACCGCCTTGGCAACGCTGGATTGAAACTTAACCCCAAGAAATGCCATTTACTGAACGAAGAGACCACGTTGCTGGGGCACGTAGTATCAAAGGAAGGTATCACCACGGATCCTGAAAAAGTCAAAGTGCTGAAAGAATGGCCAGTCCCTTGTAGTATCTCTGAATTACGTTCGTTCCTTGGCTGTTCTGGATACTACAGACAATTCATCGAGAATTATGCGGAGATAGCTGAACCACTCTACAGCTTAGAAAAGAAGAATACCATCTTCGAATGGTCGGATGAATGTCAGGCTGCATTTCACAAGCTGAAGAGTAAATTAGTCGAAGCGCCGGTCCTGGCTTATCCACATTTTAACGAACCATTCATCTTAGACACAGACGCTTGTGATGCCAGTATAGGAGCCGTGCTGTCCCAAGTCCATGATGGAGAGGAGAAAGTGATAGCTTATGCAGCCAAAGCCTTCAGTAAACCTGAGCGTAATTACAACACTACCAGAAAAGAGCTCTTAACGATGGTTAGGGGAGAGAACCAGCAAGCCAAGCTGGGTGTTCCCGTCCCCGCCGAACATTGAAACCTCCAGTTTGGATGAAGGACTTTAATTAAGTTGTTTACTTAAGTAATCATGAACATATTTATATTTTACTGACATTACAGTATTCCTTTAAATACCGGGGGAGATCGTGTTAGATAGACGTTACAGTTTAGGAGCTCGCGCACCTAGTTAAATGCGGTTACGATAGTTAGTCGCGAGCGTATATATACGTCGCCAGAGTTTGACCGTTAAAATCAGTTGGTTGTTGGAGCTTCGGAATAAAGACATCTTAACTCTACTCGTCTCGTATTAATTCTACAACGGTAACACTAACAGTGAGCAAGTTTTCTTTTTAAATGGCACGCAGGACTATAATGAGTACTTTCATTGACTCGATAGGTGAAATGCTGATTCAATGTTAATAATATGTGAATTTGTTTGATAGTTTGTATTTTGATTTTAAATGCGGTTACGATAGTTAGTCGCGAGCGTATATATACGTCGCCAGAGTTTGACCGTTAAAATCGATCAGTTGGTTGTTGGAGCTTCGGAATAAAGACATCTTAACTCTACTCGTCTCGTAACACTAACAGTGAGCAAGTTTTCTTTTTAAATGGCACGCAGGACTATAATGAGTACTTTCATTGACTCGATAGGTGAAATGCTGATTCAATGTTAATAATATGTGAATTTGTTTGATAGTTTGTATTTTGATTTTCACTCAATTGTTGATGTGAACACAACACGCTGGTTCGATTTGAGCACTTTTTGCTCGATTTTGATCCAAATGATTCGATTATTCACGGTACAGAATTACTCACAGTTCAATGCGAAGAAAGGAATACTTTACCTCGTCCCCGCTGTCGACATTCAGCACCGCCACTTCGACGATCAACACGACCAAGTGAGATTCTCGTGACGTCACAATACGACTCGCGCTCTCATTGGCTCTGATTTTGGTTTACAGGACAGGACATTACATTTTCACAGAGTGATCGAGATTTTTTCTGCATATCCGCATATCCTCGGTCATCGGCTCTAAATTGCTGCCGCCTCGTCAGCCTCGCGTCTTCGCTCGGCTGACTCGTTGGCAATTAACAAGTATACTTCAAGACAAATCAAGTAGCATTCAAGTCTACAAATGTAGATCAAGTGCCATGTAAAATAAGGACATCTAGTATTATAAGGGTCTCTTTCCTCGTGCACTTTATGGGAAAACACGCATGAATTCAAAGAGAAGAGATAATAACGAAGATTTTGGTGCATTTTGCTAAGGTAAACTCGAAGAATTTGGATCGTCACTTTTTAATTTAAAGTGTGAGTGTGAATTTCTAACGGGTCCCCATTGAAGCTGATCAACTTCCCAGGACCCGTCTAACCACAGTCGAACTGGAATTTAGCGAGTTTATTCTATCTATTATCTATCTATTAAATACTGCAGCAAATATTGCGGAGTAAAACAAAACATCCCCCGCTGTGGCGTGTTAGTTGGTATTTTAAATATGAATATACATGTATATATATGGAATCCGGTCGTTTCGCCGACGAGTCGATTTCGCCGACGTATTGAGTCGATTCGCTGATGTATCATACTAATGTAAATATATGTAATAATGTGTCATAAATAAAGCAACGATATATTCTAATAATAGAATATATAATATACATATTATATATATTTACATTAATATGACACGTCGGCTAACTGACTCAATACGTTTGGCCGGCGGCGCCCTCGATCGCGCAAATGACAATTCGACTCGAGTAGCTATATAGATTTGCCATGATTTGCCACTTTTGAGAATTGAAATCGAGGCTACTAATAACCGTGTGGTTTCTGCGAATGGAACGCGTATTTTTCGAAAAATCCCGTTCCGTTCGAATGTTATCCCGTTGAAATTCACTCCCATTGAAATGTTGATTCTATTGAAACCACTGCCATTGAAATTCACTCCCATTGAAATGTTGATTCTATTGAAACCACTTCCATTGAAATTCACTCCCATTGAAATGTTGATTCTATTGAAACCACTTCCATTGAAATTCACTCCCATTGAAATGTTAATTCTATTGAAACCAATTTCATTGAAATTCACTCCCATTGAAATGTTAATTCTATTGAAACCAATTTCATTGAAATTCACTCCCATTCATGATCAAATGTTAATTCCATTGAAACCATCCATTGAAATTCACTCCTATTCAAATGTTAATTCTATTGAAACCACTGCCATTGAAATTCAAATAGCTCGCAATTACTCTCTACTGAAAGGAAATGCTACAATTAAAGTATAGCTTTCAAATGGTACAAGTTTTGATGCGGGTTAATGTCCGAAAGAAACGCTTTCTCAACTGACTCGGCGGCTTCGGTGCCTTAACAACGATAACAGCTCACAACAAACCGCCAAGTCGAAATATATTTCGCCTTGTATTTCTCTTCCTATCTTTCTAGCGCATCACAGATTCATTTAATATTGTTAAAGTATACCTTTTAAGCTTTCAAATGGTATAAGTTTTGATGGGATTTGTGCGTTTTGAACCCAGATAAACTGCGAAAGAAACGCTTTCGGGACGTCGGCGAATCGACTCACCAACATTTCGAAATACTTTATAAATTGAAAAACATTTGCATAAGATTCAGTTTTCAGTTTTTTTATGTTCATAACTCCCTTGGCTCACATTGTTCGCACATTAGGCATGTAGACCCCACAAGGTTCTAATTTACAACTTACCAGCTTGTCTTCCCGCTTCTTAATCAAAGAAATTATGTTCTAGCTTTCTTCAATGCCAATAGAGTACTAAAGTCTGACGTCACGACGTCATGGCAACCAAATTTTCTGTTCTAAACAAAACACATTGAAGCGTCACACCATAATCCTCGGCTTTGTTTTGGTTTTATTTCGTGAAAGAACTCTCTGTTTTGAGGTCGTTGTTTTATCAACTTATCGAATAAGGAAACAACAGCATTAACCTAAACCAGAGATCAAGTTTATTCGTCTTTTGAACGATCGCTAAATGCACGCAAAGACAAGTTTGGCCATCACCGTGAAGGCGAAAGGTTAACGATGGTTCAGTGCTTCGTCCCCGACTGTAATCATCATTCAGAGTCGCACAATTGCAGATTTTTTGGTTTCCCAAATAAAACCAAGAAGGTGGAGGAATATAAACGTTGGGAGAAGTTAATAAGGTAAGACAAAGTACGATATTTCACTCAGTCAGTAGTGTAATTGTTTAGCGCATCGCCAACTCAGTGACGGAGGACGTATTTCGATCATTGTTTTCCTTTGAAAAATGGTAGCTTATTCTTTCTTATTACTTTATTCTTTTATTTCCAAACACATAATTTAAGACAAAAGCGATTATTCAGTAATAAGACCATATCACATTCGATTGTGTGTCTTGTGTGAATTTCTGTGATTACACAAACTCGGTACGTTTCTCTGTTGACTGTTGTGTTATTTAAAATTAGGAGACAGGACAGAGATCCAAGTGAACACTCTAGAGTATGCAGCTGCCATTTCAGAGATGGGAAAAAATCTGCAGGTCCAGAGATTTTTAAAAGGAATGCTGATAAGCTTTTTCCAGATGAAGGAGGTCCACCTAAAAAGAAGAAGAAGAAAATCTTTAAAGAGCAGACCGTGCAAGACATTGTGGAGGAATATGCAGCTGAGAATGCTTCTAACGTCGAAATGAAAGAGAATGTGCCGACTGCACAAGTAATCCTTGAAGCTGAGCTAGATGTGGCAAAGAGTGAGCTTACCAAATGTCAGGAGGAATGTTACTATAAAAGAGCCCATTACTCAGTTTCAACATTAAATGTAGATGTTATTAGAATGGAGACTGGTCTGCCTACTGCAGAGGTATTTAACATTGTTGTTAATTATACAGCTAGTTTTAAGGATTCTATTACTTATTATTCAGGCTGGAGGGTAGATTCTATATCATTTCAGAATCAAATTTTTATAACCCTTATGAAATTAAGACAAAATTATACTAACCTTCATCTTGCCCAGCTATATTCATGTAGTGTTGGTACTATCTCAAATATTGTCTTAACTTTTATTCATGTGCTTCATGATCTTTTTTTTAAAGACATTATGACTTCTATTCCTTCCAGGGGAAAAAATAAGTTATGTTCACCTTCTTCCTTTTCCCAGTACACTAGTTGTAAAATTGTCATTGACTGCACTGACATAGAGGTTGCTACACCTGGGTTGATGTGTCAGCAAAATGCCACTTATTCAAGTTACAGAGGTATGAATTCATTTAAGATTTTAGTTGGTGTAGCACCTAATGGAGTAATAACTTTCATAAGTAAGCTTTATCCTGGTTCAGTATCAGACAAAGAAATAACTAAGCAGTCAGGATTGTTAAATCATATGGTTACTGGTGATTTGATCCTTGCAGACAAGGGTTTTTTAATTCAAGATATTGTACCAAATGGTGTTTCTGTTAACATACCACCTTTCTTAGAGCATGGTAAATTTACAGAAAGTGAGGTTAAGGCTACCAAGTCAATTGCAAGGTGCCGCATTCATGTGGAGCGAGCTAATGCTCGACTCAAAGATTTCAAGATTTTAGGTTTTATTCCTCCTTATTTAAGATGCTATGCAGACAAACATTTTCAGATGTGTGCATCACTTGTTAATCTTCAGTTTCCATTAATTAAAGAGGGCTGCGAAAGTATGCAATTTGAGTAAGATTCACAGATATGTTTAATTTGAGAAAAATTTTTTAATACTGAACTGAAATACTATAGTTATTAGGGACCGTTCATAATTTATCTACTGGGGGGTGTGAGGATTTTAAGGGGGTCATCATTTTTTCCTCGTTGCTTTTGGGGGAGCCTTGCAAAACTTTCATGAAATATTGACTACTTTAAAGGGGGCCACTGCTTTTTTCATGGGGGGGTGGGGGAGTCAGGAAAAAATACTGAACATTTTAGGGGAGTTATCAAATAAAAATAGAGGAAAAGTGTAAATCCAGATCCACAGACCCCCACCTCCCCTCCATTAGATAAATTATGAACGGTCCCTTATCAATATGAAGTTAACAGTTATATCCATTTGATTCTTTAATTCATATGTTGATAGTTTTGTTTTGAAAAGAAAAGTTATGAGAAACAGTAACATGGGCTTGATCTGTTTCAAATAATCTGTTAATGTAACCAAATTGTTGTTATCTTTAAATAATATTGAAAATATAACCAATAAAATAGACTTGCTTTTTTTTCAGGTGAGTACAATTACTCACTGATGCATTATTATGAGAACTTTGCATTTACATACCATGCATGCATTATTTATTGAAAAAGATACATCATATAAAATTTCATGATTAAAGCTCTCCCTCAATAATTTTGGGGAAAATGTGCAAAAAATAAAAGTCTTTCAATAAGTCCATGTTGTCTCCCCTTTCATTGTCTCTTTTAATGAGTAAGATTGTGGAATGTTTTGTGGTCCACACCACAAAATAACAGAAATCTCTTTGGGTGAGATACATTTGTCCTTGTACCTGGTGCCAGTATACATGGGCTTTCTTCAGCCTCAGTGCACCTTCTTCTCCCTTTTCAAGACAGAAAGTCTTACTTTCTAAAGCTTCGTCAAGGGTCATATGCCTTGCTGTAAAAGGGCATTTCACCTCCAATACGTGTTTCACACCAACAAGGCCATCAGGTGATGCTCCAAGTATGCCACTGTTATCGAGCCAAATACCAGTTTCCTGAACTTGTAGGCCAGTTTCGGAAGTAAAGGCCTTAATTGCTTCACTTTCATTCGTGACCCCCCATGCCACAGCTTTAACCCTTGAAATGTCATACTTCCCGAGCAGGCGTTTAATCAGTGATGGGGTTGCCCTTTTTGCATTGAGGACGCATCCAAAATTACTCGCAGTTAGCCTTCCCTGTCTGACAGAGTGCCACAATGGATTATCCCGTTGTCCTACGGTAAGGGAATTTATTTCCTTAATTATAGTATTGTCCACTATAGCCTTTTCTACAACATAGTTACGTTGTGCATCAGCACCCTGAAGTTGTAGAAACTCCTCAGAGAAGATAATTTCTTTTATTGAAGGGATTGGAAGGGACTTATCAGCTGGTTGAGTTTCTGGACTCATTATCCAGCAAAGGCCAGTAAATTTTCCATAATTTACCAGTTGTCCATACAAGTTATCCCGGTCATATTGTGTGGGCCTTCTAGATAGGGCAGTATAGCCAGGCTTGCTGGGAGGAAACATTTCTGCGACTGATTGTGTGGTTGGGTTGCTGTTTTTCTTCTTCTTCCACTGACATTCCACGTCAGTTCTACTCAGGTTATGTATGCCGTGAATATACAATGCAACTGCATGACTACATTTGTAAGCTCCCCTTGGGCACTCGCACTCTGTAGTTTTGATCTCATCGGAAGGAGTTAGATAAATCTAAAACAAAGAGGAAACCAAAATTGCGGTTAGACTGCTTGTCAAAAGATTTATAATTATAGCGCAAGGGACTGACTGATGAATGTTCATTTCATTCCAGCAACAACGTAAACACAAGCAAACTGTATTGTTAAGCTTATACGACTACGTATATATAAGCTTACGTGAAGCGTCAAATCCTTAAAAAACGACATCTTAATTAGTATCTAAGTAGTTCATCTTTAATATAAATTAAGCCTCCAAACGAAAACACTTTTTTCACATGTTTTAAGTTGTGAATCAGCGATCACATCATAACTTACCGTCACTTTATAGAACTTTTTCTTCATGCTTGCGTGTACCTGGCCTCTCAAAACTTGTTGATCGTAACAGAAACTTTCAACGTGGTTGGATTTGTAATGGTTCTCTCCTCTAGAAATAGACTTTCTCTCTTCGCCAAAGTACGTATACAACGCAGTGATCGACAGTGACGCCATGTGCGTTTGTTTCAAAACTACGTTTTTGTGAGAGTTTCGGTACCAAATACGACAATAAAACACGGATCAACTTAATCTCTGGGTTAAGAATGCGTTTTTGTTTCCTTGTTATAGAATTTGATAAGACAACGCTCTCAAAAGAGAGAGTTATTATCGATGAATGAAACCAAAACAAAGCTACGGTCCAATGCTGTGGGTTTGTTTAGAACAGAAAATTTGGTTGCCCTGACAACGCTACGTCATCACTTTAGTACTCTATTGTCTTCAATAGACAACATCACCACCTTCCACTCCAGTTTGGCTCCGTGATGCATGCCGGGATGCATAAATTCAGTAAAAACAAGATGGCGGCTAGACAGTTCCTGACTATATATGAAATGAAGAATCCGAAATGAATCCTGTGAAATAGCTCGCAATTACTCTCTACTGAAAGGAAATGCTACAATTAAAGTATACACCAGTCCCTGTCAAAAGTTTTTCAACCGTATACGGTACCGTATGTGCTTCGGTAAAACGAAGATTCGGTAACCACATGTGGTAGATTTCGTTCGGTAAACTCCATTCGTTTTAAGACCGAATTCGTTTTACCGAAGGTGGTAGAGTCACCGATTTCGTTTTACTGAAAGTGGTAGAGTCACCGATTTCGTTTTACTGAAAGTGGTTCGGTCACCAATTGTGTTTTAACAAAAGTGGTTCAAGTCACCGATTAAGTTTTACCGAAAGTGGTTCAGTCACCGATTTCGCTTCACCAAACATTGTAGGTCAAGACAGTCTACAAGTTGTTACTTGTACATGTAGTTCACTGCTTGCGACTAAAGTGATTTTTACAACGTTAAAACTGAAAATGTTGAAGTTTAGATTTCAAAAATGATATCTCGTTTTGTCTTTCTTGAAACGATATATCGGCACAACAATAATTATTGGTGTTTTCATTGTAGTAAAAGCTCCAATTTCAAATTGTCGGCGAAGCGTCAGGTCGGTGTCCTGGTGCGATCATCGAAAAACTTATTTGTTTTGATCGTGATTTGTACCGAGAAAGCCGCGAAGTGGCTAAGAGCATTTCTCTCCTTCCTATTTCTTCTGATAACCTCACTGATAAACTGTACTGAAAAAAAAATGGAACTGCTGTGAATATATAACCTTAAACTTACACCACAAACTATTTTAACAAACAATCGCCGTTCGTTCATAATCTAGTGGGGCCCGCCAGTAAGCAATAATCAACAAATGAACTTTAGCTTCCGTAGTTTAACATTTACGAGAGATTCCTGCGTTGTTCAAGGTTCCGACCAAAAGCATTGCAAATGTTTGCGGATTCTGGAAAGGCATGTTTTCGAAATTAAAATATCACGATTGTGCAATTGCAATCAGTCACGCGTGAACCTGTCAGTCTGAGTTTTGACAGGTCCTATGTTTGGTCGATCGAGGACCAATCACATAT
The DNA here is from genome assembly GCA_030867875.1 of Actinernus sp. WN-2022. Lineage (NCBI taxonomy): Eukaryota > Metazoa > Cnidaria > Anthozoa > Actiniaria > Actinernidae > Actinernus > Actinernus sp. WN-2022. The sequence continues at coordinate 62,736,365 of JAOWCC010001501.1, read as the reverse complement.
TTGAAAACAAACACGAGCACTGAGACTTGTTTGTTTCACATCTGACATCAGACCAATCGCTGCAGACCGGTCTCACAGCAATTATAAACCGCAATGCCAATCACAAACTGACGAAGTGATGAAGTAAAAACGCTGAAATTGAAACTCCAGAAGATTCGGTGCGATCTCACGGCAAAATAACCAATAACGAATTAAAATTCACTTGGGTGTTTTTATTTGACAGAATGGACTCAAACCAGTTTTCGCATTAGGTGAAAACTGCTCAGACCGTAAATAAAATACAAAACTTTGAAAGCATTTCATTCAGTAGGAAGATATTGGTGTGATCTCAAAGCAAAACAAACACTACTGTCAGAGCTCATTGATTATTCAAAAATGTCACACTTCTGTTCGAGCAATTTGAGCAAAATGACGGATCCCACGTTAAATAAAAAGAATTCCATAATATTCTATTTGGTAGACGTTTATCACTTGCCAGTATTAAAAGTTGAGAAACTTTCCCGCATTATTTAACTCTGCATTCTGCAATAAAATCACATGTTCCGCGAAGTTCGCGGCATTCTTGTTGTGTCAAAAACCAGACAACAGTTTCCACGGCTGAAAGCACATGTAAACACCGAAAAGCTGGCTTCTTGAATCTGTTGAATTGAAAACATACAGCGTACGCAACGACTTTTAAAGAATCGTGAAGGGATTGAGGGATAGATTAAAGTATGAAAGTACAGGAGTCTGTAAAGTTTATCAGATGAATAAAAACGCCGAACTTTGCTACAACTAAACTAGAATTGATAGCGTACGTAGCGCCATATTTACATAACATGATGACTATCCGAATTCATTTTACCGAAGGTGGTAGAGTCACCGATTTCGTTTTACTGAAACTGGTAGAGTCACCGATTTCGTTTTACCGAAAGTGGTTCGGTCACCGATTGCGTTTTACCGAAAGTGGTTCAGTCACCGATTGTGTTTTACCGAAAGTGGTTCAGTTACCGATTTCGCTTCGCCACATTTCGCCACATTCATTTTACCGAAAGTGGTAAACACATGTGGCACATGTGCTACATGCTACCACATGTGGTTCGTACGGTGTGAAAAACTTTTGACAGGGACTGTAGCTTTCAAATGGTACAAGTTTTGATGCGGGTTAATGTCCGAAAGAAACGCTTTCTCAACTGACTCGGCGGCTTCGGTGCCTTAACAACGATAACAGCTTACAACAAACCGCCAAGTCGAAATATATTTCTCCTTGTATTTCTCTTCCTATCTTTCTAGCGCATCACATATTCATTTATATTGTTAAAGTATACCTTTTAAGCTTTCAAATGGTATAAGTTTTGATGAGGTTTGTGCGTTTTGAACCCAGATAAACTGCGAAAGAAACGCTTTCGGGACGTCGGCGAATCGACTCACCAACATTTCGAAATACTTTATAAATTGAAAAACTTATGCATAACATCGCGACCTTCCACTCCAGTTTGGCTCCGTGATGCATGCCGGGATGGATAAGTTCAGTAAAAAACAAGATGGCGGCTAGAAAGTTCCTGACTATATATGAAATGAAGAATCCGAAATGAATCCTGTGAAATAGCTCGCAATTACTCTCTACTGAACGGAAATGCTACAATTAAAGTATAGCGTTCAAATGGTACAAGTTTTCTTTTGGTCAGCGGTCATCGACCATAGCGGTCACAAACTTCTTAGCTCCGACAATTTTTTTATAATTGCTTCTCAAGTTAATTCCACTCTATCAAGTCTGGACAAATCATGGGATAACAATCTAAACTCTGGGCTGAACATCTTATTTTCGCCTCGATTACCTTCCATGTTCAGTTTTGAAGCTCTTCAGCGCCGTCCCGCCATCTTGAAATCGAAGCAGGCCAAGCAGTTCTCGGTACTATCTTTGCTGTTAATAATAGGTAATGTCGAACCTAATCCAGGACCTGTATATAAGTACCCTTGCGGAGAGTGTTCCAGACCTGTTAAATCAAACCAACGTGGCATTCAATGCGACACTTGTGACATTTGGTTTCACGCCAAGTGTATGTCTATCGACTCCAGGACCTACGAAAGCTTAGCCAACAGTTCCCGTGCATGGATCTGCAGTATGTGTGATTCTCCAAATTTCTCCACTTCTCTTTGATATATCCGTACACAATATTTACCATTGTTTATCCTCTACAGCATCGTTGGAGTGCTCATTATCTCCGCCTTAATACTATCACAGAAAGCTTCCTCGATCCTCTTCGTACATCAAAACTAAACCCAATGTAAACAAGACTAGACACCAGCTCAAGACTATGTTAATACATTGCAATGGATTAAAGGGTCCTACTCGCTTCACAGAATTCCAGGCTCTAATTGACCTGCACAAACCTGATATCATCCTGGGTACCGAATCTAAACTTCACAAGGACATTCCAACTTACTCTGTGTTCCCCTCTAACTATACTATCCTGAGAAAAGACGGAGATGCTTCTGGAGGAGGAGTTTTCCAAGCCATCAAATCAGACATTATATGTGAGGACTGCCCAAACCTAAACTCCGACTGTGAAATTATTTGGTCCTCAGTGAAGTTTAATAACTCCAAGAAACTTTTTCTGGCATCGTTTTACAGGTCTCCAAGTTCTCCTTCGGAAGTACTTGAAAAGCTACATGACTCCATTAATAGTGTATTTGAATCTAGTAAAAGTCACCCATATATATATTGTTTTATGTGGTGACTTCAATCTTGGGCATCAGTATCGACTGGAACACTGGACCTCCTCAGGTCTTAAACCAAGCAAATGCAGCTCATGAACATGATAAACTATTACAGATTATGGATGATTTCTCTCTTACTCAGCATGTTAAAGTGCCAACCCGTCCAGCATCTAACAGGACATTGGACCTAATTCTGTCTTCATTTCCAAATAATATCTCTAGTGTAGAAACTACGTCTGGCATGAATGATCACTTAATTAGCTGTCCTCTTCAACATCAATGTTAAGGCTACAAGATCCTTCAAGAGTTCCCCCCCCCCCCCCCACACACACACACACAAAGTAGATATCTATAAGAAAGCAGATTTTGCTAGCTTTAATGATTATATGCTGAAAGCTTCCGAAGATTTCCTCCAATCAACAAGCTGTATCTGAGAACTGGGACTTGTTTAAGTCAACCCTATATAAAGGCATTGGCAAATTTGTTCCCCAAAGGAAATCACTTGCAAAGTACAAGCTAGCCTGGATTACTCCATCAATCAAACGTCACATGCGCAAAAAAGATCACCTCCACAAGATAGCTCTCAGATCACACCATCCAAAGCACTGGGAAGCTTTTAAAAAGAAAAGGAACTTTGTTTCTTATCTTGTAAAAAAGCACATAGTAGCCATCTCAATGATATTATTGCGCGCGGCCATTATGACAATCCAAAGAAATTCTGGTCTTATGTTCGTACTAGCAACTCTGAGAGTACCGGTATTCCCCCTTTGAAATCTGACAGCTCTTTGTGTGTCTCGGATTACGACAAAGCTGAAGCTCTGAATTCTCACTTCTACTCTGTGTTTACTAAAGAACAGTTCCCAATCCCAAACAAAGGTCCGTCACCTTATGAGTCTATACCTGAACTGTTTATCTCCTCGAACGGTGTAGCTAGGCAGTTATCTTCACTCAATCCAAACAAAGCCTGTGGCCCTGATGAACTTCCTGCCAGAATCCTTAAGGAACTTGCTCCATCAATTTCAAATTGGTTGGGCTTTATTTTCCAACAGTCTTATGAATCCAGTACTATTCCTCCCGACTGGTCCAAGGCTCTTATTTCTGCTGTGTACAAGGAAGGATGCCAAATCTAACCCAGCTAATTACCGTCCAATTTATCTTACATGCATGTTTATGCTGTAAGATCATGGAGCATATTATGCTTAGTCACATTTCTAAACACTTATCCCTACATGATATACTAATTAACCAGCAGCATGGCTTCAGAAGATTGTTTTCCTGTGAAACTCAGCTCATCACATCCATAAATGACTGGGCAAGGTCCATCAATCTCCAGAAACAAACTGATGTCATCCTGCTAGACTTCAGCAAAGCCTTTGACTCTGTCCCTCACATCCGCTTGATGTCCAAGCTTAATTATTATGGCATTAGAGGACCTGTTGCCAAGTGGATCTCAAGTCGTCTCTGTTAATGGTACCCACTCCCAACCAAGATCTATGATCTCTGGTGTACCCCAAAGGACAATCTTGGCTCCAGTAATATTCCTACTATACATCAATGATATTTCGGACAAAATTAGCTCTCAGATTCGTTTATTCGCTGATGACAGTATCATTTATAGAGAAATTAATACACATCAGGACCATATTATTTTACAGGAAGACCTAAATAAGTTGAACAAATGGGCCGAAACCTAGCAACTAAACTTTAATTTTTCCAAGTGCTACCACCTAGGTGTTACCAACAAGAGAATTCCATCTTCCTTTTGTTATGTAATGAATGGTAAATCCATTTCTAAAGTTTCCTCTACTAAATACTTAGGTGTCAACTTAACTAGAACACGTTCATTTTTAAAACACGATTTTCAAAAGTTAGAAAAATAGGTCAAAATATTCATGTTTGCCAGAAAAATTCGCCTTACTAGTTTCAGATGAATTTGACCTTGGAAGTAAAAGAAACCTAGATAATAACAAAACATTACTGAAATTTCAAAAGACATTTTCTCAAATAGTGCTTAAGAATGTTCTTGGTACATTGCAGTCAAGGTTTGTAGGACTCAGATCAACTGAAAACGTACTCAGAAAATCTGGACTACTTTCTAGGCAATATGTGTTTCCACTCTGAGATCAACTGAAAAAGTACTCAGGAAATTCCGGAGTACTTTCTAGGCAAGATTTGTTTCCACTCTGAGATCAACTGAAAAAGTACTCAGGAAATTCCGGAGTACTTTCTAGGCAAGATTTGTCTCCACGCTGAGATCAACTGAAAAAGTACTCAGGAAATTCCGGAGTACTTTCAAGGCAAAATTTGTTTCCACTCTGAGATCAACTGAAAAGGTACTCAGGAACTTCCTGAGTACTTTCTAGGCAAGATTTGTTACCACCCTGAGATCAACTGAAAAAGTTGTCAGGAAATTCCGGAGTACTTTCTAGGCACGATTCGTTATCACTCTGAGATCAACTGAAAAAGTACTCAGGAATTTCCCAGCTACTTTCTAGGCAAGATTTGTTACCACAATATAAATGCTAACTCATATCATTAATTGTTACCGACTGGTGTTAATATCACAGCAATAACAAAACGTCTTTACCTGACGACAGGACTCAACTATGCACAACAGGAGGGCTAGAGGCTAAAATCTGAACATATTTAGAAAGCTGAACTTTAAAGCATGCACGCTATTAATTAAAATGGTTAATAATGTTCGTTTTCATTAATCCATTTAAAAACGACTAAGAAAAACCGAATCAACTTTAGCTCTATCAAAATGTATGCATGTATGCTAAAAGTCTCTAATTATGACATTGTGTTGCTTCACCTTGAACCAACAATCTACATGTATTAGCAAGTAGAACAGGGTTTTACAGGGCTCTATAGCTTCACTGTATATATTTATCAGAGTACAGACCAAAGAAAACCCTAGGGGTTAGGGTTTTCTACTTGTTAAGTAGAAACTGCAAGTGCTTGTTCAAAGTTTCAGTCTCCGAATTCTTAATTGCACAGGATACCTATTTCGAAATATTTGGAACATGTAAACTGGACCATTTTGACTTATCAATTGAGGTACTCTATTAAAGTGGCTAATTAAAACTACTGTACAGATTCGTTTTCAAGCGACCAGAGGTAAAAATAAAAAATACCCATAACATATTAACTAGATCCTGCTTTAATTTCCAACAATTAGACTCTTTTACAATTAAAACCAGCTATCAAAGCTGCTCTATATGTACAAAATTAACGTGCTTTATCAAATGGTATTTGAAATGTTCTTCTTCCCACCTTCCTGATATAAGCTATCTAGTTTTTATTCTCTTTCATCTCTGCTCTACATCAACAATTCTCTGAAAAGAAAATATTCGTTTGTACATTAATGTGAGGCATCAATAGTGATAGAGTGGGATTATAAGATTTAAAGAGACAGAGCTTTCGTTTAGTGTTGAAGCAATGTAAGGCTATAAGGCTATTTGATAAGAGGTCAAAATTATTTACTTATGAAAGAAGAACACTGTAATAAAAACGCTCGCACGAACATTAAAACATATTATCCGGCTGTTTGAGGCAAGCGAAACTGATATCAATATCGCAAAATACAAGAGATGCTGTTTTGATTAAATAGCAAATGCCATAACAATTGACAACTCACAGAACCTCGAGATAATTTTTTTCGAGTTGAATTAGTATTCCGCTATAAAAGAAACATGAACCGGCATTAGCCAGACACCGAATCTTATACCAGTACCGTACACAACGATCAATTTACACACATTAATCTAACTGTAGTTCTTTAAAAAAAATAACTAGTATAGATCGTTTTCACGTGACGTCATCAAAATTCTAAAATCTAAACTAAATGATCTATACCCCTGTTCTTTTAATATAATTTAGGTATCGGTATACTCAGTATTCTTGTAAAATTTTACGTCGATACGGTGAGTCGTTATTGAGTTAGAGTATTTTGAATTTTGTGACAGCCCAGCTCAGCGTGTTTCCTAAATGTCATGAAAATCCATATATTTCTGCCAATTTAAAATGTTAGACTTGATTTAACGTTAAAAGTGATATCTAAAGTGTTTTTAAGTGAATGCTTATCATATTGCTGGGAAAAACAGCTTTATTTGTAGAGTACGTTTTCGGCCGCCATCTAATATGGCCGCCGCATACAAATTACACTAAATTGTTTGAATATTATTTGTCCGACAGCTCAGTTAGGAAGTACTCTAATGCTCCAAAATTTCGGTCATTTACATATTTTTACCTGCTTTATACACACCATTCAAAATACTTTACTAATATCAGTCTTTTCTTGAGGCAAATTTTTTTTTGTGACGTCAGTGAAAACGATCTATTGATCGGCGTTGGCGGGGAAGATAAATATCGCCGCATCTAGAGTTCGACTTTTGTTATCATAGCGTGGCAAAAAAAAAGCTGGAAGTAGTAATATTTGAAACTTAACTACGAAATTGTAGCACGGAGTTTGGGTTTAACTATATAATGATTTTTATCGCAACATTCGATTTTAAAATAGAGTTTTGATTTAATGAGTTTGTCATCTGAAACAAATTATAAAAAATATTTTCAAGATTTCCGCCTTTCAAATTAATCGGGTCGGTAATTTGCGGCAGTCTTTCAATTAATTGGGCTATTCAGTGGCCCGCTGTTCACGCTCTAGCGTTTAGAGCGTCAACTGCTTACAAAGGAAAACAATAAAAAAATAAAATAAAAAAACACTCAAGGGACTAAGAAACCGTGAGTACATGTATGTTAATTTCTACGTAAACCATCGGCGCTCAATTCAAACCACCTTAAAGTAAGAAACGCAAGACACGGGGAGTAAAAATTGCTAATAGGGTGAATATTTCCTAGGCAAATGCACCGGATAGTGCAACTTTCCTGGGACATCGGAATATATGGAGCAAGTTTGTGCGCGAGTCTGCATTCAGTAAACTAATAACAACACAACATAAAAATGTTATTCGCCTGCTATTCAATAACAAAAAAAGAAAAGTCCGAATTTGAATGACATTTCTTTGTGGCATGCTTGTTGATAGTTCCTAGATTTGTCAATGGTGGATTTACGCAATTTGGAACCTACGCTTACATAGTGAATGATATGCCGATATCATTCACTATATCATTCACTGTCTCTAAGCAAGCCTCAAGTTTCTCGGACGGAAAGGTTCTACCGCAAACTTCGCGCTGTGGATCCCGAAGCATTCCGCTGCGATCTTGCAAACTCTTCATTATTTTCCTCGCCCGCCACTGGCCTAGCTGAACTATGTGAACAGTACCACTCCGTGCTATCACTCCTCGTCGATACTCATGCGCCGTTACACAAGAGAATATTCACCTCACGCCCAGCAGCCCCCTGGTATACCACTGAAATAACAGCAGCAAAAACCATACGCCGCAGACTAGAGGCGCTGGCGTAAATCTGAACTACATGTTGACCGTCAATTGTACGCGGAACAATGCCAACTTGTAAGAAATTTAATACACACCACGAAAATCAGCTACTATTCGAAACTGATCACTGACTCTAAATCTGACCACCGATCCCTGTTCAATACTATTGATCGCCTACTGCACCGCACACCTGAGAAACTGTTCCCGTCCTGTAACTCCACTACGGAACTCTGCAATACGTTCGCAAACTTATTTACGGATAAAATAACCAAAATCAGAAATCAGCTTGACTCCTCGGCTATCATGAACACAACGACTATAAACCACACATTTGATGCTACTGATGTCCAAAGTGAACTGACATATTTCACTCCAACTACGGTTGAGGAACTCTCAACAATCATTGGTACCAGTTCGAGTAAGTCCTGCATATTAGATCCTATACCTGCTATACTCCTTCGCTACTGTCTGGATGATATCCTACCCACCATTACTAGGATAATCAATCTGTCCTTTGAAAACTGCGAAATGCCATCAACCCTGAAGCAAGCTGCTTTATCACCTAAATTAAAGAAGCCCTCTCTTGACCATGAGACATTTGCTAATTTTCGTCCTGTTTCAAACCTGAAGTTCATCTCTAAGGCTGTAGAGAAAGTAGTTGCTGTACAACTGAACAACTACTTAAAAGAAAATAATCTCCATGAAGTCTTACAATCAGCATATAAACAACACCACAGTTGTGAAACCGCATTAGTACGAGTCCAAAATGATATTCTTAAGGCAATAGATGACCAAAACTGTGTAATTCTGCTCCTCCTCGACCTCTCCGCAGTATTCGATACCGTCGACCACAGTATCCTCCTACACAGGATGTCCACCAAGTTTGGCATCAAAGAGAAAGCATTAGCCTGGTTCCAGTCCTACCTTACCGACCGTAAACAGTTTGTAAACATCGATGGTATAGTCTCTTCCAATCATAATCTACATTATGGCGTGCCACAGGCTCTGTTCTAGGTCCCATCCTTTATCTCCTTTATACTGCACCGCTTGGAGATATACTACGCAAGCACAACATGTCATTCCACCTATATGCAGACGACACACAGATATACTCCACCTTCGTCTACAATAACTCTGAACAACTTGCCTCATCGAAGCGCTGTATAGAAACCTGTCTACTTGAGATTGAACAATGGATGACTTGTAACAAACTTAAACTTAACAATGATAAATCTGAACTTTTAATTTTACACTCCCGCCATCGTCCGTATGCTCTATTACCATCTCTTGCTGTCGGTAATGACACTATATACCCCTCTAGTTATGCTAGAAACATTGGAGTAATCTTCGATGACACTATGTCTATGTCTCGCCAGGTTAACTCTATTTGTAAGTCGGCGTTCTACCAACTAAGGAATATTTCTAGAGTAAGAAAATATGTGTCTGTTAGTACTACAGAAATTCTTCTACACGCATTCGTTACTACTAAGTTAGATAACTGTAACTCCCTATTATATGGCCTACCAAAACAACTAATCCAGAAGCTACAATATGTCCAAAATGCTGCCGCTCGCATTATATCATACACGCGTAAATACGATCATGTCACACCTACTTTAAAGGAACTGCACTGGCTACCTGTAAACGAGCGCATCACATTTAAGATTCTTCTACTTACTTATAAATCCCTTAATAACCAAGCACCTGTCTACTTAAGAAATTTATTACACATCTACAAACCTAACAGAATGCTCCGCTCGTCATCTGACACACTTCGCTTGACTCAACCGATGCCTAGACTTAAAACCTATGGTCAACGCGCGTTTTCTATATCAGCACCTCAAATCTGGAATAGCCTACCTGTAGAAATAAGATCCAGCCCGAATGTGAATATCTTTAAATCTAAGCTCAAGTCTTATCTTTTTTGCTCTGCTTATAATCTGAACAGGCTATGAATTATTATTACCGATATGTACTACATTGCTACATAGTTTACTTATTACTCGTTACGTTAGTAGATAATAATTAATTAATTTGTTATTTATACATTATTGTAAAGCGCATAGAACAGATATGCTATATGCGCTATATAAATATATTATATTATTATTATATTATATTATATAATTAAATGCTAAAGCTTTCTTTAACACATCACTGCACTACTTTGAAGCCTGAGTGTTAAAGTTGTAGTTTAGCCAAAGTCGGTAAACACAAGAGGTTAGCAGGCAAATATTCGGCACTGAGATTAAATTCAATAAATTTCTTCAGTTCAATATACCTTGATTGACTGCTATTTTCAGAATCATACTATAATAGCTATACGTACTTAGTACTAATCGTAGAGAATCGGTGCTTCAATCGGTGAGTTGACTTTGCTTTGATTTTGCTTTAGTTTGGTTATGAGAGCTTGCATGACCACTCGATCGTCGCGGAAAGTGAAAGTAACAAATTGAAGTAATCTTGATCTATAAATCATACTATACACGCGCTTAATTTCTTATTAGTAATTTGCACAAATATTGTTTTTCAATGTCAAAACAAAAGCTACGAATTCTTACCTTCGACATGCGTGTAATCCCGAGGCATTCCTACGAGGAACAAGAGCACCATATACTTTTATATCCTCGTACGCCATGCCAAAATGACGGTTAATTAATTATAAATACGGTTTGTACTACTGGTATTCAAATTTTTCAGAGTCATGAGATCAATCCGTGATCCGATTGGTTAAAGTTGACACTTATCTTGACACGTCAAGTTGTGGGATATTCAATTTCTATCATGCTTTTATTATTATTATTATTATTATTATTAGCATTCCCATATACATAAATGGTATTGCCTAAAACATAAACAACATTACTAAAAGAAGCTGAACTAACTTTGAGAACAATTTCTAATATTACAATGATTTCTTAGTTCAAAGGCTTCAAAAATATAGTGAACCAATTTCTTACATACAAATGGTTCTATGTTATTAAAGAGAAATAAAGTTTTGTCTTTGATTTTAAGTTTGTAAAATGTTTGTATTTATTACAAATGTCGTCGAAGAATACTTTTCTAATGTTATTATATAAGCTGCAATGAAATGTGAAATGTATTTCGTTTTCTACTTCATTTGTGACACACATTTCACATATCCTTGAAGCTTCGGGTATTTTGGGGCAAGAGTGTCTGTCCGCTGTTTCTATCCTTAAATTATGATTTCCCGATCTGTTTTGCAGTCGTTCTTCGGTGATCTGATTTTTTTATCAGCTCTATGTATGGAGAAGCCCTTGTATCATGTTTGAACTTTGAATAAAATGAATTTATGAGAAGTAATTGATGTAACTGTGATTGATTATCTATATTTTGTTTCATAGCGGATAACCATTTGTTTGGTTTATTTATGTCAATATCCTGTATGGTTTTTTTATTCCCTGACTCAAAAAAATGTACAAGCTCATTTATCGAAGATATGAAACTATTTTTGTTGGAGGATGCCAAGTCTTTCGAAATCTGAAGACATTGTTTTGCAATACTATTTTCTGGGAGCTGTTCGAGGTGTATCCAGAATTTTAACATGTTTCGATAAATTAGATATTTTAAGGTCGTTACGGGAGGCAACGTTTGGTGCTCTTCTATTTATCCCAAGATAGTGTTTATAAAATTGGGTATGTATTCTTTCAACAGGATCTATTTTCCATTTATTGAAATTGATTTTGTCATAAGCCCCCCAAACTTCTGAATTGTACAATAATATAGGACTGAATAGTGTGTCAAATAATTTGTTACATATGTTGATAGGGAGTTTACGGAAATCGAGAAATGTTTTCATTGCGAAAATAGAACGTCTTGTTTTCTCAGTTGAAATTTGTTTTGATTTCGTGAAACTACCATTACATAATATTGTCGAACCTAAGTAAGTGTACTCTGGAGAATTTGTAATCGGTGAACCATTTAGAAAGAACGAATATTTCTCAAGAGTAGATTTACGACATTGTTTTTGGAAAATAACAGCCTTAGTTTTCTTCATATTGATAGATAAAAAACAATTTTGACAATATGTTGGGAGTGTATTAATGGTCTTTTGAAGGCCTGCTGCACTACTGGATATCAGAACTAAATCGTCTGCGTAAAATAAACTGTTTAGTCAGTTCTTTGATTTTGTACTTTAATGCTGCATTAAGGTTATCGTATACCTTCAGGGTACTGTTCCGGATAAAATTAATAACTATAAGTAGCGTCTCGAATATTCGTCGTATTTAGATAAATTATACCTCATTTTAAAGCTTATAAAATTGGCTACAACGATATACCTAAGGTTTGTAATTTTGATAAAAGTGCGATTTTTAAATAAACTTCTTTTCCGAACAAGCGAGTTGGTTTCCAAAAGCTCCAACTCCACGGCAATTTAATGAATTTAAGATCGGTTTGCTTTTCTGGACTCCCACAGTCCTTGTTTACGAAATTGTGTCGGCGATTGTGGAAATTCGAAGCCGTTCTGAAGATATTTTGGTCTTCGTGAAACTGCTAACGCACAATCCAAGTATAGTTGCGAGAATCGCTCTCAGCGCCTCTATTTTGAAAATTTGAAAAATCGCCGACAAAATCTTTTAGCTGATATAATTGCGAACAATCTGTGAAAATTTGAAGAAATTCGCACAAATTCGCGTCGAGTTGGAGGTTTTTTCAAACTATGTTTAGAACGAAAATAGAAAGTCAAGAAAACGCTCTGAAAAGTTTTAGCCGGCCGGCGAGACTGATTATGTTGCTCCGCCTCTTTCACAGCAATCAAACACCTTCTATAAAAAGCAGCCAATGATGTTCAACCAGTGACTGGGAAATGTCACAGTCAAAACTGGCTTCCCACCAGCAGCATGAAAGCAACACAAATCAAAGGTCTTCGCGCTCAGTTGAGTTTCGCGTTTTCAATCACTCTTCATTATGGGCAAAACCAAGAATAAACCGGTCAAACGCCAGAATGAGGCAATTGAAACGGCAAAGGATAAACCAGCTAAAGACAAGAAGAAGGCAAAACCAAAGCACAATGAAAGCAGACCAAACGGACGCGGAAGACGAAAGAAAAGCACGAGGACAGATAAATTATCCGAAGAATCAGCTCGTGAATATATGCTCCGGAAAATGTCAGAGATTGGGCATGTTGTTGTAGAAGTACTTAAGAGGAATCAAGTGGCCTATAAATGTACAACAAAATAGTTTAGCCACTGGTAATAAGAATATATAATTTCGAACATTTCTTTGATTTGTTCCTCTTTCTTGAACTCCAAGGACCAGATACTTGTTTTGAAGAAGACATCTACGGATAATTTTAGCGAATGAGCTTCAAATTTACGATGACATATTTATGTGAGAAACGATTCGATACAACGATGACAACAAGCCAAAGAGCGAACTCCGAACTGAACAGTAAACAACTACTCCCGCGCGTAGCTACGGTTGAATGCTCATGACCATTGATCATGTGGTGTATGAGCTGTCAATCAAAATATGTAACGCAATCTTCGGTAAAATGTTTCTTTTTGATATTTCTCCGTCTAGATAAAAGAAAATTCAACCATTTTTTATTCTGTTGGATACTTAACACTCTAAACTTTGTTTTTAAGTGAACAAATGTTTTTTTGAAAAATTCGGCTCTGAAGCTATACGATAACCTTAAGGAGTCGATTAACCAACAAATAAGAGACTGTTGGTCTTTACAAGGCGAAGCATTAGTTTAAGAAGAATGCTCATATACATTGTATTATCGGTTGTTTCCAAACTTCCAAAATATTACTTATAGTTTGCTGGCGTTCTGCTTTTCTAAATCAGTAAAACTTGGCTGCTGCTAACATGATATGTTATACATCTAGTCGTACAGTATTGTGTGGCTCCCAAAAAAATTCTGAGATTTCTGTAATTACGAGCAAAATATAAATAAGTTTATTTCTTAGCCAGTCTAATTGGTATTTTGGAGGTACACTTTAGTAATGGTCCGATTTAATTTTCATTTCCGGCCTACTACACGTCTATTACTTGTTCATGGCGGCTGAGACTAATTGTTATGGAAATTAATGTTAATATTAGTGAACACGGCCTTTATAAGTAAATGGAACCACATGTTGATGGGTTCAATAGCACAATAACACGGTTTACACAGTCATGGAAAGTCATTAAATTTGAAAATTGCTTTCCTGTAAGTCTGAAAAAGTAATGGAATATGAAAAAAGGCATTACGTCATGGAGGATTCATAGAAATTAGGATTTTGTCCCATATTATTTTAAGCAAATGATTGGAAAATAAACAAGTTTGGATTCTTTGTGTTAAACATCCAACTTTTGGATGCAAGAGCCATAAACTTTGCTTACAGCTTAGAGCAGTACTTTTGTCAGTGGTCGTGGGTCTGCACTTTGAGATCATGGACATAGATGTGCGGAATCCTGAATGAGAGTGTAAGAAACGTTTCTAGAGAGGTCCTTGTAATTTTCTTTTCAGTTGATCTCAGAATGGAATTAAATCTTGCCTAGAAAGTACTCAGGAATTTTCTGAGTACTTTTTCAGTTGATCTCAGTGTTTTAAAAACTGCCTTCCATATTCCTGGCAGAACAGTGTAACGTTGGAGTGAAGTTTCACTAGGAAAATAAACGTGCAGTAAGGACTTTTATGTGAACCATTACATATTGGCCTTCGACGATGATGTAGTCAATAAAGTATTAGTTGATTCTAAAGTCTGTCTTGGTATGTGTGTTTATGAATTATCAATTCGCCAATGTTTATGACCAAAATTTTCAAAGAATGGCAAAATATAACAGTAAAGACTATGTCCTTGCCAATTTTCAAAGTTTTGAAAATCGTGTTTTAAAAATGAACGTGTTCTTGTAATCTTAGCTGGAATCTTCATTGAGACACTATCTGCAAAAAAGCAAACAGCACCCTCGGTCTGCTTAGACGTATCCTTAGTGAATGTAGTACAAAGGTTAAATCTAAGGCTTATACTAGCTTAGTTCGTCTTCAACTTGAATATGCTCGTTCTGCTTGGAATCCAAATACCAAACAACGCATTCTAAACTATTTTGTCATTTTCCAAACTATATTTTTTCTGCAAAACGTCGATAATTATCATGTCTTTTAGGAGACTTTTTTTAAAGGCTATGACAAATAATCTATTTTACTCGTTATGTCCATAATGTCTACGAAATATTGCAAATGTAATTGCAAAATGCATGGTTTGTTTGTTTTTACTATGAAAATAAGACGTTGGACATTGCAGAGTAAGTGAAAATCCCTGAATATAAGAATCAATGACACCAGGAATTGCATGATCTTTAAAATCTGGAGTGATCCTCTTTATTTCAAATCAAAGTTTACACAATTAGCTGAAATTCAGAGTACCCAACTTGCCTGCTCTGAAATTCAGAGTAGCCAATTTGACTGCTCTGAAATTCAGAGTAGCCAACTTGCCTGCTCTGAAATTCAGAGTAGCCAACTTGCCTGCTCTGAAATTCAGAGTAGCCAACTTGCCTGCTCTGAAATTCAGAGTAGCCAACTTGACTGCTCTGAAATTCAGAGTAGCCAACTTGCCTGCTCTGAAATTCAGAGTATCCAACTTGCTTGCTCTGAAATTCAGAGTATCCAACTTGCTTGCTCTGAAATTCAGAGTATCCAACTTGCTTGCTCTGAAATTCAGAGTACCCAACTTGACTGCTCTGAAATTCAGAGTAGCCAACTTGCCTGCTCTGAAATTCAGAGTACCCAACTTCCCTGCTCTGCAATTCAGAGTACCCAACTTGACTGCTCTGAAATTCAGAGTATCCAATGTTTTCCTAAACAGGTTTTATCTAGGCTGATCTCGAAGCTTTTTACCTAGAAAGTGATCATTCTAGCTGTCCGTTTACTTGAAATCCGCTCAACATTTTTGAGATTCTTATGCTAAAAATGACCGTTTTTTTTCTGTGTAATATAAGACGCTGATTATTTTACATGGACTGCAGCGTGAACTCTTCGAAAGCTTAAATTTGCATGTCAGCTTGCTCTCGTATTCTCCTACTTCTCTGCTTTACATGATACAGCAACAATTCATGCTTTCTGAAAAGAGAATATATACGTTTATACACTTAGCTTTATACATTAATAACAGGCATTTAATCGAGCCAGAAAGACGACAGAAACTGCAGTATACACCTCAGCTGTATTCAGAAACTGCAGTATACACCTCAACTGTATTCAATTAAGAATTTCAATTATGTAGTGTTCTAATTCTAGCATAACCACAGGTTACGCCAGGAAACCAACGACAGCATTGACGTGAAACACCTCCCTACGCGAAGGAATTTAACTGTAAACTTTAAATGTATTTGCTAAATGTAACGACAGGAAACCAACGACAGCATTGACGTGCAACACCTCCCTACCCGAAGGAATTTAACTGTAAACTTTAAATGTATTTGCTAAATATGCTTGATAAAATTCTGCAGTTAAGCCAATAATTGGAGTTACCCACACTGGCCTATGCAATTATGTGATTTGCCTGGACAATAAACCGCATTTTCGGTTTATATTTATGAACATAAATATAAATGAGAACACATTTACTTTTACTCTATTTCACTACCGAGTTAAATGTGTCCCAGAGATAACACACGAAAATAAACGTCCCGAAGTGAATAATAATTTTCCTAAGGCAAAATTTCTATTGAGAATCACTCTAAATTCAAACATTTTTGAACGGCCCTTGACTGCGGTAGCAGTCTTCTGCAACCTAGCTGGAATCGCGAGGTATTTCAGTGTTTTCTATAAATTCTCTCGATGCTATATTATTATAGCTGACTGCGGATCGCGGTAGCAGTCTTCTACAACCTAGCATGGCGGGGTATTCTATACTATAGCCGTGGTTAATAATTTTGACATTGCACGAGACTCATATAGTCATACAATTACATTTGAATTTCTTATGTTCACATCCCGATTGAAGTAACTGCTATTTTGAGATACGTACCTATAGGTACTTAGAATCGGGTACTCGAAATACATGTATATCGAGACTTTTGGTTTTGCTTTGGTTTAGTTTCTGAGATAACTATATAAAACCGGTGAAGATTAGCTATAGCTAACGGCCGGTGTGTATACGATGGCTCACGTACCACGGTACAGTGGAAGTAATCTTGATCTAAATTATACATGCATTCTTATAAGTAATTTGAAATATACAAATGATGTGTATATCACTGTCATACCTTCAACGAGCGTATAATTCTGAATATTCCTAGGACGAACAAGGCTTGTGTGGATGGGCGCTAAAACAAATCAGTAGGACTCCAAACGACGCCGTTGCAAACGACACGTCTAAAATTATTATTCAGTTTTGTGTCAAATTTCGTGTGCCTTCTAGTTTGTGATCCGATTGGTCAAATTTGACACTTCGCGCTTACCGCGGGATATTCAATCCAATTGTAAGATGTTTTCACATGCAAATGGTGTTGAAACGGCAAGTAAGTATTAATAAAAAGTAATTATTACTCGGCTTGTACGTGCCTTTTAATTTAAAACAACACATGCTCTGATTGATTAGAGTTGACACTTCGCCGGTAGCAGATTTGCCATTGTACTTTGTATTAGCGCGCACCTCGGAATTTCATTTCGTATATATATGTGATCAGTCGCGCCCAGACAACATAAATATTATTCGCCGTAAAACGTCTTTTCCGGTTCTGGTTCTCTGACCATCTTTTATTAAACTATCATCCGATTTCAATTTCATGAGTGCTCCTAGAATAACATTTGAATTAAAAGTTTGCCTGAGTTGATGGCACCAGATTTTCTGTCGCCTAACACGTACATGTAATATATCCGACTACGCGCGAAGTGTCAATTTTAACCAATCACAAACTAAAAGGCACGAAATTTGAATATTGGCGCAAAACTGAATAATAATTTTAGAAGTGTCGGTTGCAACGGTGTCGTTTGGAGTCCTACTGCTTCGTTTTACTTGATATCCACACAAGCCTTGTTCATCGTAGGAATCTTCAGTATTCCACGCTCATTCGAGAGGTAAGTATTCGTAGCAGTGTAAAACATAACATATAAGTCAGATTGCAAATTACTTGTAATTATAAGAATGCGTATATAATTTAGATGAAGATTATACTACTTCCACAGCGGCTTGTGAGTTGCTTTTTATTCGTATCTGGACCTGTTTTATCTGAGAAACAAACCGAGTCACGACATGCTTCAAGCACCAATTCTAAAAGTACGCACGTTGTGTTATGGCTTTCAAAATAACAGTCAATCGGGAGATGAACGAGGGGCTTCGAACGAGGACCCAGCAGTCTCCAAATGGCGTTGCTGTAGAACTGTTTCGTCTGGTTTCCGATATCAACTGAAGAAGTTAAAAATGTCGATATCGCTCATAAGCCACAATTTACTGACTTTATTCCTGCAAAAATCCGCAGTGATTGGTTAAAGAAATCATTCGTTTAATCTGAGAAACGACAAATACTCCAATTAAGCCGTGAAACTTAAACTGCCACCACGGGCGCTAGCAGAGAAAAAAAATCACGCGTGTCCTGAGCCGCTACGGCGAGCTAGGTAATTAGGTAGATTTTTGACAAACACAAGTGAAATTTATCCATAATAAGGGTGCGTTCGATTGACCGTATTCCGGAATAAGAATACACAGAATGATCACTACAAATCGCTTGTACTGGGATTTTTTTAGCCACTGGAATACTAAATGTATCCTGAATATCATATGTCAGCAACCATAATATTTTGTAGTGTAAAATATGCCCGAACCAGTGATTTCCAGAGACTATTATATCTATTCCTATTCCGGAATACGGCCAATCGAACGCACCCTTAGTCTAATTTCACGAGTCACACATTAATATGATGGAGGGCAAATTATGATGCAGAAAAAATATTTTTAAGTGTGAAATTGAATTATGCGTGAAAGTTCAAGATAAAATTAGGAAGTTCCTAATTTGTCCTATGGTATTATAAGCATAACCGTGAAACTAACTTGAAACTTGATTTTTTACTCTTATATTTACAAAGTGCATAAAAGTGAACATTCTCTCAGTTTCAGAAAGCTTGAGCTGTTCCTGTAAAACAGAGGAGGAGGAGGAGAATGCAAAAGCAAGCTGACATACATGTACATACAAGGTTTTGGAAGCGTCAGTCCATATAAATAATGACCGTCTTACGCAGAACAGGGTCAATTTTTGTAGCTAAATCGAACAGCTTGAGAATATCAAACATCAACGATATAGCTTGAAATGTCAATTTGTAACAGATTGAGTCAACCGAATCTCAAAACAATTGAGACTTAAAGTTCACGGCATAGCTGAAACGATCATTTTGTTACACTGCGTACCCTTACCATACTGAGGTAACAGGAATTTTTAAATGTAGAAGGAGTTGAATTTGTATATGTAGAATTTCACGAATCTAAGAAAGTGTTGTTTTCGTGAAACTGCACCAAGGTACATAAAACGATTAACCAGTCCAATTAAGCTTCAATTTTCTAGCGAGACAAATGAAACCTTGTTGCAAGTATCTTTAAAACAAGCCATTTGGTTCGACTATTGCGGCTTAAAAGATGCCAAAAAAGTTTATATTGATAATTGTTACTTTGGAAAGACCGGGAAATAATTTGGGATAGGTTGGAATTGGACAAGTTGGGTACTCTGAATTTCAGAGCAGGCAAGTTGGCTACTCTGAATTTCAGAGCAGGAAAGTTGGTTACTCTGAATTTCAGAGCAGTCAAGTTGGCTACTCTGAATTTCAGAGCAGGGAAGTTTGGTACTCTGAATTTCAGAGCAGGCAAGTTGGAGTACTTTGAATTTCAGAGCAGGCAAGTTGGCTACTCTGAATTTCAGAGCAGGCAAGTTCATTTGGGTACTCTGAATTTCAGAGCAGGCAAGTTGGGTACTCTGAATTTCAGAGCAGGCAAGTTGGCTACTCTGAATTTCAGAGCAGGCAAGTTGGCTACTCTGAATTTCAGAGCAAGCAAGTTGGATACTCTGAATTTCAGAGCAGGCAAGTTGGGTACTCTGAATTTCAGAGCAGGCAAGTAGGGTCTAAACGGTTGTATTTTTTTCCTTCGCGTTGTATAGCATTACTTTATCTTTTTAAGGACTCAAAACAATGTATATTGCAGAACAGTTGAAAGTCCCCTCAAGTAAGTTCATTTTTTAGTAGATTTTGCAGAGAAAATATAGTTTAGAAAATGACAAAATAGTTTAGAATGCGTTAAACGTAATGTTAACAAAATTGAAATGGTTCAGCGCAGAGCAGCTCGTTTCGCCGTCAATGATTACTCTAGATATAGCCTTGTCACTCCTATGATAAATCAATTAGGATGGGTAACCTTAGAGCAGCGCAGGTTGCTATCCCAATTGTCCTTGTATTTTAAGATCAATCAGGGTCTTGGTTGGTATTAAGTTCCCCCAGGAAGTTACAGCTCTGACTAGAGCATCCAGGCTACTTAATCCCTGGTCTTACCGTCAATGTTCTACAAATGTATAAAAATTCTCTTTTTATTCTAGATCAATAGTAGTTTGGAATAATATTCCTCTTAGTACCAGTCCAGTAACTTTAGAATAATGTAAGTCTATTGCCCTGCCATCCCTGGAGTCCCACTGAAATTCTCACTACTAGACGTATATATTATACATGTACATGTATACTAGTAATATATATTATTTTAGTAATGTTTGTAATATTGTTACTGCATGATCATGATTATAAATCTTCCACTATGTATAATTTCATAGCCGTAGAAGCTAAGTATACCGCCCTCCTGGTATAGTCTTGTACTGATTTAGGAGTAACTCATTAAAGGGGGTTAATGTCCGAAAGAAACGCTTTCTCAACTGACTCGGCGGCTCCGGTGCCTTAACAACGATAACAGCTCACAACAAACCGCCAAGTCAAAATATATTTCTCCTTGTATTTCTCTTCGTATCTTTCTAGCGCATCACAGATTCATTTACATTGTTAAAGTATACCTTTTAAGCTTTCAAATGGTATACGTTTTGATGGGGTTTGTGCGTTTTGAACGCAGATAAACTGCGAAAGAAACGCTTTCAGGACGTCGAACACGTTCCAGAGCAACGATGGATATTCCAAAGTACCGTTTTTTGGCACGATTTGGTAAAATGTGTTATATTTTTCCAAATACCCACAACCTGTTACAAAACTGGCAATTTTTTTTGTGTAGAGTCGTTTCTTTCAAAAATGGGGTGTTGCAAATTTGAGAGAAAATTGAAATATTTAGACTGAGAAGTGGTACGGAAATTTCCAAGTCATAGCACAATACCGATCGCAAAGTATGCCTTGGAAATTTCCAAGTCACACCACAGGTCCGATCGCAAAGTATGCCTTGGAAATTTCCAAGTCACACCACAGGACCGATCGCAAAGTATGCCTTGGAAATTTCCAAGTCACACCACAGGTCCGATCGCAAAGTATGCCTTGGAAATTTCCAAGTGACACCACAGGACCGATCGCAAAGTATGCCTTGGAAATTTCCAAGTCACACTACAAGACCATTCCGAAATGTGGCAGGAAAATTTTGAAGTCACACTAAAATACTAAGCCAAAAGCGTGGCACGGAAAATTTTGGAGTCCCATCTCTCAAATGTAAGCAGTTTAATGTTTTATTTAACTTCACTCGTGCGAAAGCCTTACAACAGGCTCAGGATATTGCAACTGGCGCTCTTGTCGGAGCCGAAGGACCGCGTTTTTTACCCAGATGGCCTGTGATTTTATATACGACACGACGTACGCCGGACCTGAAGGACTCAAAGATCCACACATATCGAATTGGAATTTAGCGTTTTCCTTTCTGCTGAAACCAAGGCTTCTTCGATAGAAAGGGCAAGATGTTGTGTTTTTCTAGGAGGACAAAATATTTCTCGTTTAAGCTTCTCTTTCGCCACGGCTTTGATATTTGAATCTCTGTGGATTGGTATACTCAAATATACTGCACAATACCATACAACTGAATAAGAAGTCTTTAACAAAGCCGAACTCAAACTCAAGAGCAAAGCTGAGAGTGAAAGTGAAACTGAACAGTGTCTTGTCATGTCATGAATTAAGGTACGGTGAGGTACAGTGTTTATATCTGCATTTGTTTGTCGATTTGTTGACCTCGTGGCGCTGATAGATTTTGCCATCGGACGGTATTCTTGTTTGAGGTGCGTTTCGTAGGTTTTATGCCTCTCGGTCATAATACATACCAGCGCAAACACCGTAATCTGTAGGCCAACATGCACTAAAATAATTTTGAGCGTGTTTTTGGCTGTCAGAAATACCCCGGAGAAATAAACACTCGCACAGAATAATTTATGATGAGCGAAGCAATATTCAACTCTCAAGGTCAACTTAAACAAGAATCGTCTCACAGCCGAGGTTTTGGTTCGAGAAATTAAAGGCTTCCAACAGTTCCCTTTATAGTTCTGTAATATGAGCAGATCAGTTTTGGGAAGGAGGGTATATAACCAACAGGCATTTCAGTTAATAAATACCTGATATGGACGCGAGCTGCGATAAAGAGCCGCAGGGTAGAATGAACAGTAGAGAAATATATAATATGATAGCTCAATCATAGGTGGACAGGATACAACTTATAATATGGGACAAATATAAACATATATTTGAGACACTCATCTATTAGTACTCTGAACCTGGAGAACAGCAGACTAAATTGTAAGCGTGCGGTACATGAATAAGTAGAGGTCAACTTCTTTAATTTGCATACACGAGAAATATATATACTAGGGGAGCAGAGAATGCATGTCACCGCGCTACCAGCCCCTCCTAAAGACTGCTAAATTCAGCTAATAATTCTTCCCTTCGGTTATTACTAAAAGGATTTCAAATGTAAGTGTATTTCATCTTCAATCTCATGTGGCCCGAGTGAAAGCCCAGATGGGCTCTTGTTATTTTTATTTTCCAAGTCGAGGTATCTCGCCCCCAACCAATCAGCTCACACTGTTCAAGTCGTTCAAGTGCACATACTTCAACACCGCGCCGCCCTGGCGCCGCATAATGTCGAAAAGGTCAACCGGAAGCCACAGACTGCGGATAGTTTTTACTTTTACTTTAGGACTATAGCAAAGCTGAAACAACGTGTATATAGTTTTAAACGTACTATATTTCGGCTAGCCAAACTAGCCTTCTTCGGGTGCCTAGATGTTGTAAGTGGAGAGTTGCGTCACAAAACTCCCTTTGTTAATTATGAAATTTGGGACTTAGAATATTTCCCGAGCACCCGGACCTCGTACCGTCTAAAAATCAGGCTAGAGCACCCGAAGCGGCACTTGCAATTTTACAAGGAATTGGGGAGCCTCTACTTGAAAAAAAAACAATCACAACTAACGGAGCAGCAATTTAAAACTAGAAATCGTACAACGATATATTCGCTAAAGTGTTCTAGTGATCTTAGTTAGATTTTAGGGTTCAATACAAGGCACAACTTTGGCGACAAGTACACGTAACATGAACGGGATACAAGCGTGTTCTTTTAATCTCTAATCTGAACATTGCTAATTGCCAAACTCGCTCAGTGCTGGAGGTGTTAACAGATATCTGAGGTGGCCGGCATGTCCTAAGCGCGTTTCGCATCAGCTTGTCGAGATTATTGGCGCATGCCAGTTAACTTTCGTTAGAGCTGTTAAACGAGAATCCTCTCACGAACGAGGTTTTGGTTCGAGAAAGGCTTCGAACAGTTCCCTTTATAGCTGAAGTTTTGTGAATGAAGGTAAAGCTTTTAATTAGAGATAACCAACATGCATTTCAGTTATGAACACAGCAGATAAAGTTATGTACACAGAGGCACACGATTTGACCACGAATACATTTAACATGACTGTAGAAAGAACGGTAGTGAAATATAGTGGCAGCTTTATCGGCAGGATGGACAGGATACAACTTATAATATGGGATAAATATAAACATTGAGACAATCATATTTTAATACTCGGAACCTGCAGTACAACAGAACAGCAGACTAAATTGTAGACGTGTGTTACAGAATAAGTAGTGTTTACATTAAAAGGTCAACTCCTTTAATTTACATACGAGAAAACATATCTAATGTTCATATGATGCATGAAAAACACAAATATTAAATTAGATACATATACTAGGGGGGAGCAGAGAGCAGAAAGTCACCGCGACTGATAACTCCCCTACCCAACTCCTAATAAATAATAGGAGTGGAGTACCACCCCTCCCATGTGACCACGCCTTAGAATGGAATGTCTGGAATGTAGAAAATTAAAATAGAAAATGGTGACGATTATGTGTATATAGCCCGAGTTAAGGCTGTAACCAGCCTCTTGTTATTTTTATTTTCCAAGTCGAGGTAATATTTCACCCCCAACCAATCAGCTCACACTGTTCAAGTCGTTCAAGTGCACATACTTGAACACCGCGCCGCCCTAGCGCCGTATAATGTCGAAAAGGTCAACCGGAAGCTACAGACTGCGGATAGATTTTTTACTCTATCCTGAGAACTATATCAAAGCTGAAACAACGTGTATACAGTTTTAAACGTACTATATTTCGGCTAGCCAAACTAGCCTTCTTCAGGTGCCTAGATGTTGTAAGTGGAGAGTTCTAAAATATGGGCTTTATCTCGGTGTAACAACCTCACAGACTGCGTCACAAAACTCCCTTTGTTAACTATGAATAATTTGGGACTTAGAATATTTCCCGAGCACCCGAAGCGGCACTTATAAATTCTACAAGGAATTGGGCAGCCTCTACTTGAAAAACAATTTTTCACTGCGCTCAGCGTAGGAATCGAACCCAGGAAGCTAAGATTTATAGAACGACTGACACAATCCTACCCAAACAGTAACAGCTAGACCACGAGTTAGAGCTGTTAAACGAGAATCCTCTCACGAGCGAGGTTTTGGTTCGAGAAAGGCTTCGAACAGTTCCCTTTATAGCTCTGTAGTATACACTAGTGACAAGACTGAAGTTTTGTGAATGAAGGTAATTAAGCTTTTAATTAGAGATAACCAACATGCATTTCAGTTATGAACACAGCAAATAAAGTTACACAGAGGCACACGAATTGACCACGAATACAATTAACACGACTGTAGAAAGAACAGTAGTGAAATATAGTGGCAGCTCTGTCGGCAGGGTGGACAGGATACAACTTATGATATGGGATAAATATAAACATTGAGGCAATCATATTTTAGTACTCGGAACCTCCAGTACAACAGAACAGCAGACTGTAAATTGTAGACGTGTGATACGTACATGAATAAGTAGTGTTTACAGTAAAAGGTCAATTTCTTTAATTTACATATATGAGAAAAACATATCTAATGTACAAATCATGAAAAACAAAAATATTAAATTACATATACTAGGGGAGCAGAGAGCAGAAAGTCACCGCGACTGATACTCCTAATAAATAATAGGAATGGAGTACCACCCCTCCCCTGTGACCACGCATTAGAATGAATGTCTGGAATGTAAAGAATGTAGGGGGGAAATGGTGACGCTTATGTGTATACAGCCCAAGTTAAGGCTGTAACCAGCCTCTTGTTATTTTTATTTTCCAAGTCGAGGTATTTCGCCCCCAACCAATCAGCTCACACTGTTCAAGTCGTTCAAGTGCACATACTTGAACACCGCGCCGCTGTCACAGTGCTACGCGTTTCCCAGTGTAGAGTGTTTCCCCGCACGCCTGGCACTAGTGCAGAGTGTTCCCCCTCCCCTCCCCTCGGAATATTTCAGTGCTACTCGTTTCCCTCTCCTCGGAATATTTTAGTGCTACTCTGTACTCGACAAGGTAAGTAAAAATAGTTGGATTTATAAAGCTTTAAAGTATAAATACAGTCAGATGTAACTTGCATTATATAAATGCATGTCGCGTCGCTCGTTCATACGCATGTAGTAAAACTCCGTTTACTTTTCAGGCCGGTAGCCAGACCAAAATCAAGGGCACCCAACGAGTACTTTTTGAAATTCGTTTGAAACCAGTTGTATGCAGCTCATCTAGCCATTTCAAGGCGTCTACTATGTCTTTTGACGTATTCTAGAAAGCTATTAGCTGTTCGGAAATCGCATCAACCGAAAATACTATGGCAAAATATTCCCGGCCTACGAATTTGTTAGTAGTCTATAACATAAACAAGAATTTTCTAGCCCAACTTAACTTCATGTTGCAAAGTTTTGTGGAGGTACGAATTTTTTAGGGGTTCTTTTTTCCTTTAGGCAATTCTTTTAGGTGACCTCCATTTGCTAAAGGTTTATTCTTTCGGATTTTCTTAGAGAATGAAAATGTGTTCTCGAAAACTTTAGGTGGCCGGCTCACTAAATGATTTGTGATAATATGTGTTTTTTTTTTCATTCCAACCAATGTTTTTTTCCGGATCGTTCTGACTCTATTGATCAGACGAATTGGGACGTACGAATATTTTAGGGGAACCTTCTTAGTCTCCCTTTTCTTCTATAATTTTCTAGGGATTGAAAACAAATTTTCTAGCCAGTATTTCAGAAAACAATTTTCTAGGGGCAATTTTTTTTCAAATCCGAAAGTTTTAGGCTAACTTACTCTCCCGAACAGCTTTTTAACCGAAAACTTCGTTGGGTGCCCTTGCACATTTTTTACCGAGGCACTATTAATTAAAACGTCAAGAAATAATCGCTCAATAAAAACATAACATGCCTTTTTCTATGGAAACACCTTTTTTTTACCGTGGCATTGCCTCTAGCTACGGGCCTGCTTTTTCAGAAAACAGGCTGCATGTCTCAAAACCTGTAAGATGAAGCCTTCACTTGGGTAATGTAAAATTGTTGATTTAAGTGCTAATATATGGTAAGAAAACAAAGAAAAGAAACTCTGCTTTGCAATAATCACATTAGTTTCGATTCCCTTGAGGACGGAAAACAACGGACCTGATCAGGAAATTATTCGCATGTTGCGTTTATATTACAAGTCGCACAGTCGAGTCGTTCTTGATGAACGTTCTTGAGTTACATGCATATGCAGTTACACCCGACCGTATTTATACTTTAAAGCTTTATAAATATATTTTTACTTAAGCCATTAGAGAGTAATATTGTCGACCAAAAACAAAATTCAAGATATTCCGAGGAGAGGGAAACGAGTAGCACTAAAATATTCCGAGGGGAGGGGAGGGGGAACACTCTGCACTAGTGCCAGGCGTGCGGGGAAACACTCTACACTGGGAAACGCGTAGCACTGTGACACCGCCCTGGCGCCGCATAATGTCGAAAAGGTCAATCGGAAGCTACAGACTGCGGATAGATTTTTCACTCTTTCTTGAGGACTATAGCAAAGCTGAAACAACATGTATACAGTTTTAAACGTACTATATTTCGGCTAGCCAAACTAGCCTTCTTCAGGTGCCTAGATATTGTAAGTCATTTCTGTATACGCTGCAGTCGTCCCTAGTTTACGCGCGTCACGTTATTACACTGAATTTCTAATAAATTCAGTAAATGGGGTCTGGGTACGAGATTGTTATCCAGCGCTGTCACTCATTACAAACTTGGTATTCTTACTAATTCTAATGTGGTCTTTCTTAAATGATGTGGTTTATTTGTTAATTGGATTAACTTTACGAACTAGGCCCACTCCTTTTTTCCAATTCGGTAGTGCCGAAATAACTAGTATTCCTGATGTACATGTACAAAGGTCATTAATATCAAGATGTCCACAAAAACGTACTCTGGTATTACTCACCTCCAGGTCACCCCTCGTAAGGGCTTCTTGATAGAAATCTTCCCATGTACCCAGAATGCTGTGCGTGAGAACTTCACCTTCCTCGTCAAAACCCGGGCCTGTCGTTCCTGGTGGTCAGCAGTACAATACAATAATTTTAGTAAGGCTTCGGCTAAGAACGATAGCACTAAATGGCAAGGAATGTAAAAAGGTGCTAATCAGCTAGTATTAAAGTAACCAGCAGAAAACCGGTGGCAACCATGCAGCTTCTAAGGAAACCTCTGACAACGTAATGTAATTGTAACAATAATCGGTAAATGTATTTTATTGTAAAACTGACATTAATAATTGATAATACAAGTTGATACTTGATGTATACTGTCTGTCTTTTGCAGTGATCAACTCGAACGCTTTTGCTCCTTTGGTCACTGTGCACTACCAACTATTTGAAATGTAATCTGTATTTATTTCTTCTTAAAAATGTACTGTTGTGTTTATTTATGTAAATAGTGTGAAATAAAACTTGAAACTTGGTACACAATCAGTTCTCAAAATTTAACAAGTAGTAATTATAAATAGTTTATATTGCCTGGAGTTATTGTTCTGTTTAAAGTACTTACATGTACAGTACGAACAGTAAACATTCAAAAATGGCCCTATCATACAAATTACCTGCTAGAGGCATTGAAACCACTGGTGCTTCAGGGGGGACAGGCCTGGCAACAGTTACACTACAAACACATCAATTATTATTAGGGCATGTACACAGATATTATACAGTATGCTTCTGTTGCTAATATACTAAAGGTTTTATGCCTTGATCTGAATGGGACTTATATTTGTTTTAATAACATCAAATTTCCACATGTAACTCACATTTATTTAGTATAAACCAACTAGTGGACTAGCTATTACAAATAATGCATTCTGATTGGCTACCCTACTATACATGTTGGTCTATTTGCGATAGCCCACGGTAGAGAAAAAGCGCATGCATTTTCACGAAATAATAAAAAAAATCGAATTTGTTTCTTTATATTATTTTCTACTGTCCGACTAGTTAGTTTATACTAAAACACTTAGCTGGATTCCTATCCATGAAGTCTGTAATTACTTGAGCTGTATATTAATGTTTAAGATTTTAAATGGCTATGCACCAGCCTATCTTTCAGATGGCATTAAACCTATTAAGAAAGTACACAGAATACACACTCGCTCGTCTAGGTTTAATGTACAGATCCCAAAGATATCCCTAACAACAGCAGGTGGCAGATCATTTGCTTTTAGAGCCTCATTATTGTGGAATTCATTACCAGTTGATGTTAAATATGTATCCTCTTTGAATATGTTTTAAGTCCAAATACTTTTATAATATTTTATTGCAACAGAAGTTAATGACAATTTTAAAGTTTAGCATTTTGTAATTCACTTTATATCTTAATCTCTCAGTCTCTAGTCAATATATATGTACTCGTTCAATTCCTAGATTAGATTAGATCGATTTAGCTATATGTTATTAGTTAGTAATTGTGGTTCTGATTTCAATTGTATATAATGTACATCTTAGTTTTATCCGTAGTTTTGATCGTATTTGCTACCTATATGTAAAGTTATATTTTATACTTAAATTCAAAAACTCATGAATAATTAATGAGCATTTTGTCCAATCAGATGAAGCAAATCAGTCACGTGCATGCTCCTTTATACCTGATAAAATCTGATCATTCTAAAAGGCCCGCGGAGGGATTTGAATTCTGTCCCAGAGGGAAACGGGGTTAATGATTGAGACAATGGAATTTCTATTGATGTTTCAGCTTTCTCACTGAATTGCTAATTAGGATTAACGTTTTATATAAAGAATATTAATGAACATGAAATTTTATATAAAGTTTCATCCTAATTAAGAATTCACTGATAAAGACCCAAAGATAGCAAAAAGTACACGGAACATAAGGTACCTAGATAATAAATTTTGCACTAAATTTACTAATATCAGCAGACTACCGAGATACACAGATACTATTTTTAAAATGAAGTTATCCAACTACCATTACTTGTTTACCGAGCCACTGTTTAGTTCCAATTATTAAACCAAACTCAAAGCCTGTAAAATTATATAAACGTGCATTAAACTTACATATTTTGTGCCGGAGTCAAAAAATTAGAGTCTGCCGTCATATGTCAGTCACATCGCTTTCCAAGTCTTGAACTTTATCGAGGTAAACCACGACACCAAATCCTTCAAGTGCAGATTCTTCTTGCATTGCGAAACGCCGCTTCAAACAACATAGTATGGTAATTTCTTCATTTCATTCCCTTGAGATGTTCGTAATTGCAGGCGGTGATTACTCGAATATTTTGCATGGCGTTGTGAATACAAAGGTTCAATGGTTCATTAAGTAACCATTCCCTTGAGATGTGCGTCTTTCTTTCATTGCATTCTTAAAGCGTTTTTGAAGCCGTTTAAAACACTCACAGCACGTGTTTTTATCAAGTCTAAAAATTATCGGGCTTCGCCCTCGAATTTTTAAACTTTATAAAACACTGCTGTTCGTGTTTTAAACAGTACTTAGTAGTTGAGGGCCACAAGTTTGTAAGCTTTGCTTTTGGGTGTTACCTCTTTAAATAAAGAATATTATTATTATTATTATAGACTCTCACCCTCATGGGCTTGCGAGTTAAATAGCCCATTCGGTTGTGCCTCATGGGCTATTGACTCGTAGCCCATTCGGGCTGCAGGTCTAATTGTTAAGTATACATGTATATCAGGCGATAGTTCCTTGATGGACACACTTTATTTGTTTAATAGTTTGCATCCACAGACAACAACTATCACGTCACATGATCAATAGAAGAGCAACAAGGGCATAAGTGACTCATGATCACATTCTAAATTCTCCTTCAAGCCCTTTGTTTTCTAAAGGAGAATTTAGAATGTGATCAGTAGTCACTTATATGCTGTCGTTGCTCACAGCACTTCAATTTCATCCAATCAGAATCGAAGAGAAATTAGTGGTTCAATTGAACTATCAATAATGCCTGATGATGCTTAGGGAGTGGTCATTAATTACTGGGGGGGGGTGGGAAGGGCCGGTAAATTTAGGGGGAGGGCTAAGATTTTTTGGGCTTCGATTTGGGGAGGGTCACAAAGTTTTGGGCGCCTGTTTTAACTTCAATCGACCATTCAGCTCCACCTTGGGAATGTCCCTTAACCAGCAATCAGCGCGTGCTGGATGCTGCTAATGGGCAACGTTCGAGACCTCAAACATTCTGCTTGATAACGAGGTTTCCAGGAGTAAAACAAAAGAAATGCTTTCCTCTTTTGTTAAAAAAAAAAAGACGTCATTTTTTGATGTTTTTGGGAGGGCCAAGATTTTTTGGGCTGATGTTTTGGGGAGGGCCAACATTTTTGGGTCCTCGTTTTAGATATTTTACCGGCCCTCCCCCCCCCCCCCCCCCCCCCAGTAATTAATGACCGCTCCCTTAGGAGGTCAAATACTATCACATCACATGATCACTTTTGACCAGTGAGAGTGAGCAAAGAGTTTGTTTTGTACTATAACACCTGATAGTTTGCATCTGCAGATGACAACTACATGTATCACGTCATGTGAATGATTTCATCCAATCAGAATTGGAGAGAATTTAGTAATAATAATAAAATAATAATAATAAATTTACAGCGTTGCTGATGTGGTCGTACTTATAACTATGCTATGCTACCCTAATAATATTCAGTTATTTACAGTAGTCATGATCAGTGTTTCTTTTAAGATTAATTTTAAAACTATTACGTGATGACAGCCCCGCCAATCTTTCTCATCGTTTCCCATCTTTAACTATTCTGTCACAAGTGAAGATTCTCATGACTTGTGGTAATAGCCTGAAGTAGATTGATCATCGAGGTCGATACACTAATTACATTAAGTACGCTTGACTTTGATTAGTGCGATTAAACTGATATATTTAATTAGAATAGAAGATTTGTGGCACTGACTACATCAAGGCAGTTATAAGTATGGCTCTATACCGATATTTCACTTCTGTCAGTTACTTTCATTGAAAACTCAACTGAAAGTGTGAGCATTCAAATGAAATGTCTTGATGAGTGAGCATGGGGATGATGCGAGTTGAAAAGTGCGAGTTGCGAGTTGAAAAGTGCGAGTTGCGAGTTGAAAAGTGCGAGTTGCGAGTTGAAAAATGCGAGTTGCAAGGAAAAGTAAAAAAAATGAGATTAGAGTTCCTGATTACATGTATGATCCGCTGCAATGGAGAATGCTTTTTGAGTCAAAAATCAAAGGAACTCGGGTTTCGACGGAACTTCGCCCCACCGTAATCTCACCCCTCCGGCGGGCGAGATCCCTAGTGATCTCGCCCCCCTCACTGGTCCCCCCTCAGGGATTTAGCCCCCCCCCCCTCTCCTAACGATTTG